>CM048746.1:209143555-210343555 GCA_026315105.1 Locusta migratoria
TTTTAAGCATAAAAAAAACGTGTTAAATCCAATAATATTTCGTGTTGGTCAGTGACATGGTCTCGACTGAGTGCTACTTCTGCGCCTAACGTGTTCCTAAACTTTCCCGGTTATTCAACCGGCAAAAGGAGACCTATAGTTTAACTTGAAATACGAATATATATATATATATATATATATATATATATATATATATATATATATATATATGCTGTACGTTAGTGTCCGTAAAACTCATATTTCTCTGTGCTTTCTTAGATTCAATGAAGAGAGAAAACAAAGCAATAGGTGAAAAAATCTAACAAGGAAATTGGTGGTTTTGCCACTTCGGAATATACTTACCATCCATATACAACCGCTCTCTCAAAGAAGGATCTGTACCAAAAGATTGGAAAGTAGAACAGGTCACACCTATATTCAAGAAAGACAGTAGAAGTAACTTATTAAACTACAGGCCTATTTCATTGAAGTCAATTTGCAGCAGGGTTTTCGAACATATCCTGTATTCAAATATTATGAATTATCTTGAACAGAATGATCTATTGACCCAAGGTCAACACGGATTTAGAAAATATCGTTCATGCGATACACAACTAGCTCTTTATTCACACGAAGTGATGGGTGCTATCGACAAGGATTCGCAAATCGATTCCGTATTTCTTGATTTCCAGAAGGCTTTTGACACCTAACTCACAAACGGCTTTTAATCAAATTGCGTGGTCTTGGAATATCGCACAAAATTTGCGACTGGATAGGGGATTTCCTCAAAGAAAGGACACAGTCCATAATAATCGATGGTAAGGCACAGGTGATATCCGGCGTTCCACAAGGTAGTGTTACTGGTCTTCTGCTGTTCCTTATTTACGTAAACGATTTAGAGGAAAATCTAAGTTGCTTTCTTAGGTTGTTTGCAGATGACGTCGTCATTTACCGTCTAGTAAAATCATCTGAAGATCAAAACCAACTGCAGAACGATCTGAATAAGATATCACTAAGGTGTAAAAATTGGCATTTGACTCTGAATAATGAGAAGTGTGAAGTCGTCCGCATGAGTACGAAAAGAAACTTTGTTTACAAGATAAATCAATCGAAAGTGATGCCCGTAAACTCCACTAAATACCTAGGAATTACTCTTACTTCAAACTGGAAAGAACACGTAGACAATGTCGTAGGAAAGGCGAACCAGAGACTGCGTTTTATTGGCAGAACTCTTAAAAGATGCAACAGAACACAAAAGAAACTGTATACACTACCCTTATCCGTCCATGTTTGGAGTATTGCTGCCCAGTGTTGGATCCTTATCAGGTGGGTTTGACGGAGAACATCGAAAGAGTCCAAAGGGCAGCTCGTTTGGTATTGTTACGATACAGGGGAGACAGCGTTACGGAAATGATACAGGATCTCAGATGGGAATCATTATAACAACGGCGCTTATCGCTGCAGCGTGGGATACTTACGAAACTCCAATCGCCAACATTCTCCTCCGAATGGAAAAATATATTGTTGACTCCCACTTACATAGGTAGAATGATCATCAGAATAAAATACGAGAAATCAGAGCTCGAACAGAGAGATTCAGGTGTTCTTTATTTCCGCGCGCTATTCGAAAATGGAACGGGAGATAAATAGTATAACGGTGGTTCGATGCCAGGCACTTAAATGTGATTTGCAGAGTATCCCATGTTAATGTAGATGTAGAATACTGAAATATATAAATACCCGAGCCACGCCGAATTACCAAGTAACTAATACAGTGAGAGACGTTAAAGGACAAAGAGGTAAGAAACGGGTATAACGATGGGAACGTGAATACGTACTTGGCAACTGCAAAGCATTGCCGACTTAGCTAGTTCGCTAATAGTATTATCTATAATCAGATAATTTAAAATCGTGGCAATAACATCCCATCCGGAACAGTAAACGGTACAGGATTGTATTACGTACATGTTAGGTTACATACACCGTCAGTAGTACATTTTTTACTCGACTGTCATCTGAAAATTTATGCTGTGTTGAACTGCAACGTAGGTAGTCAGATTAAACCATGAGTTACGGAAAAAATGGTCTGGACCGCAAAGAGTAACGTTCGAAACTGAGGCTATGATTCCATTTATCATTTACATTTGTTCGGTACAGGTCAGACAGTATGTAGAATATCTCGGCACTATAGTTTGGTTACAATCAACATTGCACCCTTTTCAAACAAGCATGTATGTAACGGAATCGATCCATCAAACACTTCACACTCACCGGGCAGCATAGAGTACTAATTACTAATTCAGCATTGTTTGATACAGCAAAATATTATGGCATCCAACAGCGACTCATTGTGTCCCTGCCGAAAACCGAAACAGGCAGCTCCATTATCAACGTAGTGTTTCTTAGGATAGCATACTTCGAAAAACTAAAGTGAGTGATAACAGTGAACAGTTGCGTACTCTTACAAGAAATAATTTCTTAACTGCGAATATGACTGAGCATCAGCTACAAAATTTGGTGATGACATGAAAAGTTGTTGTGGACAAGGATTCTAACCAAATACTTGACTGCTGTCACCATAAACATTTTTTCCTAGTGAGATTGTGAGCTTTCACTATACGGAGAGGAGTGAAAGGGGCCAGTTTCAGACTGGTGAAGTTCTAGTTGACAGAAGTCCAATCCCGAAATATGGTCTTCGTGCGTTCAAGGTGAAACATAATAGATAATGGAAACGGCTTAATTTCACAAAATTAAAAATCAATTAAATTATGGTTATATACTACAATATAAATGGTATTGTTTCACAAGAGGTTTAAGAGGTGATGGTATTTCTTGATAGAATAAGAAATTGGTTCCGTAGCCATAGTCAGTTTACCAAATGATTGTTACAGGTAAATGCACTACACACAGCTGTGAGACAATGCCAATACGATGTAGATTGCACTCTCGGTTCAGAAAAGAACACGCAAATGATGACAGGAAAAAGTTAGTAGAGATTCGTGCGTCTATAAAAACGATCGATGCGTGAAGCATACAATAATTACCACAGCCTACCTTAGGAAAAGATCTTTTCCAGAACACAAAAAAATTCTGGTCCTATGTAAAATCGATAAGCGGTTCAAAGCCCACTATCCAGTCACTCGTTGATCATTTCAGGGCAATAATAGAAGAAAGCAAGCGGAAAGCTGAAGTTCTAAATTTAACCTTAAAGAAATCTTTGACGCAGGAGGACCGCAAAAATGTACCATCATTTGATCAACGTACTAGCTGCGAAATGGAGGACATAGTAATTGGTATTTCCGGTGTAGAAAAGCAGCTGAGAGAGCTAAATACGAAAAAGTCTGCTGGTTCGGATGGAATACCAGTTCTGTTTTACAAAGAGTATTCTGCGTCATTGGCCCATTAAATAGCTTGCAATTATAGCGAATCTTTAATTCAGCTCAAAGTTCCTTGTGATTCGAAAAAAGCGCATGTGAGTCCAATTTATAAGAAAGGAAAGAGAACTGACCAACATAATTACAAGGCAATATCGTTGACATTAGTTTCCTGTAGAATTTTGGAGCATATTCTTAGTTCGAATACCGTAAATTTCCTAGAGACGGAAAAGCTTCTTTCTACGAACCAGCACGGGTTCAGGAAACATCATTCATGTGAAACTCAGCTTGCCCTTTTCTCACGTGACATCTTGTGAGCCATGGATGAAGGGCAACAGGCGGATTGTGTTTTCTCGACTTCAAAAAGGCGTTTGACGCGGTGCCACAGTGCAGACTGCTAACGAAGACACGAGCTTATGGAATAGGTTCACAGATTTGTGAATGGCTGGAAGACTTCCTATGAAATAGAACGCAGTATGTTGTTCTCGACGGCGAGTGTTCATCAGAGACGTATCGTCAGGCGTGCCCCAGGGGAGTGTGATAGGACCGCTATTATTTTCTATCTATATAAATGATGTAATGGACAGACTACCTTGTTTTTTGCGGCTGTTTGCTGATGATGCTGTGGTGTATGGGAGGGTGTCGTCTTTAACTGAGTGTAATAGCATACAGGATGACTTAGACAAAATTTCTAGTTGGTGCGAAGAACGGCAGCTAGCACTCAATGTAGAAAAACGTTATGTGATGCGCATGAGTAGGAAAAACAATACCATAATATTAGAATACAGCATTAGTAGTGAGCTCCTTGATGCAGTCGTATCGTTCAAATATCTAGGTGTAACATTGCAGAGCGATATCAAATGGAACGAACATGTAAGGACAGTTGTGAGTAAGGCGAACTGCCGACATCGGCTTATTGGGAGAATTTTGGGAAGATGTACTTCATCTGTTAAGGAGACCGCAAATAAGAAACGCTCGTGCGACCACGTCTTGAGTATTGCTCAAGTACTTGGGACCCACAGGAGATCAGTTTAAAGAGCCATAGAAGCAATTCAGAGGCCACCAGCTAGATTTGTTACTGGTAGGTTCGACCAATGCGCGAGTGTCACGGAAATGCTCCGGCAACTCAATTGGGGATCGCTGGAGGAAAGACGACGTTCTTTTCGTGAAATTATGTTGAGTAAATTTAGAGGGTCAGAATTTGAAGCTGAGTGTAGTACGATCTTGTTGCCACCTACTTACATTTATCGTAGTGAACACGATGACAAGATAAGAGAAATTAGGGCTCGTACGGAGGCATATAGGCATTCTTTTTTTTCCTCGTTCTATTTGGGAAAGGAATAGGGAAGGAAATACTTATTAGTGGTATTAGTGGGTATTAGTGTACCCTCCGCCATGCGCCTTACGGTGAATTGCGGAGTATGTATGTAGATGTTCATTAGTAGCTAAGAAGTAACACTTCGCTCGATTCAGGAGCGATTCACGAAAATTGTATCGTCGTGAAACACATTATTTATGAGGTCATAAAACTCGAGATACGTAAAACCTAGGATTTACTTGAATGTAAAGCCAATTACCAACACTACAGTTAACCTGTATATCAAAAAGAGACCACTTAGTGACATACAAAAAACAACCATAATTTCTATAATTTCGCTAATCTCTTTTACTAATATATTTGAAGTCAATTTTTATTTGATTCTTTGTTTGTTGTTGTTGTGGTCTTCAGTCCGGATGCAGCTCTCCACAATACCCTATCCTGAGCAAGCCTCTTCAACTCCACATAAGAACGGCAACCTAAATCTGTCTGAATCTGCTTACTGTATCCATCTCTTGGACTTCCTCTGCGGTTTTTACCCCGCACACTTCCCTCCAACGCTAAATTCAAAATTCCTTGAATTCTAAGAATGTGTCCCACCAATCAATTCCTTCTTTTAGTTCTACATCTACATACATACTCCGCAATTCACCGTAAAGTGCGTGGCGGAGGGTACACTGTACCACTACTAGGCATTTCCTTTCCTATTCCACTCCAAAATTGAACGAGGAAAAAAAGAATGCCTATATGCCTCCGTACGAGCCCTAATTTCTCTTATCTTGTCTTTGTGATCTTTACGCGAAATGTAAGTAGGCGGCAACAAGATCGTACTACACTCAGATTCAAATTCCGGCCCTCTAAATTTCCTCAACAGAAATTCACGAAAAGAACGTCGTCTTTCTTCCAGCGATCCCCAATTGAGTTGCCGTAGCATTTCCGTGACACTCGCGCATTGGTCGAACCTACCGGTAACAAATCTAGCTGCTCGCCTCTGAACCGCTTCTATGTCTTCCTTCAAAACGATCTGCTGCGGGTCCCAAATACTTGAGCAATACTCAAGACGTGGTCGTACAAGTGTTTTATACGTGGTCTCCTTTACAGGTGAAGTACATCTTCCCAAAATTCTCCCAATAAACCGAAGTCGGTTGTCTGCCTTACTCACAACTGTCCTTACATGCTCGTTCCATTTCATATCGTTCTGCAATGTTACGCCTAGATATTTGAACGACGCGACAGCATCAAGAAGCTTACTACTAATGCTGTATTCGAACATTATAGGATTGTTTTTTCTACTGATGCGCATCACCTTACATTTTTCTACATTGAGAGCTAGCTGCCATTCTTCGCACCAACCAGAAATTTTGTCTAAGTCAACCTGTATGCTATTACAGTCAGTTACAGACGACACCCTCCCAAACACCACAGCATCATCAGCAAACAGCCGCTAATTACAACTTACTCTGTCCATCAGATCATTTATATAGATAGAAAATAATAGCGGTCCTATCACACTCCCCTGGGGCACGCCTGACGATACACTCGTCTCTGATGAACACTCGCCGTCGAGAACAACGTACTGCGTTCTATTACTTAGGAAGTCTTACAGCCAGTCACAAATCTGTGCCCCTATTCCATAAGCTCGTATCTTCGTTAGCAGTCTGGAGTGTGGCACCGCGTCGAACGCCTTTTCGAAGTCGAGAAAAACACAATCCGCCTGTTGCCCTTCGTCCATGGCTCGCAAGATGTCATGTGAGAAAAGGGCAAGCTGAGTTTATCATGAACGATGTTTCCTAAACCCGTGCTGATTCATGGAAAGAAGGTATGTCAGGAATTCCTTTTCTCCACAATTGTGTTCAGTAACTTATCATTAGTATCGTGATCTACCCACCTAATCTTCAGCATTCTTCTGTAGCATCACATTTCAAAAGCCTCTCTCCTCATCCTGTCCGCACTGTTTATCATCCATGTTTCATTCCCATACAACGCAGCACTCCATACAAATACCTTCAGAAAGGACTTCCTTAGGCTTAAATCAATATTCGATTTTAACAAATTTCTATTTTTCAAGAACGCTTTTCTACCCATTGCCATTCTGAATTTTATATCCTATGTACTGCGACCATCATTTGTTGTTTTAATGCCCAAGTAACAAAACTCATCTACCTCCTTTATTGTTTCTTTACCTAATCTTATTCCTTCAGCATCACCTGATTTTCTTGGACTGTACTCCATTACCCTTGTTAATGTTCATCTTACAGCCACCTTTCAGCACACTGTCCATTCCGTTCAATTGCTCCTCCAGGTCCTTTGCTGTCTCTGACAGAATTACAATGTCATCGGCAAAACGCAATGTTTTTATTTCTTCACCCTGAACTTTAATTCATTCTCCAAATTTCTCCTTGTTTTCCTTAATAGCTAGCTCAACGTACAAATTGAATAACATTGGAGACAGGCTACAACCCTGTCTTACTCCCTTCCCAACCACTGCATCCCTTTCATGCCCTTAAACTCTGACAACCGCTCTCTAGTTTTTGTACACGTTGTAAATAACCTTACGCTCCCTATATTTTTTTTTTTTACTCCTGCTTGCTTCAGAAATTGAAAGCCTTCTCTAAACCTACAAAAGCTGGAAATGTAGTTTTGCCTTTCCTTTATCTTCTAGGATAAGTCGTAAAGTGAGTATTTCCTTCCGTGTTCTTTCATTTCTCCCGAACCGAAACTGTTCTTTTCCGAGGTCGGCTTCTACCAGCTTTTCCATTCTTCTGTAATTAATTCGTATTAATATTTTGCAACCATAACTTATTAGACTGATGGTTCTGTAGTTTTCACACCTGTCCGTGCCTGCTTCTTTTGGAATGGGGATTATAACATTTTTCTTAAAGTCTGAGGGTACTTTGCCTGTCTCATACATCTTACACACCAGGTGACACAGTTCTGTCATGGCTCATTCTACCAAAGACTTCAGTAGCTCTGAGGGAATGTCATCTACTCCAGGGGTCTTCTTTCGACATAGGTCTTTCGGTGCTCTGTCAAATTCATCTCTCAGTATAGTATCTCCTATTTCATCCTCATCTATTTCTTCTCCCATTCCTACAATACTGCCTCTACTTTCATTTCCTTCGTAGAGCCTCTCTGTATACTCTTTCCACCTTCAGCTTTCCCTTCTTTGCGGGGAACTAGTTTTCCATCTGTGTTCTTGATATTTATATAGCTGTTTTTCTTATCTCCAAATATCTCTTTCATTTTCCTATAGGTTGTATCTATTTTTCCCCTATTTATACATTAATCTACATTGTTGCATATTCCGTCCAGCCACTCCTGCTTAGACATATTGTACTTCCTGACAATCTCACTTTTTTATCGTCTGTACTCCATTTTGCCTGTTTCATTTACTGCATTGTTATATTTTCGCCTTTCAACGATTAAATTTAGTATGTCCTGTGATCCATGGATGTTTTGTATGTCTTTTCCTTCCTACCTATTTTGTCCTCTGCTACGTTCACTATTTCAGCTTTCAATGCTACTCATTCCCCCTCTACTGTTTTATTTTTCCCCGTTTCTGTCACTTGTTGCCTAAAGCTCCTTCTGAAATTGTCTGCTTCAAATGCAATGGAAAAGAGACCTGCGCATCTATCAATCTGTGCATCGTAATGTGATTCGTTAAACATATCACTTATCAAATGTCCAAATGTTTGTATAGCTTACGGGATTTAACTACGGGGTCATCAGTCCCTAAACTTAGAAACTACTTATGAACTAACTAAGACTAAGGACGGCACAAATATCCATGCCCGAGGAGGGATTCGAACCCCCGACCGTAGTGGCCGTGCAGACCGTGACTGAAGCGCCTTAGTCCCCTCGGCCACCGCGGCCGGCTATCACTTATCGGGTGGTTTTCTAGCACTATGCGTTGAATCTAACGCATCTGCTTTAAATATCGTGTTGCCTGTATCCTGTTAGTTGTTAGGGCTCTTGCAATTATGTGATCAGTCAGAACGGTAAAATGTAACGCTTTGTGACGGATACTGATTCCAGTACCGTACCCCATGTGAAACCTGCATGAATGTTGGCTGCCACTTCGACGTAAATGAGATCCAATGAAGCGGTCCGTTATAATGGACAAAGGTTTGAACAAAGCTGCGCACAGTGATGTTAGCTGCATCCGAGCACGTCTGCGCTACGTCTCTGCACCTGTAAAAGACGAAAATTATCGCTGTCGTTCATGTGCTAAATGTTCAACGAGTATGCGGCAAACTCTGTCTAATAGCGCTTACTCTGTAATGAGTGCTCATGGACCTATATACGTTCGTATTGCTGCAAAATTACCTTCTCCGTCTTTATAATTTCTTAACAGCTAATGGTTTTCGATACCTTTTGAAGTACCACGAGCATCGTCGCCTCGGAGTTCGATTGAAAAAAAATTTAAATATCTGTCCAAAACTTTTATCCATTATGGATGAGTAATACTGCGATTGTGGTGAATAAAGGTACCTTGAAGAAACAGCAAACATTCGCTCTCTGTGTGGAATGTGTTGAGTCCTCGTCGCTATTTGTTTTGTCGTCCTGGTCAGCCTCTGCTTTGTCTTCCCGCTCCTAGCCTTAAGGAAAGATTCTATCAGAAAGCTAGAACAATTATATAGATTGATTTCATTTTTTCAGGGAAGCCAAAACAGTGTTGGTCCAACCCGCCACAGCCCGCACCGAAACTGAGTTTATTGTGCGGTATCGCTCCCTGTATGTCTAGTAAAGCCAACCAATGCCCTTGAACAGTGCAAGGAGTCCCTTTACCAGTTCTTTATTAGACACAGTTTCTTCTGGTCTGGTTGTCCCAAATGTTCTGTGAGTTTTACTCTCCAATGCAATGCACTCGAAGATTAGATGTGATGCAGTTTCATCACCGTCATCATAGATCCTACATTTAGGGTCCTCTTCCCATTGTATGTAGGTGTTTTTTTAAATTCCCATGGCCTGTCAGCAACCAACCATGAGTCTAATCTCTCTCCTGTTCAGACCCAAGATTGCAGAGCTTCTTTTAAAACAAGGCTTTGGCATCATTACCTTGCCATGTTTTTGTTGATGGACTTTGGTCCAATATTCTACATGCTGTCTTCTGAGCCAGTTACATAGCTCCAATTTGATCATTGCCTTGGTGATTATCAGGACAGGTTCCGGTCCAATAAATGGAGTCTCTGCCCCCATCCTGGCTAATCTGTCGGCATGTTCGTTGCCATTGATCCCCGAGTGGCCAGGAACCCACAATAGGTTTACTCTATTGCTTTCCCCCAGCTCCACCAGAACCCTGTGACATTCTGCAACAATTTTAGACCTTGTTGCAGGAGCTGCCAGTGATCTCAGGGCTGCCTGGCTGTCTGAATAGATATAGATGCTAAGATCTTTGTAACACCTACGCAAATTCTCCTCCACACACACCCTGATGGCAGTGATTTCGGCCTAGAATACTGAGGCCAGTTTCCCTAGAGAGATGACGCCCTCCAGTCTTGGCTGCACCCCATATACCCCGGCCCCAACACCTTGGTCCGATTTTGACCCGTCAGTGAACCAGACAATATCCACTGCACGGTGTCGAACTATTTTCTCCCACTGCTCCCTTCTTCCAATTGTTATATTGAAAGGCTTGCTGAAGCAGTATGAGGTTATAATATAGTCGGCTGGCATTTCCCCAACCTTTCCTATATTTACGTCACTCACTATTTTAGTGTGTGATTCTGGATATCCCAAAGAGTTCCAGTTGTTGCCAGATTTGAGTCTGTCTGCACCAGCCGCTGCCTCCATCTTGATCCCAAAGGTGTAATGGGGGCATATCCAGCATGGTTTCCATCCCAGCAGTTGGTGTGCTGCTAATTCCGCCTGTTATGGCTAAGCAGGCTAATCGCTGCACCTTACCAAGCTCCTTAGCAGAAACCTGCTGTTCTACCTTCTTCCACCACACTACCGCCCCATAGGTAATCCTGGGTCTAATCTCTGTGGTGTATATCCATTGCATACCCTTGGGGCTCAGGCCCCAATTTTTGCCACAAGCTCTCCTGGTACTCACAAGAGTACCTTTTGCCTTCGAGCAAATATTCCTGATGTGAGGGGTCCATGTCAGTTTCTCATCTAGGGTAACCCCTAGATATTATATAGATTAGTAATACAAGTTTTATTTCCTGAAGAATAAAAGAATTTAATTTTTTAAATGTATGTCTCTTCTCTTCTCGCGGGGTCGTCTTCTGTACGATGCCAGCTGCGCTGAGTCCTTGTGACTCTCTAGTTCGGAGCCGAGTTCAGCCTGGCTCGTCCAGACGCATGTCGGCCTAGATGTTGCAGCTTCTAGAGGGCGCGCTTCTATCTTACTCCCTCCAGGATGCGCGGCGCCGGCGTGCGATTGGCTACCGGTTGTCCGCTGCCTCCTGCACGATCGTTCTCGAGTGTCTGGCGTGTGGCGCTGACTTTACGCCACTACAGAATTTCTTTTTATATTTCCTCATTGCCGGTTTCGAAATTCCGGTCAAATTAACGTCAAATGGTTAAAAGTATCTGGAACACATTCTTCTATTTTCCAGTCATGCTCTATGATCACACATTTAGCACAGTTCACTCATGTTGTATGCCATACAATTTTTGGGAACTGAGATAAAATGTGTATGAAGCGTGTAACTGGATACTCTAACAATTTTTTCCAGAGGAGTGAGTGCAATAAATATAACTCTACAATGGGTGTAAGGATGTATACGTAACTACCACGCTGCACTGAATGTAGAATAAAAAAATTTAAAAATCTGGTGATGATTTGTATGGCTTTACAAAATCTGTATAGAATAAATAAAAACATTGCACATAAAAGGCGACTGGTTGCTGTTTCTCTTTTGATTCCAACCATTTTTTTCTTCATTTTAGGCCCTGCTTAATGAATTATTTACTGCGATCTTCCGTATACATCGATCAAATAGCCTCTTTTAAGCTTGAAATAAAATAATAACAAGATAATTCAAAATATATTTTTGAACTGTTGTCGAAGAAAAGCTGCCAAAGACGCCGAGCACTACACTGAAGTCAGGTCGTAGGTATTCCTGCTGAAAGGAAGTCCAATAAAGGAATCACTTACGGCAAGTGTAACGTTTAAAATTAACAGAGGAACTAGCATATTTCACTAAAATGTAAAAGGTAATGAAGTCAGTGCACTGTTTCTGTCTATTGACTGTGATGTTGTTGCTATTTCTAATCTCTTCTTAAATAACAATTCCGTGTGGGGGACAGCATGTAATTGATAAACGTTATAACTATCAACAATAATTCAGTACCATCAGACAAACATTGTCTCATTGTACTCCAATGTAAGGAGAGTCATTGAATTAAAATTCGTGCTGTGGCCGGCATTCGAACCAGGGACCTCCTGATTACTAGTTTGGTAAATATTATTTGGCTGGTTTGTCATTTAAACGACCAAAAGAAACCAAATAATATTTCCGAAATTGATATGCTGAGTTTTAATATTTTACTTAAAGTGACGCAAACCGGATGGTCAAAAGATTTTATTTCTGACGAACTGAGGGAAGTTGCTAGCGGTCGGATCTGACTAATAATCCCTGTTATTCCACCTTCGAATTATTTGCAGAACATTTAATTGCACCTGAATATACAACTATGAAGTTGTGAAACCGATTGTGTGGGTCTTCACGACTCTAGTAAAAACAGCTTCAGTGGACCAACGGCCTTTCACTCAGACAACCGCGATTATAACATCTACATTTTAACTTTGTAAAAGGTCCTTAAATATGTATCACACAGAACCTTAACTTACCTATTAGAGCATAGACACATATTGCGCTCTTCCGGCTATCTCACTAAGGTGTCTGTTGAAACCATAACCAAAACGTGTACTATCCGTCAGGCGCCATCCGACATCATTGGATCAAAATCGATGTCGTAATTTCAGGTGTCCATTATTACAAGGGATATTCAGAAAGTAGCGATCGCTTTGGCATTAATGAAAAACTAAGTACAAAAATTTTATTAAATAAATCTGAAAGAGCAATTACAGTACTATTTTTCCAACAAACAAATTTAGGCACTTATCGTAATTGAGGACAAATTTCGAAATTCCTTCGTCGTAAAATTCAGCCGCTTAAGAAAATAGGCAAATGTTTGTTAATCTATCGGACTCAACTGCGTGGCCATTGGTCCGTAGCTTACAAACTACTTAAACTAAGGTACACTAACCTAACGACAACACACACACCCATGTCCGAGGTGGAACCCCCGACGGCGAACGGTCGCGCGCACCGCAGCACGGCGCCCCAGTGCGTACGGCTAATCCGCCGCCGCGCCATTTGACACTTGAGCCAGTGAGTGACAAAGTCACACACAATGCCTGTGACGGAAAAAAAAGCGAAAGCTCCGTTACTATGAAGCGTCGGTTTTGACGAATCGTTTCATCAACTTTAGCGACATGATCGTCAGTCTCAAGGCTTGGGCGTTCACTCTTCATCAAGACCGTTGGTTCGGCCGCTTAAACCGAATGCACCATTTCCGTACGGAATATTCACTTATAACGTTGTTTCCGTACACTTAGCACGGTTAACGATAAATTGCTATTGGTTTTAGGTTTTGAGCTAACAAAAACGGCATCACAGACAGCACCTCACGACTGGCGAGATTTTCGATTGCAACACATATTTCGAATTCGAATATCGAAAATACAAGAAGCGCAGATACGTTCCTGTTGTTTCGTCTGGATGCCGACTGACCTGTCGAGTACGCACAAATCTAAATATACGCGATCGGCGCGTTCATAGTGAGGTCAGACGGAAACGTTTCCTACTTTCTGATAGCTCTCGTATTATTATTATTATCATTAATGTTGTTATTACGATTTTTCAGACATTGCCGTAAGCCCATGTTTTTGGCTGAGGAACAATGTGTCATCCTTACACAACAGACCTATGCAGAATTATCCGAGCATACATATTCGGTACGATCAATGACTTGTGTGAAAGTCAGCGTTAACAGTGGCTCAAACATGGTCAACTGAAATTTGTACAGAGCATGTGGCTCACTAGCAGAAGTGACGGAGCATCTGAGAGAAAACAAGAAATGTTTCGAGTACGTTTCCTAGTTATGTTATAGCTTTAGTTGGAAATTTTAACTTACCATATATAGAAAGGGATGCAAAGGTGTTCAAGAGGGGTGGTAGGAACGGAGTATCCAGCAATAATGTTCTACGTGCTTTATCCAAAAATTAGCTCGGACAGTTAAATAGCTGACTCGTGGTGGCAGCGTCTTAGACCTGCTGATGACAAATAGCCCCGAATAATTCGATTCAGTTAGCGTACATCAGAGACTCAGCGAAGGTCGTTACAGCATCATGAGCACGGTTGTAAATAAAAATATCAAGAAAGGTAGGAAGATCTTCCTGTTTATAATAAGGTAAAAGGGACAGATTTCGGAGTACTTGTCTGCTCAACACGAAAGTTTCGTCTCTAACGCTGACAGTATTGAACAACATGTGGACGAACTTGTAGGGCATAGTATAATACGATATGGATGAGTATGGGAATAAGTAAAATTGTGAGAGATGGGAAAGATCTACTGTGGTTCATCAACAGGGTTAGAAAACTGTTACGAAAGCAACGAGAATTTAAATGCAAATATTCATTTGCATATATTGACAGAGAAATATTGCCCTTTAGTTTCTCCTTTAAGCCACCGCACGAAAGACAAAGTGGAAGATAATGAAATAAATGTCAGAGGGACAGAAAAGTCTTCAGAAGATGTGGAAACTTGAAGTAACACAAAATTTGTTTTAAAAATAGAACATAGTGCCAACAGCTCTAGTGAAAATACCACTTGTACTTGTTGGCTTAATGCTCCGTTCAAAACAAATTTTGTGTAATTTCACGTGACTTACGTCTCCAGAAGGAAACAAATTTAATGTAACCGTAACCTGGTCAAAGTTTAATGAAAGCTCTGTAATGCAACTGGTTGGCTGTTATTTTCTTCGAATTGATTTTACCGTTGCTGCAGTGCAACAGTGTTTAAGAGTTTATATTAGATCCATTTCATAACGTTGGACACTGCTTGCTGGATATTTCATTTACTGTTGCTTCGAGACGGATTACTATTAAGGAGTAGGGAGTGATGCTTTTGATTATTCTATATCTCCATATAGGATAGTACTAGAGCTTTATGTACGATTTTGCTTTGCTGTAGCACAACTCATTAAAAAACTGTGCTTAGTTACTGACGTCGTTAACTGCAGCTTGTATGTTAAGGAGTTTCAGCAGGAGTCTACTGCGTGTCCATTGAAACTTGTTGTGAAATTCTGAAACTTCTGCGAACCATATTACGCTTACCAATGTTTAGATCGAGCGTATTGATACAAGAGTCAAGTAATTCATCTGCGCACCATGGCACTCGTCATTATTTAGATGAATAGATTTGTGAAGTAATCCGCCTTATGCATGACACATTGTTTTTTATATATATTTTTTATTTTTATTTTATTTTATTTCTTAGACATGTATCGCCACTTACTGTGCCATTTACTATGGTATTTTGCCTTTTATTTTCTAAGATGTTACATGTTATTTATTGTACAGTCATTTGTATGAGTTGTTTGATTTCACAATTATATTGGACACATTATGCCTAATTTTGTTTACAATACTTATATAATGTCATTTGCAGGATTTCTATGTTGTATTAATTCAGGAATAACAGGTTTTCAGAGCTTTTCATCTGCAAACAACAAAACGTTTTTATTTCAAAAACTAACTGATTTATTACACTTTCGCTTGGATGTTATGTTGAAATTTAGTTCTATGTCGCTGTTTAGTAACTTCTTTTCTGTCGAGCTCTGGAATTACTGTTTCTTGTTTGTGGCGAGTTTTCCAGCTCTTTGTGTTTCAATGGTGTACCGTATTTGTGGGTGTCTGGTGTTTACGTAATTATGAACATCTTTTAAGTGTGATTCATCTATTAGACATATCATCTACGTATCTTAACCTCTCTACATCTCTCTCTCTTTCACGCACACACACACACACACACACACACACACACAAACACACACACACACACACACACACACACACACACACACACACACACACAAACGCACGAAATATATATATATCTCTCCATACACACACTACAATAACACGCAAAACACACACAAAACATTGCCAGTGTCAAAGCCATTTGAAACTCGCACGCCACATCACAGACATGTCACATAAAAATGAATACAATACAGACATCAGAACAAGACAAATGGCGATTTAAACAGTACAAGGTCATAACAATGAAGTGCACTAACAGAAATAAACATTCCGAAATAAACATCTCAAAATTGAGCCACTAACAGCCACATAGAGCTAAATTTAAGATAAGATTCAGACGAAAGTGCACTAAATCAATTAGTTTTCGATGTAAAAACGTTTTGTTTTTTGCAGATGACAAGCTGCGAAAACTTGCCACTTCTGAATTAATGTAAGATGCAAATCTGTCGAATTACATTATTTAAGTACTGTAAACAAAATTAGGCCTAATATATCCAACATAATTATGAAATCAAACAACTCATCCTAATGTCTGGGTAATCAATAATCTGTAACATATTATTCTAGAAAATAAGAGGCAAAATCCCACAGAATATGGCACGATATGTGCCGAAACATATCTGTGTAGTAACATAATAATAATAATTAATAAAACAAGGTGTCTTGCATAAGGCGGATTACTTCACTAATCTATCATAGCAAGCACGGAAGTAATAAGAGCTGCTCTATCATAAGATGATCATTTATATTAATGTTATAAATACGAGAACTCAAGAATATATCTGCAAACATTTCTGAGTGATAGATTGTTGTATTACTTATACTGATGGAGACCCAGTTTCCGTGTTGTGTGGTCTGTATAGTGCAGGCTCTCAATACACGGGCGGGAAGATCTGGCAGCAGAAGGGAAGCCGTGTTCTGGCACAATGGCGTCACGGAGGAGCCCCGCAGGCCATTGTCTGTTCAGGGCAGACCTTCACTGTTTCGCCTGCAGGCTGCAGCGATAATGCGATCGTACAATGCGCAGATGAGGTGTGAACAACGGAGCCTCGGGAGATTTACGATCCCTCACGATACACGAGTTGCAAATCCTGAGAGGCGTCGACAAACTCTGGGATGCTCTGAGGCAATCAGTGCCTAATGCTACTCGAACATAGTTTTTACATAACCTCTACAGTCCTGAAAGTTGGTATGACGTCTCAGTTTGTTTAAACTCATATGAAAAAGTCATGTGGACACAAATCTGTCAAAACCAAATCATACAGGTTGTAACGTCACAGCTGCGTCCACCTAATCCTCGATGGGCGAAGTTGCCGTTATGTTCTATTTGCTGCTTAATCATTTAACAATTGTTCCAATGATTTGACGGTATGGGATGCGGACAATTACTAGGTTGATCCATAACAATCAACTTTGTTCACTTCCTTTATTATGGAACGACAAATGTTAATAGCTTTCTTTAAATACTCTGATTAAATAACCGCGTGCCACCATGATAAATGTCTACAAGTCCACACTGAAACATTTCAATACGCAATTACAACCGACACACATATGCGACACGACTGATGGGCAAAACTTTAGCCACCGCTAAACGCGGGTTACGGACGCACTGTCAACATGCTACTGCCTCGCTCTGCATTCGGCGGGAGACTGCACACACCGGCCAACAAACAAAAAACATTCCAACATAAGCATTGTTGCCAGCAGCTATCGCTCGATAACTATCGTTCGAGCAAAACGTACCAAAGAGGTTACTAACCTAAAACCCTGTATCCTCACAAGGTGCTATCATATACGATACCTTCGATCTGTTTTGATACAAAATTATACATACAACCTTAACAACAACCCATCCAAATTTTGAATAAAACAATTCTGGGTGTTAGGCAGCTTCATTTTTTAAAAAACACTTAGCAAACGAATTGCCGACGTTTCGACCACTCTGCATTGGTCCTCTTCAGGGCGGTTAACTGTAAGATGCTGCTGAATGTACACCCTTATATACTGTGAGTTTTTCTGTTATCTAATAGTGACGTCATGCATCTAAGACGGTGATTGGCTGGCAGTAGCGTATCAGCAGGCTCTTACGTTTGCTACCCAGTGAGTGATTGATAGGCAAATCATTTGCTAATTGTTTTTAAAAAATGACGCGGCCTAACACCCACATGTTTGTTTCAAATTGACAACGGCCGTGGAAGCCTACGAAATTATAACTCATCCACATGTTTAAAATAATTATGTTTTAGTGGCAGAAACTAACTTGTGCTTCACTTCTTATGAAAAAGAGAAAACAATTTCTCTCAGATGTGTAGCAGAAGAACATTTTATAAGTGCTACATTAGTAGGGATTGCAATCCAGCACTGTTTTCAATCCAGCGGGACTTTTGCTGGATTGCCTTAAATCCAGCGGGATCCCGCAACGGTTATACTTATTGTGTCAACAAATATTCTTTGTTATAATATAATATCATCTTTATTAGAAATGTCAAAGTCAACGATATCTTACTGCATCTGATTAATTATTTGCCGCGGCGGAATAGCCGTGCGCACTGAGGAGCCGTACTGTGTTCGCGCGTCCGTTCGCCGTCGGAGGTTGGAGTGCACCCTCAGGCATAGTGTATGTGTTGTCATTAGGTTAATTTAACTTAGATTAACTAGTTTGTAAGCTAGGGACTAATAAACAAGCAGTTAAGTACCACACTTTTACATACATTTGTACATTTCATTAATTACTTTGCTATATGACTACTTATTTATTAGCAAGAAGTTCAACGACAATAGCAAATGTTAATATTTGGTAATTTTGTGGTCTTTATATTCTATATAACTAAAAATATTATTTCTAATGTTTAGAAAAGTTAATTGTAAACAGTCTTATTTATTAAGGGATTAACAGTATAACATGAACTTAGTTTAAGTTAACTAACTGTCTTAATTTTCTTACTAAAATAAACAGTAAAGGTTACAATTTAAAAAAAATTAATTAGTAAGTCACTTTTCGTTTAGGAAATATGGCCTTACAAACAAATAACATCAAAGTCAATATAAATTTGAAAACTTAATAAACCACGGAATAATGTAGACGGAGAGGTAAAAATAGACACACATGCTTGGAATGACATGGGGTTTTAGTAGAACAAACAAAAAACAAAGTATTGCTTGACGCGTGAAAGATCTCTTACTTGTGTCGTTTGGTGGTGATGGTGTGCTCAGCCGCCACTTTCGTCATGCTTTGGCCTCCCAGGTCCCCAGATCTCAGTCCGTGCGTTTATTGGGTTTGGGGTTACTTGAAGTCGCAAGTGTATCGTGATCGACCGACATCTCTAGGGATGCTGAAAGACAACATCCGACGCCAATGCCTCGCTGTAACTCTGGACATGCTTTACAGTGCTGTTCACAACATTATTCCTCGACTACAGCTATTGTTGAGGAATGATGGTGAACATATTGAGCATTTCCTGTAAAGAACATCATCTTTGCTTTGTCTTAATTTGTTATGCTAATTATTGCTTTTCCGATCAGATGAAGCGCCATCTGTCGGATATTTTTTGGAATTTTTTTTTTTTTTGGTTCTAATTAAACCCCATGTCATTCCAAGCATGTGTGTAAATTTTTTGGGAACTTTTCCTTCAGTATACTGCTGCTAGAAGGGGGTAATATCGAATTGCTAACCTTCCAGTCATTTGTTGAGCAATTTCAATGGCTTTTCTAGTCCGCTGACACTTTTTTAAATATTTTATATTTTGTCATTCATGCGATGGTTGATACTAGGAAATACCACACAATATTCCTATGTGAAACATCTTTGGAAAAATCATTTTATATTTCGGTTCTTGTGTGTCTGTTTCAACACTTTTATGTGCGCAGAGTGTTCGACCTGTTTTTCCATTAATTTTCTTCGTATTTTCTGCCAAGTCGATACGCAAAACAGTGCTCTGAAATTTATCAAACGCCTCTCGCATGGCCACCCATACGCTAATTTTCACATATGCTTCTCTGCTAGACTTTGGCGACAGTTATATTCGCGATGAAGTTCTCTTTACTTTCGTAACCCGTTTGTTGAGCCATGATGGATCCTTCCCATCTCTCATAATTTTACTTGGCACTTACTTATGTAAAGGTTATTGTACGGTGCACTTGACCTTCTACCACAGTTGCTCAATCCCCCAATCTACTTCTTGTAGAACTACAGGCAGCGGTGGAAAAGGGCTCTTTATGCCTCCAGACTTGTTGGTTTGATGGGTAATAAATATACGTGCAACAAAGTGAAATACTTCCCTTTTACTCCACCAGTTTCAAATGCTGACATTTCCAGTTTTGATCAGTTTATTTCAATATACATTGTTATGTTATAGCTGCATTTCTATCCTCCCGTAAACTTTTTAGTATCACCCGGCGAGGATAGTAGGTGATCTGCGATGATGCCAACTGCAGGTTAAATGGGCCGGTAGGAATGTTGTTTGCTTGACTCGCGTTCGCCTTGCCGGCAGCGAGCAGTGCGCTAGCAGCGTACACGCATCCTCACTTCCTCCGCTTTCCGCTCCCACCTCTGAAATTCAATCACTGAGTTTATACATTGTATGTTTATGCGTGCAATTCAAAATAAGACACACGACTGAACAGCAACGTCACGCCAAACTCACATCGCTGAACGCATTGCGAATTTAAGACGCCGGCCGCGGTGGCCGAGGGGACTGAGGCGCTCCAGTCACGGTCTGCACGGCCACTACGGTCGGGGGTTCGAATCCCCCCTCGGGCATGGATATTTGTGCCGTCCTTAGTTGTAGGTAGTTCATAAGTAGTTTGTAAGTTTAGGGACTGATGGCCCCGTAGTTAAGTCCCTTAAGCTTAACAAACATTTGAACATTATTATTATTATTATTTTAATTTTTTTTTAATTTAAGACAACGCGCTGCGAAGTAAATTCAAGGCGGTAAATTTGAAAGAATTTGCGCGATTTTATGCTTTATCCGCTTGCGAATCCGCAGCCTGTTGCGGGATCCCACAGTTTCTAAAATAATGCTGGGTCCCGCTGTATTCAAATGTTTGTAAATCTAGCGGATCTAAATGCGTGGTCATAAGTCCGTAGCTTACAAACTACTTAAACTAAGGTAAAATATACTAAGGACAACACACACACACACCCATGCCCGAGGGAGGACTCTAACCTCCGACGGCGAGTGCTGTGGAACAGTCGATTCTTCCTTTATATTATACTTCAAGAGTAAATTTTTGTTCCAATTTGATTTAATCGAACTTCGATCCTGACCATTCCACTACAATCGAATTAAGAAAAACAACCTCCATTTAGAGTAAAATAAAAATCTTTTAAATGTTCACTGCAAGGTTCTTGCGCTAGATATTAGAAGAATAAAACCGTTCAAAAGAAATACTGCAAAAGTTCAAAGTCTAATAAGCACTTCCGTTAAATATTCTAAAAAAAGAAACAAAAAAAGTCATTAATGAAAGTTACTTCACTCTCTTTCAGTTACATACATTATTTCTGAGTCTCTACACTGGTATAAATCGGAGAAATTCTTTCAACAGTTCCAAAATTATAAATTAATTTCAATATATAGATATCTTCTCTTTCCTTATTGGATGTCATAATTACTTTTCACACACTGGTACTTGAAGTAAAAGTTTTTTTAATTACGAATATTATAAGTCCATGTAATACAACACATATAATCAGATCATTCTAGTACGAGCTCAACAACAAGACTGACTTTTTTTTCTGAACATAGAATACAGAACAACTCATGACAGTACATTTTTTCTTTTATTTCTATTTATTTCATTGTGACGGTTGGCAACGGAGGTCTTCAAACAGTATCTTCTCTGAGCGTGTGGCTGTTGACCCGCGACGTTTGGTGGCCAGATCTTTGGCTCCAGCAGAGAAGATGCTATTTTCGTCGGTTGCTCCGTTGTCACCGCACATGAAATATAAAAAACAACACACATTTCTTTTAAGAATGAAATAAACTTATTAAGAATCAACATTATTAACAACAACATATATAAACATGTTCTTTTACCTGCGAAACTGAGCTGACGTAAAGGTAGTAGCAGGGAATAATATTTCGTCCCACTGCACGAGCAACCGCGCGATCCCGCTGGAGTCTCGACAACCTTACATTTCGACCTTTTTCTGTTGATTGTTCATAATTTCAGGTATGTGTTTAGCGTTTAACATCATGAATTCTACAGATAGTGAAGCCTTAGCTGCTTTTACCCGTTTTCCTGGTGGACCATAATCATCATTTTCTTCTTCAGAAAATTCAAATTCAGAAATATCTGGATCTTCCAGTACCAATAATTCCGCTATTTCTTCACCGGTTGTGCCTAAAGCAAATAATTGGCTTCTTGAGTAATTTTTTTTTTCTTGTTGCAATATAAAATAAACATCTAATATACTTACATGCAAGGAAACAACGAATTCAAACGAAAAAAAAAAAAAAAAAAAAAAAAAAAAAAAAAAAAAAAAAAAAAAAAACACCAGATGTATTGTGCAGCATTGGCCGTTGATGTTTTATTTAAAAACGACAGATCGATTTCAGTCACATAGTGACCATCTTCAGTGTCCTTCAAACAAGCATTACGAATTCCCTGAATGTATGAAAGACACTGAAGATGGTCACTATGTAATTGAAATCGATCTTTTGTTTTTAAATAAAACATTAACGGCCAATGCTGCTCAATACATCTGGTGTGTTCATCATTGTGTGGTCGTTGAGCACCATCCTGGAAATTTAATCAAACCGAAAAAAAAAAAACCTCACAACATTTAGCAATAAGCGAGAAATTACGAAAATGGCCACTATAGTAAGTTAACAAAGCAGGACATTTGCACTCATAGAATTACATCGTATCAGATATGATACCTCCAGGTAAGTAGAATATTTTAACAACTGAGCGTATTTTGTATGTAAAGATATCTATTTACGCCATAAAATAAATGTTTGTTAATATAAATATGCTTCTAAATGTGTAAAGTTACAAAAGACATGAATGTTTACCTTTTTTCCGTTCCGACATAATGCACGCATTTGTAACGATCATTTTCCAAGTGCTGCTGCCACTTATGGGTGGCGTGAAAAGGTTTTAACAAATAACGAACAGAATTCGCTGAATGTAGGAGCATATACTCTGTAATGCAGACCAGCGCTCTCCCTCGGGTGTTCGGAAAATTCCAATTATTTACTGGAGGTAGCATATATGATACCTGCGGACACTATAGGATAACCTAAAGTAACTAGTTACCGGCTGAATGTAAAGGTAGTTCAGCACACGATGTTGTTCTGTTGGGTTCGAAATCTGCATGCCAGTTCTACGGACCTGCAAAATAATCTGAAGTGCTTTTTATTAAATAATAGATGTTTTTGTTAACCGTTGTTTGACGGGAAAGGATTAGAAGGTAACTTTTAGCATCATACAAGCTGGAAATGATTGATTAGAAATTCATATCCTCTTCTAAAATGACTAACCCGCCAGCTTAGCCACGCTGTTTCGAGTACTGTTTTTTGGAACGTCGAGGTATTCGGTCCATGTTATGATGCGCCCGATGGTTTAACGGCATGGTAGGTATGCAGGCCAACCCGGATATCGAATTTAGGCGGTTTCCATATCCAATTCTTACCTAAGTTCCGGCTGAGTTACACGCAAATATTTAGACAGATTGTCCGCACATCTTCACGTGTATGCCAGCTGCCGCCATTGTCACTCATTAGGAGATCTATGTAGCATAACTTTTCTGGGGTGATATTAAGTCATATTTCTTCAATTTCGTTAGTGTTCCTGTTTTTAACGACCTTATTCTCGCGTGTTTAGCTACATACGGAAAATTCGAGTAATTGCCAGTGGCAGACAGGGACTGCGCGCCGTTGTAATACATTATAGTGGTGAATTCAGTGTTGCTCCCCCCATAGAGAGCCTCTAAAATGAGGTAGTGTACAGCTTCATGTTATACACACAATGCAACTCTACACCACTAAAAACCTGTGAAGAAAATAAATGTAGTTGCATGCTCGACATATACTGTGTTAGACCGTTAAAGACAGCAGTATGTAATACAGGAAGAGACGTTGGCAGACTATCATACAGCTCGAGAACTAACACAGCAATACAGAGAAATCGACGCATTGAAGAAGAGTTGGCCGCTGACCTCAGGCAGCTGGAGGTTATGTTGGCCACGGTCAACAGTTTTCAGGCTGCTGCGGTACATGAGGCGACTGCTGGGATAAGTCTGGTGCCTACTGCAACGTTTCAATTCTATGATGACACTGATTTCAGTTTCCGACATCCCTGCCAGTTGACAACTGCTTGGTGGTGATTAGCGAAGCTCTTGGCCAAAGGTGAAACCGGGAACTGGCCGTCATTCTCGACTACTTCACGCGGCTTGCTGATTTGGTCAAGACAGAGAACCTCTCTCGCAGGATAGGTGTTATCGATTTGTTGAATTGTTCCCAGAACCGATTGCGGTCCTCAGGTTTGGAGCCGAGTGGAAGGCTTAAAACACATGCTCAGGGGGTTCTGTGATTATCTGGGATGCAAATTTATCGACCTCCAGTATCGGATGGAGAAATGTAGGACCTCCTGAATAGGTCAGGCGTGCACTAAAGGCATGTAGCGACTACTAGGGAAGTAAAGTACTTGTGGAGTGCACATGTCGTATTTTAGGGTAAAGAAATCCTTCCACAGGCCCGTTAAGACGCTTAATGATTCCGTCTAGACAACACTAGGCACATAAGAACTTAGAAAGAAATGAGAAATATTGTAATATTTAAATGCAGGAGGGCATATCGAAAGATCCCAGAACTGCGCTCACCTTCAGATAGTCAACATTTCCACATAGTACTAGGGAAAGAAAGCTAGCTAGCTCAAAGCGGATTTCAATAGTAATGAAATCGTTAAACCAAACTGGAACGAATTCCGAAGGGGTGGGCAGAAACCTCTAGGGGGAAGTGTGTTTATGGCGATAAAGAATACGATTGTATTGAGTGAAATTAGAAAAGATTTGGAATATGAAATATTATCAGCCAAAGTCAGCGTGAAAAATTGGACAAACACGTTCATATGAAGTTGTTATGGACCACGGTCCTCAGCACCAGTAGTGGTGCAACGTATGAGGGGAAACTTAGATGCCGCGGTGGAGTAGCCGAGCGGTCTAAGGCGCCTCGCAGGGGAGCGCGCAGATGCTCGCCGTCAGAGGTTCGAGTCCTCCCTTGGGCATGGTTGTGTGTGTTGTCCTTAGGTTAGTTTACCCTAGTTTAAGTTGTCTGTAAGCCACGGACTGTTGACCAGGTAGTTTGGTCCGATAGACTTACAAACATTTGAACATTTGAAACTTACAATATAGTTCCCGTAGGTTTCCTAGTCATGTCATAGTCTTAGGTGGAGATTTTTAGTATCCTAGGCTACACCATTGCTGAGTACGGATGTACATGTATGGCATGTACTATATGTAATCTGTTAAACAAAATTCCTCTCCGTGGCTAATGGGGTGGCATGATATATATGTATTGTACCAGGGTATCTGTAAGTTGTAATCCATGCTTAGTTGAACTTTGGCTTCTTACTTGTTCTCGGGACACTTTGTCTGGAATTTTGTATGGTTGGCCTTCGTGAGGCCTAGTCAAGCGTAATGCACAACTTTCACCACAGTAAATATGGCCAATTAAAAAATTAATAATTGCTCAGGTAACCACCATCTAACCATCAGTAACAATAAGTATTGTTGGATTCCAGGCAGAAACACGTTCCATAGACTGTTTAAAGTACTGCACGAGGCTTGCATAGCGTATAACGAAGGCCACCTTGTCTTACGTTTACTACTGCTACCAACTTCAGTGATCTACTAACTTTATTACTACTTTAGGATGGCGAACTTGTACATAACACAGACAAATATATTTTAACAAGTCATGTTCCCATCCTCTGCTTACTAGAAGAAACCTTACCTTTGTCCCACTACTGTAAATGCACACTGATATCACGTTGTAATCTCTGAAGTGTTGTTTCGGCAAAGTAGTATTACAAAGAAGCGACAGATGTGTATCATAGGAGGCGACAGCGGACTTTGTCAGCTGGCTCATATTCGTCAGCACTGCAACTTCAATACGGTAATTCGGATTTCCAAAGCCGATGTGCAGGTGATGAAACGTAGGGGAGACCAGGGTAACGGCGCCACCCTGGGTAATCGATGACGAACGGTCGGCAGTACGAGTACGCTTGCCAGTGTTCTTTTTCTGTTACCTACCGTAGAACTAATTCTTGTGGTGGCCGTCCGTGATTGTTGACAGGTATCAATCGTGTGAAAGAAATTGTTAGTTTCGAGGTTTGGAATGTAATTTTCGAGCCTGTATTTTGTTGAAGTAAGTACCCCTGTAGGCAGTCTGCTTTTTAATACTCGTTTAACGTAATCTGAAGATATTTAGCTTAGGTTTAGTGACTATACCCTTATTGTTTTCAAAAATCTTTGGCTTTAAATTGACGTTCTTAGTAATATTTTTCAACGGGGGCAATGACGCCATGGTGGAGTATTTAGGCAAAATGAAGTGTATTAGACGTGTATAAATTTTGTAAAATGGGCACTTGCTGAATGTATTAGGTTTGAAGTGCCAAAAACTGTATTGTTACTTCTGATTTGCGGTGTCTTAATCAAGCCTGAATTATAAAATGTATTTTTATTCCAAATTAACATGAACAAGTAATAGAAGGCTTCTAAACATCTAATACAGAAGAGAAGTATAAATGACAACAGTTGTAACACTTATTTACTACTATCATTCATTGTGTAGATTTATCCTTGAATTTCAAATGTATGGCGTCATTACCCTGGAACCCAGGGTAATGGCGCCACTGGGTACACTTTCATAGTATAATTTTAACAATAAAACTTAACAAAATACATGTCTAAAGAAAATTACTAGCCATTAAAATTGCTACACGAAGAAGAAATGCAGATGATAAACAGGTATTCATTGGACATATATATTGTAGTAGGACATGTGATTACATTTTCACGCAATTTGGGTGCATAGATCCTGAGAAATCAGTACCCAGAACAACCACCGCTGCCCGTAATAACGGCCTTGATACGCCTGGGCATTGAGTCAAACAGAGCTTGGATGGCGTGTACAGGTACAGATGCCCATGCAGCTTCAACAGGATACCACAGTTCATCAAGAGTAGTGACTGGCGTATTGTGACGAGCCAGTTGCTCGACCACCATTGGCCACAGGTCTCTGATGGTGAGAGATCTGGATAATGTGCTGGACAGGGCAGCAGTCGAACATTTTCCGTATCCATAAGGTCCATACAGGACCTTCAACATGCGGTAGTGCATTATCCTGCTGAAACATAGGGTTTCGCAGGAATCGAATTTAGAGTAGACCCACGGGTTGTAATACATTTGAAATGTAACTGCCACTGTTCAATGTGCCGTCGATGCAAACAAGAGGTGACCGAGACGTGTAACCAGTGGCACCCAATACCATCACGGCGGGTGATACGCCAGTATTGCGATGACTATTACACGCTTTCAATGTGCGTTCACCGCGATGTGACCAAACACGGATGCGACCATCATGATTCTGTAAACAGAACCTGGATTCATTAAAAAAAATGACGTTTTGCCATTCGTGCATACAGGTTCGTCGTTGCGTGCACCATCGTAGACGCTCCTGTCTGTAATGCAGCCTTAAGAGTAGCCGCAGCCATGGTCTCCGATCTGATAGTCTATGCTGCTGCAAACGTCGTCGAGCCGGCCGCGGTGGCCGAGGGGACTGAGGCGCTCCAGTCAGGGTCTGCACGGCCACTAGGTCGGGGGTTCTAATCCCCCTCGGTCATGGATATTTGTGCCGTCCTTAGTATAAGGTAGTTGATAAGTAGTTTGTAAGTTTAGGGACTGATGATCCGTAGTTAAGTCCCATAAGCTTAACAAACATTTGAATTTTTTTGAACGTCGTCGAACTGTTCGTGCAGATGGTTGTTGTCTTGCAAACGTCCCCATCTGTTGACTCAGGGATCGAGACGTGGCCGCACGATCCGTTACAGCCATGTGTATAAGATGCCTGTCATCTCGACTGCTAGTGATACGAGGCCGTTGGGATCCAGCACGGCGTTCCATATTGCCCTCGTGAAGCCATCGATTCCATATTCTGCTAACAGTCATTGGATCGCGACCAACGCGAGCAGCAATGTCGTGATACGATAAACAGCAATCGCGGTAGGCTACAATCCGACCTTTATCAAAGTCGTAAACGTTATAGTACGCATTTCTCCTTACACGAGGCATCACACGAACGGTTCACCAAACAACGCCGGTCAACTGCTGTTAGTGTATGAGAAATCGTTTGGTAACATTCCTCACGTCACTGGCGCAAACCTTGTGTGAATATTCTGAAAAGCTAATCATTTGCATATCACAGCATCTTCTTCCTGTCGGTTAAGTTTCACGTCTGTAGCACGTCATATTCGTGGTGTAGCAATTTTAATGACCAGGAGTGTAGTATTAGCTGTGCGAAGCCGTAGTATTATTCTTTACGAAAAATACACACCTTTAATAAGGCAAAAAAATTGGTTTCCCTTAAGGTAATGCCATTCCCCTGGTCTCTGCTACATGTCATTGGTCTGACGGATTTCGATTTTTTGAGATTCCTGACAACTGATGATTTGAGCCATATGCGGTAGCGCGGAAGGCTATAGCTATCACTATACCAGAAAAGACTGTTCTTCATGTCTACAATGTTTTTCAATAACGCTTCATTCTTTTATTAACTATTAGCAAAATTTTGCAAATTAATAGAAAAATCGCAAATTTGTTTTATGGGGGTTGGCGAGGGCACCTCAGTATAGCTCTGCTCGGAAACCCTCCCCCCCCCCCCCCCCCCAGACGAAAAATTTATCTACGCCCCTGACCGGAATTGTGCAATTTTTACGCTTCGGCGGTTATGAACGCAACTCGAACAAACCTAAGACTTTCCAATTTTTCTTTCCAAAATCCATTCGACAATTTAGAGTTGGGCTATCTTTTACAGATTTAAGAAAGAATTTTAGCCGGTACGCTAATAGCGAGTTTGAATTTTAGTACGACTGGCACAACAAAAGCACTAATATCAAACAATCTACTCGTTTTATCTGGTTCAGCAATAATTAACCTACTCTCTCGAATAGGATCCAGTAGCTCTTACTTAGTTTTACGTTATACCCCTGTAAACTTCAATATTAGTATCACGTTTTGAAAGCTTCTAAACTGTTCTTGGCCGATCTGCTTATCGTTCAAGATTCACTTACAGAAATACATTCATGTCACCTAATTTATTTTTTAACAATAAGGAAACAGTAATAAAGCTGTGAAACAATGTATCATACTAATTTTTAATGCTTCGTCTATCATATAGCTCCATGGTATTGTTAATATTAGTTCCGGCCTTGCAACAGTTACTATAAAAACATATAAACCTTTGTCCCTGGTGGGAGTGGTTAAGTGCGTTCCATCGGGTCCCCGTCCATAACTCACGCTAGTGTCTCCGCCAGTGCGTGCCACACCAGTGAGACGACGTGGCAACGCGGAAAAAGCTTGCCGTTACCACTGACGCGCTCCGGTGGGAACCGGCCATATCGCATTAGTCTGGTTGCACACACTCCGATTTTGGACTGCCGGTAAAATGTCGTCCGGTATTTTATCGTCGGAGCGCTGCTTGCACACACGCCGGCATTTTACCGGTCAAACGAACAGTCGCTCGGCTGTAGTGGTCCAGCGAAGTTGATTCCAAACTTAAATTAATTTTCCCTAATATTATGACAAATATTGCTGACATGACACTAGGAACTAATGAAGTACCATACCATACACTAGTGTATCAGTTACGAAATGCATTTTGGCCCACTTTAGGTTACGGTACTAACACTAAAAGTGGGCCTTTGCGATCGTCTTGACAGCTCGATATTTAAATGAAAATAACGGTTTAACCATGCATCTGACACCAAAATTGAATAAACCGAATTGGTAGAGGAGAAAATTTTCTACAACTTTGTTCCCATATGTTTTTTTTTCAGATCTCGTATCGTTTGAGAGATATTTGAAAAAATAACGCACTTTTGACACCTTTCATTGAATTAACGAAACCAGCCGTTCGCAGATGTCACATGACATTCCTCGCCCAGAACTCTCTGTGGCATACGCCATCTTGCGTTGCGTATTTGTTGATTTTCATATTGTAACTTACACGTTGTCACTTCAAAGCAATGGCGCACTGAAGAATTACCAAAAACTCGTCGTCCTTCGTAAGATAAATGATAATCTAGTGTCTACAAATGCCATATTACCATCAGTTAACAATGACTATCAATAGTAAAAAACTAGAGAACAAAAATTTTAACTGTCAGCTGTAGCTTAGTGGGCAATGCGTTGGAATGTAACGCTGCAGGTAAGCGGTTAAGTGGTTCAAAAAACCCGCTGCTCCTTAAATTTTTTCCCTAAAAGGGTTTAAGACACTTATTAATCAATTTTTTATTATTTAGATTATTTTGGTCAAAACTGTTTGCAAAAACTTATAAAACTACAAATCTAAAGTGGGCCGTAAAACACGTCAGTGCGATTTTTTTCTTTTCTCTCCATTGCCTCAAAAGCCTCATTCAGGTCGCAGGAGTCTTGTCTCCATGTACCTCTAGTCGCATTTCTATGCTGACATGTGTCCAACGTTTTGGTCCACAAAACTGCTCGTGCTTCTACTGCCGATCTACGTATATAACTTATCAGACCGAGTGCAAACTTATACATAGTGTCGGACTAAGGCTCTCGGATACCCGGAGCGGCGGCAAAACAAAATGAGGACCCCGTCCACTTGGAAATACATGCATTACTGTATTAAAAAAAAGTAACCTTTATATCTGGAGCCCCCCCCCCCCTCACCACCCCCAGGACGAGAGGCATGTCCAGTCTAAAAAAAAAAGAATAATAATAATAATAAATAAAAAATAAAGTGTTTCGCAGGTATTTGGAGGCTTTCCAAGACGAGAGGCCCGGGGCGGATCGCCCTACCACCCTCGTCCCCCGTCCTCCCTTAATCAGACACTGATTATCCATAATATGATTGTATGTATGCCTCAAACAGGCAAATAACCATTTCTGTGCGGATAATGTAAAACGTAAAGCAGGTAAAGCTGCGAGAAAATGGAATAATGGGCACTCCTAGTAGGCGACAAGTTGATGAATTGGGCAGGACTAGAAACATGTCTGCATACCGGATCGCTCAAGAGTCTAGCCGCCCTCCCTAATAAACAGAGCGAATATCTCAAGAACAGCATAGAACAAAGATAAGATCTACCCGAAGCAGCGGCGGAATTCCAAATTTTCCGCCAATAGGCTATTTAAAATTTGCCGCTCTACAATTCTATACCCTATTTACAGTCATACTTTCGTCAAGGACATCGTAGGTTTTTGTTTTGTGCACTATCGTCCTATTTACACCACCTATTTTCCCCAATTAGTTTGACTGAACTAGGGGATCGAAGAGTCACTTCCTAGATTATTTTTACAACCTAACAATTTCGACTGAATTGCACAACAAATAGTTTCCTTTTATATCTCTGAGCTAGTAAAATTACAGTCACATAATACTAATGATTTGGGGATAAGGTATGCTTTAATACTTCTTACGCAATAGCTTGATGTACATTCGGTAAACATAATTATGTAACTTTTATTACGCTTACTAACAGTTTACAAATTTTGGCCCAATATTTGCCGCCCTTAAAATCTGCCTCCCTAGGCTCCACCTATTCAGCCTACGAGTAAAAAAAAAAAGTGGTTCGAGTCACACCATAGAATTTAATTGAATTCTCTGAAACAGACGAGACTCTAAAATATTTGTAATTTATTGTGTACAGAACTTACTACTAAATCAATAATTTATATTTCAGTCCTATATATGTGCTACGTCGCTGTTTCACTGTCCAGTCAGTCGTTAATCATTCCGGGGCAGTAAAAGAAGAAAGCAAACGGAAAGCTGAAGTTCTAAATTTAACCTTTAAGAAATCTTTCACGCAGGAAGACCGCACAAATGTACCATCATTTGATCAGCCTACTAATTCCGAAATGGAGGACATAGTAATAGGCATTTCCGGTGTAGAGACGCAGCTGAGAGCGCTAAATACCAAATGGTCGGCTGGTGCAGATGGAATACCAGTTCGGTTTTACAAAGACTATTCTGCGGCGTTGGCCCCCTACTTAGCTTGCATTTATCGCAAATCTTTAATTCAGCGCAAAGTTCCTAGTGATTGGAAAAAAGCGCAGGTGACTTCCGTTTATAAGAAAGGAAATAGAACTGATCCACACAATCAGTTTCTGGTAGCATTTTGAAGCATATTCTCAGTTCGAATATAGTAAATTTCCTTGAAACGGAAAAGCTTCTTTCCATGAATCAGCACGCGTTTAGGAAACATCGTTCATGTGAAACTCAGCTTGCTGTTTTCTCACATGACATCTTGCCAGCCATGGATGAATGGTAACAGGCGGATCGTCTTTTTCTCCACTTCAAAAAGGCGTTCGACGGGGTGCCACACTGCAGACTGCTAACGAAGATACGAGCTTATGGAATAGGTTCACAGATTTGTGACTGGCTGGAAGACTTCCTAAGTAATAGTACGCAGTACGTTGTTCTCGACGGCGAGTGTTCATCAGAGACGAGTGTATCGTCAGGCGTGCCCCAGGGGAGTGTGATAGGACCGCTATTATTTTCTATCGATATAAATGATCTGATGGACAGAGTAAGTTGTAATTTGCGGCTGTTTGCTGATGATGCTGTGGTGTATGGGATGGTGTCGTCTGTAACTGACTGTAATAGCATACAGGATGACTTAGACAAAATTTCTAGTTGGTGCGAAGAATGGCAGCTAGCTCTCAGTGTAGAAAAAAGTAATGTGATGCACATGAGTAGGAAAGAAAATCGCATAATTTTCGAATACAGCATTAGTAGTGAGCTTCTTGATGCTGTCGTTTCGTTCAAATATCTATGCGTAACATTGCAGAGCGATATGAAATGGAACGAACATGTAAGGACGGTTGTGAGTAAGGTGGACACCCGACTTCGGTTTATTGGGAGAATTTTGGAACATCTATGCAAGTCCTCGAGAGAACCGTCCAATTAATGACATTCTGTATGCCGAAAATACAGTAACAAACACTGTGAAGTATGCAATAGCTTAAAGATATAAAGAACCAACAAAAAACCCACTCATGATGGTAGGATTTAGACTCGTATGGGTATGTAAATAAACAAGTGTTTTGCATCCAAAACACCATATAAGAAAAAATCTAGCGTAACAGATCCTCCGTTCCATGCTTCGCAGCGTGGTGCAACGAGGAATTCCAGGCTGTGACGTCACCAGTTCCTCAGTTACGTGCGCTTCCACGTTCCGGGAGAGGTTGGCTATAGAGCCCTGCACTGGCTCCAACGCACGCGATACGCTAATGTTTATGTAGCGCCGCGGGTTTCGCACGTGACGCAGACCTTTCCAATACGAACAATTATTGATATGGTGTCTGTTCTTTTCGGACATGTCCGAAAGAGCAGACACCATCAGTTTACCGTAACGGCCGTAAACTTACGAAATGGAAATATTTAAACATTTAGACCGTTATGAGGGCTTGTAATAAATTCAGCGGGATTCGAACACGGATATCCCGATTCGCGCCCTTAAGCTATCCAGGTACGTTTCCCTTCCAACTAAAATTCTCAACTTCTAATCCCCTGTCCATTGATTCCCATGCTCGCAGCCTACACTGGATTCCCACAAGCGATCGAGCGTTTGACTGAGTCCGCATTGAAATTGTCAACTAATGGTGTCTGTTCTTTCGGACATGTCGGAAAGAATGGACCCCATATCAATAAGTAGCTGAACCCCCGCTGCTTCGCATGCGTAGGCTGGTTGGTCTGCACCAGTTATTTCTTTTTAATCCTGATGAAGAATCCATGTCTTAAGTTTTGTAGTTATAGCTTTAAATTTGAGTTAACAGCACCATATTTTTGAAAATCAATTTTTGCATCTCGTATTTCACCCCCTTATTAGTCTAATTTCCAAAAATACCGAAACACGTATCTTTTAAATTCGAAACCCGAATCCAAATCCGAAACTTTGTAGTTCTAACTTCAAAATTGCCTAAATAGCAACATTTTTTGAAGAAAACCACCTCTCCAATTTAACCCCGTTGATGGTTGAATTTCTAAAAATACCGAAACACGTATTTTTTAACGTCCAACCAACTATACGAATATCAATTTTTGCTGCTCTAGCTTCAAAATTGTATCAATAGCAACGTGTTTCCAAAAAGAATTTTTCATCCTCTATTTAACCCTCTTACTTGTTAAATTTCCAACAATACTAAAAATCTTGGATTTTTAATCCTGACTAAGATTCCATATCCGAAGTTTCATAGTTGTAGCTTAAAATTTGAGTTAACAGCAACATATTTTTGAAAATCGATGTTTTGCGTCACCTATTTTACCCCTTTATTTGTCGAATTTCAAAAAAATGCCGAAACACACGTCTTTTAAATTTGAACCCTGAATTAAAATCCGAAATTTTGTAGTTCTAGCTTCAAAATGTACTAGATAGCTATGTATATTCAAAAAGCTGGGACGTACGTAATATCGGAAAATCGCTTCTTAAATTACGCCTACAGAGTAAGATCAACACCCTCCACAAATTTCAAGTTTCTATCTTCAGTGGTTTGGGCTGGGCGATGATGAGTGAATCAGTCAATCGGGACACTTCCTTTTATATGTAGAGATTGTAAATGACAACCACAATGCGGACGCATTCAATTGTTAGATCCCTTGCAGGAATCCAGTATAGGCTTCGAGCAAGAGGAATCAATGGGCATGGCGCTACAAGTTGAGAATTTCGGTTGGAAAGGAAGCGTGACTGAATAGCCTAATTTGGTTAATGCGACCGCTGGCCCAAAGCGGAAAATCCGGGTCCGAATCCCGGTCCAGTACAATTTTTCAACTTCGACGTTGAATTTATTTCAACCCTTCGAGACGGTCGAAATGTTTAAATATTTCGATTCCTTCCCCATATTTTCGACAATGGCCAGTTGTATGGTGGCCGCATTAGGCTGCTTCGTGTGTCAAGGCGTATTACCCTTACCATTCCACGCATGTCGACGATGAGACTGCAATTGCGACTTCCGTCTGTGGCAAGTTGCACACAACCTATTTTGAACTATCGGTAAAATATCGGCCGTCCACATTTCAGCAGTGAACCATTGGCGGGCATTTCAGCTTGCACAATGGCCGGCCACGGACCGGCACCGACCGTTTCCCCGCACAGTTCTCGCTATGCATTCTACATCTACATCTATATACATACTCCGCAATCCACCGAAAGGTGCGTGGCGGAGGGTACACTGTACCACACTAGGCATTTACTTTCCTATTCCACTCCCAAATAGAACGAGGAAAAAAGAGAATGCCTATATGCCTCCGAACGAGACCTAATTTCTCTTATCTTGTCTTTGTGATCACAACGCGAAATGTAAGTAGGCGGCAGAAAGATCGTACTACACTGAGCTTCAAATTCCGACCCTTGACACCTCGGAAAGTCATGTGCACCGTTTTCTGGGAAGGAACAGGCATTTCGCTGATTGAATTCTTACCGCGAGGCCAAACAATCAATGCACACAGTTACTGCGAGACCACTAAGAAATTGCACCGCGTAATGCAGAACAAGCACCGAGGACTGTTGTCAAAAGGTGTTTTTGAGGATGAGTGACCTCACACGGCGAATGTGACCAAACAACTCCTACGGAAATTTCACTGGGACGTGTTTGATCATCCTCCGAAAAGCCCGCTCCTGGCGACTTTCATCTCTTCTTACAACTAAAATCCGCTCTTGATGATGATGATGAGCTGAAAGAACGTGATACCACATGGTTGAATACACAGGCGGCATCCTTCTACGACGAAGGTTTACAAATACTTGTGCCACGCTATGACAAGTGCCTGGAAAATTTCGGAAGCTATGTAGAAAAGTAGTCGAACAGTTTTAAATTTTTGTAAAACAAATATTTTGTCTGTATCTGTACACGTTTTATTTATATAACCAAACGGAACTTACTTTGAGGACATAGCTCGTATAAAAGTAACTGTTTTTCACCATCACACCAGTGTTTCATCAATTAGAAGACTGTAAAATGCATCACATTTCCTGTTGAAAGTGAAGATCCAAAATATTTTTTACTATAGTCGTGCATTTTATAATATGCAGTTTGCTATCACTGGCCAGTGGCGGTTTTACCAGTAGGCTAAGTAGGCTGGAGCCTATGGCAGCAGTTTTTAGGGGCGCCAATTTGGGGCCAATTTTTTTAAAATACAAATATTTGTAACAAAAGAAATTCCATTATGAAACTTCTTGGCAGATTAAAATTGTGTGCCGGAACCGGGACTCGAACCTGCGACCTTTGCAAAGGCAAAGGTCCCAGGTTCGAGTCCCGGTTCCTGCACACAATTTTAATCTGCCAGGAAGTTTCATATCAGCGCACACTCCGGTGTAGAGTGAAGTTTCATTCTGGAAATTTCATTATGTTTACCGAATGTACATTATTGTCTAAGAAACTTTGAGGTATACCTTATCCCCACGTTGTTAGTAGCACATGACTGTGCTTTTATAAGCTCAGAAATTATACACAAAAACTCTATCTTATGTAATTTTAACCAAATAGTTCGTACGTAAAAGTAATCGACGAAGTGACACATCAATCCCCTAGATCACAATCATATTAATTATGAAAAAAGTGGTGTAATTTGGACAATAGTGCAGAGAACATAACACTACAATTACATTGACAAAACATTATAATTAGCATGATTGTGAATTGTAGAGGCCGGTAGGGGCGAGAAAATTTGAGTAGGCGGCTGGCTTCAAATGTGAAACTCCGACACTATCACTGTATTTAAAATATGTTTGACAAAGAACGGTGCATGGTCCACACGCGAATAGTTGTATGAGGCTGCGAATAGCACTACTCTGCATTTCTTTCTTCTAGGATTTGCAAGTTTCGTGATGTAATTTTCTATAGTAAAATTGATTTACAATTGTAATTTTTCACCAAACAGTTGAACTAATAGTGCGTGGTTGTTTTTTTAGTTTTTTCTTTTTAAGTAACATATCCTTCGTGCTTCCTTTTAAATAACAGTTACAATACCGACAACTAACAACATTATTATCGTCCGCAATTAGCATTACCCAGCCTACCAGTTTGTCATTCCTAAACCATTATTTCCTAAACTTTTGAAAGTACGATGATGTAGATTTTTCCCCATTGCTCAGTACTTTAAAAATGATTATAAATTTAAAGAAAAGCGCAACTGTACACAAACACGCAGTTTCACACAGTGTTTCTTAACACCACGCCACACGAATTAACTTGCAAATGCAGCTACAATAGCGACAATGACCTACGTATAGGGATACTAGATTTCAAACAGCAAAAATGAGGACACTTTCTATGTTTTACGATGAACAATTACGACACTTTCCATTTTTAAAACAAGAAACAAAAAAGAATGATACTGCACAAATCAAACAAATTTCCTTCGCATCAAGACCTATCTCATTTTTAAAAGTTCCTTCAGTTGACACAAAACGAAAAAGTGCAGTTTGAATCAGTTCATTGAAATGTTTCTTACTACAACATGATTCAATGCATTTCCACCCATGTCTACTGGCTCGTTTCATTTTTTTCAGTTCAAGTGTCTGTGAAATTAGCCAGAACACCATCATCAACTGAAAAATTTTGATCCAACAAAAATTTTACGTATTTTTTTATGTATGTCCAGAATTCTTCTGAAAAATACACTTCTTTAAAACAAGAAGATGCAGTAGATGAGTATCCACATATTCACTAAGACCGAAACGTCGATTGTGAGCACTGTAAATCGACACTTTTCGTTTTGCAAGTCAAATTTTAGTTTTCCAAGCATAACAGTTCTATTATAAGCAAATAACAAACGTCGTAATTCAACAGACGAAGTATAAAGCATGTACATCGTTGACGCTACAACACGAAAACAAAAAATCAAAATAGATTCATTCCAAGACGAAATACTGCGGACATTAGCAGAAGTCGTAATATTATATGCGGACACCACGTTGAACATCGAAACTGCGGACATGTCCCCATAAAGGCGGACGTCTGATAACTCTACCTACGACTTACTATTGTTAAAGAGACTTTATTTGAGCCACTCTAAATTTTAAAAATAAAAGTGACCACACATTCAAACTAAAACCTCTATCTGAGCAACAAAAAAACATCCAATTTTCTCTCTTACCTCTCATTCTTACTTTCCCCCCTCCTGATGGAAGCAAAGAAGCTCCAGACCCAGAGGGAAACCTTTGACATTGGCAATACTGACTGCTACTTTCATTTCAATGCGTACACAATCATTTCCAGTAACAAATCATATGAGATAATACTTGACTGTTTATGTGTGCTATCCTTTACAAGAAATAAAGAAAAGAAAAGAAGAAAAGAAAAAGAACTATTTGGATATCCTGACATTTTATGAGATGCGACGATTGCTACTATCACAAGACCCCCGATGCACTGTCGGAACAGGGCACTACCCATTCGTGGGATATAAATACCAATACCTCGAAAATTGAAAGAGTTGTCTTTCCGTTCTCAACTCTGAATACTATTTTGATACGTTGGCTATGTTTCATTCCCAATAATGAGTAGTTAGATATAGTGGGGATTAGTGAAGTTCGGTGGCAGGATGAACAGGATTTCTGGTCAGGTGAGTGCAGGATTATAAATACAAAATCAATTGGGGGTATCACAGGAGTAGGATTGATAATGAATAAGAAAATAGGAATGCGGGTAAACTACTATGACCAGCACAGTGATCGCATTATCATTGTCAAGATAGATACGAAGCCAAAACCGACAACAGTAGTACAGGTTTATATGCCAACAAGCTCTGCCGATGATGAGGAAATCGAAGAAATATATGAGGAGCTAAAGGTAATTATTCAGACAATTAAGGGAGAGGAAAACTTAATTGTTATGGGAGACTGGAATTCGGTAGTAGGACAAGGAAGGGAAGGGAGGATAGTAGGTGAATATGGTCTGGGCAAAAGGAATGAAAGAGGAAGCCGCCTGGCAGAATTTTGCACAGAACATAATTTAGTTATAACAAACACCTGGTTCAAGAATCACAAAAGAAGGTTGTATACGTGGAAGAGACCAGGAGACACCGGAAGATACCAGATAGATTTTATAATGGTAAGACATAGATTTCGGAACCAGGTTCTACAGTGTAAGACATACCCAGGGGCCGATATAGACTCTGACCATAACTTGTTATTCATGAACTGTAGGCTGAAACTGAAAAAACTGCAGAAAGGTAGGAAAATAAGGAGATGGGACCTAGATAAATTGAAGGAACGTGAAGTTCTGGAGAATTTCAGAGGAAGATTTAGGCAACAATTGACAGAAACAGGGGGAAATAAAACAGTAGAAGAGGAATGGGTAGCATTGAGAGATGAAATAGTGAAAGCAGCTGAGGAAAAAATAGGTAGAAAGGCAAGACCTTCAAAAAATCCTTGGATATCACAGGAAATACTAAATTTAATTGATGAAAGGAGAAAATATAAAAATGCAGTAAATGAAACAGGCAAAATGGAGTACAGACGACTAAGAAATGAGATTGACAGGAAGTGCAAAATGGCTAAGCAGGAGTGGCTAGAAAGCAAATGCAAGGATGTAGAATAATGTATAAATAGGAGAAAAATAGATACAGTCTACAGGAAAATAAAAGAAACATTTGGAGATAAGAAAAACAGCTCTATGAATATCAAGGACACTGATGGAAAACCAGTTCTCAGCAAAGAAGGGAAAGCTGAAAGGTGGAAAGAGTATATAGAGGGGCTGTACAAAGGAAATGAACTTCGATACAATATTGTAGGAAGGGAAGAGGATGTAGATGGAGATGAAATAGGAGATACTGTACTGAGAGAAGAATTTGACAGAGCCCTGAAAGACCTAAGTCGAAACAAGGCCCCTGGAGTAGATGATATTCCCTCAGAGCTACTGAAGTCTCTGGGAGAACCAGCCATGACAAAATTGTTTCACCTGGTGTGTAAGATGTATGAGACAGGTGAAATACCCTCAGACTTTAAGAAAAATGTTATAATCCCCATCCCTACGAAAGCAGGTGCAGACAGGTGTGAAAACTACAGAACCATCAGTTTAATAAGTCATGGTTGCAAAGTATTAACGCGAATTATATACAGAAGGATGGAAAAGCTGGTGGAAGCCGACCTCGGGGAAGATCAGTTTGGATTCAGGAGAAATGTAGGAACACGGGACGCAATACTCAGCCGGCCGCGGTGGCCGAGGTGACTGAGGCGCTCCAGTCACGGTCAGCACGGCCACTACGGTCGGGGGTTCGAATCCCCCTTCGGGCATGGATATTTGTGCCGTCCTAGTTCGTAAGTAGTTCATAAGTAGTTTGTAAGTTTAGGGACTGATGACCCCGTAGTTAAGTCCCATAAGCTCTACAAACATTTGAACATTTTGGGAATACTCACTCTACGGCTTATCCTAGAAGATAGATTAAGAAAAGGCAAACCTACATTTCTAGCTTTTGTAGATTTGGAGAAGGCTTTTGACAATGTTGATTGGAATAAACTCTTTCAAGTTCTGAAGCGAGCAGGAGTAAAATATAGGGAACTTAAGGTTATTTACAACTTGTACAAAAACAAGACAGCGGTTGTCAGAGTTGAAGGGCATGAAAGGGATGCAGTGGTTGGAAAGGGAGTAAGACAGGGTTGTAGTCTTTCTCCATTGTTGTTCAATTTGTAGATTGAGCAAGCTATAAAGGAAAGCAAGGTGAAATTTGATGAAGGAATTAAAGTTCAGGGGGAAGAATTAAAAACATTGCGTTTTGCCGACGACATAGTAATTCTGTCAGATACAGCAAAGGACCTGGAAGAGCAATTGAACGGAATGGACAGTGTGCTGAAAGGTGCATATAAGATGAACATTAACAAGAGCAAAACTAGGGTAATGGAGTGCAGTGTAAGAAAATCAGGTGATGCTGAAGGAATTAGATTGGGAAACGAAGCAATAAAAGAGGTAGATGAGTTTTGTTACTTGGGCAGTAAAATAACAAATGATGGTCGAAGTACAGAGGATATAAAATGCAGAATGGCAATGGGTAGAAAAGCGTTCTTGAAAAAGAGAAATTTGTTAACATCGAATATTGATTTAAACCTAAGGAAGTCCTTTCTGAAGGCATTTGTATGGAGTATTGCCTTGTATGGGAGTGAGACATGGACGATAAACAGTGCGGACAGGAAGAGGATTGAGGCTTTTGAAATATGGTGCTACAGAAGAATGCTGAAGATTAGGTGGGTGGATCGTGTAACTAATGAGGAGGTACTGAACAGAATTGGGGAGAAAAGGAATTTCTGGCATACCTTGACTAAAAGAAGGGATAGATTGTCAGGACACATTATTAGACATCAAGGAATTGTGAATTTAGCGTTGGAGGGAAGTGTTTGGGGTAAAAATCGCAGGGGAAGACCAAGAGATGGATACAGTAAGCAGATTCAGACAGATGTAGGTTGTCGCTCTTATGTGGAGATGAAGAGACTTGCTCAGGATAGGGTATTGTGGAGAGCTGCATGAAACCAGTCTCCGGACTGAAGACCACAACAACAACAACAATGAGTAGTCTAAAATAAATCATATGCAAAGTCTATGCAATGTCTACAAACTTCTTAAAATCTCGTAAAGATTTTACATTAATTCTCTGCAGTACAGTAATAATGGCTAATACAATGCATCTCTTTATCGAATATATGCAGGGTGAATCACCTAACAATTGCACCGCAAATATTGTGGAAATGGAAAGTGCGATTGATATGCGATTTTCACAGAATGGATTGGTAGTAAGGGGCTCGTATTTTTAGCCAACAAACAGATTGTAATATTACTTAGAAAGTGCATTTTTTATGCAAACATACAGTATTTTTAAATGGAACAATGGTTGTTTCTATCATGCACTGGAATTTTTGACACCGGCTGTGTACAAAGAATTTTGAATTACACTTTATCACGTTTAGTTTGGCAGCTACAAGCGTTTCGGGGGAAGACGCTGCAATAGCGTACTGACTGGCCAAGTGGCTATCCCCTGGGGCACGGCCCACTGTCTCATGACCATCAGCCAGTGAGCTACGCCGTCGTAGCCTCCGCCCCAAAAACATTTGAATGGTTGTAGCTGCCAAACTAAACGTGATAAAAATACTATTCAAAATTCTTTTTACACAGCTCGCTCAAAAGTTCCAGTGCATGAAAGAAACAACAATTGTTCCATTTGAAAATATGTACGTTTGCATAAAAAACGCACTTCCTAGGTATTTTTACAATCAGTTTATTGGCTAACGAGTCTTTGACTACCAATCCATTCTGTGAAAACCGCACATCAATCGCACTTTCCGTCTTCGCAATATTTGCGGTTTAAGTGTTACGTGATTCACCCTGTATATAAAGCAGTAAGTTCACGAAAACTGAATAGTTTTCTTAAAATCGTGTGATAAGTATTTTAGCTCAGGAGCCACGTTCGCTACTGTTCGTCGCCGACAATGCGCTCAGCGCTAGTCGCCTTAGACACGGGGTAAAATACGAGGGTAAGTCAATTATTATCCGCAAAGTAATTATAAAAGTTTATTGTAATAAAATACGAAACTTACATGAACATCATTTTTCGATGCAAACGTAGGCTTCCGCGGCTGTTGTCACTATCAATAAAATTCTTCTGTGTATGAAACCGCGTCGTCATTTTATAAATTCCACCGACTTTTCGGCCGCTGTTGCAGGCGGCCTTCATCAGGGTCTGTGTCTGACATTTTTCGACATAGTCTCCTTGCTTTTCAATGCAGTTCGTCCATCGCTCTACAAGCTTCCTTATGCCCTCATCAAAGGTTTTCGGTTGAGCTGCGAGCCAGGAATGCACCGCTTCCTTCACTGCTTCGTCTGCCGGCCGCGGTGGCCGAGGTGACTGAGGCGCTCCAGTCACTGTCAGCACGGCCACTACGGTCGGGGGTTCGAATCCCCCCTCGGGCATGGATATTTGTGCCGTCCTAGTTCGTAAGTAGTTCATAAGTAGTTTGTAAGTTTAGGGACTGATGACCCCGTAGTTAAGTCCCATAAGCTTAACAAACATTTGAACATTTTGAACTGCTTCGTCCCAGTCAAATCGACGGCCCCTTAATGCCTGTCTGAGTGGACCTAACAACTGATAGTCTGAAGGGGCAAGATCGGGACAATATGGAGGATGATCCAGTACTTCGAATTTGAGTTCTGGAACGTTTCAGCAGTGTGGACGGCAGTATGCGGACGGGCATTGTCGTGCAACAACGCAACACCTTCTGACAGTAATCCTCGGCGTTTGCTACGAATTGCAGGCTTTAACCTGTCAGTAAGCATCTCACTGTAACGTACACTGTTTATTGTTGTGACCCTTTCACCATCATTTTCCAGTACAGGACCTCGTGCGTCCCAAAAAACCATAAGCATTAGTTTTCCTACGGACGGTTGGGTCTTGAACTTCTTCTTCCACGGCGAATTTGGATGTTTCAAAATGTTCAAATGTTTGTTAAGCTTATGGGACTTAACTACGGGGTCATCAGTCCCTAAACTTACAAACTACTTATGAACTACTTACGATCTAGGACGGCACAAATATCCATGCCCGAGGGGGGATTCGAACCCCCGACCGTAGTGGCCGTGCTGACCGTGACTGGAGCGCCTCAATCACCTCGGCCACCGCGGCCGGCTTGGGTGTTTCCATTCCATACTCTGCCGTTTACTCTCCGGCTCGTAATGATGGATCCATGTTTCGTCACCAGTAATGATTCTGTCTAAGAAGTGTCCCCTTCGTTACCATAGCGATCCAATTGCTTATGCAAATGTGTGAGTTGTTTTGGGATCCATCTTGCACAAACTTTACGAAACACAAGTCTGTTCTGAATAATTTCGTAAGCATAACCATGACTAATTTGAAGACGATGAGCCACTTCATCAATAGTTAATCGTCTGTCTAAGAGAATAATTTCACGTGATCGCTCTATGGTTTCTTCATTTGTAGCGGTAAACGGTCGTCCGGCTCCTTCATCGTGGTTAACACTCGTGCGACCATTTCGGAATTTTTCAATCCACTCGTACACATTTCGTTGTGGCAAAACACTGCTCCCTTACTGTACTGAAAGTCTTCTATGAATTTCGGCCCCTGATACACCCTCCGCCCACAAAAACATAGCACTGAATGTTACTCTCCTTTGGTTCAAATAGACAGCGGAGCAGCCATGATTAACAGCATGGTAGCGACAACGAAACTAACGTAGCAGCTTAAAAATTGTAAAGATATAACAACAAATAAACAAAGCATGCGTCACCAACATAAAACGACAGTACTACCAACATAAACAAAAATATAGCTAGATTGCGGATAATAATTGACTTGCCCTCGTATTTCTCGTGGGCCCCTGTGGCCACTGCTTACGTTAAACAGCAACTTCTGTGATTGGCTGGAGATCTGGAGCGCATCGCACGTTGCCTGGCAGCGGTAGCGGTTCAAAATGCACGAACCACGTCGCTGAGCCTCCCGCATCGCGCAGTAGACGTTCCCGTGACAACCCAGCTAAAGCTTTGTGTACAGAGCTTTAAACCCAGCCGTTGCGTCACCCTTCACCGCGCGCCAGTCCGTAGTGGGAAGTGAACACGGCCGCTCTTGCCGCTTTGCACTGCGCGGTACGTATCCATGGCAACCGTGCCTCTGCCGCGTGCTTTTGCGGCCGGCAGCCCCTATTGTAAATCGACCCTTAGAAAACAAATCATCTGCTTGTCCGATGGAAAGCAGTGTTGCGTGCAACGCACGATCGTACCCTCACATCGGAGGTTCAGTCCAGCCGGTACACGACAGTCAGTGGAGAGCAGATCTCCCAGATATGTCTCGACAGGAGCCATCTGACGGCATCGCCGTTTTGTATCCCGTATGGTGCGCAACACAACGTCTGCGGTGAGAAAGTCGATGTTCAGCGTTTGGTTCGCCAGATGCTGGCTGGACTCCTTTGCACGCACAATTCCTGACAAAATTACTGCAGAAATTATCTTCTTCCACGATAAGAACAATTTCCCGCAAGAAAAGATCCACACAGTGCCATAGGTAATTCGATTCGCTGTCCCCTACAGTTCGGCAGTTGTGGCAAATAAGTTCTTGATTTCTGATAATACGTTAAGGAACGACACTATGCAATTGTCAAGAACCCAAAGTACCGATTCAAATGTTTGTATAGCTTATGGGACTTAACTATGGGGTCGTCAGTCCCTAAACTTACAAACTCCTTATCAACTAGCTTATCCTAAGGACGGCAGAAATATTCATGCCCGAGGGGGGGGGGGATTCGAACCCCCTACCGCAGTAGCCGTGCAGACCGTGACTGAAGCGCCTCAGTCCCCTCGGCCACCGCGGCCGGCCCAAAGTACCGACAATACTTTTCAAACTTCCTGCAGATTGCATTCCGCTACCCCGCTCACAGCTGAATTACCCACACCAGGCGTGTTAAAAGATTCTGATGAATCCCTTCAACGATCTCTACGAGTTTACGAGAGTAACTCGGGCGTCCGATCCTTATTGTCGTAAGTGCACTCGTGTTCTCTCGATAATCCATTTTTGGTCCGGGGCAAGTCCCGGAGATAAATGAAATTGGTCCCAATCACCCGGCTCCGACCAAGGTTTTCGGGAGGTTTTCCTTGGTTGTAAGGCGTATGCCGGAGCTGGTAAGCCCCTCCCACATATTCCCAATTGGGATTCTCCCTTTGCCCCACTATCAGCTTGTCTGATAATTGGCTGAATAGAACCGCGACTCTTTATGGGCCGGATCTCAAACAGCCCGCTCCACTCCTCGGAGTGGAGAATGAAAAGAATAAGTTATTTTTTTATCCCTTCAACGATAATACAAAAGAAAAGAAAAAAAAAAAGAAAATAAAGAATTACTTTATCATTTGTGTGGACGATCTTCTGACGTATCACCGCCGCACGTGTTTTTTAGCGCTGCTAATCAAAAGCGAGGACTTACTGTCCGACGAAGTCATTTTATTTCATTTTATTACACAGTGGTCATAGAGATTCGTTTGTTAATGCTTGAAGGGCTCCTTCGTTTTATCTTCTTAATTTGTTTTCTTATATCTTTATATCTCCTCAGTTTTGTTCAAATATAGATAAAAAGGAGAAAATAAGAAACAAAAACTAAAAATAGAGAAAAGCACCATGCTACGGAATGACCGGCCGCTCCCGATGGAGGTTCGAGTCCTTCTCGATCAGGTGTGTTTGTGTGTGTGTGTGTGTGTGTGTGTGTATGTGTGTGTGTGTGTGTGTGTGTTGTACATAGTGTAAGTCAGTTTAAGTAGTTTTTTAGTCTAGGGACTGATGGCCATAGCAGTTTGCTACAATAAGTTTACAATCAGAAAAGAAAACTTCTGAGGTTTTTAACACTTTGTAGATATATGATTGGAAATGAAGAAAATCATTTCTTTGGAGTTGCTGCAAATGGCGCCATCAAAGAACCGAAGCTGTAGAAGGCTTACACCACAAAATAACCCAAAAACAAATTGGAGTACTTCATTATTAAGCGTATGAAAAGAAAAACAGGAAATGCGACTTGCGCATGACGGTAGAGCTTACTATAGAAGGTAAAAACTAGAATAAAATAAAATGAAAGAAATGTCTACATGAAACGGGATGAAAGGTTAAGAAATAGTAATAGAGATCAGAACTTTTGAAAGCTATTTCCTACTAACAAAACCTTAACTAAATTCATCAGAAAATATTTATACATATGATAAACAATGCACAATATGTAACAAGCTGCTTAAAAATTAAAAATAGAGATGTGCTGCTGATGCTAATAAGGTGATTTTAAATATGCCTAAATAACAAAAATGTGGGATTGAAATCAAACTGGTATTGAAAATACGAAAAAATAGAAAGTAAGTTCCGTTTCAATTTATCTCCGCAGCAGCTCTGCGATTGCAGTTCGCACATGCGCTGTAGACGATGTGTATCAAGGAGAAGAACGTGCGCCATTTGTAGATCGCTGTCAGTTACGTACGCTCTGTTGTGCTTGTTTGAAATGTCGGCGTTGTTTGAAAATCTCGCCGCCTGTGAAATCAGGTCGGTGATTCGGTTTCTGAATGCGAGGAAAATGAAACCAAGTGAAATTTATCGGCAAATTTGCGATGTTTATCGACCAAATGCGATGAGTGATGTGATTCGATGGTGAGATGATGGGTCCGACAGTTCAATAGCGGGCGTAGTGATGTACACGATGAAGAACGAAGTGGGCGTCCACCTTTGGTTATAGAGGAACTGGTTCACACGATTGATGACAAGATCCAGAAAAATCGTAGGTTTACAATTAGTGCTCTCGCTATGGACTTCCCCCAAATTTCACTGTTTCCAACTGGTTGAAGACACAGGCGATAGATTTCTATGAAGGAGGTACACAAAACCTGGTGCCACGCTATGACAAATGCCTGCAAAATTTCGGCAGTTATGTGGAAAGGTAGTTTAAGAGTTGTAGAACTTTGTGCCATCGTTGCTGCAACCACAAATCCGAGTGAAAGCTAAAAAATGTAACGATAATAACAGACGAAGGAAACTTTATTTTTACTAGGTTGCTATCAATATATACTTAGCTAAAATTAAATGTATCTGTGAATTGTAATCTTTGCCGGCCGAGCTCCAGTCACGGTCTGCACGGCCACTACGGTCGGGGGTTCGAATCCCCTCTCGGGCATGGATATTTGTGCCGTCCTTAGTATTAACTAGTTTGTAAGTTTAGGGACTGATGACCCCGTAGTTAAGTCTCATAAGCTATACAGACATTTGAATATTTTTTAAGAAAGTACTATACGTATTTGCCGTACAATTCAAATAGTTTGTTTCACTCCAGAAAGAACTAACTAGGATATCTCAAGCTACTCAACTGTAAATCACTGTGGAAGAGCAGATGATAAGTCATGTTAATATCAAAACAAAACCTTTTTTTAATTGTAATCTTTTTTTTTCGTGGGAGAACTTCTTATTCATTCTATGAAGTGTCCAATACCCTTATTTTAATGACGTAAATCATTTTCTGACTTGAGCTGAACTGTACCAGGGGTTCCTTATTTGGTTACCTACTTTATGAAATATTTTTGGTTCACGCAGTGGCGTAGCTAGATTATTTGGTACTCCCTGCAGACTTTTGTTGCCCTACTACATTTCCAAATTGCAAACCTTACAAAAGCATATGCGTAACTAAGTAATCAGAGTATAACATTAACTACATCGCAGACAGCTGTTACCTGTCAAAAAAGCCTCAAGCTAGAAAAAAAGAAAAGAAAGAAAACATAGATCAATTACCAAGGAAGCAGAACAGAAACTAAAGTCCTTAGTGACAAGTGACTAGCATGTATCTTATAAAGTTTCTCTTTTCTTTTAGGGCTGCAGATTTCTAAAGTTCCTTATCAATATGGACATCTTTAATCAGCCGATTTGTACTGACTAAATACTGGAAGAAATGAAATGATCGTATGTCTTTTCGCGGCCACGCTATCCCCATCGGAGTTCGGCCGCCTACTGCACGTCTTTCTGTTGATGCCACTTCTGTCGGTGATGACGAAGTAAGTGTTGCTGCAGACACTATTGTTACTGCAGTTACGTAAGGTCTGAGTACATAAAAATGACCAGTAAAAAATAAAAAATGAGTATCGATGAACTGGTTTATGCTAATTAAAAAAAGGCAGTTTAATGGACGTTCCTGCTTTTTCGAGACTCGTTTTTATGTTAAGTAAGAAAGATGGATTTAAAAAGGAGAGCTTTACTGAAGGAAAGACCGTAGGCAATTTAATGTATTCCTTGGGACTACTACACGACTGGTTTAGCAACTATAAGTTGCGTCTCTTGTGTATTACATAAAATCCCTTGTCAATTATTACATAAAAGTTACACAAAGTCTGATTACAATGGATGTCCCAATAAAACATAAAAATGAGTCTCGATGAACTGGTTTATACTACATTAAAAACAAATAATTTAATGGACGATCATTACAGCTTTTTCGAAACTCAATTTTGTGTTTTATTGGGAATTTTCATTGTAATCAGACTATGTGTAACTTGTATGTAATAATTGACAAAGGATTATATGAAGGGTCCAGGGAAAGAACCAGGTAAGTCACTATTTCAATGAAGCTAAGAAAACGATTTTTTAATTTAACACGCAATATCTCATACAAACAAATGTTTTCAAAACCATATAAAGCATTGAAGTCCTGAGTGTAGCGAACAAAATAAGACTTTTTGTATGGTTTTCAACTTTGATACCACGAAAATGTCAGTCAAATACTCTTCGTTTCCCTTGTATGAACGAATGTTTTATTGTCATTTCAGTTACTATTATTGTAATTTCTTACATTATTCTTATTCATTACAATAATATAATTATGATTTCTAACGCTATTATCATCAGTTATGATTTTAGTTTTATTATATCCTTGGAAACTCACAGATCTGTTCCAATTTATCAAGCATGAGGCAATGAATGGAAACCTCCACTTCTGAATACATTGATAACTGATGCTTATAATACACTTAATTTGTAGTTTGGTAATGACACATTTTAGCAAAATGCCTTTCATCTCATTTGTGTTGGTAGAATATTTTTGCTTTTCTTTTGTGAAGAAAATTCATAGTTGTTAAATTAATTTCTTCTTTACCTTTTTCTGGGGAGAGTTGTTTTTAGTTTGTCTGACAATTCATCACAATGAATGCACGTGCCACTACATGGGTATCCGAAGGATATATTGAAATTTGTGTTCATAATGCATCTATAGCTTTCACTGCAAACAGCAGCTGCAGGATAAAGTTCCTAAAACATCAGAAACATTTTCTTGACATTCAAATTTTCAGGCAAATAGGTCTTTCTTGAATCTTTTAAGCTGTAATGGCATTGTCGACCTTTAAAACTGTATACCAACGATCTTATAGATCCATCAAGCTTCTTGGGAAATGTGTGTGTTTACTCCTCTCGTCTTGCGGTGAAAACCAGTTAGTTTCAAGCTCTTCTGTATATATTCTAATTTGTTTTGGTGATATTGTCTGTTAAACAAAAAGCTTTCGAAGTAACTGGTAAATCACGCTGTCACACCCTCCAGGAATTCTGACTCTGTATGCAAATGCAGAATCTCGTAATTTTACGTTTTCTTCTGTCTGACATGGTCGGCTTCTGTTAGCAAACAGAAATGTTATTAAACCTGCCAAATACGTATTCTGATCGTTGTGTGTTTTTAGAATGTTGAATTTGCGTAGTATTTCAGCTCTTTCTGCTTGAGGTGTGACATCAAAGCATTTAAAACGGGGAAATTTATACGACTCCCCTATTTCATGTGAACTTAGCCTTAATTTATTACTACCAGCATCAGCAATTCGGCCAGTTTCCCTCCGCTTCTGAGGTTCAATTTGTGGAATTCCATCTTCTTTATTTCCTAATGTCGACATCACAGCACAGCACGATTTTTAAACAGTGCCGAAATAACAGCTCACACTAAGGAACACAACTTAGAAAAAATAATAATGGAATATCAAAGATCTAATGGCGCGAAACTGGTGATCACACGGCCATCTGTTGATTTGCAGTGGACTTACCTGTGTTTTTCGCTGAAACAGTGGACTTAGCTACTTCTTTTCCTGTATGCCAAAACTTTAAGGGCAAATAAGCTCGTGACTAAGCTGGTTTATGCAGTGTTTCATACTGCTAACAGATAGCCCTATCGATGGAGAATCTAATGGCATCTTAAACTCATTTCGAGAAAAAAATGGACTTACCTGGTTTTTTCCCTGGACCCTTCATATGTAATATACCAGAAGACGCATCTTATATTCGTTGCTAAGCCGGTCGTATAGTAGTCTAAAAGACTCCATTAAATTACAGCTGCATCGGCCTAGTCTTTCTTTCAGTAAAGCTTTACAATTTAAATCCATCTTTTTTACTTAACTGATCGTTCCATGAAAAAACCCTCTGATTAACCACCATTTCAAGCAGTTGACAATATAACTTGTGTCTTTTATATTTTGACTAAGTCCTCTGTTGCACGTTCTGTGTAACCTCCACGTTCTAAACAACATGACCAGCTTGTAGAATTTTATACGACCAGATGATAGTGGCATACGCCATTGAAACTGGTCGTCAGTAAATTAAATAATCCTATAGCGATCTTTTTTACTTTAGAAGATAATTAATTGTCAAATGATTTGTGTTTAATCGTTTTTATCAAATGACTATCATCTGGAAAAGCATCTGATGTACAATTGATAGTTTTGCAACGTGTATCCATTTCTGGTGGAAACCTATCAATCCACTCTTCGTTGTCTCATATGATGAAAAAACAATTTTTACAGTATTCTAGATCTTACCCTAACAGCAGCGTCCTGGGTGTGACATATTATTTTTTCGTATTGGAAATATTGAAACAATTCGACAGTTTCAGGGCACTGAAATAAATTCGGCAGCAAAGTTGAAATTTTGTGCTGGACCAGGATTCGGATCCGGATTTTCCGCGTCAGGAAATCGAGCGACGTTTCCCTTCCAACCAAATTCTCAACTTTTAGCACACTACAATGGTAGTGCCCCCTGCCCCTTGCTCGCAGTCTATAGTGGATTTCCGCAAGAAACGGAGCGTATTAACGCGTCTGCATTGAAATTGTCAATTTCTTGTCAGGGGGATATTATACGCCGCGATGGCCGAGAGGACTGCGGCGCTTCAGTCACTGTCTGCACGGCGACTACGGTCGGGGGTTCGAATCCCCCCTCGGGCATGAATATTTGTGCCGTCTTTAGTTGTAACTACTTCATAAGTAGTTTGTAAGTTTAGGGACTGATGACCCCGCAGTTATGTCCCATTAGCTTAACAAACAACAACTAAGTAACGTAGTGAATATTTATATTGACAGGCTTCTTCTTAAGAGTTTGCTGTTTCAAGTTTCATCGATAGGCCTACAGAAAAACAACAGATTTACAAACATTGTTCAACCTCACCTCTGTGCTAAAGAAGGTGCAACAAAACAACAAAATTCTACGATTTTTAGTTGAGTGAACCATCTTAGTTCCAAATACATTCTCTCCCTGTGTCTGACAGGTATAGAAGCAGGTAGGCGTCAAATGTTGATTAGAATTACTTCTTATCTTCTTATCTGATAATAAAAATATATCACGCATCCTTATTTTGAAATGTTTCACTCACTATTTCTTACTGCAGTGGCTCAAGGCGGTGGTCGTGTGTGTGTGTGTGTGTGTGTGTGTGTGTGTGTGTGTGTGTGTGTGTGTGTGTGTCTGTGTGTGTGTGTGTGTGAGAGAGAGAGAGAGAGAGAGAGAGAGAGATTTTCTCTGTCTGATAAGACCGTAATGGCCGAGAGTTTTATAGTATGTTGTACATGTTATGTGTGCCTTTCATTGGCTTATCGGTTCGTCTCACTGGTAAGTAGCAACCTATCCTTCTTAAAAAATATTATTAATAATTTTTAACTTAGATTTTCAAGAACACGCGAAGGCCACTCCAGTGAGTGATGTCAAATTCACTGGTCAAAATAATTATGGCGTTAGTTAAGATATCTAGTTTCTGAAGTATTGCCATCGACAGAACTACAATAGCTCTACGAAGTGGTGACATAAACATTACGGCAAGCGAGATACTAGTAATAACAGACGGTGCAGAGGGTCTTGGTGTTGGTGTGTGTTTACACCACCAAACTAATTACAAAAGTATCTGGGTACAGACAGCGTAGTGAGAAGGTATCGGAAAGGAACAACTACGTGGCATCCGAAGCTATGCCATGGAGAGCCACAGGAAGGTTAGAAGTGGGGCAGACACAGATGAAGTAGTTGTAGCTATTTGAGTGTCCCAAAGTGTAATTTACAGGACCTGAACGCTATTTGAGACAACAGGTACTGTTAGGAGAAGGTCGTCCAACAGCAAGAGATGACCGTTATCCCCTGTTAAAAGCCCGCCGAGACAGGAGGATGAAGATAAATAAAGTGCAGCGCACCCTCCAAGCACCAACTGGACGCGCCATATCAACACAGACAGTCCGAAACCGCCTTTAGGAATGAGGCCTCTCTGCAAGGAGGCCTTTGGTGTGTTCCCCATTAAAATTACGACACCGTTTAGACAGCAGAAACTAGGTGGACGAACATCAGAATTGGACGAATAGAATAGGCAGCTGTATGGACCTCTATGTCGTTCAGAATGGCGTTTTGAATGCTAAGGTAAAGAGACGAGATCGACTCTTTTTTTGTGCCCTACGCTAGTGGCATAAGAGACCGGCTCCTTTTGGTGGACCATAAAGCTCGTCTCCTACAGAGTTCACTGGTGGACAACATGCTTGAAGCTCAGGGAATTGAACGAACGGAGTATTTAGCTTATTTACTGGACGTAAACCTGATTTAACATGCCTCGGATGCACTTGACATACGCATTGCACCCAGACCAGCACCTCCCACAACGGCTGTAGAGATGGAAATTGCACTCATGATGGAATTATCAAATATCCCTCAATAATTTCAGTACCACGTAGTCTGAGGTGATCACTCACCATTTAACAGAGGACGAGAATAAATTTTTCACTATGATACTTCGCTCTTGGTAAATTCCATATAAACATCAAGTAAAAGGTTGCGACAGCAAAATATCGTATTGCGTTCAAACGTGTGTGAGCTCTTATGCGATCAAACTTCGTGGATATCAGTCGCTAGACTTACACACTAATTACTTGACTAAATTAAACTAACTTACTCTAAAGATGACACAAATACCAATGCCCGAGGGAGGATTCGATCCACCAACCGTAGCGGCCGTGCAGAACGTGACTGGCGCACCGCACACCGCTCGGACACTGCGGCCGGCTATCGTACTGCGTCACACATAAATTTCAATGGTAATCAATATCTGAATAAAATACGTTGCCGTGTGTATATTATATCTGAACTGATCACCTAATTGTTTTGAGCAGTGTAGAATATATTATTGTTACTTTCAGTGCTGGTTCTTAATCTTCTCTCTTAGTATACTGCTCTCCAATGATTTTTAGATATCATTACGATTACCTACAAGACTTGTCACATTTTTAAGCTATTCAGTTTCATAGAGAATCACCTTCCTTTTATGTTCCTAGTTTTTATTACCTGTGTCACTTTTTGGTCATATAATGTTAAAATGTCTGTAAAGTTACGGGACCTAACTGCAGTGGTCATCGGTCCCTAATCTTACAAACTACTTAAACTAACTTAACCTAAGAACAACACACACATACCCATGCCCGAGAGAGAACTCGAACCTGTGACGGCGAACGGCTGCGTGCACCGCAGCAAGGCGCCTTGTACCCACGGCTATTCCACCGCGGGTTTGGTCCACTGAAAGTCCACTCTTGGACAGAGATAATTGTACAACATAGTTTGTGTGTACTGCTCTTTGGCTAGTTGATCCTGACCGAGAACAATTAAAAAAGTGACAACCTTGGCCCTTTAAAACTTGGACGTTAGTTTTTACTTATTATAATTTTTTTGTTGTTGCTTATTAAGAGTTACCTGACATGTTACGCCATTGGAAAGCGATCTGTTTATAAAAATGCACCTTTAAGTTGTTACGTCAAGATCGCTGATGAAATATATTTTTCTTGAATGGTTTCAGTGATTTAAGTAATTATTTTCAAACTAGTTTTTCAAGGTCTTCACTTAGGGGTACAATTCTGACGTAAGAATAAGAAACAGTCTCATTTTACCTTTTGCTCTAATTGACGATCCATTTTGGTGACGTATTTTTTAACATGTTGACCATGCTTGTGTATTCATTTTATATTTCGACGAAAAACTTTTCTTTGACATGTGCTCCTAAGTGAAGACTTTGTAAACCATTCTGAAAATAGCGACGAAATGGATGATGAAATATCCGCGCGGGAGTAGCCGAGCGATCTGAAGCTCCACGCTACGGATCGCACGGTCCTTCCGTGTTGGAGGTTCGAATCCTCCCTCGGACATGGATGTTTGTGCGGTCTTTAGTATAAGTTAGTTCATAAGTAGTTTGTAAGTTTAAAGACTGATGACCCCACAGTTAAGTCCCATAAGCTTTACAAACATTTGAACATTTTTTGTTGATGAAATATTTGAAAGACAACGTAGTTATAATTTGGGAATTAACGTATGGAAAGACTTTATAAATTTGTGTAAAAACAGTACAGTGAATTCTCCTTAAGTGTTTTATGCAGTATTAGTCCTGAGTTGAATAACAGTTGGGTCACTTGTTTATAAATTACGGCTGTAAGTTTTCCTGATCATTGTTCATCTTCCTGGGACATTTTTGTAGGTATAAGTTGCAAAGAAACCGCTGGTTAGTATTTTTGATATGTTTTCGAGAATTATTATATTACAAATATTAAGTTGGATGGTAAGTAGATGCAAAAACATAGCACAAAATGGACAAGAGCAAAACGGATTGACCGCGCGGTCTGAGGTGCCATGTTACGGATTGCGTCGCCGCTTCCGTCGGTGGACCGCGCTCGCGCGCGCGCGCGCTTGTGTGTGTATTTCCTTAGGATAAGTAGTTTGTAAGTCTATGAGTTCGGTACGTAATATTTACAAACAACTTAATATATTTGAACAACGCGGGATGCTGCTTTCTTCCGTGGTCTTCCTTTAGTGGGACAGATTAGCATCTCTCAGTAAAAATGTCCATTTACAACCGTGCAAAGCTACCTTTTGGCGCTTACTCGGTTTCAGCATGGCGTCGAGAGCTACCTGATTGCTTACAGATAAGAGGAGCCGGCCCCTGCTTTGTGTTTACTCCCTAATGTGTCCAGGCGCCCCATTGTGTCGACCAGGCGTCAATGTGGTGTGGAAAACAGGCGCAGCGAGCAAGGTATTAGAGGGCTGTACTCGTCGCCAACGGCTGTTGTTGCTGTTGTTTAAAGGCGACTAAACAGCTCAGTCCTTATGGCCGTTGCTCGTATCTGTTTTGGTCTATTTCGTGGTTCAGTATGTTCTCAACTGTTCTTCTGTCATAGTGTGGCTAATGTTGAAATACTTAAAGCTATTGAGCTTTACTAGTGCGGTGGGGGTGGGGGTAAGGGGTTCAAACTCCTCCCGAAATGTTGAAAAAGCTAACAAAGTAGCATCAGTATAAAGCCCAACTACATTTTGTCAAGGCAACAGTCCCCATTTCTTCCCAAGCTCTTCCCTTATATTTCGGAGTCCTGAAGACAGACATTCATAGCCATCTCTCTCTTTCGGATGAAGAGGTGCACACCCGGATAAAAATGATGGTCCTATAGCTAACAGCAAACATTTATGTACGGAGAAATAGGCCGTCTTGCCTCACTATGCGGTAAAATGTATAAACAGTTACGATGATTACTACTCAATTAATGAGCAGCTTACTTCGTTTTTTCCCGGTGACTTAATTTATCTTCTAGTTAGCGATTAGTATCTCTTTCCTGTTTTCCAATCATTAGAAACGATTCGTTGCTCAAGTTACGCACAGTGAATTATGGCAAATAGGGAGACTAATTCCGGCGGATATTCGTTTAGAAACTTACTGATCCTAGTGCTTCAGACAACTTCAGATGTTTCAGCTGTTTCTTACAACAACTATTTGTAATTTCAATGTCAAACAGCAATATCTCTTGATTTTCCTGCGTGTCTTCCTGTCAAATCAAGGAGTATCTATCTGTACTATTTTGTGCCATACACAACTTTCACTTACAGAAAACATTTGAGTTATGGTGTGCTTCTTCAAAAAATCAAATGTTCAAATGAAACTTCCTGGCAGATTAAAAGTGTGTGCCGGAACCGGGACTCAAACCTGGGATCTTTGCCTTTCGCGGGCAAGCGCACTACCGACTGTGCAATCCCGACACGATTCACGATGCCGCCTCACAACTGAACTTCCGCCAGTACCTCGCCTCCTACTTTCCAAACTTCACAGAAGCTCTCCTGCGAACCATGCCAGGCTAGCACTCCTGGAAGAAAGGATATGGTGGAGACATGGCTTAGCCACAGCCTAAGAGATGTTTGCGGAATGAAACTTTCACTCTGCAGCGGCGTGTGCGCTGATATGAAACTTCGTGGCAGATTAAAATTGTGTGCCGGAACCGGGACTCGAACCTGGGACCTTTGCCTTTCGCGGGCAAGCTCACTACCGACTGTGCTATCCCGACACGACTCACGAAGCCGCCAAACAACTCAAATGTTTGTAGAGCTTATGGGACTTAACTACGAGGTCATCAGTCCCTAAACTTACAAATTACTTATAGACTAGCTTATACTAAGGACGGCACAAATATCCATGCCCGAGGGGGGGGATTCGAACCCCTGACCGTAGTGGCCGTGCGGACTGTGACTGGAGCGCCGCAGAGCGCTCGGCCACCGCGACCGGCTGTGCTTCCTCGATAACGTTTTAGAGATGATTGAAAGCTTCACTCACTGCCTTTCTGGTTACCATCCTTTTTCCATCCTCTGTTGCCTATCTTCATTGTATAATTTGCCTTGTTCGTATTTTGGAGAATACGTATGTTCTTGAGAAGTTAATCGGTTTTGTTTGTATACCATGGTGTTTCTCTAGTATACAGTCCTTTGGAACGAAATACAATAAAAATTAACACAATTAATGCATGTGCAATTCTATTAGACGTACACGTTATAACAATGTCCATTCATTGAAAGCCCCTCATGAAATTATATTCTGGCTGCGCCTTTGGTTGTAATAGTAGCTCAAAATCCACCAGTTTGAAACGGGAAAACATTCAGGTAATTACAAGAATAAAATACAAACATGGAATGTTTGGATCGAAGTTTAGAAAGAAACGCAGATTCTGAACAGATGAGCATCAAAAGTAGAGACGACTATCGGAAGTACAAATCTTGATATATTTATTTAATCTTACATTTGCTTTTTTTTTTTTTTTTTTACAATTAGTACAAATTTTAGATAACCGTCAATCCACATATCCATCAGGCGTCTTACCATTTTACGTAAATTAATGACAGAAATTCCCCCTCTTGCGCATTTGCGTCTTGTTATACAAGTCAAGGTATGGACACAGTATCCTGGACTTTGTCGCTTTAGTTTTAAACAGTATATTGTGACAAACAACATGTTCCCTAGTAATCTGAAACGAAAAAGCTGGTTTTAATTTTTTAGAACTATGGAAAATTCTCCGTATGTTATTCACTATTACATATGAACGTTCTATCTACTTCCGGGCTCTTGATGACTACTTTCTTAGTATCTTTTAATCGTTTTTCAGATAAGGTCACAGGAGGTGTCAATGATGCTGCTCACACACTTCATCACCAACAAGAAAGAAGGAAGCAGTACTAGAAAGGCACCTGTCTTAAGAATTTTTTTCAGATCAGAGACTCTACCAGAACTGCAGATATTTACGTAAATAAAAGTACAGACATTCTTGCTGAGCCATCGGCACTACAGATAAGTATACTTAATAAATATAGCATGTATCAGTTACATAGATGGACAATATGCAGAGGATTTTCTGTTTTATGAAAGTTTTGCAGTGTTTTCTGAACAGTTTGATAAGTAGAGATACACAGTCGTAACACAGAGATGAAATAGTTTGGCACACATACGATACTATTTTACTTAAATATTTAGATAAGGTGATGATCTGCAAAGCTCGATATAAATTTATCGAAATTTGTTTGAAATAGTCATACTCTTTTTATTAAATTTTTATTATTTTCTTTATTTTTATGTATTTCATTTTATTTATTTTACATCTCCACTGTACGAGGTATAGTTTTTCTATCACATGGTGGCGTATTAAAATTTGTGCCTGACCGGGGTTTGAACCCGCATATCCTGCTTTTCACGAGTGATCGCGTTAACCATTACGGTATCCGAATACATTTCCTGGAAATACCCCAACCTCCTTATGACACGCTGATTACATGCAAGGCAATAAACTGCACTTATTCCACGGTTTTCGCAGCCTATACAGTATTCACGCACCAGGGGGAATGAAAACAACGAGGTACTATGCTACGTTGTCATTATCGTTGCCTCGTTGCATCATTTACAATGTTCATATATGGCGAGCTTGCGAGTTCCATCCGCACAAATTTTCATATGCAATCATTTGGTAGAATATATACACGTTTACTGTGGAGTTATATAAAATCTTATCGACTAAACGAGGCAACAGTGGTAACAACGTACGTTAATGCCTCATTGATTTCATTCATCCTGGTGCGGGAATACAGTACTGGCTTGGAGCGCCATGCTATGAATGCAATTACTGTGTTGTGTACAGGAAGTTTCAGAAGCGATAGTGAATATTTGAAAAAAAAAAAAAAAAAAACTTCCGCAATTTCCCCAATCATGAGTCCTTAAATTAACCGTTACCGATTTATCGCATTAATTCAATTGAGAACCAACTATAAACGATCCTGGTTACCGTGGTATTTAAGTTGGTATCTAAAATTTAGAATCGACTACGTACTTCAAACGTATCGCGACATCAACAGCAATATTCCTTGAACGTCTGGGAAAAACTGCTTGTAAAGACTCATAATTGGACCATACATCCTGCCACAGAAACAAACCTGAAAACAGCACATGTCGTTTCTGCGGACTGCAATTCCAGATGTATGACGTCCCAGTGATCCAACGCCTGAACATGCGGTTCATGCGTGACGGTGCAGTATCACATTTTCTTTAACTGAAACCGAGGATGAATCGTCCGCCATGTTTTCCCCCAACACGGTTAGGATCAAGCTTCTAAGAGAAAAGCATCAGTTGGGAAGGGAGTAAGACAGGGTTGTAGCCTTTCTCCGATGTTATTCAATTTGAACATCGAGCAGGCAGTGAAGGAAAGCAAGAAAAAATTTGGAATAGGGATCAAAGTTCAGGGGGAAGAAACAAAAACATTGCGTTTTGCTGATGACATTGTAATTCTGTCAGATACAGCAAAGGACCCGGAAGAGCAGTTGATGGAATGGACAGTGTGTTGAAGAGAGCGTATAAAATGAATATTAAGAAGAGCAAAACAAAAATAATGGAATGCGGTCTTAGAAAATCAGGCGATGCTGAAGGGATTAGATTAGGTAACAAAACAATGAAAGTGGTAGATGAGTTTTGTTACTTGGGTAGTAAAATAACATGCGATGGTCGCAGTACAGAGGATATAAAATGCAGAATGGCAATGGGAAGAAAAGCATTTTTAAAAAAGAGAAATTTGCTAACATCGAATATTAATTTAAGTGTAAGGAAGTCCTTTCTAAAGGCATTTGTGTGGAGTGTTGCCTAGTATGGGAGTGAAACTTGGACGATAAGCAGTGCGGACAGGAAGAGAATAGAGGCTTTTGAAATGTGGTGCTACAGAAGGATGCTGAAGATTAGGTGGGTAGATCGCATAACTAATGAAAAGGTACTGAACAGAATTGGCGAGAAAAGGAATTTTTGGCATACCCTGACTAAAAGAAGGGATCGCTTTGTAGGACACATTCTTAGACATCGGGGAATCGTAAATTTAGCATTGGAGGGAAGTGTGAGCGGTAAAAATCGCAGAGGGAGACCAAGAGCCCCGTATAGTAAACAGATTCAAGTGGATGTGGATTGTCGTTGTTATGAGGAGATGAAAAGGCTTGCTCAGGATAGAGTAGGGTGGAGAGCTGCATCAAACCAGTCTCCGGACTGAAGACCACAACAACAAGAGAAAAGAAGCGTGCATGCCGTGCATTTTTTACGAATAATTTCGCAACATCTAATCGGTAAAAAAATTTTAATTTTTACGTTACGTAAATCTTTATATGCCAGCATTGTGATGAAATGTGCATCATTTGGTTAATAGTCACATTTAATAAGATATTGGCTTTGAAGTAAGAAACTGCGCTATGTTAGGAAAAGTTTACAATGATAAATAGGGGCTGTAACTATATTCTATTTGCTGTACGTTACAACACATGTGCGGCGGACGATATATTCCTAACGTATTGCATTTTATTTTCGACTTTTGAGAAGACCTCTACCTTTCACTCAAAGCGCTGAAACTTATATTATGTAGCGAACTCATTTCCGATGGCGATACGGTCGCAGTGAAATATCGCGTATCTCATACACGGTTCGAGGTATCAAAATTATACTTTGGCCAATGATAACATGGAAAGAGGGGCACATTTTGACACACAGTTACTGTGAAAAACTTCATTAACTGTCGCATTATTCAAGGAAGTGTAGATTTTTTTACTGAAAAATAGTAACGTTATGGATTTATTAATTCATGTACAGGTATTGTTTCATCAGTCACAAACGTTTATCTCTGTTGTTAAAAGCGTTTACGAGCTAAAGCTCAGTTTTCAAAAATTAAAAACTAGAAGGAGATACATTTCCTTCAGGTTATAGCCTGGCACTAGTAACGAAACTTACTAGAATTTTCGAGGATTTTATGCGAGATTATTAGAAAATGTCATATAGCAAGGATCGCATTACTAGCTAATGAACTGACTTGGTCTCATTTCCTAAAATAATAAAATCACTCTGTAGTGATATACTTACAATGTATGTTTCATATAACTGAAAAATTTAAACTGAATATTACATAGAAATGTAGACACAGCATTTTTGTAGTTTGCAGCTATTAAATGTATTTGGATAAGATGTTATGCAATGACACCTGTGGCTAATTATTAGGAGCTCTAATAGTTAAGACGACTTATTACTAGACACCACCAATAATTATGGATTCAATATTACTAGACTGGTCAGCGGATCCCAGTGCGTTATATTAACTAACATAAATTTCTCATAATGTTACCGTTTGGAATGGGTGAAAATTTGATGTATTTTGAGCATTTCGTTCGCTTAACATGTTCACAGTAAAACAACGCATGTCGAAAATTCCATAGCGTCGTCAGAAAGTGCATGTTTGTAAACTATCAATATAGCCTCTTAATAAATTATTTCCGCAAATAAAACTAAAATGAAAATGTCGTGTAACTCTTAACGAACACATTGATCAAAGTTCCACGCAGATACAGCGTGTAGTTTACGAGTGTGAGCTACTTGGATGAAACGCGAAATAACACGTGAGCTTCATCCGGAACGTGGCAACTCCTACAGCTTGGGGAAAAAATGACGGACTGTTCAGCTTGGGTTTATAGGGGCCTTCGGTAGAGGAGGGCCTGTGTTATGACGTCAGAGGTCTGTAGATTTAAATCCCTTGGATTTCTGTGTGTGGGGACATGCCAAATGCTTGATCTGTGCTACTTCGGTCAAATATCTAACGGAATTACTCTAGCGGAATGAAAAAGCCTTACAGCATTTAGAGATCGGCGTTACAGAACTCAAGACGAGTTCAATATCACATTCAGACAAATGAACTTCATTTGGATTCCTACTTTATCGGTGAGAGATGTCATGTGTTCCTAGACACTGATGAACCGCAACAGAACATGTGCTGCACCTCGACATCGGTTGTTTTGCGGGCCCATGTTTCTCGGAGGCTTTTTTGTTTTGTTTTTGTTTTTAACAGCTTTTGGCCTCTACTTTCCATGTGTAGGTTATTGACCATTACTTCTGAAACACTCTGCATAGTCAGTGAGGCATGTCGAGGTTTGGGAGGGTCCTGGAAACGTTTTCGGATTGCTCAGTGGTTAAAGCGACCGGTCGCGAAAAGCGAGAAATCCGGATTCGGGTCCCGGTCCGTCACAAATTTTCATTTGCCACCATTTGTTAAGACATCTACATCCTTACAGAGAAAAAAATTTGCTACTGTAAATACATTTCAATAAAAAATTGTAATAAAGAAAATAAGGTATCTTAGATATAGTCTGAGAGATTGATCTAAAGTCAGAAAGAATTGTCAGTAACCGAGTATATTGTCCAAGTATATGTTGGCCTCTGCAGATTTCTGCCCTAGCCACTCTCTCATTGGAAGATCCCCATCCCCTACAAAAGTAACTGGGCTCTTAACATAAAAGTTTTTTTTTCTTTTTACTTAAATTTTACCAATTCCGTACTAATTTAACATTTTACAAAATTAAAAGGTATGAAATTGATAAATAAGCAAGTCTTCATGACCGCTCTCACTACACAATATTTACGCAACTTCACTGGAAAAGTAGATAATTCTTCATTGAATATGTAATAAATCCTTAAAGGACTAGATAAATATGTGTTGCTCTAAAGATAATTGACGTGGTGAGCTCTCATCTAAGACATAGTTTGCTGAAATCGCATTCAGAACTTGTTATTCTTCAGTTAACTTTCGAGATATTCACATTCTGTGAACATTAACCTTTGTAGTTTTAACGATATTTAAAAAATGTCCGTAAGATTCGCCTAATTTCTCTGCGTTCATTGGTATATTTGAATTTGCTATAAGTTCATATTATGAGTTATTATTGAATTTTGCATTTGGAAGTATGGAGATGTTTGATCATGGCTTCATTCGCCATACTGCCCGCCATCTTGGCACACGCAGAGGAAAAGCCCAGTCCATTGTCCGGCATCGTCTACTAACTGATGGGCTTAGCCAGGTCCAGGTGTCTTGCGAGATCAGCTTCCTGCCTGGCTACTGCCGAGGAACACTCACCATTTGCATTTACCACAGAACAGAGAGCTCCCGGTAATTCTGTTATCTTACAAAAGGCACATTTCAAGGCGCTGAAGTCAATCGTCATGCATCCGCTTCTTTCATATGACGTCAGTTTCTTATTTTTTCTGAATATTGGCCTTAAATAACCGCCCAGATCAGGTGATCTGGATTGTGAATCCACAATGTATCCTACGAGCAGTAAATTAACCATCTAACCACTGAGAACGTATAAAACTTTCTCGGACTTGTTGCCACGTCAATTCTTGATAAAAGTTCAAGCTTTCGTAGATATCCTCCATTTTCTTCGTCAGCGGCTCGTCAATTTTTGATAAAAATTCAAGCTTTCGAAGATGTCCTCCACTTTCTTCGTCAGAGGCTCAAGACGAAGAAGATGGAGGATATCTTCGAAAGCTTGAAATTTTATCAAGAATTGACGCGGGAAGAAGTCGGAAAAAGTTTTATACAGAAGTGTCGCCGTGAAAGACTTCGTACTCACTGACTACTAACCCAAATGTTCAACTGTTTGTAATGCTAAGAGACCAGATTGATTAGGTCATCGTTTCTTACACATGCCTACGACTTAGGCCGTGAGCGACATTGGAGCTACAAGCGGTGGCCGAGCGTCCTGAGGTCCTACGGTCGTGGGTTCGAATCTCCCCTCGGGCATGGATATTTGTGCTGCCTTTAGTATAAGCTAATTCATAAATAGTTTGTAGGTTTAGGGACTGATGACCCCGTAGTTAAGTCCCATAAGACCTACAATCATTAGAACATTTTTTTTTTTTTTTTTTTTTTTTTTACAAGCAGCGACATTCGGCGACAAGGCCGGGTGTCCTACGTGAGCGACAACTTCTCTCTACAAGATGGTGGATAGAACCGATCAGCTGATTGTAAAATTTGGCACCTGTAACCGTAGAATATCGATATCTCCAGTAAGGCAATACAATTTTATTTTTCTTTCAGAAATAAGACGTAAAAAGATCGATGTGCAAATTTACAAAGTTAAGACTGTTCAGGTGTTTGTTAAGCTTAACGGACGTAACTGCGGAGTCAGCAGTCCCTAAACTTGCAAATTACTTATGAACTACCTTATACTAAAGTCGACACATCCATACGTGAGGGGGGGATTCGAATCACCGACGGGGAAAAGCCTCCCGCTTCGGAGCATAGCCCCTCAATGTGCTCGGTTGCTCCTCCGCGGTGAAGAATTTTCGTGGACTCTTTCATGCATAACTTAAAATACGACAATAGTGAAGATCACAAGCCAAATACAATGACGAGTACAGATACTTTCGAGTTTTTTCTTTTGTGCCTACAAACCATCAACAACTGAATAAGTACAAAATGAGTCTTACTGTAAGAAGACAGGAACGGAATTGCTAGCAGTGGGCGTTGCATAGGGCTAGTAATGTGGGTTATCAAGTTGTAATATTTTACCAAGTGAATACCAATATATTCATCTTTATTGCAAACACATGTATCCCAATGAAGGCCTACTAAACATATTAAATTTCTCAAATTCAAATTCAAATGTTTGTAATTCTATCGGACCAAACTGCGTGGTCATCAGTCCGTAGCTTACAAACTACTTAAACCTAGGTAAACTAACCTAAGGACAAACACACACACCCATGCCCCAGGGAGGACTCGAACCTCCACGGCGAGCAACCGCGCGCTCCGCAGCGAGACGCTTTAGACCGCTCGGCTACTCCACCGCGGCATTAAATCTCTACTTATGCATTATAGTCAAGATACTTTATTCAGAAAAGTAATTTTACGTACATCTCGTGTGACATCCTAGTGTTATGTCTCTCTGGAGTAAGTTTTTTGTTAGTGCATATGCTTAAAAAAGCACACAAATATAATTGTTCAACACAAGTTCATCATTGTGTAAGTAAAACTACCACTCAAATAGAAAAAAAGACTCTAATTTACAAACAATTCAGAAATTTAGCTTCAGTCGTCTTTAAAGTCCGAAAGAAAATTTACTAGATAGTTATTTTTGGACACTTATTAGCTCAATAAAAACTCTTAATTATATGTACAACTGCAATTTTACATTCTGTTATTTCAGAAACAGTTGCAAACTTCAAGGATTATTAGCTCGCAGAATTCTTGCGACACCCTTCATAACCTCGCCAAGCAGACGATTCTCAACGAACTCTACACTTTGTCGCGCGTGCGACAGCTACAAGATTAAAACTAGTTCTCGCGTCTGACGCGCAGCGCTGCAGATGTCGCTCACGTAGGACAGAGCCGTAACGGTACACGCGGTTGAGATTTGTCGCTTGAAGCTGTCGCGCGCTGTCGCTCGCTTTTGTCTCCCACGTAAGACACAGCTTTACACTAACTGACGCTGACAACACACACACACACACACACACACACACACACACACACACACACATACAAATACACACATAAACTTGTCTGTTGCACTTCAGGGAGTCCTTTATAAGCCAAGAAGTAAGGTAAATACTATAAAATTCAAGAAAGGCAGTAGGAGTAACCTACTAAACTACAGGCCTATTTCATTGACGTCAATTTGCAGCAGGGTTTTGGAACATATCCTGTATTCAAATATTATGAATTATCTCAAACAGAATGATCTATTGACCCAAGGTCAACACGGATTTAGAAAATATCGTTCATGCGAAGCACAACTAGCTATTTATTCACACGAAGTGATGGGTGCTATCGACAAGGGTTCGCAAATCGATTTCGTATTTCTTGATTTCCAGAAAGCGTTTGACACCGTACCTCACAAACGGCTTTTAATCAAATTGTGTGGTATATCGCCCCAAATTTGCGATTGGATAGGAGATTTCTTGTCAGACAGGACACAGTTCGTAGTAATCGATGGTAAGGCATCGACTAAAACAGAGGTGATATCGCGCGTTCCACAGGGTAGTGTTATTGGTCCTCTGCTGTTCCTTATTTACATAAACGATTTAGGGGAAAATCTAAGTAGCTCTCATAGGTTGTTTGCAGATGACGCCATCATTTACCGCCTAGTAAAATTATCTGAAGATCAAAACCAATTGCAGAACGATCTGAATATGATATCTGTATGGTGTAAAAATTGACAATTGACTAAATAATGAGAAGTGTAAAATCGTTCACATAAGTACGAAAAGAAATCCATTAAATTTTGTTTACAAGATAAATCAATCAAAAGTGAAGGCCGTAAACTCCACAAAATACCTAGGAATTAATATAACTTCAGACTTAAATTGGAAATAACACGTAGATAATATCGTGGGAAAGGCGAACCAGAGACTGCGTTTTATTGGCAGAACTCTTAAAACATGCAACAGAACTACAAAAGAGACTGCATACACTATGCTTGCCCGTCCATTTTTGGAGTATTGCTGCCCAGTGTGGGATCCTTATCAGGTGGGTTTGACGGAGGACATCGAAAGAGTCCAAAGAAGGGCAGCTCGTTTCGTATTGTCACGATACAGGGGAGACAGCGTTACGGAAATGATATAGAATCTCGGATGGGATTCATTACAAGAACGGCGCTTATCGCTGCGGCGTGGGCTACTTGCGAAATTCCAATCGCCAACATTCTCCTCCGAATGCGAAAATATATTGTTGACTCCCACTTACATAGGCAGAAATGATCATCAGAATAAAATACGAGAAATCAGAGCTCGAACATAGAGATTCAGGTGTTCTTTCTTACCGCGCGCTATTCGATAATGAAATGGGAGATAAATAGTATTCTTGTGGATCGATGAACCCTCTGACAGGCACTTAAATGTTATTTGCAGAGTATCCCATGTAGATGTAGATGTAGATGTAAATGTAGAATTCACAAATCCAGGAAGATGAGTCTAGCTTACGAAAATTGTCAAAGAAAACTAAGAGCCCAGAAGTGACTATGGATCTGTGCTGTGATAACTTTAATTCATAATAAAAATGGTACATTAAAGGTTCAAAATGTTCAAATGTTAGACAAGCTTAAGGGACTTAACTGCGGGGTCATCAGTCCCATTAAAAGTTCACTGTTTGGACGACACAGCAGAAGTTATTCACACGTCGTTGGATTAACTTGCAGGTAATTGCTGAAACACACATGAATTTTCACTTATAACTGAGTAAACTAAATAATCATCGTTCCGATATGACATTAATATACAGAATTTTAAATATGGCTGCAGTGGGTGGATTTCGATCCAAAAGTCAACAGAGGCGTAGGAACACTAGTCACCCGCATGTCTAGTGTTCCTACGCCTCTGCCAGTACGCAGTACTCACTCGACCTGTGTGTGGACGTGCTCCACAATTTTATGTTGTAGACATGTTTTAAATTTTACTTTTTATGCTATGACATGGAGTCATCCACATTTTATTCAACAACTATTTCAATGTGAGCTAAATGTAATGCTTCTGAAGAAGGCAAAATTACTTTTGCCGAAACCTAGGTCAAGGTTTATGAATTTAAACTTTTTTTATGCTACTGGTCGACTGAAACTTTGTTGACTTTTGGAAATTAATATACATTTCTTGGAGTAAGCTTTTCTCATCCGTGACATGTGTTTAGTGTATTATTATAGGAAACAAAGAAGTGAAGCAAGAAATATATAACACAGACAAATGTAATTGGTATTGTATACGCACTTCTCTGTCTTTGGTAAAAGCAGTGTAGTGGGTATCTCTTCCAGTCACGGTCTGCACGACCACTACGGTCGGGGGTTCGAATCCCCCCTCGGGCATGGATATTTGTGCCGTCCTTAGTGTTAGCTAGTTCGTAAGTAGTTTATAAGTTTAGGGACTGATGACCCCGTAGTTAAGTCCCATAAGCTATACAAACATTTGAACATTTTTCTCTTCCCGTGACTGTCCGTCGGACGAAACATACTATATCTCCAGGATGAAATGAGTTATCGTTCTGCTCTCAACCTTAAATACCTTGCCTACATCTCATCCGCAGCTTTGTATGTGCTAAAATCAACCATACTCAATGTCTACGCAATCAGATTTTTCGTCTGCAAACTATTGAAAATTTTGCTCAGTGGTTTCCACACTTGTCCGAGGTAGCACTCGAAAGTCCGACGGGAGCAGCCGTACATTCCGTGACGCGATGCCATAAAGCACGTGGTCATTCCCGCGCAACGACCAACAACTGTTCCGTAGTAGGGTGGAGTGGCACCCTGTTGAAAGTAGGAGGGGAAAGCTAATATCTTCATTAAAAACTTAATGAAAAACCACTTGCTGCTGCATTTCCAAGTAGATTATTTAGAAAAAAATTTTCAAATGTTTGTGTACCTTATGGGACTTAACTACGGGGTCATCAGTCCCTAAAATTGCAAACTACTTATGAACTAGCTAACACTAAGGACGGCACAAATATCAATGCTCGAGGAGGGATTCGAACCCCCGACCCTAGTGGCCGTGCAGACTGTGACTGGCGCGCCTCAGTCCACTCGGCCAACGCGGCCAGCTAGATTATTTAGTTTCTGGTCAATGAAAATGAGTCCAATTATACGGATATCCCATTTTCTACACCTCATCTGCAACACAGTGTATTGTAGCATTTGAAAATGAATCTGTTTACAAAAATGTACTTGGGAGAAAAATGATTATTATAAGGGGGCCGGCTGATTATTGGCTGCGGCGGAGTGGCCGAGCGCATTGAGGCTATGCTCCGATGCGCGAGGCCGTTCCCCGTCGGGGCTCGAATCCCCCCTCGGGCATTGATGTTTGTGTCGTCTTTAGTATAAGGTAGTTCATAAGTCGTTTGTAAGTTTAGGTACTGATGACCCCGCAGTTTGATAATTGTGGCGACGGGTAACCGTGTGGGTTCGGATAGTGCAGAAATCCGCGAACATCGCCCGGCGGATTAGCCGTGCGCACTGGGGCGCAGTGCTGCGGTGCGCGCGACTGTTCGCCGTTCGCCTCGTTCCTTAGGCTAGTTTACTTTAGTTTAAGTAGTTTGTAAGCTACGAACAAATAACCACGCAGTTGAGTCCGATAGATTTATAAACATTTGAACAATTGAATTTTGCGCGAACATCGAAACTGAGTTTTGCCAGCTTCATTTAATAACTTATTACAGATGCCGTGCACGCCGAATATACCTGCCATAACTGTGGCGTCCATTTTGGAATTATTTGGCATTCCGTAGTGGCTACATTGTGAAACGAGAAGTTATTCCGCATGCGATGTTAGCGGCGCGTTACTCATCGCGGCTTTTTAGACGGACTACAGTAGCAGACTGCCAGCGGTTGGTATCCGTGGCCCGGTCGATGAAGCGCGTACTTGGGTAGCGTTCCGTCAGTGCCCCGCGATTATACACACCCAGGCGCCTCTGCAAGCCGTTCCCTCGCTGCTACCACCGCGCCTCTTACATTGTGATATTTATCATACGACCTCATTTCCATAAGAGAAAAAAAAAAATGATTTTGATATACAATTATCGATTTTAAAATGGCACCCATATTCAGTACATATCATAAGAACGTAATCCATGTCACTCATGGGTTACTAGAACATTCAGGTTTTCCAATTCCTGCACAGTATTTGAATCAAACGTTTATAGTGGTACTTTTGACAAACTCTGTATTTTCAAAATGTTTAAATGTTTGTAAAACTTAGGGGATTTAACTGCGGGGTCATCAGCCCCTTAACTTACAAACTACTTATGGACTAGCTTATACTAAAGACAGCACAAACATCCATGCCCGAGAGGGGTTCGAACCCCCGACGGGGAACGATTCGCGCATCATAGCACAGCGCCTCAATGCGATCGGACGCTCCGCCGCGGCCGTGTATTTTCACACTACATAATTTCCGAAATTAAAATACTGTCATCCTTCATTCCGAATATGTGCAAATAACAAAATTTCATCAAAATCCTTGAAAGTTACGCGACAATTCTTTCGGATTTTAGATCTGTTGCTTAGATTTCGTCTGATACAGGATAGTTACTTTTATTTATTACGACTTTTCATTGAAATTTATTTAGAATAGTCTTTTCTATGTAACTCCTTTGAAAGACTTGTAGATAGATGTCTTACCAAATGGTGGCAAATGAATATTTCTGACGGACTGGGACTTCGACCCGTATTTTCCGCTTTTCGTGAAGGTCGCTTCAAGCATTAAGCGATATGAACACGTTTCCAGGACCGAACCAAATCTCGACAAGCCGCACTGATTATACAGAGTGAAGGTCTGGAACCCATGGTATCTCTCAACGTGAATGTAGGAGGTTCAAATTTTATCCTTGCGTTTACCAAAGTAAGAGTCTCGACACGCGTTGAAGTTCCAACAAAGCGTCAGGACGAGACATAAATTATTCTTCCGTCTCTCAAGGACGCATCGTTCAAGTATATCAGTTGATCTCTGCAGTCTTCCTGCTCCACCCCTATTTCATTCTCATATCTCTTCCACCTCCGTAATTATTAACAGAAAAGTTTCTTTTTTTTCTTGAAAACTTGATTGCCCTCACTACACAATAATTGCGTAACTTCATTAAATAGAAATATGAACTTGAGGTGAGAACATGCTGCTTGCAATAGTCGAGTTACTGTGAAAGATACGATGTTCTGTGTAGCATAATAAATTATTATAAGAAGATTATAAATCCTTAAAAGAATAGATAAAAGTGTGTTGCTCGGAAGACGATAGATTAAGGTAACAAGGTATCATTTTAGACATAGTTTGTTGAAATCACGTTCCAAAACAGACGTCACATAATCTTCAAGCGTTTTGATGACTATTTGCGCATATTCCCAATGAAGGATAACAGTAATTTAGTTTCGTAAATTATATGCATGTCAATATAAAGGGTGAGTCTAATTTTGCCATTTAAGCTTTTACTTCAAATACTCTGCTGGAAATAAGAAACCCAATATTCTTGTAATGCGTGAGTGGGCTTATGTTTTACTGATGGTACTGAACATGGGTGCCACTTTAAAATCGGTCAGCTTGTTATCTAAGTTATATATATATATATATATATATATATATATATATATATATATATATAAGTGGTCCTGTGATAAATGAAATGTTGTTGTTGTTGTGGTCTTCAGTCCGGAGACTGGTTTGATGCAGCTCTCCACAATACCCTATCCTGAGCAAGCCTCTTCATCTCCACATAAGAACGGCAACTCACATCTGTCTGAATCTGCTTACTATATCCATCTCTTGGTCTTCCTCTGCGATTTTTACCCCACACACTTCCCCCCAATGCTAAATTCACAATTCCTTGATGCCTAAGAATGTGTCCTACCAATCTATCCCTTCTTTTAGTCAAGGTATGCCAGAAATTTCTTTTCTCCCCAATTCTGTTCAGTACCTCCTCATTAGTTACGAGATCCACCCACCTAATCTTCAGCATTTTTCTGTAGCACCATATTTCAAAAGCCTCAATCCTCTTCCTGTCCGCACAGCTTATCGTCCATGTTTCACTCCCATACAAGGCAACACTCCATACAAATGCCTTCAGAAAGGACTTTCTTAGGCTTAAATCAATATTCGATGTTAACAGATTTCTCTTTTTCAAAAACGCTTTTCTACCCATTGCCATTCTGCATTTTATATCCTCTGTACTGCGACCATCATTTGTTATTTTACTGCCCAAGTAACAAAACTCATCTACCTCCTTTATTGCTTCGTTTCCCAATCTAATTCCTTCAGCATCACCTGATTTTCTTACACTGCACTCCAATACTCTAGTTTTGCTCTTGTTAATGTTCATCTTATATGCTCCTTTCAGCACACTGTCCATTCCGTTCAATTGCTCTTCCAGGTCCTTTGCTGTCTCTGACAGAATTACTATGTCGTCGGCAAAACGCAATGTTTTTAATTCTTCACCCTGAACTTTAATTCCTTCTCCAAATTTCTCCTTGCTTTCCTTTATAGCTTGGTCAATGTACAAATTGAATAACAATGGAGAAAGACTACAACCCTGTCTTACTCCCTTTCCAACCACTGCATCCCTTTCATGCCCTTCAACTCTGACAACCGCTCTCTGGTTTTTGTACAAGTTGTAAATAACCTTACGCTCCCTATATTTTACTCCTGCTTGCTTCAGAACTTGAAAGAGTTTGTTCCAATCAACATTGTCAAAGGCCTTCTCCAAATCTACAAAAGCTAGAAATGTAGGTTTGCCTTTTCTTAATCTATCTTCTAGGATAAGCCGTAAAGTGAGTATTGCCTCCCATGTTCCTACATTTCTCCTGAACCCAAACTGATCTTCTGGTAGAAGCCGACCTCTACCAGCTTTTCCATCCTTCTGTATATAATTCGAGTTAATATTTTGCAACCATGACTTATTAAACTGATGGTTCTGTAGTTTTCACACCTGTCTGCACCTGCTTTCTTTGGAATGGGGATTATAACATTTTTCTTAAAGTCTGAGGGTACTTCGCCTGTCTCATACATCTTACACACCAGGTGAAACAATTTTGTCATGGCTGGTTCTCCCAGAGACTTCAGTAGCTCTGAGGGAATATCATCTACTCCAGGAGCCTTGTTTCGACTTAGGTCTTTCAGGGCTCTGTCAAATTCTTCTCTCAGTACAGTATCACCTATTTCATCTTCCTCTACATCCTCTTCCCTTCCTACAATATTGTCTCGAAGTTCATTTCCTTTGTAGAGCCCCTCTATATACTCTTTCCACCTTTCAGCTTTCCCTTCTTTGCTGAGAACTGGTTTTCCATCAGTGTCCTTGATATTAATAGAGCTGTTTTTCTTATCTCCAAATGTTTCTTTTATTTTCCTGTAGGCTGTATCTATTTTCCCCCTATTTATACATTCTTCTACATCCTTGCATTTGACTTCTAGCCACTTCTGCTTAGCCATTTTGCACTTCCTGTCAATCTCATTTCTTAGTCGTCTGTACTCCATTTTGCCTGTTTCATTTACTGCATTTTTATATTTTCTCCTTTCATCGATTAAATTTAGTATCTCCTGTGATATCCGAGGATTTTTTGTAGGTCTTGCCTTCCTACCTATTTTGTCCTCTGCTACTTTCACTATTTCATCTCTCAGTTTTACCCATTCCTCCTCTACTGTTTTATTTCTCCCTATTTCTGTCAATTGTTGGCTAAAGCTCCCTCTGAAATTCTTAAGAACCTCAGGTTTCTTCAATGTATCCAGGTCCCATCTCCTTATTTTCCTACCTTTTTGTAGTTTCTTCAGTTTCAGTCTACAGTTCATAACCAACAAGTTATGGTCAGAGTTTATATCTGCCCCTGGGTATGTCTTACTTTGTAAAACCTGGTTACGAAATCTATGTTTTACCATTATAAAATCTATCTGGTATCTTCCGGTGTCTCCTGGTCTCTTCCACGTATACAACCTTCTTTTGTGATTCTTGAACCAGGTGTTTGTTATAACTAAATTATGTTCTGTGCAAAATTCTACCAGGCGGCTTCCTCTTTCATTCCTTTTGCCCAGACCATATTCACCTACTATCTTTCCTTCCCTTCCTTGTCCTACTACCGAATTCCAGTCTCCCATAACAATTAAGTTTTCCTCTCCCTTAATTGTTTGAATAATTTCCTTTAGCTCCTCATAAATTTCTTCGATTTCCTCATCATCGGCAGAGCTAGTTGGCATATAAACCTGTACTACTGTTGTCGGTGTTGGCTTCGTATCTATCTTGACAATGATAATGCGATCACTGTGCTGGTCATAGTAGTTTACCCGCATTCCTATTTTCTTATTCATTATCAATCCTACTCCTGTGATACCCCCAATTGATTTTGTATTTATTATCCTATACTCACCTGACCAGAAATCCTGTTCATCCTGCCACCGAACTTCACTAATCCCCACTATATCTAACTTCAACCTATCCATTTCCCGTTTTAAATTTTATAATTTTCCTACCCGATTAAGGGATCTAACATTCCACGCTCCGATCCGTAGAATGCCGGTATTGTCTTTCCTGATGATCACATCCTCCTGAGTAGTCCCCGCCCGGAGATCCGAATGGGGGACTATTTTACCTCCGGAATATTTTACCCGAGAGGATGCCATCATCATATGTTCATACAGTAGAGCTGCATGTCCTCGGGAAAGGTAACGGCTGTAGTTTCCCCTTGCTTTCAGCCGTTCGCAGTAGCTGTGTGGTGAAGCCACATTATCTGATGTTACAAGGCCAGCTCAGTCAATTATCCAGACTGTCTGTGCGTGTATGTCTGTGTGTGTGTAGTCGTTAGCGTCAGTTAGCCTAAGAAGTAGGTAAGTCTAGTAGGTGTGACCTAAATAGTTTGGTCTCTTAGGATGGTTAAATTCATGGTCATTGTATTAGGAACCTTAGAATGTGTGTCGTAAGATAACAGAATTACTGGGCAATCTCTATTCTGTGGTAAACGCAGCAGCACCAGGCAACAAACAAGCGACAGCGTGCAGTTGGGGAGGGGGGGGGGCGTCTGGTTTCCCAACATACCTGGAACTGAACTGGGTAGTCCCATCCGTTAATGACCAATGGCAGATATCGGACAGGGGCGTTCACAGCACGTGCAAACATGGCGTTAGAATGGAGAATGAAACTGTTCAAAGATGTCCATACTTGCAAATACGAAATAAAGTAATAGTACACCCTTTTGACATAAAGCAAATCCAAATATACTAATGAGCGCAGATACATTAGGCGCATTTTATGAACCAACAATATCTCCAATATCTTGAAAACTACAAAATTAATTTTCACATTATGTGATTATCGCGAAAATAAACATTCCCGTTTTGAACACTATAACATTAATTTTAACAGTATGTGATTATCGCGAAAATAAACTTAACATTCCCATCTTTTGAATGCAATTTCAACCAACTATTTCTTTGATAACAGCTTATTACCTCAATCTATCATCTTTAAACCAACATCTCTTTATCTATTCGTTTAAGGATTTATTGCACTTGTTATAATAATTTATTAGGAAATACTCTCAGAACATAATATGCTTCACAGTATATCAGCTATTGCAAGAAGCATGATATTCACCTCACGTTAACATTTATATTTAATGAATAATTATCAACTTGGCCAGTGAATTTACGTAAATACTGTGTAGTGTGCGAGTCAAGCTGATGAAGACTGTCTGGTTTATGTATTTCATATATTATTTGTACCGATGATAGATAATCGAAATGTGACTGATGTTTATAACCATTTTATTTCTAACATGTTAATTTAATATGGACGGAAATTTACGCGAAAAGAAAAAAAAAAACTCTCAAGAACTCTGCTACTTTTTGAGGAGATGGGGATCTGTCACTGTGAGAGTGACTAGTGCAGGAAGACTTCACAGGTCAACTGATATATTTCGAAGATACTGGTGGGAAGCAATAGTACCTCATGTCTCAGCATGCCGTGTCGGTATCTTACTTTGCCAAACGCAAGGACTACCTTTGAACCTCCTACTTTCACTTTCAGAGATGCAATGTGTTCCTGGCCATGACCCTGCAACATCAGTGTGAAATTTGGAGCTTCGGAAGGGTCTCGGGATTGTTTCTTTTGGATAGCTCAATGTTAAAGCGACCGCTTGCGAAATAGGGATATCCGGGTTCAAGTCCTGGTCCGTCGAAAATTTCCATTTGCCACCATATGGTAAGACATGTACAACTCTTACATACAAGTAACATAAAAAACTTCGCTACTGCAAATAAATTTCAATAAAAAGTCGTAATAAATAAAATAAACTATCCTATATCTGATTGGTCAGCGATTGATCTAAACCCCGAAACATTTTGACTCACCCTGTAAAAATACATGAAGATGAGTCAAAAGTAGCAGTATAACCTTTTGCTTCAAATACTGTGCAGAAATTGGGAAACCCGAATACTCCAGGTATGCATGAGTGAGGTGGCTTATGTTTTATGGTAGTACTAGCTGAAAACCCGGCGTTGCCCGGGATGTTAAATATCTGCCAGGCTGTATGTGAAACTGCAGTAGGTGTAGATGGAAAACAAATATTATAAAAATCAGGTACCAGGCTTCCGACTTTCCGGATATACACCAATTTCAAAACAAAGTTTTATTGATACCACTTATTCTTCGATTCCTTTTTAAATTATAAAGTAAATAATTTCATCATTTCAGTATACTTGAATTTAGTCAAGAAATAAGTTGGGCGTACTCTGTTTTATTCAGTTCCTTTCCTTGTAGGTCTATGGAAGTTAACTGCTTTCGCTTCCAGCCGGATGGAGCAATATTCCATAAACGTTACTGTTTACGTGCTCATATCTCATGAACTACGTGTCGGAATGTGATACAATTTAGAAGCTACATTCAAATATATATGTGTATACTGTCTGCAAAATTTCCTGTCGCTACAATTTTTAGTATTCAAATTATAAATTGTAACGTCATACCGAGAGTCGTAGTTTCACTCCATAAACAGCGGAAAAGTAGTAAAACTTTTTTCCTTTCATCATTTTACTGTGGTTGCCAACAAGAAAAAGTTTAATAAAGGTTTGAAATTATGTCTAAAGTTTGTTGCAAGTCGTTAAGTACTCTTATTCTCATATAGCGTATTTATAAAGTCTCGTTGCATTATGTCGCAGTTTTCTGCATTTCCTATTGTTTACGACGTTATATCTTATGAACCAGGTGTCGTATGGGGTTCGTACTCATACAAAAATTGTTACCTCACGCTAATTAATATGTGTACCAAATTTGGTTGAAATCGGTCCAGTGATTTAGGAGAAATTGAGCAGCATTTTCGCTAAATGCAGCACTTTTAGACACATTTCAATGTTTCTAACGTCATATCTCGTGAACTATATATCGTATGTGATTCTTACACTTACGGCGACCGTCCTCATGGATTGAAGCTTACGTGTACAAAGTTTCATAAAGATTGGAACAAAACTGTAGATTTGTAACCAACATATTATATATTAGACTAGCTCAAACCCGCGGCTCCGCGTGTTGGTTGATTACGTTAGATAAGCTATCTTTCAGAAGTGTGGTATTTACTTATTGTTATATTTCCTTATTCGTATGCGATTCCTTACAGAGAAAGACCTGAAGACATTGTAGCACGCATACACCAAAGATATGGTCTGTGGCATCACGTTTCGCTGTATGTAACCTCCTTTGCTATAGAGTCGCAAATGTCATCGCTAGCCTTCAGTCCGAATTTTTTTATAATTTGACGACTTTCAACCACCATATCTTCTACCCCCTCATAGTTATCGGCATGAACTTCAGACAACAATTACACACAGATCATTCGTTTGCGTTCTATAGTTTTCGCTGCAGAGCGAAATATTCACACACACACACACACACACACACACACACACACACACACACACACACGTAGAATCTTATATACACCGATAACTTTCCATCCCACTATACTCCACCCTTTTATCATTATCAACCCTCAAGCAACAATGCAACCAATAAAACCATTATCAAAGAGTAAATATAATTTTCAAAGAGTAATTGTTGTTCCGCATTTCGTGCTATATTCTTCAAATTACTAAATATCTATCAGATCGCTATAAAACCGCGCCTAAAACCTTCGTCAGGTGTAAATTAGTAACTGTATAAATATTTAAGTATCTGCGTCTTGTCGTTCGGACGTGATAAGCGTACACCAAACAGACATTCACATCCGATCGCCAAAAAACCGTGCCTAAAGCCTTCCCCGGGTAGACATTAGTAAGTGTACAAATTTTTAGCTCTTTATGTCTTGTGGTTCAGAAGTGATAAACGTACATCGAACAGACATTCACATTTATAGATATAGATTTACAGAACATGGGCGCCATTTCAAAATCACTCATCTTGTATCTACGAGTTTTATTTTCTTTTTTCTTTTATGGAAGCTGGATCGTGTGATAAATCAAACAATATCATGTAAGAGGCGCAGCGAACGGCGTCCAGCTTATGGCGGAGGGCTGACGGAACGCTACCCGAGTACGTGCTTACTCTGCCGCCGAACGGCTACGAGCCGCTGACAGTCTGCTTCTAGACTCCGTCGGCTGTGTTTACAGCCCGCGGAGGAATCGTCGCGGTTTGGCAATTCCCTGTTTCTCATAAGGCAGCGTGGGCCCCGTTTATATTCGCAGCTGTGGTAGCGGTCTTTCCGCACTTCCGCTGTGGCGCCAAAATACCAGCGGCTGCACTTCCAAACACAGAGCTCTGTGCTTCCAAATCGCCGCGGTCTTGTTTTGCCGTTTCGGGTCTGCTTACGCGGCTGCTTATGGGGCTGTTCGGTACGTGCCGTGGAGCCGCAACAGTGAACGACAGTAAAACAAAATATCTACATCTACAGACATACTCCGCAAGCCACCCGACGGTGTGTGGCGGAGGGTACCTTGAGTACCAGTATCGGTTCTCCCTCCTATTCCAGTCACGTATTGTTCGCGGAAAGAAAGATTGTCGGTACACCTCTGTGTGGGCTCCAATCTCTCTGTCGTCATGATCTCTTCGCGAGATATACATAGGAGCAAACAATATACTGCTACACTTCTCGGTAAAGGTATGTTCTCGAAACTTCGACAAAAGCCCGTACCGAGCGACGGAGCGTCTCTCCTGCAGAGTCTTCCACTAGAGTTTATCGATCATCAAAAAATGTTCAAATGTTTGTAAATATATCGGACCAAACTGCGTGGTCATCAGTCCGTACCTTACAAACTACTTAAACCTAGGTAAACTAATCTAAGGACAAACACACACACCCATGCCCCAGGGAGGACTCGAACCTCCACGGCGAGCAACCGCGCGCTCCTCAGCGAGACGCCTTATACCGTTTTTTGTTTTTTCTTTTTTTTTTGTTTTTTTTCCCCCTACATGGGTAGTTCTGTTCATTGCGGACGCTGATCGTATTTGTTCGTTGATGTTCGAAGTGTTCTGGGGTCAGCTTTTTATTACAATGGGCGTTAAGCCCCCTCACCGGGCGCGCCTAGCCACATCACCCGGCTGACCGCTCGGCTACTCCACCGCGGCTATCGATCATCTCCGTAACGCTTTCACGATTACTAAATCATCCTGTAACGTAGCGCGCTGCTCTCCGTTGGATCTTCTCTACTTCCTCTATCAACCCCACCTGGTGCGGATCCCACACGGGTGAGCAGTATTCAAGCTGTGGGCGAACAAGTGTATTCTAACCTTTGTTTTCGGACTGCATTTCCTTAGGATTCTTCCAATGAATCTAAGTCTGGCATCTGCTTTACCGACGATTCATTTACATGGTCGTTCCATTTTAAATTACTCTAATGCCTACTCCCAGATAATTTATGGCATTAACTGCTTCCAGTTGCTGACCTGCTATAGTGTAACTAAATAATACAGGATCTTTCTTTCTATGCATTCGCAGCACATTAAACATTTCTACATTGAGATTCAATTGCCATTCCATGCACCATGCATCAATTCGATACACATCCTCCTGCATTTCAATACAATCTTCATTGTTAGAACCTCTCTATATACTACAGAATCGTCCGAAAAAAGCCTCAGTGAACATCCGATGTTAACTGAAAGGTCATTTATATATATCGTGAACGGCAACGGACCCACGACACTCCCCTATGGCACCCCTGACATCATTCTTAATTCGGAATTCTCTCCATTGAGAATGACATGCTGCATTCTCTTATCTAGGAACTCCTCAAGCCAATCACACAATTGGTCTAATAGACCATGTGCTCTTATTTTGTTCATTAAACGTCTGTGGCGAACTGTATTAAACGCCTTGCGGAAGTCAAGAAACACAGCATCTACCTGAGAACCCGTGTCTATTGCCCTTTGAGCCTCGTGGACGAATAGCGCGAGCTGGGATCACACGATCGCCTTTTTCGAAACCCATGCTGATTCCTACAGAGCAGATTACTAGTCTCCAGAAATGTCATTATACTCGAACTTAATACATGTTCCAAATTTCTACAACTGGCCGACGTTGGAGATTTAGGCCTACAGTTCAGCACACCTCTTCCACGCCCCTTCTTAAAAACGGGAAAGACCTGCGCCATTTTACAATCTTTCGGAACACTACGCTCTTCTACGGTAGACCACTGCAAGAAGGGAGGCAAGTTCCTTCGCGTACTCTGTGTAAAAACAAACTGGTATCCCATCTGGTCCTGCGGCCTTTCCTCTTTTGAGCGACTTTAATTGTTTTTCTATCCCTCTGTCAATTATTTCGATATCTGCCATTTTGCAATTTGTGCGGCAATCTAGAGAAGGAACTACAGTGCAATCTTCACTGTGAAACACATTTGGAAAACGTTATTTAGTAATTCAACCTTTAGAGTGTCATCCTCTGTTTGTGCCATTTTCGTCACAGAGTGTCTGGAGATTTTGTTTTGAACCACCTACCGCTTTACATAAGACCAAAATTTCTTAGGATTTTCAGACAAGTCCGTACATGGAACTTTACTTTCGAACTCGTTGAACGCCTCTCGCATAGCCCTCCTCACGCTACATTTCGCTTCGTTTAATTACTGTTTATCTACAAGGCTCTGGCTATGTTTATGTTTGCAGTGAAGTTCCCTTTGCTTCTGTAGCAGTTTTCTAATTCGGTTATTGTACCATAGTGGCTCCTTTCCATTTCTTACGATCTTGCTGGGTACATACTCATCTAATGCATATTGTATTATGGCTTTCAACTTTGACCACTGTTCCTCAACACTGTCCGTACTTGAGATAAAACTTCTGTGTTGAGCCGTCAAGTATTCTGAAATCTGCTTTTTGTCACTTTTTCCGAAGACGAAAATATTCCTACATTTTTTAAATGTTTATATTTAATGGTGAAATTATCAATGCTGTAACAGCTTTATGATCGCTGATTTCCTGTTCTGCATTAACTGTTCTGAATAGTTCAGGTCTGTTTGTCATCAGAAGGTCTACTATGTTATCGCCACGAGTCGGTTCTGTGTTTAACTGCTAAAAGTAATTTTCAGATAATGCATTCAAAACATTTTCACTGGATTCTTTGTCCCTGCCACCGGTCAAAAACGTTTGGATCTTCCAGTCTATATCAGGTAAATTAAAATCTCCTCTCAAAACTATAACATGATCGGGAAATCTACTCGAAATATTTTCCAAATTTTCTTTCAGGTGTTCTGCCACAAGAGCTGCTGAGCCAGGAGGTTTATAGAAACATCCAATTACCATGTTCGAGCCTGCTTTAACCTAGACCTTCACCCAAATTATTTCACACTTCGAATCTCCATCTATTTCCTTCGATACTAGTGCACTTTTTATCGCTATCTCTGCGATATACATTCCAGTCTGGGTTTAGAAACCCATTACTGTTTAAATCTGGTTTCAGCCAACTTTCCGTCTCTAGTACTATGTGGGCATTGTGACCCTTTATTAATGAGAGCAGTTCTGGGACCTTTCTATAGACGCTCCTGCATTTAACTACTACTACATTGATCTTTTCATTCCCTGTTGTACTCTGCCTACTGCTACCTTTTTGTAACTCAGGGCCTAGGGAGGGAATTCTTTAACCTAAATAACCCCCATGTGCCCTCCATACGTACTCCGCTACCCTTGTAGCCGCTTCCTGCGTGTGGTGTAAGCCTGACCTATTCAGGTGGACCCTACATTTCTCCACCCGATAGCGGAGGTCGATTCCGCAGAGATCTAGGATGCAAATTTCTCGAATCATTAATTCAGCGCAAAGTTCCTAGTGATTGGAAAAAAGCCCAGGTGACTCCCGTTTATAATTACAGGCCGATATCAGTTTCCTGTAGAATTTTGGAGCCGGGCGCGGTGGCCGAGGGGACTGAGGCGCTCCAGTCACGGTATGCACGGCCACTACGGTCGGGGGTTAGAATCCTCCCTCGGGCATGGATATTTGTGCCGTCCTTAGTAGTAGCTAGTTCATAAGTAGTTTGTAAGCTTAGGGACTGATGACCCCGTAGTTAAGTCCCATAAGTTCTACAAACATTTGAACATTTGAAGTACACGGAAATAAACCTCTTAAAACAGAAGTACTAACGAAAATGAAGAACTAGACTGACAAATTAAATTTGACCCAAATTAAATTAAGATACTTAGCGCTGTTTATGATGTGACACTGGCAACAGCTGGCACTGGACTGACTGATAACGATCTGTAGTAACGGTCTCTGACTTGTTTTGAAATACACCAGTCGAAGACTATTTATAAAATACGCGAGAATAATTTATTAAAACAGAAGCACAAACGAAATCTGTCAAGTACGCTGGAATAACCTCTTAAAACAGAAGTACTAACGAAAGTGAAGAACTAGACTGGCAAATTAAATTTGACCCAAATTAAATTAAGATACTTAGCGCTGTTTACGATGTGACACTAGCAATAGCTGGCACTGGACTCGTTGTCTCATAACATCAAGCTCTTCTTCCTTCCATTATTGTTGACGGGCATGCATTCGAACGAGTTAAAAGATTCAAATACCTGGGATCCATATTAACCAGCAAAAAAGATGTAACGACAGAGGTGCAACAACGAATAACAAACGCTAATCGCATCTTCTACAGCCTAAAGAATCTTTTCAAATCATCTACATCTACATAGATAGTCTGCAAATCACATTTAAGTGGCTGGCAGAGGGTTCATTAACCACTTTCATTACTTTTCTCTACCGTTCAATTCTCTAATAGCGCAGAGAAAGAAAGAACACCTAAATCGTTTCGTTTTCGATCTGATTTCTCTTGTTTTATTGGGATGACCATGTCTCCTTATGTAGGTGGGTGCTAGCAAAATATATTCACATTCAGAAAATTTCGTAAACATATCTCGCCGCAACGAATAACGTAATTCTTTTAATGATTTCTACTTCAAATCGTGCAACATTTCTGTGACGTCCCCCCCCCCCCCCCCCCCCAGTAACGTGATACAACAAAACGTCCCACCAGCTGGCAGTTTGCTACTAGAGTCCGCCTTGGAACGCCCTCTGAGTAACTCGCTGTTAACATCGCGTGCAGAATAACTTCTCGTTTCACAATGCAGCCATTACGGAATGCCGAATCATTCGAAAATGAACGTCAGACATAATTATAACATGTTTACTCGGCGTGCGCGGTGTCTGTAACAGCTTATTAAATGAAGCTGGTAAAACTCACTTTTCTCGATGATCTCGCATGTCTGCACTATCCGTACCCACACGCTTACTGACAATTATGGAAGGGTCACAATAACCTTTCGTGCCACTTATAATGTATTCAAAAGTTTCAAAAGTTATAACACATTTGATTTGGAGGTGGTTTATAACAAGGGATAACACATAACTGGACTCTCTTTCGTTGACTAATTCTGGTCAGTTTTATTAATACGTTATTACAGACTCAGCGCACGCCGATTATACGTGCCATAACTGTACATGTGGGTGGATTGCGTAACTAATGAGGAGGTACTGAAGAGAATTGGGGAGAAAAGCAATTTCTGGCATACCTTGACTAAAAGAAGGGATCGATTGGTAGAACACATTCTTAGGCATCAAGGAATCGTAAATTTAGTAATGGAGGGAAGTGTGTGGGGCAAAAATCGCATAGGGAGCCCAAGAGATGAATACAGTAAGCAGATTCAAATGGATGTAGGTTGCAGGTCTTATGAGGATAGAGTAGGATGGAGAGATGCATCAATCCAGACTGAAAACCACAACAACGACAACTGTGTTTGACGTACATTTTCGAATTATTCGGCATTCTGTAATGGCTATATCATGAAACAAGAAGTTATCCCGCACACGAATGTTAACGGCGCATTACTCAGAATGTGTTCTAACTAGAACTCTAGAAGCAGACTGCCAGCTTTTCGTAGCACCGGGCCAACGAGGAAGCGCGTACTCGGGTAGCATTCAGTTTAGCACGCCGCGATAAACAACCCCCGGAGCCTCTGCACGCTGTTCGTTCGCTGCTACTGCTGTACTTCTTACATGATGTTAGTTGATTAATCTCTCGCTCTCCTCTCTATAATAGAAAAAAACACTTAGATTCAACAGACATTAAAAGGGCGCCAATCTTCACTACCCACCGTAAAACATAAGCAACATCATTCATGCAGTACTACAATATGTAGGATCGGGGGTTCGAATCCCCCCTCGGGCATGGATATTTGTGCCGTCCTTAGTCTTAGCTAGTTCATAAGTAGTTTGTAAGCTTAAGGACTGATGACCCCGTAGTTCAGTCCCATAAGTTCTACAAACATTTGAACATTTGAACTACAATATTCACGTTTCCCTGGTCTTGCACAAGGTGCGTTTTCGTAAGTTTTCAATGAAAATGTTAGCTTTCTCTCTTACTTTAACTCTCAACAGGGTGGAAATCCTCCCCAATGCGAAGCACTAGTTCGTCGTTACGCGGGAATGGCCACGTGGTGTAAGCCATCATGGCACGTACTGCGCGGCTGCTTCCATCGGAGGTTCGAGCCCTACTTCGCACAAGTGTCTGTGTATGGAGTTTCTCTCTCTCTCTCTCTCTCTCTCTCTCTCTCTCTCTCTCTCTGTGTGTGTGTGTGTGTGTGTGTGTGTGAGAGAGAGAGAGAGAGAGAGAGAGAGAGAGAGAGAGAGAGAGAGAGAGAAAGTGTTGTTCTTAGTTAGCGTAAGTAGTGTAAATGTCTACGGACCAATGACCAGTTTCGTCCCTTACGATTGCAAACATTTGAACGTTTGAGTTGTTCCTCTGTGGTTAGATGGTCAATGTCCTGGTTACTGGATACACGATGGATTAACCATCCAGATATAATAATAATAATTTCGTGTGGCTCTTTGACCTGGTGCAAGTCTTTCAATTGGACGCCACTTCGGCGACTTGCGTGTCCCTAGCCTACCCCAGTTATCCAACCGGGGAAAAGGGACCTACAGCTTAACGTGGAATCCAAACCACGTGTCGTTTCTGGCGACCTCATATCGTTGAGAGGTGAAGGATGGCTTAAAGTGCAGACTGAAAAAATTCGAGGTCCGACCGGGTTTCGAACCCGCGACCCTTCGGTTTCCAGTCGAGCACTTTACCAATCTTCAGTACCCACCGTAAAACATAAGCAACATCTTTCATGCATTACTAGAATATTAACGTGTCTCCCAAGACCACCGGACCCGACACCATCCAGATCACCAGACATTATACCGCTTGACTTTTGTTGGGTTATTTAAAGCCAATCTTATATACAGAGAAAATAGGAAACGAGCAAATTGACAAACAACGCCCTGAAAAAGCGAATGGACGACGTTGCTTTCAAGTATGCGTTTTGTAAGATATCGGAATTACCGGAGAATCTCTATTCTGTGATAAACGCATTCCTCGGCAGCAGCCAGCCAGGAATCAGGCGGCTTCATGCAGCTGGGCGCCCCGTCTGGTTTGGCAACATATCTGCCGCCGGGTAATCCCGTCACTTAATGGACGATGGCAGGTAACGGACAGGGCTGTTGTCAGCGTGTGCAAAGATGGCGGTCAATACGGAGAAGGAAACTAAGCTGAAATACGTCCATACTGCCAAATACAAAATTCATAAATAATTGACTCTATTAACCTATAGCAAATCCAAATATATCAGTGAACACAGATAAATTAGGCGCACCTTTTGAAGCAACAATATTTTCAATTTCTTGAGTACTAGAAATGTTAAATTACACATTATGACAGTATCGGAAAAGTAAAGGTACAATTACCAACTTTTGAATGCAATTTCAATAAACTACGTCTTACATTGTAGCTATAATAATAATAATTTCGTGTGGCTCATTGGCCTGGTGCAAGTCTTTCAATTGGACGCCACTTCGGTGACTTGCGTGTCCCTAGATTGTAGCTTATTACCTCACTCTGGCATCTTTAGAGCAACACCTTGTTATCTATTCATTTAAGGACTTATTACACTTTTTATAATATTGATTATGGAATACTGTCAGAGCACCGTATCCGTCACAGTAACTCGGCAATCGCAAGCAGCATGAAATGCAGCTCATCTTCATATATATATCGGGTAATCAAGAAGTCAGTATAAATTTGAAAACTTAATAAATCACGGAATAATGTAGACAGACAGATAGAAATTGACACACATGCTTAGAATGACATGAGGTTTTATTAGAACCGAAAAACAAAGTATTGATAGACGCGTGAAAGATCGCTTGCGCGCGTCCACTGGTGGTGATCGTGTGCTCAGCCGCCACTTTCGTCATGATTGGCCTCCCAGGTCCCCAGACCTCAGACCGTGCGAATATTGGCTTTGGGGTTACCTGAAGTCGCAATTGTATCGTGCTCGACCGACATCTCTAGGGATGCTGAAAGATAACATCCGACGCCAATGACTCAACGTAACTCGGGGCATACTTTACAGTGCTGTTCACAACATTATTCCTCGACTACAGCTATTGTTGAGGAATGATGGTGAACATAATGAGCATTTCCTGTAAAGAACATCTTTTGTCTTAATTTGGTATGCTAATTATCGCTTTTCTGATCAGATGAAGCGCCATCAGTGGGACATTTTTGGAACTTTTTTTGTTCTAATAAAACCCCATGTCATTCCGAGCATGTGTGTCAATTTTTACCTCTCTATATACATTATTCTGCGATTGATTAAGTTTTTAAATTTATACTGACTTTTTATTACCTTTGCTTTTGATTTTACTTAAGTATTGTGTAGTGAGAGTGATCTAGCTTATGAAGGCTGACTTATTTATCTATTTCATCATTTTTATTTTTATATATTTTTATTTTTTTGTAATCTTCTTGGGACTGCAGCCGGATACTAAAGTCAACTTGACACAATATTTCAGCGGCGCAACTGCCCACCATCCTCAGGTGAGCTTGCTGATAGACAATCTCGCCGGAACTGAGTTCCCATTGCAATCGGCGGCTCCTTTATACATCGAGGAAGACCCATAGCGCGTGCGCACGAAGTGACAGTAACTGGCGCACAAGACATACAGCGCTCCGGTGGTAGAGTCCGGCGAAATCGATAATCGATGATAAAGAAAATTATTATTCAGATTTTTGAAGTACCACCCGTTGTTTTTTAACATCTGATAACACAGGGTTCCAGGATTTACTAAGAAGGTAGCCTTTGTCTCTGTTAATCAGATTGTCAGATAATCGATTCTATATGGATTCCTTTAAGACACAGTCCCAGTAACGAGATGCTGAAGTAACCATGTGAGTTTCGTTATATAACATTTTATGTTCCTCATCGAGACAATGCTCAGCTACCGCCGACTTCTCGGGCTGGAGCAAACGTGTGTGGCGTTGATGTTCAATACATCTGTCCTGAATGGTACGGATAGTCTGACCAATATACGTTTTCCCACATTGACAGGGAATCTTGTATACCCCGGGCTTCCTCAGACCAAAATCATCCTTCACAGATCCAAAAAGTGCTCTCGTCTTTACTGCCGGACGAAAAACACTCTTAATGTCATACTTTTTTTAAAATTCTTCCTATCTTTGATGAAATACTCCCGGCAAAAGATAGGAAAGCAACTCATTTATGGGTCTCATTTAATCGTTCAGGTGAAGGACCAAACTGTAAAATATAGCGAATCTGCTTATATGTGTATCCATTCTGATGAAACATAACTTTTAGATGATCTAGTTCTTACATCAAACTTCCTACATCCGAAATGGCGTAAGCTCTTCTAGCTAATGTCCGAAGAACGCCAGTACGTTGGGCCGGAGGATAACAACTCGAGGCATGTAGGTAGCGGTCCGTGTGCGTAGGTTTCCGATAAACACTATGTCCCAGTTTCCCATCATCTCTTCTGTAAACCAGAACATCACGAAACGGAAGCTTCCCCTCCTTCTCAACTTCCATTTTGAACCTGATGTTGGGATGCATGCAATTAAAATGGTCCAAAAGGAGGTTGAGAGCTTCTTCCCCATGAGGCCACACCATAAAAGTATCATCGACGTACCTCCAGAAACAAGTTGGCTTAAGAGCCGCCGTCTTCAATGCCATATCTTAGAAGTCCTCCATAAAAAGATTGGCTACTATATGGGATAATGGACTTCCCATAGTAACACCGTCAGTTTGTTCATAAAATTTGTCATTAAATAAAAAATACGTCGATGTAAGTACATGACGACAAAGCTCAGCTGTTTCCTTGTCCACCTTTTCACCAATCAATTGCAGAGATTCTTCCAGAGGAACCCGGGTAAACAACGACACTACATCAAAACTCACGAGCAAATCAGGACTAAGGCGTAATGATTTTAAACGTTGTATAAAATCCATAGAGTTCATAATGTGATGTTCACATTTCCCCACGTGTGGCCTAAGAACAGATGCTAAATGTTTCGCCAAGTTATAAGTAGAAGCGCTCAAATTACTTACAATCGGACGAAGAGCCGCCGATTGCACTGAGAACTCAGTTCCGGCGAGATTGTCTATCAGCAAGCTCACCTGAGGATGGCGGGCAGTTGCGCCGCTCAAATATTGTGTCAAGTTGACTTTAGTATCCGGCTGCACACCCGAGAAGATTACAAACAGTTATTACGATGGGAAAACCTTTGTATTTCATACATTATTTTTGCTGCTGATAAATAGAATGTGACTGAATGTTTGTAATATATCTTTTTAAATTTGTATACTGTTAAAGTACTACGGAAGTGGTCAAATTTACGTAAATAAATAAATAAAACTAAAGTAAATAATAAACTATTATGTTAAGAAGAACTCTGCTACATTTGCAGAAGATGGGGTTATCTGCCAATGAGAGAATTACTAGGGTGAAGTAACTGCACAAGTTAACTGATATACTGAGACTACTTGACGGTTGGAATTAAACTTTATATCTGCTTTTGTAGCTTTGTCGGAACTTTAAACCCTTGTGGAGACTAACTTTCGCAAACGCAAGGACTATGTGTGAACGCTGAGAGATGCCATGTGTTCCTGATCTTCATCCTGTATAGTCAGTGCGACACGTGGAGTTTTGGGTGGTCCTGGAATCGTGTTCGGATATCTTAATGGTTGATGTGACCGCTCGCCAAAAGCGGGAAATTCGGTTTCAAGTCCCGGTCCGGCAGAAATTTTAATCTGACACCATTTGGTAAAACATCTACACGGCTTACAATGGAGTTACATAAAAAAATTCGCTATTGCTAATGAATTTCGATGAAAAGTAATAAATAAAATAAACTATCCTGTATCAGACCTAATCTGAGCGATTGATCTTTAATCCAAAAGATTAATCGCATAACCTTCAAGGGCTTTGATGACGTTTTGTATGATTAATCGCACATATCCCCAATGAAGGTTGACAGTATTTAATTTTCGGAAATGATATACGTGTGAAAATACAGGGTAAGTCAAAAAAGCATTATAACTTTGGCTTCAAATACTGTACAGGAATTGGGAAACCTGAATAGTAGTGCATGAGTGAGGTGGCTTATGTTTACGGTATATTCTGAATATGGGTGCATTTTAAAATCGGTCATGGAAAGGGGGTCGTTGATAAACAAAAGAACATCATGCGAGAGGCGCAGTGGTAGCGAAGAGCGAACGGCGTTCAGCGACTCCTGGGAGTCGCTTATCGCGGAGAGCTGACGGAACGCTCCCCGAGTACGCGTTTCCTCGGCCGAGGCAACGCTACGAACTGCTGGCAGTTTGCTTCTAGAGCAGATTTCTAGTTCTGTGTAACACTTCTCGATTCACAGATTAGCCATTACGGAATACCGAGACATTCGAAACTGGACGTCGGACACAGTTATGAAGGGTCGGATCCGCTTGCGCGGTGTCTTTAATAACTTCTTAACTAAAGTTGGTAAAACTCACTTCTCGATGTTCGGCCATTGCTGCACTGTACGGACCCACACGTTTACCCGTCCTCACCATTATCAAAGGGTCAGCAAGAACTACCGCCTCCATTACAATCACTATGTTCTGCGAAGTTCACTCTTGTAAACAGATTCAAAATGTTCAAATGTTTGTAAATCTATCGGTCACAGCTGTGCGGTTAGCGTACATGCTATTTAAACTACGATAATCTAAGGACAACACAAACACCCATGCCCGAGAGGTGGTACTAGAACAGCTGACAGCGAACGGCCGCCCGCACGGCAGCACGTCCCAAACAGATTCAAGTTCAAAAGTTACAACATGTTTGTACAAAGATGGTTCCGAATAAGGAAGAGCCGTAAAATTGGAACCACTTTCATTGGCCAAGATCTAAGGATTCTACCTGGAAATGCTGCAGGAAGTGATGTTTCCGTAAGTTTTGAATGAAAATGTTAGCTATCCCTCTTAGCTTCAAGTGGATGGGAATCCATCTCACAGAGGAGCAGTTGTTCGTCGATGTATCGAAATGTCCATGTGCTCTAAAAGGCGTCATGCCACGGAATGCGCGTCTGCTTCCAGAGCTACAGTTACTGTAAGTAGTATGTATGTCTAGCAACGGATGACCAAAGTAGTTTGCAACCTTAGGATTACAAACAGTTAAATATTTGAGTTGTTCGTCAGTGGTTAGATGGTTAATTTCCTGGTCATTGGATACATTGTGGATTCACCATCCAGATCACCTGATCTGGGCGGTTATTTAAGGCAAATCTTATATCCAGAGAAAATAAGAAACAAACACGATGTCAAACAACTGATTGAATAAGCGAATAGACGACGATTGGATGCAGCATCTTCAAACGTCCGTTTTGTCAGATAACAGAATTACCGGGAACTCTTTGCTCTGTGGTAAAAACATATGGGGAGCGTTACGTGGCAACAACAAGAGAGGAAGCAGGCTGGGGAGCCCAGCCTGGTTACCCAACATACCTGCAGCTGAACTGGGTAATCCCATCCGTTAATGGACGATGCCGCGTAACGGACAGGGCTGTTCTCAGCGTGTGTAAAAGTGGCGGCCACTATGGAGAATTAAACTCTGTTCAAAGCTGTACAAGCATCATAATATCAAATTCAATCATAAGTCATCCTATTGACTTGTAGCAAATCCAAATATCCTAATGAATGCAGAGAAATTACCCGCATCTTATGAACCAACAATATTTTCAATATAGTGAAAACTACAAAGGTTAATTTTCACTGAATGTGAGTATCGCAAAAGTTAACTGAAAGTTATCAAGTTTTGATTGCGGTTTCAACAAACTTTGTCTTAGATCAAATTATGTCTTAGATCCACCCTCATGAAGCACAGCCATTGCCGAGGTGGGGTGTCTTGCATGCCTCAATGATACAGATAGCCGTACATTAGGTGCAACCACAGCGGAGGGGTATCTGTGGAGAGGCCAGCCAAACGTGTGGATCCTGAAGAGGGGCAGCAGCCTTTTCATTCGTTACAGCGGCAACAGTCTGGATGATTCACTGAGCTGGCCTTGTAACATCAAATAACTTGGCTTTGCCATGATGTTACTACGAACGGCCCAAAGGAACACACAGCTCTGTTGTGTGAATATATGATGATGGCAACCTCTCGGATAAAGTATTCCGGTGGTAAAATAGTTCCCCTTTCGAATCTCGGGGCAGGGACTACTGAAAACGAAGTCGTCAGGAAAAAAAACAGGCATTCTACGGACCTGAGGGTGGAATGCCGCTCCCGAGATCCGAGCGGCCTGCGGATCGCGAGGCCTCCCGCGTCAGAGCTTCGAATCCTTCCTTGGCCATGGATTTGTGTCTTGTCCTTAGGTTAGTTTAACTTAGTTTAAGCAGTTTGTAAGCTAGGGACTAAAACCAAGCAGTTAAGTCTCATAAAATAACTTTTTTTAAATGAGGAATGTCTTATCCCTTAATTAATCGAGTAGGTACGTTAAGAATATTTGAAATTAGAAGGAAGGAAGCTTGGAGTTTAACGTCCCGTCGACAGCGTGGTCATTAGAGACGGTTGAAATTAGAAATGGATAGGTTAAAGTTAGATACGGTAGGGATTAATGAAGTTCGGTGGCAGGAGGAACAGGATTTTTGGTCAGGTGAGTAGTACAGGGTTATAAATACAAAATCAGTAGGTGGTAACTCAGGATTAGGTATGATAATGAATAAGAAAATAGGAATGCTGGTAAGATACTATGAACAGCACAGTGAACTGTGCACTTGCACTGTAGAAATGTTCAAATGTTTGTATAGTCTATGGGACTTAACTACGGGGTCATCAGTCCCTAAACTTACAAACTACTTATGAACTACTTACGAACTAGGACGGCACAAATATCCATGCCCGAGGGGGGATTCGAACCCCCGACCGTAGCTTGCACTGTAGTGCAAGTTTATATGCCAACTAGCTCTGACGACAATGAGGAGTTCGAAGCAATAATTGACGAGATAAAGGAAATTATAGAGACTGTTATATGAGAAGAAATCTGATTTGTGTTAGTGGGATACTCTCTATCTCAGTAAAAGGAAAAGGAATAGGAAGAAATGTAGGTGAATATGGATTGGGGAAAAGGAATGAAAGAGGATATAGTCTGGTAGAATTTTGGGCAGAGCAGAATTTAATAATCACAAATACTTGGTTTAATCATCTTGAATAAAGGTTATATACGCGGAAATGTTCAGGTGACACTAGGAGATACGAGATTGACTTTGTAATGATAAGGCAAAGGTTTAGAAACCAGGTTTTAAACTGTACGACATTTCCAGGGGCAGATGTAGACTGTAGATTAAAACTTAAGATACTGCAAAAAGGTAGAAAATTAAGGAGATGGAATCTGGACAAATTAAAGAAACCGGAGGCGGTTGAGAGCTTTATAGGGAGCATTAGATAAGGATTGTCTGAAATGGGGGAAAGTAATACAGTAGAAAAAGAAAGGGTAACTCTAAGAGGTATTGTAGTGAAGGCCGCAGAGGATCATATAGGTAGAAGGATAATACCTAATATAAATCCTTGGATAACACAGGAAATACTGAACTTAATTGATGAAAGGAGAAAATATATATATATATAAAAAATGCATCAAGTGAAGCAGGCAAAAGGGAGTATAGCCGTATGAAAATTGAGATTGACGGGAAGTACAGATTCGCTAAGCAAGCGTGGCTTGATGAGAAATGCAAGACCGCAGAAGAATATATAACTAGGGAAAAGACAGATGCCACCTACAAGAAAATAAGAGAGACATTGGGAGAAAAGAAAAGCAGTGGTATGAATATCAAGAACTCAGACGAAAAATATATAGAAGACCTGTACAAAGGAAATAAACTTTAAGGCACTGTTCTAGAAATGGAAGATGAAGTAGAGGAAGACGAGATAGGAGATACGATACTGCGAGAAGAATCTGACAGAGCACCGAAAGATTTGAGTAGAAATAAGGCCCCTGGAGTAGATGATGTTTCCTCTGAACTGCTATAGTCGCTAGGAGAGCCATTCATGAAGAAAGTGTTCCACCTGGTATGCAAGATGTATGAGACAGGTGTAATACCCTCAGACTTCAAGCAGTATATAGAATTCAGAAGAAATCAAGTGAAGACAAGTGTGAAAGTTACAAAACTATCAGTTTAACAAGTCATGGTTGCGAAGTCCTAACACGAATTATTTACAGACGAACGGAAAACTGGGGGTATCCGACGTTGGTATAGGACAAATATAGGAACACGCGAAGCAATACTCACATGACTTAGGTTAAGGAAAGGGAAACTCTCGTTTTTAGCATTTGTGGATCTGGAGAAGGCTTTTGACAATGTTGATTGGAATACACTCTTTCAAATTCTGAACGTAGTAGGGGTAAAATATAGTGAGCAAAGAGTTATATTCAACTTGTACAAAGCCAGACAGCAATTATTAGAGTCGAAAGGTGTGAAAGGGTCGCAGTGGTTGGGAAGGGAGTAACATGTTGTTCTTTATGTTTTTCGAGCAAGGTGTGAAGGAATGCAAGGAAAAATTTGAAGTCCATGGAGGTTCCTAGACATACCAAATGCTTACAGTAACTGACGCTCCACTCCCATGAACCACAGACATTGCCGAGGTAGGGTGGCTTGCGTGTCTCAACGATGCAGATAGCCTTACCATAGGTCCAACCACAGTGGAGGTGTATCTGTGCAGAAGCCAGACAAACGTGTGGTTTCTGATGAGGGACAGCAGCCTTTTCAGTAGTTACAGGGGCAACAGTCTGGGAGATTGACTGAGCTGGCCTTGTAACATCAGCAAACATGGCTTTGCCATGCACATACTGCGAACGGCTGAGAGCAAGGGGTAACTGCAGTCGTTACTTTTCCCGAGGACATGCAGCTCTACTGTATGAATATATGATGATGGCGTCTTCTTGGGTAAGACATTCCGGAGGTAAAATCGTCTCCCATTCGAATCTCCGGGCGGGGACTACTCATGAGGGTGTCGTCATCAAGAAAAACAAAACAGGCATTCTACCGGTCTGAGCGTGGAATGTTCTAACCGTTAATCGCTTAGGCAAGATAGAAAATTTAAAAAGGGTAATGGATAGGTTGAAGTTAGATATAATAGGCATTAGTGAAGTTAGGTGGCAGGATGGACAGGATTTCTGGTTAGGTGAGTACAGGGTTATAAATACAAAATCAGTTGGTGGTGACGCAGGAGTAGGTCTCATAATGAATATGAGAATGGGAATGCGGGTAAGTTACCATGAACAGCATAGTTAACGCATTATCGTAGCAAAGATAGACACGAAACCAACACCGACCACAGTGGTGCAAGTTTATATGCCAAATAGCATGGCTGATGATGAGGACATCGCAGAAATGTATGAGGAGATAAATCATTCAGAAAGTTAAGGGAGTTGAAAACTTTATTGTGATGGGGGACTGGAACTCGGTAGTAGGAAAAGAAAGAGAAGGAAATGTAGTTGGTGAACATGGACTGGGAAAAAGGAATGAAAGAGGAGAGCGCTTGGTAGAATTTTGCGCAGAGCACAATTTAATGATCACCAACATTCGGTTTAATCATCATGAAAGAAGGCTGTAAACGTGGAAGAGACCAGGAGACGCTGGAAGGTACCAGATCGACTTTATAATGGTAAGGAACAGATTTAGAAACCAGGTTCTAAACTGTAACACATGACCAGGGGCAGATATGGACTCTGCCCATAACATATTGATTATGAACTGCAATTTAAAACTTAAGAGACTGCAGAAAGGTAGAAAGGCTAGGAGATGGAAACTGGACAAATTGAAGGAGCCAGAGGTGGTTGAGAGTTTCAGAGGGAGCATTAGGAAGGATTGGCTAAAAACGGGGGAAAGTAATACAGTAGAAGAAAAATGGGTAGCTCTGAGAGATAGGGTAGTGAAGGCTTCAGAGGGCCATATAGGCAGAACGACAAGACCTAATAGAAATCCCTGGATAACACAGGATATACTGAACTTAATTTATGAGAGGAAAAAATATAAAAATGCAGCAATTGAAACAGTAAAAAGGGAGTACAAACGTCTGAAAAATGAGATTGACTGGAAGTGCAGACTGGCTAAGCAGGAATGGCTAGAGGACAAATACAGAACCGTAGAAGAATGCATAACTAGGAGAAAGATAGATACCGCCTACAGGAAAATAAAAGAAGACAAGAAAAGCAGCTGTATGAATATCAAGAACTCAGACGGAAAACCAGTACTAAGCAAAGAGGGGAAAAACTCTGGAAGGAATATATAGAGGGCGTATACAAAGGAAATAAACTTGAAGGCAGTATTCTAGAAATAGTGATATGATACTGCGAGAAGAATTTGGCAGAGCGCTGAAGAACTTGAGTCGAAAAGGCCCCTGGAATAGATGATATTCCGTCTGAAATGCTGATGTTGTTAGGAGAGCCAGTCATGACCTGGTATGCAATATGTATGAGACTTCAAGAAGAATATTTTAATTCCAATTCCAAAGAAAAAAAGTGCAGACAAGTGTAAAAATTACAGAATTATTAACTTAATGAGTCATGGTGTTAAAATACTAACACGAATTATTTACAAACGAATAGAAAAACTTGTGGAATCCGACCTCGTGGAAGATCACTTTAGGAAAAATGTAAGAACACGGGAGACAATACTGACATTACGACTTATCTTAGGCTAAGAAAAGGGAGACCTACGCTTTTAGCGTTTGTCGATTTGGAGAAAGCTTTTGACAATGTCGACTGGAATACACTCTTCCAAATTCTGAAGGTATCAAGGGTAAAATATAGGGAGCGAAGAGTTATATTCAACCTATACAAAAATCAGGCAGCGGTTATTAGAGTCGAAGGGCAAGAATGGAGCGCAGAGGTTGGGAAGGGAGTAAGACAGGGTTGTAGCCTTTCCTCAATGTTGTTCAATCTGTACATTGAGCAGGCAGTGAGGGAATGGAAGGAGAAATTTGGAGGGGGGCATTAAAGTGCAGGTTGAAGAAATAAAAACATTGCGGTTTGCTGATGACATTGTAATTCTGTCCGAAATCGCAAAGGATCTGGAAGAGCAATTGAATAGGATGGACAGTGTCTTGAAAGGTAGATATAAGGTGAACTTTAACAAGAGTAAAACGAAGGTAATGAAATGCCATATCAGAAAATCAGGCGATGCTCAAGGAATTAGATTAGGTAATGAGTCAATAAAAGTAGCAGATGAATTTTGTTATTTGGGTAGCAAGATTACTTCTGATGGACGAAGTAAAGAAGATACAAAATGCAGAATGGCTATGGGAAGAAAAGCGTTTCTAAAGAAGCGAAACTTGTTAACATCCAATATTAAGTTAAATGTTAGCAAGTCCTTTCTGAAAGCGTTTGTCAGGAGTGTAGCATTGTATGGGAATGAAACGTAAAGCGATTCGGAATTCAGATAAAAAGACGATAGAAGCTTTTGAAATGCGGTGCTACAGACGAATGATGAAAATTAGATGGGTAGATCACGTAACTCATGAGGAGGTGCTTAACCGAATCGGGGAGAGAAGCAGTTTCTGGCATACCCTGACTAAGAGAAGGGATAGATTGATTGGACACATTCTGAGACATCAAGGAATTGTCAGCTTAGCATTAGAACGAAGCGTGTGGGGTAAAAATCGTAGAGGGAGACCGAGGGACGAATATAGTAAGCAGATTCAAAAGGATGTAGGTTGCCCAACGTATTCTCAGATGAAGATACTTCCACGGGACAGGGTAGCGTGGAGAGCCGCATGAAACCAGTCTGCGGACTGAAGACCACAACAACTGTCGCTAAAACACACATGCACACACAAAGACGTACACTTGTTCGAGTTAGGACTCGAACCTCCGACGGGTGCAACCGCGCAATGCGTGGCATGACCCCTGACCCCCTGACACCACGTGGCCATTGCAGTGTGACGATGGAGTACTGCTCCGGTTTTTTGGTGTGGGGGGTGGGGTTGTGGACTTCCATACTGGTGAAAGTAAGAGGGAAAGCAAACATCTTCATTCAGAACACGGAAATACCACATTGTGCAGCATTTCCTGGTAGCTCCAATTATTGGCCCACTTCAGGTTATGGTAGTTACACTGAAAGTGGGCCTTTGCGATCGTCTTTTCACAGCTCGAAATTTAAATGATAATAACGGCCTAACTGTTCATCTGACACGAAAATTGAATAACCTAATTGGTAGAGGAGAAAAATTCCCTACAACTTAGCTCTCTTATGTTTTCTTTTTTTTTCATATCTCGTATCGTTGGAGACATATCTGCAAAAATAACGGAGATTTGACTCCTCCCTTGAATTAACGAAAGCCAGCCGTTGACATTCCTCACGTATTTGATGATTTTCTTATTGTAACTTACACGTTGTCATTTCAAAGCAACGGCACACTGAGTAATTAACAAAAACACACCGTTCTTCGTACGATAAATGATAATCTAATGTCTACAAGTGCCATATTGACATCACTTAACAACGGCCATCAATAGTATGAGATTAAAGAACTGCCGGCCGCGGTGGCCGAGGAGACTGAGGCGCTCCAGTCACGGTCTGCACAGCCACTACGGTCGGGGGTTCGAATCCCCCCTCGGGCCTGGATATTTGTGCCGTCCTTAGGATTAGCTAGTTCATAAGTAGTTTGTAAGTTTAGGGACTGATGACCCCGTAGTTAAGTCCCATAAGCTTAACAAACATTTGAACATTAAAGAACTAGTGTTTTGATTTATAGCCGTAGCGTCAGTCGGCATTCAGCCGTGGTCGTGAGCGGGTTGGCTCGGCTTGCCGAGTTGCTCCGCCAGCGTGTTTGTTTACTTTCGCGTCGCGTCGCACCGTAGCGTATTAAGTGTTGTGTCCGTCTTCCGCGAACAACATGGCGCATCCATATCACCGAGTGACCCTTAAAGTTTCCTTTCTTTCCGATCACGTGCGACCCCCTGCTCATGAAGATGAAACGTTCATACGTGAAGAAATTCGTTTAGATACTCTTGATGTTGTTGGTATCCACTTTTCTAACACGAGCAGTGTGTTAGGACGTTATTCGCAGACATGCCAATGGTCTTAAGTTCAAATATTCTGATGGACACGTAGGAGAGGTGTCACTCGAACTTGCAGAGTACGGTCTTCGCACGATTCGAGTATTTGAACTTCCTTTGAAACTCCCACAGGAAGTCGTCGGCTCGGCTTTCGAACCATTCGGTAAGGTTATCGGTTACCTAGAAGAAAAATGGCAAACCTTCAGCACATACCGTGTTCTCAATGGTGTGCAACAGGTAAAAATTGAATTAAAGAAACACGTGCCGTCGTACTTAACAGTTGGTGGAGTGAGAGCCACAATTATGTACGATGGTCAACCCCTAACTTGTTCAGGCTGCGGCCAGGAAGGCCACGTCAGATCAGAATGCATGCAACGGTGCAATGTACAGACGCCGAACGGAGAATAAGTAGCCCCAACTGTGACCACACCACTCCCTGTCACCTATTCCAAAGTCGTTCATGATGCGAGTGCTACTTCTCAAGTAATTTCTGATCTGTCCCCGACATCAACACGGGATACGGCAGATACCGAAGACAAACCTTCCTCAACGCCGCCAATGTCACATCTTGCACAGTCGACTCTTCCGAGTACAGTGGACGCTCCTGTGGCCCCGATGCAAGTTGATGCGAGAGTTGTGCCTACCTCTGCCTTCCTAGAGACTAGTCCGGTGACTGATGACAGCCGCCCACCGTCGGATTCTGAACAACACGTTCGTAAACAACGATCGCCAAGGATGAGGAAGAAACGCAGTCGTACTTCTTCCGATGATTCTCCTTTTAGAATGAATACCAGGAATGCTGACGAGGAAGACATCGAGCAGCTGACCGATGGAAAGGTGTCTGATGCAGATGGCGCGCCCCAGGCGCCTTCCATGTACACTCCCTCGCCCGTACAGCCTCTGACTCCAGCACAGGTGGCTGATGACGTACATCACTCCGAGGCGATGAGAGGCCCCTGTCATCAACCGGCCGATGCATATGGCAGCTGTCTTTCCACCGCTTCTGCATCCTGGCCAGAAGATACAGAGATAGAGACGATGGGAGTGGATGGTGCTGCTGATGGGGCATCCACGTCGCCTGCGCCTGCCACTGAACACTCCCTGTAATGGCCACTGCTTCAGCAATCCTAGATGTTCAGCGACGCGTGTCTGCAGAAGGCTAAGCCCGTCCTGTACCATCCAGAACACCTTGTCAGCATTATCGTATTGCCACGATTAACGTCGCCTCCATTCGTGCCCAACACAAACTGGAGCTACTCCGCGATATGATTTATGGTGCAGATATTGACATCACACTCCTTCATGAAGTGTACGTCGCCGATTTTTCCGCGCCATATGGGTTCACGACTTATATCTCACATGCCTCGGACAACGGTAGTGGTGTGGCTACCATACTTCGAGACGGTCTCCCAGCTGAAGATGTTTTGTACCTCCCCAAATCCAGAGGTATGGCTCTTACGCTCTTTGGTGTACGCATTGTGAATGTATCTGCACCATCAGGTTCCAGCCACCGCCAGGAACGAAATACTTTCTTCGCAGAAGAGCTTACGCCACTCTTTCTAGGACCACATGATGATACGGTTAGGTGGTGACTTCAACTCTACGCAACGACCTCAGGACCAATTACCACACCACTCACCGTGCGCTGGTCTTAAACCTATCCTCAATCGCCTATCACTTATCGACACATGGCACCATGTCCACGGTGATCGTCTGGGTTTTACCTATTACACCGCACATTCCTCGAGCCGACTCGACCGCATTTACATCTCGCGACCCCTAATAGGGGAACTCGACAGGCAGAAATATGGCCTGTTGCTTTCTCCGATCATGAGGTTTATTTTTGTGATGAAGTTCTCAGTCGGCACGCTGTGTGGCACGGAAGAGGATTATGGAAACTGAATGTAGCACTTCTTGCTTCGCCAGAATGTCGTCGGATAATAGAAGACACATGGAACACATGGCAACGTCGCCTACAAATGTATCCGTCAACCATATCCAGGTGGGTCCAGTGTGCAAAACCCGCTATCCGCAAAACTCTGATGCGATATGGTAAAGATGTTGCAAATTGGAGAAAAAGCACGATGGACTTTTACTACAGGATCCTACGGGACTGTTCATTGATGCCTATCTCCCCAGAGCTCCAGATAATGATGAAACGTGCTATTCTCATGCGACGGCATTTCGACGGAACGGTAGTACGATCTCGTAGTACTGATAGTATGCCTCACGAACACCCATCGATGTACCATATACTCAAGGTTCGACGATATCGACGGAGGAAGTTGGAAGTTGATAAATGCCCTAATGGAGGAGCAAGGGAGACGATACGATACACAGTCTACCATCGAACATGCGCTTTATACTCACTACCAACAGCTCTATGCAGAAGTTCCACATTCGCCATAGCTGATTGAGGAAGTATCACATTTCACTTTCGGTGCTGTTCCAGGAGATGAGGCAATGGAACTGGTTGCGGACATAACTTCTGATGAAGTCCTCAATTCGATACGGGCAGGATCCGTCAATCGCTCCCAAGGACCTGACGGTCTCCCGCTTGAATTTTATCGTGTGTTCTGCGCAGGTGCGCATTCCAGATGCCTTTACGGAAGGGATCATTGTTCCTGTCCACAAGCCCCACGGCGGAATCGGCATCATTGATTTTCGCCCCATCACACTCCTTAACAATGATATGAAGATCTTCACTCGCCTTTTGGCCGCGCGTCTCAAACACGCTGTTCGATATGTCCTGTCGTCAGACCAAGCATCATTGGGAGGAGACAATAATATCCGTACCGCTTTATGTCGATATAGGGATATGATCGCCGTCGCAAGGGCACAACGCCTCTCCGGTGCACTTGCGTCGTTGGATTTCAGCCAGGCTTCAGATCGAGTAGATCATTCCTTACGACTGTCTTACGTCATATGGGTTTCCCAGACGTGATAATTACGGTGGTGATGCGGTACTGAGGGGTGCTTCATCCAGAGTCCTTTAAAATGGCAGACTAACCCCACCGATCGTAATTAGTCGCTCTATACGATAGGGTTGCCCGCTTTCGGCGCTCATGTACGCCTTCGCCTTGGATCCCTTGCTCTGTGGCCTTCGGCAACGTTTGAAGGGGTTACCCATTGATGGCTACCGATTATGTACGTGATGTTGATGAAGTCCGGGCAGCCTTGACGTGAGTTGCGACATATGCGACATATGGCGAGGCTTCGGGTAGCTTTCTCAATGTCCGTAAGTCGCACTCTATGTTTATCGGCACAGGTTTCGCTGCTGGGTGCACTGCGCCCCTCGTCACCCAAGATACCATCCGCTGTTTAGGCACTGACTTTTCGGCTGATCTCTGCTTCCAACTGCCGACGCCTACTTCAGCAAATGAGGGCTGGTCTTATTGATCATCGGCTAAGATCCCTGGATATTCTTCAGCGAGTTCGATATGTCAATGTCTATAACGCATCTATAGACATTCTAACAGATTTCCACCTTCCCACTTACCATTGCCCATTGAATGTTAGCAGCGATGGCATCATTCATCTGCAATGGCTTGTTGTTCAAAGTTAATTATGAATCGCTCACCCTTCCCCGCGACCGTAGTGGGCTCGGTCTGTATCACCTACCGGATAGAGCTCGTGCCCTCTTTATTAGCTCCCAGATGACGATATGGACACGTTGCCTGACGAGCCTTACTGGTCTTCTATTGTCGACTTTTACGCCGGCCTCGCTGTCAGCTCCGGTTAGCCTGTCGGTTATTCCAGTTCCTTTCCATTATATCAGATATTTTATTCTCGAGCTTAGCTATCTCCACCTCAACTTGTCCAACCCGTACTTACGCACAACTAAAGCTGTCTATGATGTTCTACAAAGAAGTCTACGCCGGCCGCGGTGGCCGAGGGGACTAAGGCGGTCCAGTCAGGGTCTGCACGGTCACTACGGTCGGGGGTTCGAATCCCCCCTCGGGCATGGATATTTGTACCGTCGTAGTTCGTAAGTAGTTTATAAGTAGTTTGTAAGTTTAGGGACTGATGACCCCGTAGTTAAGTCCCATAGACTATACAAACATTTGAATTTGAAAGAAGTCTACCATCAAACCCGATTGAACAAAAATTTCCCCAGTTTGACTGGCGCTCCATCTGGCGTTCTATATCTGCTTCTTTTCTTGATTCTGATGTACAGTCGGTCTGGTACCATACTGTCAAACGTAAGCATATTTGCATATTTCGCCCTCATCGCATCCACCTCGCCGAATCACCTCTCTGTCCCAGGTGTTGGGTGGCTGACACTGACGAACATCGTTTTGTTTGCGGTACTGCTGCTGACGTTTGGCAACTGATTCGCCGTATTATAGCTTTCCTCACGAGAACTATTCCAGAGAGTGTTACTCCTCATTCGTTCTTATTTCCGGACCGAGTGTATTTTCCAAAGGCTATGACCAATGCTGTGAATTGGATTCGCGGACATGCCACACAGTATCTTTTTGGACACAATGCAAAATCGAAACTTGATTTTTGTACTTATCTCACGGATCGCCATTACAGAGTTGTACGACATCCTAAATACAGACAATACTTTTCCAACTTCCATGGGAGTACCTTCAATGACCCTCCCCGCAGCTGGAATGTGTTCAGTCAATAGAGAAGAATTTTAAATGTTTGAACTGCTGTCCCTCCTTGAACTGTTCAACGGAATGCACATTCTACGAGAAGCCGTCACTGAACTTACAAGCCGCAGGGAACCGAGATCTTCTGAACTATACAACGGACATCAAGATATATTAAAAATGAATAAAAAAATAAAATACAATCATAGTAATGTGAATAAAGATAATTTATTTGTTTTGTCTCCTACACATTCCCCTTCCTTTTCTTTCTTTCTGTTCCCCTATATAGTTAAGTTTCCAGGGGTACTTTTAGTTAGGCGCCAACGCCTGAAGAGGTTGAGGTTATTTTTCTTTATTAAGGTCAAAGTGGCGGTGGCAGTTTGGTTTGCTTTCCTTTTGTGGTCCCTTTGCCCACTAAAAAAAAAAAAAAAAAAAAAAAAAAAAAAAAAAAAAATAGGGATTAGGGTAGTGGGCAAGGTTCTGGACCGTGACGCGAAAGGTCGGTGGTTCGAAACCCGCCACTATTTACCTTTTTTTCCCTAGAATGGTTTCAGACACTCTTATTAATTAATTTATTATTATTTAGATTATTATTTCGGACCAAAATATTTGCAAAAACTTATAAAACTACAAATCTAAAGTGGGCCGTAAAACACGTCAGTGCGATTTTTTTTATTCTGATATAAGAAAATGAGTCCAATTACGCGGATACACTATGTTCTACATCACACCTCCAAACAAAATGTGTTGCAACTTTTGAACCTCTACATCTACACGGGATACTCTGGAAATCACATTTAAGTGCCTGGCAGAGGGATCCCACAACGATTACGTCACAGCAAGCAGACTTCACAGGGGAAACCCGACAGGTGGTATCCCAGTCTTCAATTGACTCGTCTTCTCAGTCATGAGGCCAACATACGGTTTGTGTCCTGCGTAACTAAACAATATGAAAACCATATATGGGAATCAATAAACATGAAGGAATATAACGCGTGCTGTTTCACATCAATTGCTAACCTAAACCTATAATAACTTCAACCGTTGAAGAATCTGAGAACTGTTTTCAAAACACAAAAATTAATTACATTACTTGTCCACAAGCACATTAATACAGTAGTTCGTTGTTCGTTCGTTGAATATCTTTACAAAAGAGCACATGGCAGAAAATAGTGATGTCATTTGATTTATCTCATGAACCCGTTTATATAAAACAAAGTAAAACAAAATACAAGGTGACCGATTTTAAAATGTCGCCCATGTTCAGTATGTACCGTTAAAACATATGCCACCTCACTCATTATTATAATATTCGTTTTTTTTACAATATATAAATTCTGAATGTATAATACTTTCATCCTTCATTGCGAATATGCGCAGACAGTCACACAAAATTTCATTAAAATCTTTTAAGATAATGCGACCTTTATTTCGGATTAGTGCCTCAAATTGGGTTTCATATCGGACAGTTTATTTATTACGAGTTTTATTGAAATTGTTGTCTGTTAACGAATTTTTTTATGTAACTCCAATGTAAGAGATGTAGATTTATTACTAAATGGTGACAAATGAAATCTGGTCTACCTCGACTCCTCTTACCCTCCGCTGTCAAGCTCATTAGTCTCTTAGGTAACCTTGCTTCTCCCATGCGTGTAACATGACCCCACCATCTCAGTCTGTTCGCTCTAACTGCTTCGTCTATGGTGATCATTCCCAGTTTTTCCTTGATTTCCTCATTATGGACACCCTCCTGTCATTGTTCCCATCTATTAGTGCCGGTAATCATACTTGCTACTTTCATATCTGTAACCTCTACCTTATGAATAAGGTAACCTGTATCCACCCAACTTTAACTCCCATACAACAAAGTTGGTCGAAAGATAGAGCGGTGAACTGCTAACTTAGTCTTGGTACTTACTTCCTTCTAGCAGAAGAGAGTAGATCTTAGCTGAGCACTCACTGCATTAGCTTTGCTAGATAAATAAATAAATAAAAAATTAATTTCATGGATCAGAGAAATTTCGAGTTGGGCAAAGATCGTATTTCTTTCTCCCCCATTAAATAATCTGTGATCCACCTTCCCTTGTTTTTACTGCGGGAGACAAGGAACAGCGATTAACGTTTTTTTTTTTTTTTTCTTCGTATCGCCTTTCTGGTGATAAGACGTATTCGATGCAGCTCTCCCTTGATCATACTCAATTTTGTGTAAGTATAGTGTCGCTCCTGTAAATTATATTTTTAACTTGAAATACATCAACATAAAATTTTAAATGGCAGTCATCTTTCATTTAGCTTCCCTTTTTCACTTGAGTGGCGTAAACTTGAAGTGTGAAGGAATTGGACGCCATTACGACTAATAATGATCAGTGCAGTAATTGTTAAATCGGTTTCATTGCTTTTATCTATTCCAATATTTCCTACATCAAAGATAGGGATGATTACAGGACCTGCAGTCGAATTTGTATAGCTATTTATTAAAACGAAGTCCGAATATTTCTTTCCGTTTATGTTACATTCTTGCCAACCGCATACGCGAAGCTCACAACTAAAATTTAGTGCACCGCCCACTGCACAATAGCAGATTTTAATACGTCCAATTCCCGACCATACGGTGTATATATTATATAATATTTGAATACAGATCCCTGACGTACCATCATTGCACACCGAGATGGTGCTTACTGATGGTAACAACGTCTTCTTTTTATAATGTAGAAGCTGCCCATCTTTACCCTTACAGACGTTCTAATTCGTTTTCTTTTAATTTAATTTTCATTCCCTTTTTATCATAATCCGCCATTTCAATTTATTCCCAGTTCAGTACATAATATTTCAGCTAACGACTCCCAGCAAACACCATACAGGCGCTGCATTATAGTTGAAAAGTTAAGACCATAGGGACCACTGATTGTTCGTCGACATTATGTCTATCAATCTTAAAAATGGTCGTCCTACGCTTGGCAGTTATATGACCCTTTGTTTCTGTGCCTTTGATTACTGTGAATCGTTATTCAATATTTTATAATGGACAGCCGGGACGAAGCTGAAACGCCACAAAAAAAAAAAAAAAAAAAAAAAAAAAAAAAAAAAAAAAAAACATGTGTACGAATATTACGAAGTGTGAATCTTTATAGTCGTGGGTTGGAGCAGTACAATCAAACAAACGTATGTTATGTGTATACCAGGAATTAATGCGCACATTGGGTTTTTTCTATTATAAATAATGATTGGCAAAATCTGTTGCACGATATGTATAAGTAATTGTGATATGTAAATAAATAGTTATCTTTTTCAAATACTGCTTTGATTTCTGGGAAATTTCACCGTGCACCTAATCTCCCTTATTTTTTGTCGAGAATATAAGAATCTCCCTCATTTTCGTTTACAAAAGTTGGTCACCCTACCTGACAGTGACAGAGAAGCAGCGCTGTGCGAGGCAACTGTATTCATCTGTGGAATACTGTGGAGTCGTAATCAATTAGAAGTAAATCATGACTCTGGTGAACGTACAGAAAAAATGAAACAACTTTTAATGAAACTACCTATGACAGTAGATTTACTGACAAATAGTTTTGCAAATTCACAAAAATATGTTCATTACCTAAATAAGGACGAAATGAAAATAAATACGTGCTAAACAAGAAAGTTAATGGGTGTTGGTAAACTGGAAGGCTAATCCAGGAAATGTTATAACAATGAAGATGTACGAAATTAATCAACCTCCGTTTTCTATTGCTGCCTTCTAGATTTATGAACATTTCTTGGATAGTGCTTCGATGTTGACAATGGCTGATTTAGTACAGCTCAGTCTTAAAACACATTTCTGATGATAATCTGACATGGAACATCGAAGTCGTGTTATACACATTTTGATAATATAAAATAATTGCTAACAACTGTACGTTGAACATACTAATCATTCGTGCTGCATGTATATGAACTTTTGGGTAACTTTTCTGTGACAAATGTTTGTAAAAGTCACCTAACGTTTTTCTATTCCGATATCTGTTTTTCAGTTCTGAATCGCACTGAACATCTATGACTTCAATTTGAGAGGTTGACTTACAGTATCGACGTCCACAGACTATGTAGTAAAAATTTATAAACCTGTTTCCAAATGCGAAATGTCAGAAAATCTTGTTTCAAATTTAGTGTGCATTTTTCCTAACAGATCTGTTTTCTCCAAAGTCTGCAGCAGTGGCAAAGTTTGTTAATGCTTATAGTTTCGGAAAGTAGGAGGCCTTTCTCGCCTGCTGCTGGCTTTCCTAGAACGGCAGTTTCATCTTAAAAGCTTATTATTTTTATTATTATTATTATTATGTAATCAAGGAAATGCGTGATGAGACTATCCTTTCCTTGAAGGGACCCACACAAGTTGCGAAGATGCCCTGGAGCATCAGTTAAAAAAACTAAACCATAAATCCATTTATTATCCGACAGCTTAGGAGCAATTTCGCCCTTAATTTCCACGAATAACTCTATTTCTTGCCTCAGTTCCATGACGCGCACCAGAACTTGAGCGCGACTATCTCACAAAGATTAATATCCATATTGACAATCTATTTCGTTTAAAAGCACTTTGAACAAGCGATTATTGTATCCCTTTGCTCGAACAGAGTTTGTTCTTTCACAACCAACTTAATTACATTATTCAGCTTCACTCTTTTAGAACACAAATTTTGTTGTCTTATATACAGAGATGATAGATTGTTCAAATGTTTGTTAAGCTTAAGGGACTTAACTGCGTGGTCATCAGTCCCTAAACTTACAAACTACATATAAACTACCTTATATTAAAGACTAGCTGAAAACCCGGCGTTGCCCGGGTATTTATTTATTTATTCCTGCCATTTTCAGGTATATATTCATTTGTATAAGGACTGTATGTCTGTAAAATCTCTTGGGAATACAATTAGTAGTAAAGAATTAATAGATTAAAATTTGGTGCTGGAAGGGGCGGTTTTCCATGACCGTTACTATTTATGTACTCACATATCATTAACTACGTGTCGTACTGTGATACAATTTAGAAGTTACATTCAACTATATGCTTGTAAACTCTCTGTAAAATTTCCTGCGGCTCCGATTTGTAGTGGAGAAATCATACGTTGTAACGTCATACCGAAAGCCGCAGTTTTACTCCATAAACAGCGGAAAAGTAGTAAGCGAGAAACTATTTTCCTTTCATCATTTTGCTATGGGTGTCAGCGAGAAAAAGTTTAATAAAGGTTTGAAATTAAAGTTTGTTGCAAGTCGTTGAGTACTCTTATTCTCATATAGCGTATTTATAAAGTCTCGCTACATTATGTGGCAGTTTTCTGCGATTCCTATTGTTTACGACGTTATATCTGCTGAACCATGTATCTTATGTGGTTCGTAATTGTACAGAAATTGTTATCTGACGTAAGGAATATGTGTACCAAATTTGGTTGAAATCGGTCCAGTGGTTTAGGAGAAATTGAGCAGCATTGTCGCTAAATGCAGCAGTTTTACACACATTTCATTGTTTATAACGTCATATCTCGTAAACTGTATATCATATGTGATTCTTACACTTACGGCGACCATCCTCGTGGATTGAAGCTTACGTGTACAAAATTTCATAAAGATTGGAACAAAACTGTAGATATACGGACACTCTGCTTTATATATTAGACGACACAAATATTCATGCCCGAGGGGGGATTCGAACCCCCGACCGTAGCGGCGGTTCAGACTATGTCTGGCGCGCCGCAGGCTGCTCGGCCACTGCAGCCGGCAAACTATGGAAGAGACAACATGTCAAACAACGAATTGAGAATGCTAATGGACGACGATTGGATTCAGTACCTTAGAATATCTGTTTCGTAAGGTAACAGAATTACCGGGGATTCTCTATTTTGTGGTAAACGCTTTTGGCGAGCGTTCCCTGACAGCAGGCAGGCAGCAAACAGGCGACTGCGTGTAGCTGGCGGCCCCGTCTGGTTGCGCAAAACACATGGAACTGAACTGGGCAGTCCCAGCAGTTAATGGATGATAGCAGGTAACGGTCAGGGCTGTTCTCAGCGTGTGCAAAAGTGGCGGTCGCTAGGGAGAGTGAAACTGTCCCTACTTGCAAATACAAAATTCAATAACAATTCACCCTATCGACCTATAGCAAATCCAATTATATTAATGAACGCAGAGAAATTAGCCATCTCTTATTAAAAATACAAAAGTTAAGCTTCACACTGTGTGAATATCGCAAAAGTAAACTTACAATGTTTTGAATTCGATTTCAACCATGTCTTCATGATAGCTTAGTACCTGAATATATCATCTTTAAAGCGACACATTTTCATCATCTAGTTTAAGGTTTTATTACACTTGTTACGATAATTTATTATGAAATACTGTCAGAACATCGCTCGGCAATTGCAAGCACAATGATGTGCACCTCACGTTTATATATATTTAATAACTAGTTACCTACTTTGCCATTAATCTTATGTCAATATTGCACAAAAAGCGCAGACAAGCTTATGAAGGGTGGCTTGTTTATCTATTTTATATATCATTACTTCCACTGCAGGTAAATAGTCATAAGATGACTGAATCAAACATTGTTTTCATTAAATGGTAAGGTAGTGGTCAAATTTAAGTCAAGATACCTTTTGTGTTGAGAACTCTTCTCCTTTTGGAGGGAATGGGGATCTGTCAATGAGAGAGTGGCTAGGGCAGGAAGGCTGCAGAGGCCAACTGATATTCTTGGACGATGCTGGTAGAGAGCTCCTTGAGGGCTGGAAGAATTCTTTATGTCTTTTCTTGCGGCTTTGTCGGAACCTTAACGCGTGTCTGGACACTAACTTACTTGGCCAAACGTAGTGACTACATTTGAACCTCTTGCTTTCACGTTGAGAGATGCAATGTGTTCCTAACCAAGACCTAGTTTAGTCAGTGCGGCATGAGGAGGTTTGTGTGGGTCCTGGAAACGTCTTCGTTTAGCTCAATGGTAGAAGCGACCGCTCGTGAAAAGCGGGAAACCCGGGTTCAAGTCCCGGTGCGGCACAGTTTTCCATCTGCCACCATTTGGTAAAAATCTACACCTCTTACCGCGCAGTTACCTAAAAAAATGTTTATTGCAGATAAATTTCGATGAAATGTCGTAATAAATAAAATTAACTATTTGACATAAGACCCAATCTGAGGGACTGATCTAAAGTGGGAAAGAATTATGGCAATTTTTTTATGATTATTTGCGCGTATTCCCAATGAAAGAACACATTATTTTACTTTCGGAAATATTATACGTGTGAAAATGCAGGGTGAGTCAAAAATTAACACTATAACCTTTTGCTTCAAATACCCTACATTAATTGGAAACTTGAATAGTAATGAATGAGTGCAGTAGTTTTATGTATTACGGTCTGTATTTAACACGAACGCCATTATAAAAACGGTCATCTTTTATCTATGTCATTTTGTTATGGTAAGGGGGTCCTATGATAAATCTAATAACATCAGTATTATAGTTAAGTGGCATATTATGCCTATGGAGAGCGATCAAAATTTATATTAAAAACCCTTACTTCAGACAATATTGCTAGTTTATTTGTTGTTGTTGTTTTTTTTTACTGGTTTCAATGAATTATGTCATCAACTTCAGAAACAATTTTTGTAACAATTTTCTTCATTTCAATAAATCGTTTGACAATGTTCTTTTTCTTACATTTCATTTCACAAGTAACTATTTTATTGAAAATAGGAGAAAACTGTTAAAAATTGTTTGTGAAGATGATTACATAGTTAATCAAAACCGGTAAAAAAAAATAATAAACTAGCGATCTTGGCTGAAGTAAGTGTCTTTTTCAACATCAGTATTGTCCGCCAAGTTCATTCTTGTAAACAAATTCAACGAACAGTCAGCTTCAAAACTTACAACATATTTTGTTTGGAGGTAGCCATGTAATTGGATCTATTTTTTACTTCCAGCAAAATCTCTTTTCCTTTGAGCAAAATCTAGATTATCTAAGCTACATGTAAACGCTGGAAGAAGTGGTTTTCCGTAAGTTTTGAATGAAAATGTTAGCTTTGCTCTAAATTTTACCCCATTAACGGGCAGTGGTGGCAATGGTCGCGTTGTCTGAGGCGTCAGGCCACGGATTACCCGGCTGTTCCTCTCGGAGGTTCGAGTCCTACCTCGGACAAATGTATGTATGTGTGTGTATGTGTGTGTGTGTGTGTGTCTGTTGATCTTAGCGTCAGTTAGTGTAAGTAGTTGATATGTCTTGGAACCTTTGAACTAAAGATTTTGGTCTCTCAGGATTACACACAGTTGAACAATTGAGTTGTTTGTCAGTGGTTAGATGGTTAACTTCCTGGTAGCAAATGTTATATACAGAGAAAATAAGAAACAGACATCATGTCAAACGACGCACTGAAGAAACGAATGGACACGGCCTTCAAATGTGCCTTTTGTAAGATAACAGAATTTCGAAGACTCTCTGTTCTGTGGTAAAAGCGGAAGGGGGGGGGGGCGCTCCTTGGCAGCAGGTAGCAAGTAGCGGCTTTCAGCTGGGCGGTCCCGTCTGGTTTCGCAAGATACCTGCAACTGGGTGAGACCCTCTGTTAATGGACCATGCCGGATTACTGACAGGGCAGTTCTCAGACAATGCGAAGATAGCGGACAATATGGAGATCGAAACACTGTTCAAATAGTATAATATGCTGGTGACGGGCAATGATCCTTTCTTTAATGGGGACGGACGGGCACGTTTGGGGCCGTTACTCTTGCGGGAATTAGTTTGTGTTTGAGTACTGTGGGCAGTTGTAGACCTGTGAATTTGGCGGGTGGCTAAATACGAAAAAGTCTGCTGGTCCGGATAGAATACCAGTTAAGTTATCCAAAGGGTATTCTGCGGCATTGGCCCCTTACTAAGCTTGCATTTATCGCGAATCCTTAATTCAGCGCAAAGTTCCTAGTGATTGGAAAAAAGCGCAGGTGACTCCTGTTTATAATTACAGGCCAATATCGTTGACATCAGTTTCCTGTAGAATTTTGGAGCATATTCTCATTCCGAATATAGTAAATTTCCTTGAGACGGAAAAGCTTCTTTCTACGAACCAGCACGGGTTCAAGAAACATCGTTAATGTGAAACTCATCTTGCCCTTTTCTCACATGACATCTTGCGAGCTATGGATGAAGGGCAACAGGCGGGCTGGCCGCAGTGCCCGAGTGGTCTGCGGCGCACAATTCACAGTCTGCACGGCCGCTACGGTCGGGGGTTCGAATTCCCCCCTTGGGCATGGATGTTTGTGGCGTCTTTAGTGTAAGGTAGTTCTTAAGTAGTTTGTAAGTTTAGGGACTGATGACGCCGCAGTTAAGGCCCTTAAGCTTAACAAACATTTGAACATTTGAGCAACAAGCGGATTATGTTTTTCTCTACTTCAAAAAGGCGTTAGACGTGGTGCCACACTGCAGACTGCTCACGAAGATACGAACTTATGGAATTGGTTCAAAATTTGTGATGGGCTGTAAGACTTCCTAACTAATATGTTCAAATGTTTGTATAGTATATGGGACTTAACTACGGGGTTATCAATCCCTAAACTTACAAATTACTTATGAACTAACTAAGACTAAGGAGGGCACAAATATCCATGCCCGAGGGGGGATTCGAACCCCCGACCGTAGTGGCCGTGCAGACCGTGACTGGAGCGCCTCAGTCCCCTCGGCCACCGCGGCCGGCCCTAAGTAATAGAACGCAGTACGATGTTTTAGATGGCGAGTGTTCATTAGAGACGAGGAGACGAGTGTATCATCAGGCGTGCCAAAAGGGAGTGTGATAGGACCGCTGTTATTTTCTAACTATATGAATGATCTGATGGACAGAGTAACTTGTAATTTATGGCTGTTTGCTGATAATGCTGTGGTGTATGGGAGGGTGTCGTCTTTAACTGACTGCAATAACATTCAGTATGACTTAGATAAAATTTTTAGTTGGTTCGAAGAATGGCAGCTAGCTCTCAATTTAGAAAAACGTAAGGTGGGCAGTATTTTAGTTGGTTCGAAGAATGGCAGCTACCTCTCAATTTAGAAAAATGTAAGGTGATGCGCATGAGTAGAAAAACTATCCCATAATATTCGGATATAGCATTAGCAGTGAGCTTCTTGATGCAGTCGCGTCGTTCAAATATCTAGGCTTAACATTGCAGAACGATATGAAATGGAACGAACATGTTAAGGACAGTTGTGAGTAAGGCGGACAGCCGACTTCGGTTTATTGGGAGAGTTTTGGGAAGATGTACTTCATCTGTAAAGGAGACCGCAAATAAAACGCTTACACGACGACGTCTTGACTGTTGCTCAAGTGTTTGGGAACCGCAGAAGATCAGTTTAAATGAAGACGTAGAGGCAGTTGAGAGGCGAGGAGCTGGGTTTGTTACTGGTAGGTTCGACCAATGCGCGAGTGTCACGGAAATGCTCCGGCAGCTCAATTGGGAATCGCTGGAGAAAAGACGACATTCTTTTCGGGAATTTCTGTTGAGGAAATTTATAGGGCCGGAATTTGAAGTTGAGTTTAGTACGATCTTGCTGCCATATACTTACATTTCGCGTAGTGATCACAATGACAAGATAAAATTTGGGCTCGTACGGAGGCATATAAGCATTCTTGTTTTCTTCGTTCAATTTGGGAGTGGAATAGGAAAGGAAATGCCTATTAGTGGTACAGGGTATCCTCCGACACGCACCTTACGGTGGATTTCGGAGTGTGTATGTAGATGTAGATATTATTAATAGGGACAGCGGCTTTCAAATGAATAAAGCATGTGACCCCGTAATTACATTAATCGCTTCACAGAGACATACGTCTGTATCTAGTGCGACTTGTGATTAAAACTGATTTCATTCGACCACTGCGCTTTTGCTGCGCTAAGGCGCATTCTGACAGATGGCGCGAATGTAAGTACACCACTACGCCGACGCGGTCAGCACCAAATTTGACAGGGGGTGCGGTAATATCCATCCTCACTGCGCAGGCGCTGCCGCGCCAATCTTCGGTATATACAGAACTACGCGCACCAGTAATTTCAGTCTCGTACTCACCTGAAGACAGCTGCATGTTTGTTAGCTGAAATGTCGTAGCAAGACGTCAACGTGATACGACTGCAAGCCCGAAATATGATATACCAATAATTATCTACTTATCATATTCCCGGAATGTATGACATTAACTGCGAATGAGTAAAGTTGAAAGTTTCTACCCAGCCGGGATTCTAACCCGGATCTCCTGCTTTCTAGGCAGTTGCGCTGACCCCTACACCACACTGGGGACACAGCGGTCATCACACCTGCACAGAATTACTAAAGCACGCCTTCAGGCAGATGCAGATTTGCAACTCTACCCTGCCCACTAGAACTCAAACTCGTAGTCATTTTGTACTAATTCCCGTAAGAGTAAGGGCCTAGGAGTGCCTCCGCACTGAAGAAAGGATCACTGCCCGTCATCGGCAAATGGTGTCTGCTCTTTCGGACATGTCATATATATATATATATATATATATATATATATATATATATATATATATATATATATATATATATATATCAATGATCCTTTCTTCAGTGCGGAGGCACTCCTTGGCCCTTACTCTTACGGAAATTACTTTGTGTTCTAGTGGGCAGGAAAGAGTTGCAAATTTGTATATATAGTTGTTATCTATTTTGTCAGTGAATTTACCTAAATAATGTGTAGCGATAGCGATGAAACTCCTAAAGGCTGGCTAATTTACTTCATACATTATTTGTCCTGCTGATAAATATTCACAAGGTGACTGAATGTTTATAACTCTTCAATAAAAGGGTAAGTTAGAATGGAAACGGTCAAATATAAGAAAATAATAATAAGAATAATAAAATAAATTCTGTTAAGAACTTCGGTACTTTTGCAGAAGATGGGGATCTGCCATTGACGGACAGGAGAGGGCAGGAGGGCTGCAGAGGTCAACTGACATACTTGGACGATGAGTAGACTAGCTCTTTGAGGTCTGGAATAATACTTTGTCGCGTTTTGCCGCTTTCAAATCAAACGTTCAAATGTTTGTAAATCTAAGAGACTTAAATACGATGGTCGACAGTTCCTAGGCTTACGAACTACTTAAATTAATTTCAACTAAATTATGATAAGGATAACCCAAATATCCATGCCTGAGGGAGGACTCGGACCTCGGAAGGCGAGCAACCGCGCTCCTCAGCTAGGCGCTAAAGAACGCTCGACGATTCAACTGCGGCTCTTTCGGCTTTGCCGGAACTATAACGCGTGTCGGGACCAGTGGCGGACAAACGCGGACTAGCGGAGGGGGCGGACCGCCCCGAGCCTCCGGTCTCGAGAGCCTTCAAATGCCTCGAAGGCAAGGGTCGCTTGGCATGTCGTTCTGCTGGGGCCTCCAAATCTCGAAAGTTATTTTTGAGACTGTTCCGTGCCTCTGGTCCTGTCAGGGCCTCCAAATCCCAGTTGCTGTTTTATGGTAATATGTTTCCAAGCCAAATTTTGATTCGCCGCCGCCCCGGACGTCCAACAGCCTTAGTCCGCCACTGGTCGGGTCTCTAGCTTTGGCAAACACAGTGACTACATTTGAACTTCCTCCTATCACGACGAGGGATGACATGTGTTCTTGACCTTCACCCTGTACAATCAGTGCGGAAACGGCTTCGGATAGCTTAATGGTTGAAGCGACCTTCGCGTAAAGCGGAAATTTTTATGCGTTTCATTTGCCACTATTTGAAAAAACATCTACACTTCTTACAGTGGAGTTACATAAAAAATTACTATAGCAAATTTCAATAAAAAGTCATAATAAATAATAAAAAAAACTTGACCCAATTTGAGCGATTGATCTAAAATCCGAAAGAACTGTAGTATAACCTTCAAGGATTTTGATGAAATTTTCTATTATTTGTGCATATTTCGAATGAAGGAAGACAGTATTTTACTTTATGAAATTATATATTGTGAAAATACAGCTCTGGCCAAAAGTAACAGTATAATATTTTCCTTCAGGACTCTGCAGAAACCTGAATATTCTAATAATGCACCAGCGAGGTGGCTTATGTTTTAAAGCTACAAACTGAACATTGGCGAAATTATGAAACAGGTCATCTGGTGTCTAATTTTTCTTATATAGAAATGGGTTCAAGCGATAAATGAAATTACATAGGTTTTTATTTTATTTTATTTTATTTTATTTATTTATTTATTTATTTATTTTTTTTTTTTTTTTGCAAGTTCATTCTGGTGAACTTATTCCACGAACAGTTACGGAGTGTTACATGTCAGCAGCCAGACAGCAAACAAGCGGTTGCGTGAAACTGTGCGACCTCGTCGGCTTTCGCAAGAAACCTGTAGCTGGGTAATCCCTTCGGCTAATGGACGATGCCGGATAACGGACGGGGCTGTTATCAGCGTGTACAAAGGTGGCGGTCACTGTGGAAAATGAAGCTATGTTCAAAGATTTACATACTAGCAAGACCAAAATCCAATAATAATCCAAATATATTAATGAACGCAGAGAAATTAGGCTCATCTTATGAACCAACAATATTTTCAATACCTAATAACTATAAAAGTTAATTTTTACAGTATTTGAATACCGCAAAATTCCCATTTTTGAATGTGATATTTTTCAACTGTGTGTGATGGTAGCTTATTGGCTCAAACTGTCATCTTTAAAGCAACCCATTTTTATCTATTCGTTTAAGGATTTATCACACCAGTTATAATAATTTATTATGAAATACTGTCCTAGTATCGTATCCTTTATAGTAACTCCGCAATTGAAAGCAGCACGATATCCACCTGATGTTCATATATGTATAATTATCTACTTTACCAGTTCGCCAAAAGGACTTAGTATCTGACAAATATCACTCATTACTTGGATGGGAATTTTTCTATCATTCACATGCAGTTCAAGCATATTTCGAAGTAAATTTAAAATCTTGTGTTACACTAAACATTATTAGTGTGAATAACATCTCTTTTACTGATTAATCATTATCTGTATTTTGCATATCATTATTAACTCACAAATGTTAACCTATGTATAGAGCGACTACAGGATCACAGCCGGCCGCAGTGGCCGAGGAGACTGAGGCACTCCAGTCACGGTCTGCACGGCCACTGCGGTCGGGGCTTCGAATGCCCCCTCGGGCATGGATATTTGTGCCGTCCTTAGTATTAGCTAGTTAATAAGTAGTTTGTAAGTTTAGGGACTGATGACCCCGTAGTTAAGTCCCATAAGCTATACAAACAAGTACAAGACAATACTGTAGTATCCGCGCATGAAAGCATACATGTACAGCTCGACCCTTAGACTACATCAAGCAATACATCATTTACTGAGTCGTGCATAGCTCAATCAATACTTGTATTTTGTGTTAGACAGATTCAACTTGGTGTGGTCGAATGCGAAGGCACTTAAAGTCGTATTTGACCAAGAGAAACAGCATGATAAACACATTGTTCATTAGAATAGTACCTTCAAATAGGATACCCAATAACTTTTGAACCATAACTGCTACTTAGAATCTGTATACGATAAGAACTTGTCAGAAAATACCGATGTTATTTGATATCTCACAGGATCGCTTTCCACAGAAAGAAAATAAATAAATAAAAAAGAACTAGATACTGGATGACCGATTTCAAGATGAAGCCTGTAGTGGGACGTCCCTGCTACCGCCTTACATCACCTCAATTTTGCCGCAACGCGGGAGTAGCCGAGCGATCTGGAGCCCCAGGTTACGAATCTCGCGGCATCCCGCGTCGGGGGAATCCTCCCTGGGGCATGGATGTATGTGTTGTCATTTAAGTAGTTTGTAAGCTAGGGACTAATAAACAACCAAGCAGTTAAGTCCTATACAGTTACATACAGTTGATTTTTTTCAGTTTTGCCTGAAAAAATCATGTATAATTATGTTGTTGTTAATGATATTTAACCGCGGCGGATTGGCGGAGCGCACCAAGGTGCCTTGCTGCGGTGCGCGCGTCCGAGTGGAAGTTAGATACCTCAAAATGTTCAAATGTTTGTAAATCTGTCGGAACAAACTGCGCGGTCATCAGTCCGTAGCTTACAAACTACTTAAACTAAGTAAACTAACCTACAGACAACACACACACACACACACACACACACACACACACACACCCATACCCCAGGGGAGGACTCGAAACTCCGAAGGCGAGCAACCGCGCGCTCCACAGCGAGGCGCCTTAGGCCGCTCGGCTACTCCACCACGGCTCAGAGTTCTCCCTCGGGCATGGGTATATTTGTCGTCCTTAATTTAAGTAGTTTGTAAGTCTAGAGCCTGATAATGTAATGCTGCTTTCGTATGAAAATGGGTGTTGCATATTAAAGTTGGGGACCGAAAATGAAATTTTACCAGGCAGTGAAATATTTTTAAATGATATTACTGAGCTATTTTGACAAGGAAGGGACAATTTAAACAAAATTATGGGATTCCGCCATAGCGTAGCGGTCGTAATTTCGGTAGCAAATATAACAGCAGAAAGCAACATTACAGAAGAAGTCGGCGGAATCTAAATTTTAACTTATTGAGAGCTGGTACTAATATTTCGGTCATATTCTGAAGTAATTCTAGCTGAGATGACTGGAATATTACTTCGATGAATTAATGCTGGGATTGTGCGTTTCGTTTGCTATTGTTCTATGACAGTGTTGAAAATTAATCATGATAGTTGACAAAAATTGCAAAATTATCAGACATCATAAACATCGCGAAGATTTTTCTGCAGGCATTAAAATGTAATAAACCATTCATAGACACGAAATAAATAAAAGTTACACAGAGAATGTTCTAGTACAATCGCGAAACAAATCTCAACAATACCCGAGCATCACTTTATGAAGCACTGGATCTGCTGAAAATAAATAACTTTAAAATTAGTGAGAATGGAGAAGGGATTGTAAGTAAGTAAGATATTTCAAATTAACTGTGGGGGTTTATTGAAATTAATAAAAAACTAAGCTCACACATTAATTAGACAAAATCCTGGGACACGTCCTAGCACATGAAGGAGAAGAAAGTAAGTCGAACAGTTCCGCTCTCTCCCTTCAATTCTTGCAAAAAAGGTGAATGTCATATGTTTATCGATACGCTGGCAGAGAGAGGGCAGAAGTCAGCGACAAGCAGAAAAAAGAAGTAGAATCATTAATGTATTACTACAATAGCATGAGTTGGTTTGTTCCACAGGATTACAATTACTGAACATTTTTGAATTATTTTTAATGTTAATGTTTCCTATTAGATAATTCTTAAAACAATAAGTGTTATTTTCTTATGTTTCATGTGCGGTGACGACAGTGCAACCCACGAAAACAACATCTTGTTTGCCGGTGCCACAGATGATACAGCTGGCCATCAAACGTCGCGGGTCGACAGCTACGGAGCAAGAGAAGATCTTGTTAAGGAACGTCGTGGCCAACCGTCGTAATCGAATAAATCCGCAAAAAGAACGATTAGTGTTATTATATAAGTTTTCCTAGTTATGTACATCACTAATAGTTTCATTTACTATCTCGAGTCTCTACAAGAATGTTCTAAGACTGTGTATATTTTATTTCTGTGAAGGTTAATAAAACTGAAAATTTTACTTCAAGTATCAGTGTGTTGAAGAGAGAAATTTCAGCCATTATGACACCACAAAATTTTAAATATTGTGCTGAATTTTATTTTTGAATATAATAATGAGATTTATTCAAGACTTTAAACAGTTTTAGGGACTCATCATCAATTTATATAATGTGGAAAATGTATGTTCGAGTTTGTGAATCGATATCTTATTTTAAAACTGATATCTGTGGTTTATAAAACAATCGAGAGAATTTTCTACGAAATATTTTGAGGACATTTTAAGGAACATACAATCATAGTTTGATTTATCTTGACAGTTCAGTTGAAATTCACGTTCGTATTTTGTACAATACACTTCTTCTTCAGATACGAGTTTAATATTTCTTTTGTGTGCGAAGGGGGCGGTGATAAGTCGCGCATGGTCAGTAACTGTCATTCATAATTACTAGCAATCCACCTAAGAGACGTCGTTCTGGCGCAAGCCCATTATCCGTACACACCGCAAAGGCTAGACCACCTCAGCCCTACCTTAGTGGAATATTCATGTTTCCCAGTACCTACAGTTTTTTAATAAAGTAAGCTGTTTGAACCCTACAGCGCACGTGTGCAGAGTACTACCCTAGCTTTCCGCTACGTTGGAAACGTATTTCCGCAGTGTGTTTGTCACAAATCTCGAAAAGGGCAGCATGTAAGCCCATTAGATGTGTTAAGAAGCGGAGTTGCCAAGTCGGAGCGGAAAGAGTGCTGACCTGATGGTGCGAAAATTGGCAATCGACACTAAATAAAGAAAAGTGTGAAGTAATACACATTACCACTAAAAGAAATCTGCTGAACTTCAATTACGCGATAAATTAGTCAAACCTTAAGGTCGTAAATTCTACCGAATACCTAGGAGTTACAATTAGGAACAACTTAGACTGGAGAGAACACATAGAAAATATTGTGGGGAATGCGAACCAAAGGTTGCGTTTCATTGGCAGAACGCTTGCAAGATGCAGCAGCTCCACTAAAGAGACTGCCTACATCACACTTGTGCGTTCTCTCCTGGAGTACTGTTGCCTCTTGTGGGACCCTCACCAGGTGGGACTGGCGGAGGATATTGAGAAGGTTCAGGGAAGGGCAGCTCGTTTTCTTTATCACGTCTCGGGGGGGGGGGGGGGGGCATCATGGAAATGTTGCACGAATTGGGGCGGAAATCATTGATAGAAAGACGTTATTCATTGCGGCGTGATCTGTTTGCGTAGTTTCAAACTTTTTCTTCTGTATGTGAAAATATTTTGCTAGCACCCACCTACTTAGGGAGACATGACCATTCCAAAAAAATAAGAGAAATCAGATCGAAAACGGAACGATTTAGGTGTTCTTTCTTCCCACCCGCTATTAGAGAATGGAACGGTAGAGAAAAGTTTTGAAAGTGGTTAATGAAACCTCTGCCAGGCACTTGAATGTGATTTGCATAGTATCTATGTAAATGTAGATGTAGATATGAACCGGTTAGCCGGTGGCCGCAGCGGAACCACAGCGCGGCCCACACAACTTCCTTCTACTTACTGCCAGAAAACAGAACACTTGGATGCCGCTGTTGTTGTGGTCTTCAGACCGCGAACTGGTTTAATGCAGCTCTCCACGCTACCCTGTTATGTGCAAGTCTCTAATTCTCCGAATAACAACGACAACCTGGTATGTGAGGTCTTATGCGACCAAACTGCGTTGTCATCAGTCGCTAGACTTAGGGCCGGTTTGTCAATGTCTCTTTAAGTTCCGGCTACTATTTTAGTTTGTCAATGTTTCGTTACGAGTTAACCTGACGTTAAAAGATTTCGAACTGGCCGTTAAGTTGACGAGTAGAATTCGGCCAGTTACACGGCTAACGACCAGTTAAGTGAGAATCTGTATGAAAATATCAAGATTGCAAAGCGCTAAACTACCGCAACATATTCATGTGATAAGAACGATTTATCGAACAAAATAATAGAAGCACTACATGTATGAAAAACTAGCATGGAAAGCAGCTTCATTGGGAAATTTTATCGTCATATTTCTCGCACCATCAGTGTCAGTAGCTGGTAGATGAGTTTTATATATTGCAGAGACGCATCATAACCTTGAAATTATTGTTGCGATATCCAAGCGTATGGGTAACCACTAGTTCAGTGAGAATCGGTATGATGAAAATGGCTGGAATAAGATATTTGGTTCACAATGAGGACTGTGTAATATTTTGGACGATCTAGAGGTCATTGGCCCTACAAGGTGTCCTAGACGTATTTATGTTCGCCCAAATCATTTTGAATGCTGGGATGATGCAGAATTTGTCACGCGATTTCGTCTTCTAAGGGCTATTTTGGAAACGCTACATGAAAAACTCCACGACCATCTGAAGAGTCCAACAGATAGTTATGTATTTTGTAAGTTATCGGTCTTAATAAAAAAACAGAATACATTATTTATGTCTGCTAGCTTATTAGTTATACCAAAGATATTAAATTTACACGAAAATCTGTAAAAAAGTGCCAAAATTTCGTGTTTTGACCACAAAGATTTGACCGGAAGAGTTTGAAGATAAAAAACTTGGACTATACATACTCTCAACGATATAAAAAACATTAAAAAAATTAAATCTTCTGTCTCATGTGTTGCAAGCAAAGGGCCTTTTTTGTGACGCCATTACTAAATTAATCGTCAGAGCAGCCATCACGATTAATGACTTTCGATCTTACGCCCCTGCCCCGCTGAGGAAATGAAAGCATTCTACGGATGTGAGGGTGGAGAAATAACAGCCTCTTTCTCGTAAAGCCACGTCAAGCCACTATTTTGTTCTATATCTAACACGTCAGCATCACTGAAATTGTCTTCGACCGTCCTCTCCAACACAGACTGGTTGTACACACACCTATTTTGGACGGCCGGTAAAATATCTGCCGTCCACATTCCAGCAGTGGCCCATTGGAGTGCACTGTGTCTTGCACACTGGCCGACCACGGACCGGCACCGGCAAAAAGCCGGTCAGCTGCCGGCCGCTACCGCCGAAGACCGCCGGCGTTGAGCTGGTGCCGGCTATACAGTAGAGAAGCGCACGTCCTCAAATGTGAGCAGTACTGGTTCACGCAGGGACTTTTACCGGCCGTCCTCCTAAATGTTCAAAGGTTTGTAATCATATGGGACCAAACTAAGTTGGTCCTCAGTCCTTAGTCTTACAAACTACTTCAACTAATGCAAACGTAGGCTTCCTCGGCTGTTGTCACTATCAATAAAATTCTTCCGGATATGAGACCGCGTGGTCATTTTATAAACTCTACCGACGATTCGGCCACTGTTGCAGGCGGCCTTCATCAGAGTCTGTGTCTGACTGCTGAATATATGATAGCTTGGGAAACAACCATTCCCAACGAGGAGGAAGATTAGAGAGGCTATAGAAATAGCGAAGCGTCCCGCCAGTATGAACAGGGAGGATGGCTACAGGCTGCCGGCGTCTTGGCTGCCAGCAGTTGCAACGCTACGTGACGGCTCCGCGTGCGGAATGACTCGCGCAGGCGGCCCGAAGACCACAGCGGCCGCGCACACGCAGAGCACCGGCCCGCCGCCGTCTGCGCCAGGCGACAAGTCAACAGCGGCACGCCACAACCGCTGTCCGTTCTCTCGGGTCCATTCCGACAATAGCAACTGTAGTGCAAAAGCCAATGGGAAACGTCCATTTTGACCAATAAGGAGGAAGAATGCAACCTCCAATCATATGAAAAACAATCCTTTAAAACACCAATCATAATTGCCGCTTTCCACCAATGGCGTACAATAATATAACCACCAATAAAGGAATAACCAACGTCCTCCTTCCTCTCCCTCATCCACTGCTATATAAATCCTAAGCTATCGTATATTCACCAATCAGACACAGACCCTCATGAAGGCCGCCTGCAACAGTGGCCGAAAGTCGGTAGAGTTTATACAATGAAGACGCGGTCTCATACCCGGAAGAATTTTACTGATACTTAAACTAAGTTAAACTAACCTAAGGACAACACACACATCCATGCCAGAGAGAGGATTCGAACCTCCGACGCTGGAGGCCGCGCGACCCGTAACATGACCGCTCGGCTAGTCCCGGGCGGCTCGGCCGTCCTCGCCGCACAGTTCTCGCTGTGCCTTATCGCCATACAGTCGACGTTAGAGCGAGCGCTGTCTCTGTCACACACGTGCCGCGTGGAAGGACTGGTGGAAGAAAGAAGTGGGTACAAAAATTATTACCTGAAAACAAAAAATGTGAGCGTCTAGGAGATTAAAATTAAAATAGAGTTTCTTTTTAATGAAACTAGAGCCAAGATGGCGAAATTTTCCAAAAAACTGCAAAAAGTTGCAAAATAGTTTTCTCTTAAATAAACACCGATGGTAAAATGTTAAATTAGGAAGTTCTAGCCCTTATGATTATCTATCGATAGCTTTTATTGATTACATTAATTCTTTTCGAGATATATCGAAAAGTACATGAAAATCTTTAAAAAGTAGATTCCTTATAACTAGTCTTCATTCATATTTACAAACAACAAGTATGGCACGATATGACCCAAAAACTTATTGTTCGAAAAATTTAAAAATTACCTGTATTTTTATTTTATTTATTTATTTATTTTTAATGCCCTCCTCGATGCACGGTTAGAGTTGGTTAGGGGATCGACCTACAGTACCGATTTATCGTCTGTTTTCTTCCTGGAGAGTAGCAATATCATGCTATTAATTATTTTTTTTAGATTTTGTTAATTAAAAGTATCAAAGAATGAGTTTGAAAGACTGGAATGTACGACTTTAATGCTGGATGGTAGCAGACCATATTATTCGTTTCGGACCTCTTGGTAAGTATGGATGTCTTACTACGCATGTCAATCACATCGCGATTACGGGCAGCATGGGGTTCACGCCTGAGCCTCAGGACGTGCGCTAGCAGTCAATTTCGGGTTTTTCAAGCGTCAAATGTCAACTTCGCTTCGCAATATCTCGGGATGTAACTGGAATATTGCGATGCAATCAACGCCATTGTTTATGTGATTTGTCATGTTATGGATTTCTGAAGAAAAAATATAGGGTGTCCATTTCAAAAAACATAAGTTTGTGTTAAAAATACATTTGCTTTCGTTTTAGAATGTTTCCAAATATGTACATTCATGGGCCCCAGCCGTACATTGATACCGGTGAAGGTCGTTTTCCAATAGCTGTTATTGTTCAAATGTTTGTTAAGCTTAAGAGACTTAACTGAGGGGTCATCAGTCCCTAAATTACTTATGAACTACTTAATACTAAGGACGTCACAAATATCCATGCCCGAGGGGGGATTCCAACACCGACCGTAGTGGCCGTGTTATTGTTCCAGAGATATTTTAGGTGGACAAGATAGCTGGGACATAAGATTAGAACGACTTTCACGGGTATCAGTGTAAGGCAGGGGCTCAAGAACGTAAATATTTTGAAACATTTTAAATCGAAAACATTTTTTTTTTTCCCTCAAAACGCATGAGGCGTAATGCGCACGTCCTGAGACTCAGGCGAGAACTCCATTCCACTCAGGACTTGCGCTAGCTGCGCATGTGGAGTCTTTCAAGCGTCAACTTCGCTTCGCGGTATCTCGGTATGTAATTGACGTAATGTGATGCAATTAACACCATTGTTTACTTGATTTGCCATGCTATAGATTGCCGATGAAATAAGGTGTCCATTTAAAACACATAAGTTTGTGTTAAAAAAAAAACACACATATCTTTCTTTTTAGAATAATTTCATGAGGCCTTGTATGAATACAAATGAACTCTTTTTATATGTTCATTGTCAGCTTGTGACCTTTTTGTAAGATTATAATTTACAACATTTACATTGCTAATTTCATCAAATTTTTAATAACTCTAAAGGGTAAGATTGAGTACTAGTGGACGTATGAACTTTAGCAGTACCAGTTTGTGATAAATATCTGACGTCAGTATTTTGCAGCACATTTAAAAGTACCATTCCTCAATATAATTTACTGCTGATATAGAAATTAAAGATCTAGGTCGAAATATTCAAATGTTTGTAAATCTATCGGATTCAACTGCGTGGTTTTTAGTCAGTAGGTAACAAACTTCTTAAACTAAGGTAAACTAACCTAAGTACAACGCAAACATCCATGGCCGAGAGGAGGGGGGGACTCGAACCCCCGATGTCGAACGTCCGCGGACACCGCAGCACGGTTCCCCAGTGCGCACGGCTAATCCACCACGACTATCTACGTCGGCAAGAGAAATAATGTAGCAAGGTTTTGTCTCATTACTGAGGATAAAAGCCTTGCTTTCATATGTTACATCTATCAGGAATAAAGCAATCCGAACTTCCGCCACATGTTTTCTGTTTCCACATACTCTTCAAACGAGCGCGAGTAACTATGTTGCGAATATGCTCTACATCCCTTCTAGTTAAATTGTACGGATTGTTCTTCACGAATGGGTTTTGTTGGCTTTATATCCAGATTTTCGTCTTTTCTTTTTGAGTGACGATGAAACTGTTCTGAAACTGGTGTGTGGTAATGTTGTTTCTTCAAACGCGATAATAAATTTTGATTGTCCTCAGACCCTGTAAAAAATAATTTTACAGGGCGCCGTCAATGATTACCAACGCATCAGGATACACGTTATAAAATCCTAAAACCTTTCTATAAGGTTTGATTTACATCCGTCGCATATTAAATCCACGTTATCACACTTACCGTGAACGGGAAGGAAAATATGCCATTTGTGATATTTATCTCGTTTATAACTTTAAACTGAAGAACACATCGAAATACACAAACATCTACGCAGTTGCTAGCCGACTCACAAACAAGGTCGTGAGGTTAATTCTGTTTACCGCTGGAAATTCCGCTCGTGTTGACTCATTCAGAGCGCCCTGGCGTTTCTGCTACCTGAGCGCAGAGTAACCCCCAGTGGAGCTCACTCGCCATTTCCTGTTCACATTAAGCGTTGCCGAAATCCGATGTGCTCCTGCACGCTTGTAATCATGTGGTTGAAAACATCCAGCATATCTGTGCGGCAGGCAGCGTGTAAATATGCTGACTCCAAACGTGTTTTAACTGCGATACTGTCGTCTTAGATTGTAAAATGGATTTTTGTAAATAAATAAGAAAATTAAATAAATGTAATGCTGGAGTGAGAACATCCCCTCCGCCCAAATAAATAAATAAATAAATAAATGTCGCAACAAAATTATATTGCCGGCCGCGGTGTCCGAGGGGACTGAGGCGCTCCAGTCACGGTCTGCACGGGTTCGAATCCCCCTTCGGGCATGGATATTTGTGCCGTCCTTAGTCTTAACTAGTTCATAAGTAATTTGTAAGTTTAGGGACTGATGACCCCGTAGTTAAGTCCCATACGCTCTACAAACATTTGAATTTTGAAAATTATATTTCAAGCAGAATGAAATTTAGAGATCGCTTGTATTTTCTAAAACCTGACCGGTTTCGAGACAGCTGCCCATCTTCAGATCAAATTTTGAAGTTACAGAGTAACCTGTCCTGCGATGAGTAACGACTGTGAAAATTCGTTCATCACAGGACAGGTTACTCTGTAACTTCAAAATTTGATCTGAAGATGGGGAGCGATCTGGAGACGGATATTCCAGAATTCTATTCATATAACGATCGCAGTAACTCCCTGGAGACTAATAAGTCTTGCTTTGATAAAGAATGAAATTTTCCTGATGCAGATGTATGTGGGCTGATGTCAAAATTCCTGTCAGAATAAAATTATGTGCCGCAATCGGGATTCGAACATGGGATCCTTGTCTTTTGCGGGAAAGCGCTCTACCGTCTGAGCGTCTCCCGTGTCCCTTCACGGTCCGTGCTCACAACTTTCCTTCTGTCAGAAGTTCACTTCTTACAAGGAGACCACAGGGGTATCGGATTTTACAATTTCTTGATATTTCTGGTACGTGAAGTTCAAGACTTAAATAACAAACAACCAAAGCCATTCGACGCAACTCTCAAAAATTCTCAAGAAAACAGACTTTGAAGTTTTGCAAAGTACATGTAAGTACCAACAAATAATCACAGCACCGGTGTAGCTCAGGGGGCTTACAGTAATAGAGTCCCCGGCTCGAATCCAGATGTGATAGAATATTTTTAATTTTAGAATTCAGTTATATAAAACGTTTCGGGGTCTGTAATGCCACGTGTTGTGTCAGTTTTTGTTTAAGTGTATGTAGACGAGCTGGGAAACTTGGTGAGACGTAAAACGATGGTTGGGTAGGTTAGCTGCTTGAAAAGCCATCAGTAGTTATGGAGATGACTTTGCAAGAACTGTGTCGTAGCTATTCAGAAACTGAGCAATCAAAGACTATCGTCGTCAACTAATAGTTAAGCCTATACTGTAAAAGATGTGACCTTTTTTTTTAACCGTCATTATTAATAACCTTCTATAAAATATAGGTTATTACGAATAAACGAAAATACGTGCACTTTTCGCAAAAATTATCACTAGATATTGAAATCATGTAAGTATTTGAACACAATGAAACAAAAAAAAAAAAAAAAAAAAAAAAAAAAAAGAAACTACCACGACAGGATTCGATCCAGTGACCCTACGGTTGTAAGGCCGGAACGCTACCCCCTTTAATTATTTATTGTAGTTCTATGCTCTGCGGTCGTTCGTTTGGCCACGGCGCCCGGCCCACCTAAGCTTCGCTGACAGATACTGTAATTAATTCAGTGATTAGTTCCCACCCTTACTTGCAAAACTTCAGAGTCAATTTTCTCGAGAATTTTTTAGAGTTGCATCGAATGGCTTTGGCTGATTGTTGTTTGAGTTCTGAACTTCACGTACCGTAAATATAAAAAAGATTCTAAAATCCGATAGCCATGTGGTCTCCTTGTTAGGTAAAGTTGTGAGGACGGACAGTGAAGCGTGGTGCGGCAGGTCGGACGGTAGAGAGCTTGCACGCCAAAGGCAAAGGTCTCCTGTTCGAATCCCAGTTCCGGAACACGACTATAATTTGCCAGGAAGTTTCATATCGGCGGACAATCCACTGTGGAGTGAAAATTTCATTTTGGAAACATACCTTAGATTGTGATTAAACTATGCGCTTTCATCCAGGAGTGCTAGTCCTCCAAGTTTCGCAAGAGAACTTCTGTGAGATACTGACAGAAGTAAGGCGTGAGGATGCACTGTGAAGCGCACGACCTCAGTAATATATATATATATATATAAAAAAAAAAAAAAAAAAAAAAAAAAAAAAAAAAAAAAAAAAGAGAGAGAGAGAGAGCTGAGCGAAGAACACATCGAACAACAACGAAGAAATCAGCGACCGCAAGGGACAGAATCATCCATAGAGCAAAAAAAATATATATATACAAAAAGGAAAAATACCGAACGGTAGAACGCTTGCCCACGAAAGGCAAAAACCCCATTTTTGTATCCCGGTTCCGAGATACTGCCAGGAAGGGAATTTTCGCATTTTCACGGTCCGTCTTACATCTACATGGGAACTCTGTAAATCATTCTTAAGTGACTGGCAGATCGTTCGTCCAGCCACTTTCATAATATTTATCTACTATTCAATTCTCGAAATGCTCGCCTGAAGAATGAACAAATCTTTTCATTTGAGCTTTGATTTCACTTAAATTTACTATTATGACATATCATCCTGATGTCACTTGGAATCAACAATAAATTTTCGTCTTCGGAAAAGAAATCGGCAATAGAATTTTCTGAAGAAAATCTTGCGGCAATAAAAAACGCCCTCGGGCATGGATATTTCTGCCGTCCTAGTTCGTAAGTAGTTCATAAGTAGTTTGTAAGTTTAGGGACTGATGACCCCGTAGTTAAGTCCCATACGCTTAACAAACATATGAACATAAGGAATAAAAAACGCCATTCTTGTATTGATTCCCTGCCAACTCCTGTAACGTTTCCTTCACATTCACTTCCCTGTATCACAAATCATGCTGTACTTCTTTGTACTCTTACGATATCCTTCGTCAGTACTACGTGTCAAGGATTCCACAATACGCAGCATTACTCCAAAAGCCGACAGGCCAGCGTACAGCACGCGAACACGCAGTAGTTTTGTCACATCAGGTAAGTGAACTGTTTTTAATCTTCTGGACCTACTGCGTCGTAAATTATTTAATCCAACAGGCCTGTTTCGGCGTGAATGCCATCGTCAGGTGTACTGTAAACATACAAAATTATCAAATGTTTGTAGAGTTTATGGGACTTAACTAAGGGGTCATCAGTCCATAAACTTACAAACTACCTTTGAACTATAGTTTCCAAATGATAAGCCAAGATCGCAAACTACCAATTTATTAAGTGACGACCGGTTTCGGTGCACTATGTCACCATCATCATATTATAATCTGGTCATCTTGTTGAAAAATTGCATATAAAATAAGAAGTGCACTTAGTCACTATATTAAAAAAATATTTAAGTTACAAACGTGACAGCTTACAAAATACTCAATACCTTTGAACTAGCTTATACTAAACGCGGCACAAACATCCATGCCCGAGGGGGATTCGAACCCCCGACCGCAGTAGCCGTACAGACCGTGACTGGCACGCCGCATACCACTCGGCCACCACGGCCGGCATATAAACATACGTAGGTAGGTATTAAATTTACAAGGATAGTTACAACTCAAACACCATAAATTTTAATTCCGCAAACTAATCTATTGGTAATGAATTAAATACAAGTGCAGAAAGATACTCTTGACATACCAATAAGACCAGATATACTCCAGATAATAGCAAAGAAATAAATGCATTGTAGCCTTGTAATATCGCTGACATATCTGTAAAAATAGCTGTCACGCATCAACAACATAGGAATTATATATATATATATATATATATATATATATATATATATATATATATAAAGAGCTACAGCAAACAACAACAGTTCTATACATATGTAAATAAGAACCAAAGGATATAAGATAAACAGCGATCTTACAGGATAAGAAGAGCTATCAATGTGTGTATAAAGTTCATATTTCTCAGTTACAATTTCCTGTTAAATGAAATGGTATACCCACCTATGTATTTGATAGTACACCTGACGATGGCAGTCACGCTGAAACAGGCCTGTCGGATTAAATAATTTATTAAGAAGCAGATTCTTTTGAATTAATATTTTACATCTTGTAGGCGTTCTTCCGATACAAAGCAGTGCTTCGTTCGCCTTTCCCACAACTTCTCCAATGTGCTGTCTTCCATTTATCTATTGAGTAATAATAATACGCAAGTATTCAGTTGAATTTATCCCCTTAGGGGATCCATCTAGAACTCATTTGGAGTAAATCGTTTTAGTGTCTTTTTATCTACTGACGACATTGACAGTTAGAAACGACTTTCAAGGGATTCTCAATCTTTTTGCCCAAATCGTTTACATAGACAAGGAACCACAGATCACCTATAACACAACCCTGAGTAACGCAATACATTACTACGAACTGCGTCTTCTCTGACGGGAAATCAAGTCACATTTCTGAGACGATATTCGATAATCAAAGCAATTTGTTTGGAAGCTATATCAGAGCTACGGTGTCGAAAAAGACCTTCCTGAATTGTGGAATGAATTTGAGACCCCTTGTCGACAGCACTCATTAAATTGCCTGAAAGTAAACAGTAGTTCACAAATCCGTGTTGGCCATAGGTCAATGTCAATGTTTGTAAAGGTTATAGGACTTAACTGCGGGGTCATGTCCATAAACTTAAAAAATACGTATGAACAAACTTACAATAAAGACGACACATAAATTCATGCCCGAGGGAGGATTCGAACCTCCGACGCGGGAGGCCGCGCGATCCGCAACGTGGCCCTTCAGACTGCTCGGCTAGTCCCTTAGGCGGCCATAGGTCAACGCATCGTTTTCCAGATCCGTAATGCTTGAACACAGTATTCATGTCAAAAGTCTACTGCAAAGTGGCGTTAATGACGGTGTCCTATAATTAGTGGATTACGCATATTGCCTTTATTCAATGTTTTACGAGACCTGTGCGAATTTACAGTCTACTAGTACTCATCTTTCGTTGAGTGAGCGGTTGTATATGAATGTCAGGTATGGAGTTATAGTATCAGTATATTCTGATAGGAAGCTAATCAGTATACTGTCTGTACCGGGAGAATTATTTTTGTTAAGCGATTTAAGCTGCTTCTCAATATCTAGGTTATCAAGTTGCACGTAATTTATGTTGGAATATTTACTTCGTCTTCTTTGACGAAATAAATTCCGAAAGAGGTGTTTTCAAGATATGTTTTAGCACCACTGTTATCGAAAACATTACCGTTACCATCGTGTAGTAAAAGTATCATTTGTGTGATCCCTCTAGTATCTTTTACATAAATATTGAAGACAACTGGATAGTTGCCGGCTAGTGATGAAGAATCCTCACTGAGTGTCCTAATTAGAGTTGAAGCATGTATGAAAACTTTTTCAGTTATTTTGGAACCCTTCATATCTGCCAAAGTGTTATTAACTTTCGCCGCTGCGGATTAGCCGCGCATGTTAGAGCGCTTTGATGCGGTGCGCGCGGCAGTGCGCCATCAGGGGTTCGAATCCCCCTCGGGCATGGTTGTTTGTGTCCTCTTTAGTATAAGGTAGTTCATAAGTAGTTTGTAAGTTTAGGGACTCATGACCCCACAGTTAAGTCCCTTAAACCTTACAAACATTTTATTAACTTTCTTTCACGAAGCCAGATATTGGGGAAAAATCAATTAAAACACTTTCTCTGTTTTGACTCATAACAAGTCTCTTGATAAGTATGGAGAAACACTTGTCATTACATTACAACTTCTAAAGGAATTCAGAGGACATTTGCTTTCACCTAATGATGACGCATACCAGGTGAAATTGTATCTATTGAAACTAATTTCACTGCTCTTACATGAGTGCCCATTCAGCAAATAACATATTTCAAGAAAAAGAAAACTGTGTAACCTGCATTTAATAGTATGAATACTCTATGCCGAATATTGACGAAAGACGGAGACCCACTGCTCAAAATCGAGTTTCTCAAATGCATCTTCAGGTGTTTGTTAACTTTAAGGACTTAGCTGCGGGGTCATCAGTCCCTAAACTTACAAACTATTTATGAAATACCTTATACTAAAGACGATACAAACATCCATGCCCGAGGGGGTATTCGAACCCCCGACCGTAGCAGCCGTGCAGACTGTGAATGGCACGCCGCAAACTACTCAGCCCCTTCGGCCGGCCTATCAAATGCATCTGTTTACTAAACCGTATATACGATTGCAGAAAAAGAAGTTTACCAATACGAGTAAAGTAGACGGCTTTTATGTAAAAGAAACAGAAAAACCATTTTCGTGAATATCATAGAATATTAAATCCATCTTTGCGTGTTTTGTAAGGCGCAAGAGGAGGTTTGAACAGTTATTTCAATGCCCTAAAATTTTCTGTTCCATGGGAAAACCATTTTGTAAATAATTTATTTCAATCTTATTTTTATTTGTTATTGGTAATTGTCAAATGATTGTAGAAAACTGGGATAAATAAGGCTTCAAATCGTATCACGGTTATTATATATATATATATATATATATATATATATATATATATATATATATATATGGTGGTCACAAATGAAACGACAGGTAGATGGGGACCAAAATACGTACATTTCTTATAGCGCCCACCAACAGCGATACAAGTTTCACACGGACGGATCATGGATCGATGTAAAAGAGAAAATACGTCCACATGTCCAGCAGTAACAGATCTGCGGGCAACTAGATCTTCACCAGATCTGACGGGACTCTCATAAAACACGCATTTAATACGAGGCGCGTCCAGAAAGTAAGTTCCGTTTCAATTTATCTCCGCCGCAGCGCTGCGATTGTAGTTCCGCACATGCGCTGTAGACGATGTGTATCAAGGAGAAGAACGTGCGGCATTTGGAGATCGCTGTCAGTTACGTACGCTTTGATGTTTACGGACCAAATGCGATGAGTGTTTTGATGGTGAGAAGATGGGTCCGACAGTTCAATGGCGGGCGTAGTGATGTGCATGATGAAGAACGAAGTGGGCGACCACCTTTGGTTACAGAAGAACTGGTTCACGCGATTGATGACAAGATCCAGGAAAACCGTAGGTTTACAGTTAGTGCTCTCGCTATGGACTTCCCCCAAATTCCACGATCACTGATCCATGAAATTGTTACCAAACAACTGAAATTCCGTAAACTTGGCTCACGTTGGGTACCAAAGATTCTCACTGAGCAACACAAAACACAACGGATGGGTAGTGCACTTGAGTTTTTGACCTGTTATGCTGAAAGCGGCGAAGACTTTCTGAGACGGATAGTCACAGGAGATGAAACGTGGGTTTCTTACGACACCGCTGAGGGTAAGCGGTAATCAATGGAATGGAGGCACACTCCATCCCCTCCAAAGGTAAAGCCAAAGCAATTCATGACACCTCGGAAAATGATGTGCACAGTGTTCTGGGACTGGAAAGGCATCCTACTCATTGACTTCTTTCCACGTGGTCAAACAATCAAAGCAGATGCTTACTGCGAAACACTTCGGAAATTGCGCCGTACAATTCAGAAAAAGCGCCAGGGACTGCTGTCAAAAGGTGTTGTTTTACTTCACGACAACGCACGACCACACACTGCAAGAAAAACCTCCTACAGGGATTTAGCTGGGACGTGTTTGACCATCCTCCGTACAGCCCTGACCTCGCTCCTAGCGACTTTCATCTGTCTTTCCTTGGCGGTCATCGCTTCACCAATGACGACGAGCTGAAAGAAACTGTTTCCAACTGGTTGAAGACAAAGGCGGCAGATTTCTATGAAGAGGGTATACAGAACCTGGTGCCACGCTATGACAAATGCCTGCAAAATTTCGACAGTTATGTGGAAAAGCAGTTTAAGAGTTGTAGAATTTTGTGCAATAAAGATTTCTTCTGTGTCTGTGTACTATTTCATTTTATTACCAAACGGAACTTACTTTCTGGACGCGCGTCGTATGATCTCTAAGGAAGAAATCCACGCAGGTGAAATTAGTTGACCGGGTTGGAAAAGGATGTGGTCCACCGGACAGTGAGACGGAATCCCCAAAACGTGCCGTGCTGTGACGGAATGGCCGAGCGGATAGAGGCGTTGTGCTATGATGCGTGAGGCAGCTCCACGTCGGGGGTTCGAGTTCACCCTCTGGCATGGATGTTTGTGCTGTCTTTAGTATAAGTTAGTTCATAAGTAAAGTTTAGGGACTGATGACCCCGCTGTTAGCTCCCATAAGCTTAACAATCATTTGAACCCCAAAACGTGGCCAATACCCCGAGAAAACGTTTAATTCACACAAAACTCTGCACACGAGGTATTTGCGGTCGCTGATTACAAATTTGATGGTAAAAATAGTCTAAGCGAAATCGCGAAGCTAATATAGCAACGTGACCCATTTAAATCCATAATAACTTATTAATAATAGCGTATATATAGTGACACTAATAGTTAATATACTGCCAACGTGATTTGTTTATTATAGGAAAACAGCAGAATATTTGTTGAAAATAAATTGGAAAAACATTCTTCGATACCTTGCACATTGTAATTCAATAATATAATGAAAATTTCTTCAAAGTCGGTGACAGAACACAATAAATGTAATAGTATAAACAGTGATAGAAGTAAAAAGTTTAGCTTAGTTTCGTAGCCCACCGCGCCGTGCGCATCATAGACTATGTTGTGCTACGAAATGTCGACCGCACTGGCATATTTTGGCAGCTCAGTCTTGTCAATCCATCAGATAACTAATCAGTACATAGTCTGAGAGTTGAAATTCCGCTGTATATTGTGGAATATGCCAGTTTTGATCTATGTGAAAATGCAAGTTGGGTAAAGCATGGTCGTTTAGCACAGGTATCGGAAAAATATGATATAAATAGCACAACCTTGGCATGTACGACGCGCGTCCAGAAAGTAAGATCCGTTTGCTAATAAGATGAAATAGTACATAGATACAGAAGAAATTTTTGTTGTACAAACTTCTACAACTATTGAACTACTTTTCCACATAAATGCCGAAATTTTGCAGGTATTTGTCATAGCGTGGCACCAGGTTTTGTACACCTTCTTCATAGAAATCTGCCGCCTGGGTCTTCAACCAGTTGGAGTTTCTTTCAGTTCGTCTTCCATAGCGAGAACACTAATTGTAAACCTACGGTTTTCATGGATCTTATTATCATTCGCGTGAACCAGTTCTTCTGTAACCAAAGGTGGACGCCCACTTCGTTCTTCATCGTGCACATCTCTACGCCCGCCATTGAACTGTGGGACCAATCTTCTCACCATGGAATTGCTCATCGCATTTGGTCCGTAAACATCGCAAATTTGCCGATAAATTTCACTTGGTTTCACTTTCCTCGCATTCAGAAACCGAATCACCGACCTGATTTCACAGGCGGCGGGATTTTCAATCAACGGCAACATTTCAAACAAGCACAACAAAGCGTACGTAACTAACAGCGATCTCCAAATGGCGCACGTTCTTCTCCTTGATACACATCGTCTAATGCGCATGTGCGGAACTGCAATCGCAGTGCTGCAGCGGAGATAAGAGGCCATTTTTTTTAATCGTCGTGAGTTCTATAGTTCTACACTATGTTCTTTGGCGCAGGTCTCATAGTTTAGGCTATGCTGCAAAGGTCACGAAAGCTTATGGGACTTAACTACGGGGTCATCAGTCCCTAAACTTACAAACTACTTATGAACTAGCTAATACTAAGGAAGGCACAAATATCCATGCCCGAGGGGGGATTCGAACCCCCGACCGTAGTGGCCGTACAGACCGTGATTGGCACGCCGCAGTCCACTCGGCCCTCTCGGCCGTCGTGGTAAACCATTGTACGTTATTATTCTTATTTCAATTATTTCTCATTTTCGTATTAACATTTAGTATAGCCTACGATGAACACAGGATTATACCGAAGAAATTGAAAGAAACCATACCATGATACGTTTAGAAGTTAGTTTAACCCATTTTTTCCCATTGCTGGGTACACCCAACACGAAATTTAGCCTTAAAAATGCAGTCGAAATGGACTTACTATAAAAAACTCACCATGCATGTGTGTTAAAAGGCTTTAACAATTGCATGGTGAGTTGTGTATAGTAAGTCCATTTCGACTGCATTTTTAAGGCTAAATTTCGTGTTGCGTGTAGAAATGTGTTAAAGATTACCCGTGCAAAGCCAGAGCGGCTCAGCTATTTATTAATAAAATAAATAAAAGGTGTTAAGTCATAATTATTGTATACCGAATTTCAAATATCTATCAACACTGGTCGCAAAGTACGTAGTGAGTGGGCAACAGAATCTGTGCTCGCTGGTGGGTAAGCTCGCTGAAAGTAAAGAATAGAATTTGATAAGTTCCAACGCTCTATTTTATCCAAATTTATGAGAAAACCCGGGGAGCTATAAAAATTTGTTTAAATAAAAAGAAAAGGTCTTTTAATTATCTACAACTTTCTCGCTTACGAAAATTTCCTGACCACAAAACGAGAATTCTTTCATGTCGCAATTTTTATTTAATATAAAAGTAATAGTTTCAATTATTATTTTCATACAAACACAATACACATTGCACTTTCTAAGAACATTGTTCCTTTCCTTCAGTATTCACATGAAAAAATTGGTAATTTTTTTCCAATGCAAAGAGGTTCAAATGACAATGTAATTGAGCCGAGCGCCACTTGTAGAACTACGCATTTGTCGGCCCGGCTCCGTTTCTACACCCAACCAAGATGGCTGCCAGGCTTCACTGCCTGTGCGCTGATGCAGGCGGTATGCCTCTCTGTATTACTCTGTGCTGCAACGTGCGCGGCTCCAGGCAGTCGCGTGGTTCGCAGAAACTCACCGTGACTCACCTGCGTCACGTCACGGAGCTGCGTCTCAACTTGCGACCAGCGCTGACCGCCACAGCGTTCCCAGCACTTACAATATTCATCAACCGATTCTAAGAAAATTATACAATGAAAAATTTACTCTTTACAGCGAAATACATTCGATCGATAATGTTTCTACCCATTATCTTATATAGTTACTGTGCTACATCGAATTAAGTAAACCACTGCGCAAAATTTTGAAGACTTCGCATACAAAAAATCTCATTGCTTAGACTTTGCGTATGGTTGATTTTAGCACATACAATGCTAATGAAATGTAGGTAAGGTATCTAAATTTTATTTAAGGTTGAGAGCAGAACGATAACTCATTTCATTCTCGAGATACAGGGTGTAATGTCAGACGAACAGACGCGGGAGGTGCACGCAGTTCTGTCCATGCCGACTTGGCGGTTCTACGAAACACTTGTCATCCGGTTGTAAGAAAAACAGCTTCGTTTGTACGTCCAGATCGAAAGAGTTCACCTGTAAATTCGGCCTGTCATGCCCAGTGTTCACGTAGACCGTGAACATATCCTGATCGGAGCAAAGTATAAATTAAGAAAACAACTAGAGGACCAGTGCGAAAGAAAGAAATTGCGTTTGTGTAAACAAAAACGGAAGGAGAGAGTTATGTCAATTCTGATACTTGATGAAAAATCTGTTGATGAATACCTTTCGTTTAAAACAAAAATGAAGGAAATCGGCAGGGTAGTTTGCTCTGGCCGACTTACTTTAGTTTCCGTAGATTCTTTTAGCATACAAGATTGAGATAACGGACAATCCTCTCTCTCTCTCTCTCTCTCTCTCTCTCTCTCTCTCTTTTTTTTTTTTTTTTTTTTTTTTTTTCGAAATACGTACATAAACCTTACATGGACTACGGAAAATGCAAGGAGATACCCACTACACGACTTTTACCTATACAATATTAATTACATTTGTGTGTGTAGTATTTTTCTTCCTTCAATTCTTTGTTTTCCGTAATAATAGGCTAAACACATGTACCCGAGTGAGGAAAGCTTGTTTCATGAACTGTATATTAATTTCGTATTTGAACGAGAATCTATTTAGTTTACTCAGTCTCACATATAAAATGTTGTGTGTTTCAGCAATTACCTGCAAATAAAACAAACGACGCGTTAATAACTCAACCTCACGATATTATGCGAGAATTTTCTTCGACGCGGTGGGGTAACCGAGCGGTCTAAGGCGCCTCGCTGCGGAGCACACGGTGGCTCGCCGTAGGAGGTTCGAGTCCTCCCTGGGGCATGGGTGTGTGTGTTGTCCTTAGGTTAGTTTACTTTAGTATAAGTAGTTTGTAAGGTACGGACTGATGACCACGCAGTTTGGTCCGAGAGATATACAGACATTTGAACACTTAAAGATTTGAATATTCTTCACAAAATTTATTCAAGTTAAAGAATGTGTAGGTTTCTGCTACGTGATCGAATCGTCAGTGAATCTTCAATCGATTAGTTTTTATTATGAATTACAATTATCACAGCACAGATCCAGGAAAGCGACTGGGCTCTTAGCTTTCTGTGACAGTTTTCTTGAGCCAGACTCTTCTTTCTGAATTTGTGAATTCAGATGGAAGTACTATAAAACGAGGCGCATCCAGAAAGTAAGTTCCGTTTGGTAATAAAATGAAACTGTACACAGATACAGAAGAAATTTTTATTGCACAAAATTCTACAACTCTTAAACTACTCTTCCACATAACTGCCGAAATTTTGCAGGCATTTGTCATAGCGTGGCACCAGGTTTTGTGTTCCTTCTTCATAGAAATCTGCCGCCTGGGTCTTCAACCAGTTGGAGTTTCTTTCAGCTCGTCTTCCATAGCGAGAACACAAATTGTAAACCTACGGTTTTCCTGGATCTTGTCATCAATCGCGTGAACCAGTTCTTCTGTAACCAAAGGTGGACGCCCACTTCGTTCTTCATCCTGCACATCACTACGCACGCCATTGAACTGTCGGAGCCATCTTCTCACCTTCGAATCAATCATCGCATTTGGTCCGCAAACAACGTAAATTTGCCGATAAAGTTGACTTGGTTTCAATTTCCTCGCCTTCAGAAACCGAATCACCGAACCACCGACCTGATCTCCAATTGGCGCACGTTCTTCTCCTTGATACACATCGTCTAAAGAACATGTGCGGAACTGCAATCGCAGTGCTACAGCGGAGATAAATTGAAACGGAACTTACTTTCTGGACGCGCCTCATATTTACCTTCATTCTTGTCCTATAAAGAACGCTCTAAAGTGCAACACCAAACAAACGAATATTCACAATCCTTCTTATGGCAGGCAAGCAATGTATAGGACCAAGATGGCGGGGAAAAATCGTGTGGTTCGATTACAGCCAATCACGAGTTGCAGAAGGTGGGAAGCGGCGCGTAAAAAGATGGCCATACTTCGCCTATAAAGAGCTTTAGCCTGCTGCTTTTGGACGAGTGGTCCATACGCCGACACAAGTACCGTCGCTGGGAAATTGGTTCGGTGTTGGTGGCCGTTATTCCAACGTTTATCCATTTTCAGACTTAAATTCTTCTGTACCGGTGCCAAAACATACAGCGTAGCCGGGCCGATTACTGGTGACGAAACCCTTAGGGGGTCTAGAGCGGTCTAAAGCGCACTGCTGTGTGTGCCGGCCGCGGCGGCCGCGGGGACTGAGGCGCTCCAGTCACGGTCTGCACGGCCACTACGGTCGGGGGTTCGAATCCCCCCTCGGGCATGGATATTTGTGCCGTCCTTAGTCTTAGTTAGTTCATAGGTAGTTTGTAAGTTTAGGGACTGATGACCCCGTAGTTAAGTCCCATAAGCTAAACAAACATCTGAACATTTCTTTTTGCACCGCTGTGGAGCGCGCAATTGCTCGCCGTCGGAGTTTCGAGGCCTCCCTGGGCATGGGTGTGTGTGTTCTCCTTAGGTTAGTTTACCCGAGTTTGTTTGTAAGCTACGGACTGATAACCAAGCAGTGTGGTCTGATAGATTAACAAACATTTGTACATTTGAAACCCTTTGGTCGGCTCAGAGCCTCCGCAAGTAGTCGGCCCCACTGGACTTGACCGTTAGGCGGCGTCGGCTCCACTTTCAGAGCCCCGTAGCGCGCCATAATTTTGTTTGTCTCCCGCAGGTCCCCACAATGCCGCAAGCGGCCGACAGCGAACAGAATTGAAGAGCGCCTTGGCGGTCATTATTGCGGTAAACTTCTGCGCGAACTTTAGCTGTTCTTCGCACTCTTTTCATAAGAGAGTATTCATTCTAGATACGCCGCGAAAACTATTTAAATATATAACTACAAAACGGCTTCAGACTCGTTGAATATACAGCAACTATCGGTTGTGTGTAAATTTATTTCACATACGTTGTACAAATCGGTCAACACTGTTTCTTCTTCCTAATTAAACCGAATTAAGGCATTTATGGTGTTAGTGTTCTAAGTGCAGCAAGTGAACGGAATTTATCGTCAGACACGATTTTTTGCCACTTTCTCAGTTCATTTTACGATTGCAATGCCGCAAGCGGCCGACAGCGAACAGAATTGAAGAGCGCCTTGGCGGTCATTATTGCGGTAAACTTCTGCGCGAACTTTAGCTGTTCTTCACACTCTTTTCATAAGAGAGTATTCATTCTAGATACGCCGCGAAAACTATTTAAATATATAACTACAAAACGGCTTCAGACTCTTTGAATATACAGCAACTATCGGTTGTGTGTAAATTTATTTCACATACGTTGTACAAATCGGTCAACACTGTTTCTTCTTCCTAATTAAACCGAATTAAGGCATTTATGGTGTTAGTGTTCTAAGTGCAGCAAGTGAACGGAATTTATCGTCAGACACGATTTTTTGCCACTTTCTCAGTTCATTTTACGATTGTGAAACTTTTGTTCAAATGTTAATCTCGGAAGAGTTTCACAAAACTTTACGTCTTTGCTTCTTGAGTGCCTGCTGTATTTTCCAATATTTAGATATTTTACAGCATCGAAAAATGAAATATCCCGTCAGATACAACACTGTAAAATATCTTCTTACCCTGTGAATACAGCAACCAGCCACTACAAAATTCTTTTAAGAACACAAAGTATGGCATTATTTTTTCTTAACTAAGTGGCATTGCGGCTTGCACACTGGTCGACCACGGACCGGCAGTAGCAAAAAGCCGGTCCGCTGCTGGCCATTACAGTGGCGCACGTCGTCAAACGGCAGCTGAGCTGCACACGCTCCGATTTTTACCGGCCGTCCTCCGTGCACAGTTTCCGCTGTCCCTTCTCGCCATACAGTAGACGTAGCGCACATACGACTAAAATGTAAAAATATTGATTCTGCATACAATAAATTACAAATATTTCAATTCTCGTCTGTTCCAGGGCACTGAATAAAATTCAGTGGCGTAGTAAAAGTTTTGTGTCAGACTGGGACTCGAACTCGTTCGAGTTTTATTTTATATTTTTTTTATTTTTCATTTTTTATTCTTCTGGTAGATCGTTTCATTATTTTATGATGTTATTGAGATCTTCGCTTTGTTTTATTATGGAGGGTGGCTAGCCCTCTGACAGATCGGCTGTACAGAAACGTTTCCAGCCCTGCCCAAATCATCAACCTATCGCGCCCTAATGTCCATTATTCTATTTTCTCGCAACTTTATCTGCATTCCCGCAAGGGATCGAACTCCTTTCTATACCCACAAGAAAATGGTCATTTGCCCGTTTGAGGCATGCGTTTGCCGTGGAATTAAATGATTAGAAGATACGGTAGTGGAAGTAGGAACAGTTTCGTGGAACAAAACTTCGAACCCATTTGAAGTTAGAAATGCGACTAGAGATACATTGAGATAACTTTCCTGCGAACTGAATGAGAGTTTTGAGTTAATGGAGAGCAAAGAAAAAAATTCATTTCGTAACTAGTATACTAATGTGTGATGATACAGTACTTATTAGTCAATTGTATAATGTCAGAAATATTTGTCATAATACTATGCAAAATAGTTTGGGATTAATTAATTTAAGTTTGGAATCAACTTCATTCGACCACGATAGCCAAGCGACTGCTCGTTTGACGTAAAATGCCAGTGTGTCGGTGTGTGTGCAAGCAGCGCTCAAACGGTAAAATGTTCAAATGTTTGTATAGCTTATGGGACTTAACTACGGGGTCATCAGTCCCTAAATTTACAAACTATTCATGAATTAACTAATACTAAGGACGGCACAACAAATATCCATGCCCGAGGGGGGGATTCGAACCCCCCCCCCCCCCCGCAACTGTAGTGGCCGTGCAGGCCGTGACTGTAGCGTCTGAGTCACCTCGGCCACCGCGGCCGGCTCAAACGGTAAAATACCGGACGATATTAACCGGCCGTCCAAAGTCGGTGTGTGCAACCAGCCTAATACGCCACTCTACCGCAAATATCAAAGCAGCAATAAAGCGCCGACACTACGAACACACGAGGGGATTGTCGGACCAGACAAGAGAACTGATTACTAAATTAAAAGCACAATTACAACAATCTGAAGAGGTACGTCTCGCAGGCCACAGTGGCCGAGCGGTCAGCGGCGCACAAGTCCCAGTCTGCACGGCCGCTACGGTCGGGGGTTCGAATCCCCCCCTCGGGCATGGATGTTTCAGCCGTCTTTAGTATAAGCTAGTTCATAAGTTGTTTGTAAGTTTAGGGACTGATGACCGCGCTGGTAAGTCCCTTAAGCTTAACAAACCTTTGAACATTAGGTACATCCGGTTTATTCTAAAATAAAAACAAAAATATACCGTTTTTCATAAAATTATACTTATTAGGGATTGTGCGGTCCCTCGAATCGATGTTTCTAGTCCTCCATCGGGCATGTGTGTGTGTGTGTGTGTGTGTGTGTGTGTGTGTGTGTTCAAATGTTTGTAAACCTATCGGACCAAACGGCGTGGTCATCAGTCCGTAGCTTACAAACTAATTAAACCTAGGTAAACTAACCTAAGGACAAACACCCATGCCCAGGGAGGACTCGAACCTCCACGGCGAGCAACCGCGCTCTCCGCAGCGAGGCGCTTTAGACCGCTCGGCTACTCCACCGCGGTGTGTGTGTGTGTGTGTGTGTGTGTGTGTGTGTGTGTCCTTAGTATAAGTTAGCTTAAGTTCTTTGTAAGTATGCGGACCTATGACGACAGACTTCTGTCCCGTAGGATTATAAACGTTTGTACATTTGGATCGCTGACCTCGCTTTCAAAAAAGACTTCACGGGTTCCCGAATGAAACTTTCACTCTGCAGCGGAGAGTGCGCTGATATGACAACTCCTGACAGATTAAAATTTTGTGTCGGAACCGGGACTCGACCTATGTCATTCGAGGGAAATCGCTCTACCGATATATATATATATATATATATATATATATATATATATATATATATATATATATTCCCCATGTAGATCTATGCTTTGCGGTCGTTTATTCAGTTCGTTCGTGGTTGTTCGTTGAATACTCGGTTCAGCTTTGTTATTATAGAGTGCGTTGAGCCCCCTGACCGGAAGCGTTAAACCACGGCTTGAGCTATCCCTGCACGACTCCCGAGCCGTCCTCACAACTGTACTTCTGCCAGTACCTCGCCTCCTACTCTCCAAAAGTGCCCGCGAAAGGCAAAGGTCCCAGGTTCGAGTCCCGGTTCTGGCTCACAATTTTAATCTGCGAGGAAGTTTCACATCACGGGTTATTTACACGACTTAAATCTTGCAGGGTATAAATAAATTAATCGGTACTATGTATAACGCTATTCGAAGTTCCAAATTGCAGTTTAGTTTTATTTATTTTTTTCTAAAAGTAACCTCAAGAAGGATATTTAGAATTTTTTTCATCTCAAAATCCTTTAAATTAAATACTTATAGCTACAAAGAGAGAATACGAAAGAGTTACATTCATTGCATAAAAATTTCGAAGATAAGTTTGGAGAAAAAAGTAACTAAACTTGCAATCAAAAAAATAAATAAATAAATAAATAAATAAATAAATTGGTGCCTTTTTCGGTGTACCCATAGCATGCCCCATCATGTCTCCTAAAGGAATTGATAAAATTACAGTACGATACGCCGCGGTGGAGTAGCCTAGTGGTCTAAAGCGCCTCGCTGCGGAGCGCTTGGTTGCTCGCCGTGGAGGTTCGAGTCCTCCCTGGGGCATGGGTGTGTGTGTTTGTCTTTAGGTTAGTTTACCTAGGTTTAAGTTTTTTGTAAGCTACGGACTGATAACCACGCAGTTTGGTCCTATAAATTTACAGACATTTGAACATTCGAACAGTACGATTGTCAGATCGCTACTATCATCACAATAGCGATAAATTCCTTTTTATAAAAGAGTCGACCAACAAAAATTCGCGAGGGTTCATGCCCTTGTCCTAAAATGCGTTACAATGTTCTGAACAACGTTCATTTGTGAACAGATGTTTTCAGGTATGAATATTAACAAAACAAAAACAAACGCAAATTTAATGAAATTAAAATTTTTGAATATCCGTCTCCAGATCGCTTATATTTTCTAAAACATTACCGGTTTCGGGACAGCTGCCCATCTTCAGATCAAAATTTTGAAGTTACAGAGTAACCTGTCCTGTAATGAACGAATGTTCACAATAACGACTGTGAACATTCGTTCATTACAGGACAGGTTACTCTGTAACTTCAAAAATTTTGATCTGAAGATGGGCAGCTGTCCCGAAACCGGTAATGTTTTAGAAAATATAAGCGATCTGGAGACGGATATTCAAGAATTTTATTCATATAACGATCGCAATAACTCCCTGGAGACTAATAAGTCTTGCTTTGGCAAATTTAATGCATCGTTGCAAGCTGTATTTAGAATTGCAACTGCCGAAACAATTGTGCGTAACATGAGGAAAATTAGTGGCTTCAAAGCGATGGAAAAGATTAAGAAAGAATGTTGAAAATTTGTACAAAGTAACGTGAGCAATAAAACTATTATTCCTGTCTGTACACAAACATTGGCATTACTATTATTATTATTCGTTAATTCACAAACAGCACGAAACTCGCCGTGATAAGTTCATCGACAGCACGTTCCTCTCCTAACTGTGTCATGACAGCGCTGTCTCTTCCTCGCTCACATCGCCGGCCGCAGTGGCCGAGCGGTCTCCGGCGCGCCATTCACTGTCTGCACGGCCGCTACGGTCGGGGGTTCAAATACCCCCTCGGACATGGCTGTTTGTGTCGTCTTTAGTATCAAGTAGTTCACAAGTAGTTTGAAAGTTTATGGACTGACGACCCCGCAGTTAAGTCCCTTAAGCTTAACAAACATTTGAAGTATTTTTCGCTCACATCACGTGCCCCACACCACTGCGCTGCAGCAGAGTACCGATGCTGTTCCCGGTGCCAGCCAGCCACCAGAGTTGGAGAGGCCTGCATTAAGGTATCTAGTAGCAATATTAGCATTTTATTGCTGCTCGCTAAATACCTTGCTGTAGCGTAAACTGTTCAAATGTCAGGAACTGTCGTCATAGGATTCAACTTCACATTGTGCATCTTGTGTGGCTTCGTGTCATTCATATACACAGTTCTTCAAACCCCCTTTCAGGTGTTATAACTATATGAACAGCAGATGACCTTCAAATTCTGTATTACAAGTTGCTAAGATTAATTTCGTAAACAAAGATTCGAACTGCAAGGTGGCAACTAATCTTGTGCCCCCAATAGATATTTTTTTTAACATACAGCTCGTTTTTAAGTGCTAACACCACTGTAAAATCCTCTTACTTATTTGATTCAAAACCTATATTGCTTTGACTAAGAGCCTGTTATGCAACAGTAACTATCTCTGAACACTAGTAGTAGGGAAACTTGTATTCCTGAGAAACATAAATTGGAAGACAGTATTCATTCTTTCTTTGTTCCTTCCTTAAATCGATTTGTGTAGTTAAACGCTGAGCAGCTCTTCACCAGTGTGCTTCAAGGATACTGTAATAGTCAGATGGTACAGACGTGACTACCGACTAAGTATACATACCGCAGTAGCTATACAATACTCGAATTTTCTTATAACAACACTCGTATTTATATGACGCTTGCAACTATAATCGCGTAAGCAGCAATGAGGTTAGAATAAAGAGCGGTGGCGTTAGCTATGCTGGGAACAGGCATTGGTCAAAGCCAGGGCGCCATGTTTTTGTGCTCAAACCAAGGATTTTTGAATATTGCCCTCTTTACGTGAAGCTACTAAATTGATAGTCACATCAGCGCATTTACTTATACCTGAACTACATTTGAAGGACTAGAACTACTTTACCGTTCAGTACGACCAATGGTTTGGGCGCAAACAAATGCCGAAATGCGCATTTTGCTGGCTTAACTTTTTCATAGGGAATCTCCAGAAATTCGAACCTCCGTGGTTAGGTAGTTATATTGACAAGGTCTTTGGTCCCTCAACAGTCGGCCATTGTTTGACCTGGCCAAGTCGGATCGGGTCGGTTTTCGCGTGCAGTGTAAGTTCGGCCTTACTAATCTAGTGGGCTCATAAACTAATTTTCAGAGAAACCGCCGGCCGCTGTGGCCAAGCCGTCCGCGGCGCGCTAGTCACGGTCTGCACGGCCACTACTGTCGGGGGTTCGAATCCCCCCTAGGGCATGAATATTTGTGCCGTTCTTAGTCTTAGCTAGTTCATATGTTTAGGGACTGATGACCCCGTAGTTAAGTCCCATAAGCTCTACAAACCTTTTGAACATTTTCAGAGAAACCATTTCTCACAATTTCGGATGAGGTTTGTGCATTCCTCCGGATCTAAACACATTTTTTCGACAGCAGGCCGAGCGTAAACTCACCAGCTACTAGAATTTTAAGAGAGGAGCACACATTTTCAATTACATCTAAAGTAGACTCCGTTCTGCAGGTCTCTAAAAGCTGAAACGTACAGCCTATGCCGTGTCCTCCTCCGGAGAAAGCCGTCGACGGATGCGATAGGTAGGGGAACATGGCCAGCGCCTGACAATTCCGTACCGTTGTGGCAGTTTCCTTGCCCCGAGCCGCTACTTCTCAATCAGGTAGCTCCTCAATTGGCCTGAAAAGGACTGAGTGCACCCCGCTTGGCAACAGCGCTTGTTGGATGCGGACGGTGACGCATCCATATGTTAGCTATGTCCGACAGGGCTTAACTTCGGTCTAGCGGGTATCGGGGTAGTCACTGCGGCACAGCCGTTGGCACATATTCAGAACTGTTAAAGAATACGGCAGAAGAACTAATATACTGTTCAGTAAAATTGTCATTGCCGTTTCCCTGTTACAAATTTAAGTAACATTCGAAGTCGAAATATTTAATTACGAGGCATGTCCACAAAGTAAGTTCCGTTTGGTTATATAAACCAAACGAGTACAGATACAGAAAAAATTTTATTGTATAAAAATCTACAATTGTTCAACTACTTTTCTACATATCTTCCGAATTTTGTAGGCACTTGTCATAGCGTGGCACAAGTTTTTGTGTGCCTTCTTCATAGAAGGTTGCCGCCTTTGTATTCAACCATGTGGTAACATGTTCTTTCAGCTCATCATCGCTGAAGTGTTGACCACCAAGGGCATATTTTAGGTGTAAGAAGGGGTGAAAGGAGTTTTCTTTTTCCCTTCACGTTACCGCCCGACCTCACAAGGCGAATGCGACCAATCAACTCTTACGGGAATTTTACTGGGACGTGTTTGATCATCCTTTGTTCAGCCTCGCTCCTAGCGACTTTCTTCTTACACCTAAAACCTGTCCATGGTGGGCAACACTTCAGCGATGATGACGAGCTGAAAGAACTTGTTGCCACATGGTTGAATACACAGGCGGCAACCTTCTACGAAGAAGGCATACAAAGACTTCTGCCACGCTATGACAAATGCCTACAAAATTTCGGAAGCCATGTAGAAAAGTAGTTTAATAGTTGTATATTTTTATACAATAAATATTTTTTCTGTATCTGTACACGTTTGTTTTATATAACCAAACGAAACTTACTTTGTGGACATATTTCGTATTTCGTCCGTTTTAGGGCATTGAAATAAATCCAATGGCGAAATGAAAATTTGTGCTGGACTGGGATTCGAATCCGGATTTCCCGCTTTGGGCCAGAGGTCGCCTTAACTTATTTTTCCCTTCAGGTAGATCTATGCTTTGCGGTCGTTGGTTCAATTCGTTCATGGTTGTTCGTTGAATATTTGGCTCAACTTTTTTATATAACAGAGCGCGTTGAGCCTCCTGACCGGGCGCGCTGAACCACGGCGCCCGGCACCAATAACGCTATCCACGTACGCTTCCCATCCAATCCAAATTCTTACCTTGTAGTACACTACGACTGTAGTGACCCCAGCACATTTGATTCCACTTGCTCGCAGTCTATACTGGATTCCCGCAAGGGATCGGGCGTATCAGTGCGTCCGTAATACAAGCTGTTACAGTAATTTATCATTTAGATCTGCTTCGTTTAAAACAATAATTTAGCCCAAGAACAAATATTACAATGTAGCTCATATTCTGATAATTATGAGAAACTACAGCGGAGAAAACTATTCTTTAGCTGTTTTTAGGGGGTGAATGATTTGTCCCAGGCCATGAAAATTGATTTATGGACCGGACAGCCTATCATTAAATATATAAAAATGAAGGCTTGTTTTTTATGTTTGTTCGTATATTATGCGTTGCCGTGTTTTTCATCCCACTGCGATAAAGCTTTGTCAACACATTGATTGGACTGTCGAGAAAGGTTTCCTGCATAACTGTATCTAAGTACGACACATCATCAATTGCGTTTAAATTTATCACTTCTTTTCAACTAGTATATTTAGAATATATTATTCACGCAGTATCCACTGAGAGTACGCTCAAAATGTTTTCAGTGTACGGTTGACTGTTTAGGAGATATGATGTCATAAACACTGAGGCGCCTGTGAAACTGTTGCGACAAGTTTTTTTCGTATTTTATGCATCGTCGTATCGTTCATCGGATTACGATGAAACTTCGTCAACATGTTATTTGAACTTACATGCGTAATTGTATCACTGTGCACGTAAATTTTTGTGTGACGGAGCGTACTGTACTTGCGACCTTCGACAAAAACTGAAGTATTATTGCCATCTTGATGAAATATTGCACACTTAAAATTCAAACCGAGAGGAACTTTACGGTCTACCAAAGATTTTATACGACACATGGTGAAAGGTAATTTGCAATAAACTTACGCATCACTTTACAAATGGCCATAAAGGTAACTTATATAATTTTTCATTGGTGAAGGAGACAATGCACTGGTGTGAAGGAGAGACGAAGGGGTCATTTGTAGACCAAGGGGAAGGTGGAGATTGGCGGAATATGCACTAGGAGGTGTTGAACAGAGAGAGAAAAGAAGAGGGAATGAACAGAGGAAGAGAGAGGAGGGGAGAGGAAGTATATTCCTGTACATTTTGGTTGCAGAAAATGAGGTGGAAGATTTTCTTTTTTTAATTTTATGTAGATTCGAGTTGAGAGTAGGTAGGATTCAAGTTGCCTATCTTTCGCATGGACCGTAGAGTTTTTATATGTGGCTTATTTTTTCATAGTTTCACACTACTTCTTCTATTTTTCTCGACTGATCTGTGTTCAGTTTTTCACTGCCTGTCTACTGCGCCAACTTATAACTAAATCTGAGGGGGTTGCGGTGGAGAAGTTCCCTTGTTAGTAGGATTACTTCGAGTCATGCCGTATGTTTGAACGTAGGCTTTCGCCGTCATTATTGTTAAAATTGAAATTTTTCTGAGCTCTTTGCCGCGTCATGATGATATATTTCTCCAACGTTTCGGATCCGTATTCCCTGAAGAAGGCTCCTGTAACTGATCCGAAACGTTGGAGAAATATATCATCAAGACGCGGCAAATAGCGCAGAAGAATTTCAATTTTAACATGCAGTATATTGTTTAGCATAATTTTCGGAATTTATTTACAACCTGCTTTCGACGTAATTTGTTTTTAACTTTGCCATTCGACAGAGGCAAGCAAGAGCTGCATTTTAAAATTTAGTAATGGTGTCCGCTGTTCCGCTCTACCGCAATTTGGCGGTTGCTATATTTGCAGCAGAAAAGTCAGGACAATCATAACTGAGAGGTTAGTCACGTATCACTAAAAGCTACGGACAGAGGTGGTGCAGTGATGACACACTTTATTCGCATACGGGATGACGGTGGTTCAAATACACATCCGGCCATCCAGATTTAAGTTTTTCAGCGATTTCCCTAAATAACACCTGCCAAATGTCGAGATGGTTCCTCTGAAAGGGCACTGCCGATTTCTTTTCCTAGCCATGGCAAAAATACAGAGAGAGAGCTTCGTTTCTAATGATCACTCTGTCGACGGGACGTTAAAACTCTAAGCTTCCTTCATCCTTTTAAATGTGTTTATTTCCGTCAACAGTTGCAATAAAATTGTTTAATAACATGTTTCGATCACTTGGATCATCTTCAGATCTTATAGTTGCGTCCGCAACTCGTCTGGCTGAGTACTAATTGGTACTTCATTCTTCCTAAAAAAATTAAAAAAATATTCCGTGGTTTGTACCACTTCCTTAATAAAACCATCAATTATAAAAATGCATTTTACTTTTTCATTGACAAACCGTTAACAACATGGTAGTTAACTACTTGTATTTTATAAAATTGTCGCTCGAGAAGGGCCGTGGGATCTAAGACATGTTTCCACAGGTTGCGTGTTTGCTCCTCATCGGACGTTCGAGTTCTCCCTCGGGCAATCTGTAGTTTGTAATTCTAAGAAACAATGACGCCAGCAGTTAGGTCCCATAGTTTTACACACATTTGATAATTAAAAAAAATTCTACAAAGAAAAAGAATAGTATTTACACTTTATCGCATTCAAAACTACCTAACTACGCTATAGTGCCTACAGTCTACGAAAACAGAAGTGGGGAAAAAGTGCAACGTTTTGGGAGCGGAATTTCGAAGGACTGTTTATCACAAGTGAATTTCAAGTGCGTCAATAAATTTTGTTCGTTTGAGTTTGGTGCAGTAAATGGTAACATTTTGTAATGTTTATTCGTCAGTGATGGGAGAGTGAAAATCAACTGAGTTTCAGCAACAGATATTGAGCCCACATGTGTTAGTGGCAAGTTGGCGGCAGTTCTTCAGATAATGGGCTTGTTTTCCCCAGTGCGCATAATCCGGCCTGCGGTGGAGACAGACAATAGCCCGAAAGGCGTGAGTTCGCGTACCGGTCGTCCCCGGCACCTCCAGGTAGTCTGCTAATGACCTCAGGCCACGTGCTCGCTGGGAGGCGGTACCTGAGGAATTATAGTAAAGGGGTGGGGGAGAGGGGAGGAAGCTTTAGCCAATAGATTTGCATTTGGGGTTGTAACCCAAAGTGTGAAATTCCAAAGCAGTGGTTGAGACGCTGAGTGACCATCAGTAGTCGTTCGGTCATCGACAGCTTCGCACTCTCGACTGCTTCTTCGCATCCTCCTGAGCGACGATCAGCCATCGTTCGGCCACCGACAGCTTCGCATCCTCGACAGCTTCTTCGCATCCTCGACATGTCGCAGCAACGCAGAATAAATGAACACCTGATACCGAAGATGCGTAGGTAAGTGTTGCGGCTTTTTGCGTGCGAAGCTGGCTCGTCGGCAGTGAACTTGTGTGGTATCGTAGTGATGTTGGCAGAAGACATCACAACGGTCAACACACTGCTATAAAGTGGAACTTTTCATTTTGATGGGGCTGTCACCCACGAAGATTAGAGCTATTAACCTGTTGATGAAGTTACGAGTTATCATTTAACAACTGTTAGCGGTGCTGAGTTTTCTTATTCCGAAATCGGGGCGTCCTGGTTGATAAATAGTAGTGGAATTGCGGTGACTCTTTACGTTTTATGATGTGGTTCAGTGGTTCTGACGACCATTAGGTAGTTAGTCTGTGGATTATTTAAATGTATTTAACGCATAGTTTGGGTCTAGAGTCGCACATCGCCAGAAATCCACAATTTCGGTGGCGTACGCGACCTAACCACGAATGGCTAGGAATTGAGTGTTACAGCTTGTTAGTAAACTGTTGTTTCTTTCGGTGTTAGTTTTTTTGACAATATTTGGTTGTTTTATGATCTTAAAACACGCGATACAATTTTCTTTATCGGTTTTGTTTTTCGGGGAGTGGCTACATTAACTGTGCTCACTTGAAAATATCGCGGTCTCGTCCGCTACAAAATATTTTAAAATTCTGAAAAACGTAGTTTTTAACGAAGTCTTCTACCACATTTCAAAAATATCTTATATTTCCTTGTTTTATGTTAACTAAACTCGACCTTCAAAATGAATGTTATATCATCGTTTTTCGGCTTGGGAACAGATACACACTTACATATGTTAGTTTAAAATGTGTGTAACTCTGATGCTGTCGCTTCTTGTGTTCTGGAATATCCTTCAAGGCTCTAGTCACTATTCAGAGATTTTTAGGTGTTGAAAAAGTTTCGCTCATGCTTCACCGCTAATACGCGTCACAGAAAATGCGTTGGTATTGTAAGGGTTGATCTTGGCCTTTTGTGCATTATAGCGGAAGATTTTATGTAAAACATTCACTCTTTTTCGTGTCACATATATGTCCAACAAAAGTTTCGGGTCTCCTAGAACTCACATACAATAGTATTTATGCGCCAAGCTATCCTAGGCACATCCCCGGACGTAGATTGACGCAAGTTAGCTGTTAATTTTGAATCTTTGTTCAGTTACAAGAGAGAACCACGTCCAGTGACTATAAAACTGTAATTATATCTTAAATTTTCCTGTGGAAGAACGTGCACAGTATACAGCCGTGTGCCAAATGTGTGAATGAATGACCATCTGCGATTGACTTCAACTATCATTCTGCTGTCCTTTCAGTTTCTTGACTGATAGGGACTGCAGTTCTGGTTTATGTAAAAAGTTGGAGACGCGTTTTTGCTGCCTGTATGATATTCGTGCCACCTCCAGAATTTGAGATACTACATTTCCAAAAGATTTCATTGCATATCAGATCTGTAAATGTATTTTAGCCCATATTTAGTTCTATTCAATGAACATCGTAGTGTCATAATGCTGAGTTCTAACATTGCTCCGGAACCAAAACTTATCTTCCTGCGGGTCTGGTTCCATCAGATTCCCGTTCATGTCAATGTAATTTCAGTATTTTTGAACCATAGCTTGCTGAAATAATGTTTCAATAACAGGCCAGTCATAACTGGTCTCCTTTGATATTGGACATAAATAATTCGTAGTTTGAGGCTACTTCGCTTATCGCATATCTTGTTGTGACGGATGGAGGATTTTATTTTATTTTTGTCTCCATGTTTTTAAAAAATTCGAAGGGAACGTTGTCAGCTTCAGGTAGATTGTTGGATGTTTCTATTTCAAAAGGGCATTTTGTACCTCGGAACCGCAACAAAGATGTTTAGAAGGAACACGTCTTGATCTTCCTTTCGTCAATTGTATTGCAACATGCGCTCTTTCATGCAGAAAATTCGTTGTAAATCGCATAGAAACGACACAGACAACGGCTTTTATTATGATAGGTGTTACTGTACATTAAGAACAATTGCGTGTGTCTCCAAGTGGTAGAGGTGGAATATGATAATTTAAATAATACGTGCAACACAGCACATAGTCTAAATGTAAAAATTCATATATTAAAATATCACAGGTTGTAAGATACTCACGCAAGCTGTCATGTTTTAATTTGTGTGTTTTTACATTTAAACTATGAGGTATGTTGGACGTATTATTTAATCTCCGCCGCGGTGGAGTAGCCGAGCGGTCTAAAGCGTCTCGCTGCGGAGCGCGCGGTTGCTCGCCGTGGAGGTTCGAGTCCTCCCTGGGGCATGGGTGTGTGTGTTCGTCCTTAGGTTAGTTTACCTAGGTTTAAGTAGTTTGTAAGCTACGGACTGATGACCACGCAGTTTGGTCCGATAGATTTACAAAAATTTGAATTTTTGATTTAATCTCCACTTTTAAATAAGACGACTAACGTATAAAATGTGGTATTACCAGATAATGATGGCACAGTCCTCCGAAACCGATCGATATTAAAAATAATATTTCGCGATCTTGGAGTTTCGGTTTTCAAGAATATTTATGTAATATCTAGTGTCACCCAAGGTTTGTTACTGTCCCTTGACTGTTTGCCTATTTGATGCTCTGTTTCATCTCTCAGGACTACCCACTCTATCTCCCAACTATTTCTAATTATCTAAATTTGTTTGTAATCTATCCTCAATTTATTTGCTCGTATTTCTAAAGCACTATTCACTGTAGTAAAGTTTCCAAATGCGTTCTTGAAAATTTTTTGTATGTAATCTAAGCTCAGATATACTAATCAGTCGGCGAAAGCCACAATAAGTAATATTTACTTTTGTTTTATGAAGTATTCAACCTAACGAAAGAAAAACTTTGGATTATCCCTGGCTGATAGTGCGTAAACATTTTGAAACTTTGAATCGTTAGGCCTAATGATGTAAGCAGTGGTTTTGATTATAGTCGACATGATCGACTGGAGAGTGTCCGCAACTGCACTGTGTTATTTTAGATGCGTTTATTTTCGTCAACAGTTGCAATATAATTGTTTAATTACATGTTTCGATCACTTGTATCATCTTCAGATCTTATAGTGGCGTCCGCAACTCGTTTGGCTAGGTACTAATTGGTATTGCAACTGTTGACGAAAATAACCACATCTAAAGTAAACATTGGTTACCTATATTTTTCATTGCGCAGCCCACTGTTTTATGAAGTTTTAGAGGAACAGTAACTAAACATTCAGGGAAAAAATATAAACTCATAAACAGACGACCATATGTACAATACAACGAATATATGTGCGAGTTTATTATGTTTTTATAGTTTCCACATTTCATGAAATCCCGTCCATGTAGATTATACAACCTGGTGTTGCTTCCACAGCTCCAGTTTTGTGTACAACTGTCTGCAACAGTGAGCGATACAATTAAGTTTCGAATGTCAGCTATAAGAGTGTATAAGTAATATGTAGACAAACCTTCAGATTAATCTGAAATTTTATCCGTATGAATTACAGACAATATTTAGTATTTTTTTATTCTTTCTCTCTCTGCCTGCGTGTGTTTTGGAACTCTTGCCTTTAAAATTATCGTACGCGTCGAAATATCAGTATTAGTTGCACAAATTCTATTAGCAGTCACATATGAATAAAAGTGAATAATAATTCAGCCTTTGTCGACGGACAGAGTGTTTTAGAACCACTTTCGGTTATTGACGTGATCTTGATGTATATTTTTTTCTAATTTACCGAGTAGTTCTGACGAATGCCGGGATTGTTACTAACAAAATTAATGGTCACTTCCTTCCCTTGTAGTAGTACGAAAACCGAACAAACCACCGTCTCTAATCATTTCAGCAACAGACAGGACATGCGACATAAATCTCCTTCTTTTATTTCTTGTTGGATTTAAGCAAATTCAATTGGAAAGCAAATTTAATTGGATGGTAAGCAAATTTAAGAGTCGGTCTTGTGAACAACTGTTCGAGAAAATAGCAAGCCTCACAATTCATGTCGGCTTGTGGCATGATATGTGTTCACGACATGAGCGGCTGCCAGTGGCGTTTCAGCCCTGTAGCAGTTCAGTCGCCTGTTGAAAATCTGTCAAGCACCTTTTGATGTATTCTGAGTGTCAATAAAATAGTGATGAACAGCTTTCGATAGAATGGATCATTCTGTTGTCAGATTAGCGATATGTCAATTCGAATTTCGTGCTGTACTCGTGGGCGTTGACAGTTTATAAGTGAAACACCTAAGAAGCACAATAATTTTCAATCTGTCCTCTAATCTCGGCCAGCATTTACTGCCTAGTAGTCCAAACATTGGGTGACGGCTTAATGTTTAGTGTGGAAAAATTACTACCGGAAAAGAAAATGTGCGTATAGAAAATTAAATTTTGTATAACAAGTTTGTTTGTGATAATTGAAATACTTAAAAAAAGAGAGTCTGCATCACATTACAAACAAGTTTGTTTTATTTCACAACTAGTTTCAGCCATTTTAAAGTGAACAAAAACTTAACTCAAAACCTACACTTCACATGTACGTGAAAACACAGCTCAATTTCGTGGTCTAACACGTGGATTTTATCGTAACAGAACATTACTAAAGGCAAGTGACACAAGAATGTTTCGTAAGACTGCTGATACCAACTTTTGAACGAAATTTCCTTCAGTTGTCTCACTTGCCTTTGGTAGTGTTCTGTTACGATAAAGTCCACGTGTTATACCACGAAATTGATCAGTGTTTTCATGTACATGTGCACTGTAGCTTTTGAATTAAGATTTTGTTCACTTGAAACTAGTTGTGAAATATATATATATATATATATATATATATATATATATATATATATATATAAACTTGTTTTCAATGTGATCTAGGCTGATCTTTAAAAAATATTTCAATTAAAACAATTCTAAGATCACTCTCCTACCAGCAAAATTTCGGCTTTTATTAAGTTTGTATGTTTGGTCAACTTCCGCAACAAGAAAAAAATATTTCTCTTTGGAAATGAAACAGACATTTTCGTGTTGCAATCCTACTTCCTCCACACCCGTCATGGTAATTTATTTCAGCGCATCATCAGTGGATTCTATATGTTTTATTGTCTCGCGATCCTTCACGGTGTTCTTCCCACATCGTCACTGGTTGAATTCACACTTCTTCATTTTTTCAGTTCATCACTTTTAGCAAAGTGATAAAGTGAAGAAGGAAATACACAAACTATGGCGAAGTGCTGTGAATTCAACCATTGATTATGTGGGAAGAACACCATGAAAATCGCGAAACAATGAAACATGTAGAATCCACTAATGATGCCCTAAAATGAAAGAACAAAATGCTTATGAAGGAAATAGAACTATTGCAGGAAGAAAACGGCTGTTTCCTTTCCGAAAACAGATATAAATTTTTATATAGATTACATTCTAGGAAAGGCTAGACAAGATAGTGAATGTGGTTGAAAATATTCACAAATTAAAAAAAAAAAAAAAAAAAAAAAAAAAAAAAAAAAAAAAAAAAAAAATCTTAGGTGAAAAATTATAGTTCGGACCGAAAAGTATTACAGGAAAATTTCTTATCATGCTTGATTCAGTTTTGGCTATTGTGCTCAACTTCTGTTTCTTTTTTCCCTAGAAAATTGTTAGCAATCAGTCGTAAATATTTTGTTGATTCAGATCTAGGTTTTGATCACTGTGTGATCACTATCAATGCTTAAAAGAAACGGTTAAAACATATAAAGCCTCCATCATGGAGGTCGAAAAGTTTTATGTGTTTTAAGTGTTTGTTTTAGGCACTGACAATGACCACATAGTTTTCGAAATGTATATGTGAATAAACAAAATATTTACGACTGATTGCTGATAATTGTCTACAAAACGATCCATCTATTTATGTTTTGTAAGTGTGTATTTTCTTGTTAGCTTTCTAGATACGCTGAAATATCCGTAGAAATATCTTTAAAATCTTATTCCTTATTACTCTTTAACTTTCACCTTTTCAAATTTGCCATTTAATGAAAGTATAGTGGTAGTAGGCCAAATTAGTTCTTATTTAAAAACTTAAGATTTTGTCTGAAGCAGCAACTGTGTCCGCGTAACTCGTAACTTACTGCGTAAGAAAAAGCAGCCCCCAATTTGCTTTAAAATAATCGTACTTGATTTAGATTTCGACACCTCTATGGGGGGTCTTTAGTAGACTCTGATGTCGCTTCTGACCGCGAACACGTCTGCAATCCATAGCGACCACCCACTACATTTTATATCTTCAGACCGCTAAATCTTAACTAGCTAGAGTCTTCATGACTGACTTTACACGACGTTATCACATTTAGCTCCATTTGTATACGCCTAATGTTATATTTTCTGATGAGACACTCATAGAGGTGTCGAAATGTAGATCAAATACTATTATTTTAATGCAAATTGTGGCGCGACATTTTCTTACACAGTAAATTGTCTATAAACTTTTAAAAATTGAATTAGCTATCATGTATATAATTTGTCTTTCTCTTCGGAAGTTTGATTGATCTTCTCAGGAGGTCTATTTATAGCAACTAATTTAAGCTTATATTCCTCATAAGAAGTTGTACCTCCAAGCGATTAAGTAATTAAAATTTTGTTTGTTGTAAGGATCAGAAAGGTTACTCGAAAAATGTCCCATTTATTGGACGTGCTTGTAACTATGGATTTATGTGCTATGTAAATAACGCTTAAAGAAATGAATTGATAACATATGTTAAGAATTTAAAAATGAAAGCTTTTTCTACAACTTTCCTTAGTCGCGAACAGTTTTCCTTTAGAAATCTGGTATGTTTAATTAACATATTACAGAATTCTCTTGATAGGGTTTAATACTAAATACCCGCATTTAAATATATTCTTGGATATGTTTCGTTGAAAAATTACACGTGAGCTGCAGTGGGTGGCAGCGTTAAGGCAGCAGTGAACGCTCGGAACAGGTTATTCTTCAACTGACCGTGCTTCCATTATCTTTGATACTCGACTTCTGAAAGGCGTATAAAAGTTCACTAGTTCGTTTTATTTATGATAGATTATACTTGTTGCAGGTATCTCGAACCTTTACGTCATTACTTATTTCTGCTACATAATTATTAAACAAAAAATCTAAGACAAGTATGAAGGCGAGCACGCCCCAGTTCCGGCCAATCGGTCACCCTCCTTAGCTGACGCTCTACAAGCTCGTAAGCCGCATATTATAACTTATTTCGTAACACTAACAAAGACTTGACAAATGGCCTGATTTTTTTTTTTTTTTATTTTTTTTATTTTTTTTTTTTATTTATTATTTTTTTTTTTAATAAAGCTGTTCACTACTAACCTCCGTAAAGTGCATTGCTGTACATTGTTAATAAAGCCCATAATATTTTGTTTAGTTCTCTCAGCTCTTGAAGGTCCTTGACAATATTTTTTTTTAATTCGTGGAAAAGTGCTAGCAACTTATTTCATAGCATATAAATTGATATAGCCATTTAAAAGAAAACACACCCAATGTAAGCGCATATTAGATTAAAAATTTCATATTGAAAATACACAGCTATACTGGAAATATAAATAACGACTATGAGATTTCGGCTCAGATTAGGCCCTCCCCGAATTTACGATTTATAGAAAAGGAACTGGTATTGAGAGGATGAATACTCCACCAGTAGATTCTTTCAGTATTTTGCTAGTTTCTGTGTTCCATAGGCTGCTCAAAGCTGATATGTCATTGTTTATTCAGTGTGAAATTCACTTTGTCCATGTGTTTTGCCTGTATTACACTCACCGTCTTCCACATTTCTTCTTTTTATTTTTCCTTCGTTCGAAACATTTGTGGATGCCGGCCGCGGTGGCCGAGGGGACTGAGGCGATCCAATCACGGTCTGCACGGCCGCTACCGTCGGGGGCTCGAATTCCCCCTCGGGCATGGATATTTGTGCCGTCCTTAGTCTTAGCTAGTTTTTAAGCTTAGGGACTGATGACCCCGTAGTTAAGTCCCATAAGTTCTACAAACATTTGAACATTTGTGGATACTAGAACCACGAACTAAGATGTATAAAAAATAGTGCAACGGTACTCCATAAGAGATTTTTAAGAGAAATCTGCTGCAGTGTAATACTGGTCTTGGACTTTGGCTACCACAATCGCAGGACTTCTGCTCCGTGGCCGCGTGGTAATGGCCGCGTGGTCTTAGGCGCCTTGTCAACGATTGCACGGCCACTTGCCATCGGAAGTTCGAGTTCTTCTTATATATATATATATATATATATATATATATATATATATATATATATATATATATATATATATATATATATATATATATTGTGTGTGTGTGTGTTGTTCTTAGCATAAGTTAGGTTACGTTAGTTTAACGTTTAATTAGTCTATGGAGCAATGCCCTCAGTAGTTTGGCCGTTAGGTTTACCAAACGTTTGTGATGTGCAGTTCATTCAGTTCACTGTATCATGAAACTTTAGTAAGAAGAGTAAGAAGCTAGCGTGTAATGTTTGTCCACTCAACAAAGGGGCGAAGTATAAAATAACATTTTTTTCTGTGTGGTTTACGTTCATAATGGGTGCAGACAAGAAATGTCTTACGTAATTCTTGTAGTAGGTAGAAGCGATCGATGTGATTGCCTGTTTCGATCAAACTGGTCTGCCACAAGCAGCTCTAAAAAATGAAATTGTGTACCTCTTCAACTGACCCCGAGAAAGAAATGTAATCAATAAAAGGGGTGAATGTATTAATCCATAAAATTATATTACTCAAATGCAGGTGAATGCCCCAAATTTACAAGAAATGTTCAGATGATTGTTAACTTAAAAGAGTTCAAACTGCTGACGTCATCACTCCTACATTTACAAACCTCCGACCGAAGAGGATACGCAAGCCCTCAAAAATCATCTCAAATCGTGCAGTCATTACCGCGCAGCAAAACTACATCCTTCAAAAAGAGGTTCCTGTTACAGTGCGACCCAAAGGCTTAAATATCGAGACAATTTATTTTGTTTTTGTTCGCATTTACGTAATGCGACTATCAGCTGTGAAAGGTCTGTTTGAGTGACCATCTTCAGCAGAAAGCGCCGAAATTCTTCATTTTTGAAGGTGGGAAAACGCCTTTTGTTTGTTGCAGTTGATTTTATTTCTCCCAGACGCGTTTCGCCTTCAATTTTAGGGGCATCTTCAGTGGCAGTTACAAGGTTTTGTGAGATGTATTGTTTCCCGATTATAAACAACTAACTTCTGCTGTTTCCTCAATCTAGTAAAGGCAACGATCAGACAACGATAATACAAGTAAAAACTTCTTCCCTTATGTAAAATAATACGTGAACTGTTTATAATCTGGAAACAATACATCTCACAAAAAATTGTACTTGTAATTCCCACTGTGAGAAATAAAATCAATTGCAGCAAACAAAAGGCGTTTATTCACCTTAAAAAAAAACGAAAATCAAAAAATGATATATCTTTGTTTGTGTATTTGTTGTTACTGTCTTAATCTCAGAGTTTAAGCAGTTTCGAGTACGTGTTGCTACATATCCATTGGCGTACAAATGTAGACGTGGAATTTAGATATTTCTGACGTGAATTGTATTATGGAATTTTTTTTTTTAATTTTAGTTTTCTTTTTCTTGTTAGTGTTCGATGTTGTAAAATACACCCTGTTTCATTTAAATTTTGGAAAAGTGATATCAGCTGAATTACGTGTTCTTTTTAATCAAAGGTTCAGTTTATTCATTTCGTTAGTCGTCTAAGGACGATAATGTTTAAAATTGTTGATAATTTGTATTCTTGTGAGCATGTCATCCAACTGAAAATTTTTCGGCGTTTCCGCTATTCAATCTGTAGAATCCATGCTTTAGCTAAAGTTGATTTGAATATACCTACGTCCTGTGCGTCTTTGATGAAGGCTAAACAGGGGTAGCTAAGAAGTAGGCTAGCGTACTGCGCCTAGACCTGTTTCGTGTCACAGTATTCAGACTGACTGCCATGCAGTTACATTACATACGACTTGATTTAACATTTCTCAGCAATATAAAACAGCTGAGAATAAAGATCGGTAAACGGTGCTGTAAGATTAACGTAGATGAACTATCAACTACAGTTGCTTTACCGTCTTTCGTAATAGTCAACTGCCGTTATTATGCACCGCTGAGCTCTGTTACACGTGTCTTGAAAATGCACAAAGTCTTTCTTTGGCCTTCAGGAATATCATCAAAAATTTATTTTCTACAACGTGAGATTGAGTCTAGGGAATAGGAAGAATACTGGATGATTGAGATTCGGCGAATATGGTGGCTGTTCAACTTGCACCACTCAGTTTCTGTGCCAGGAATCCATTAACGGTATTGGCTTTGTGTGGGCGAGCGTTGTCGTGCGACTTGATCGTCCACCATACCCCACAGACGTCTTACTTTTCCCTCGACTCAAACTCGATCTGAAAGAAAAGAGATTGGATGACATTCCAGACATCCAACGAAACGTGCCGAGCTTCGTTAACACCATCCCAAAGGGAGACCGCGCAAAAAGATTCCAGGACATGTATTGCAGAGCTCGACTGTGCATAGTTATTGGAGTTGACTATTTTGAAAGACAGTAAGGTAAATGTAATTCGTAATACATCTACGTAAATGTTACTGTCACTATTCACCAAATTTTTCTGTCGGATTTAATTTTTCTATGGTAGGACGGTTGATCTTTTTAAAGTATTAAATTTCCAAGATCGAAATTAATTTATTTATTTTTCGACGATCTGTTTCGGTAAAAATCGAGTACCATCATCTGGCCGCGAAATGGGAAGCATAGGACACAAGTGACCAGATGATGCTACCCTAAGTATACCGAGACCGGTCGTCGAAAATTAAAGTAATTGATTGCGATCTTGCCTTTTTAAGACTTTTCTGTCAGAGTTTGTACGCGGGAAAGCTGTGGGGATTCTATAGATGACCGTACAAGGAGAAGAACCTGTCCTGTAAACACTAGCGGGTCTCTCCAGGTTTACTTCAAGAGGAATATTTCATAATCTGAAACGTTACGTATAATACCCGTCCTAATCAACTACGTGGTTAATGACGCAGTCAGTGAAATTTGAGAAAAACATAGCCGCAGAATTCGTAATTAATAGTGATTCGGCAATGAAGTGTATTTCACTTGTGTCAAGTTGTTTGTTAAGCTTATGGGACTTAACTACGGGGTCATCAGTCCCTAAACTTACAAACTACTTATGAACTAGGACGGCACAAATATCCATGCCCGAGGGGGGGAGGGGATTCTAACCCCCCGACCGTAGTGGCCGTGCAGACCGTGACTGGAGCGCCTCAGTCCCCTCGGCCACCGCGGCCGGCTCACTTGTGTCAAGTCGTATGTGGTTAACTATCGATTATTTCATTACTTCTCTGACTGCGAGATAGTACCCTATTTGCTTGTTGTTTACTTTGTGTATCCGTGTTTATCATGGCGGTTGCTTTTATTTCAAAATGTATGTCTATTTAATATTTATTTCACCATTACTGCATGGATTTGGATCGTCCCTTATGGAGTGGCCTTGGGAAGTAATTAAAATGGGATCCCCAACAGCTTAGCCATGGTTTAAACAAACGCTGTGTGATAAACGATCCACGCCAAAAACTAGCAAGTTTCAATTTAGATATTTAAGGTATCAATACCACCAAGACCAGTGGGGTACATAAGGCGGAGGGAGGGGGGCGAGGGTGCCTGCCCCCCACGAGATAGTAAATATACAGGAAAAATAGTATATTTTTATGATTTAATGCCAATAAAAACTTTACCTTGTTAAAGTAAAATGGGCTTCAGCGGAAATTATCCTCTGAATATGAGCAGATAAACATCATGGGGTGTGTACTTTAATTATATTTACATTAGTCTTTTACCCCCCCCTCCCTCCCCCCGAAAATATCTGCTCTATTCAACACTGACCTAGACTAAATACTACCACAAATCTCAATGAGTAGATTTAATAGGTATAAAATAATATGTTTATTGGAGAAAATAGTTTTTAAAATAAATATAATGTGACAGAGCATAGATCAGGGCTCTCAGTAGATGCGACAGACGCGTGGAATATGGAAACAAGTGAGCCAGTTAGTAATGCGGTAAATAGACTAGGCGCCTGCACTACAGCTCGTGGCAGCCATTTTGTGCACCTTCTGTAGAGAACTGTGTGTTGTAAATTACACTGTACCAACACAAATGACCAACCGGCATAGTGAAGTGGTGTGTTAGCTATTTTCTATGTGTAGCTGTTATGATTGCCGTGTGAACAGTAAAAAATTCTGCGTATGAGATCCGCCTAACGTGCAAAACACGGTTTTCACTTTTCACCCAAACATGTTTCAGCACCGCCGTGACACCATTAGTGTGCTTTAACTATTTATTTGTGGCTATGAAAATCAAAATACATTTTCTTGACAACACACCTCCGCGACTGTTACAAAATGCTTACTAAGAACTCACGCCCGGTTTCGCAAATTAAATTTGCATCATCAGGTGCTTTCTTCATTTAGGTCATAACCATATCTTGCATTGACTTTAAACTAGCTGATCGCCATCATTATTCTCCAATTGTAACCAACTTGCCTATAAGACCATCTATTAAATTCCTTTCGTTCTATTATGTCACGAATCAAACGACAACTAATATATTACGTATCCAAAATGAAATGCCAAAGGTGAAAGTTAGTCATTAAAGATGAATAAATATACAAATAAAATAAAAAATATTAACTTTCATCTTTGGAGCGCTCATTTTGTGTACCAGGTACATCAGTTGTCGTTTGATTCCTGACATGGAGGTAGGAAGAAATTGTGTCAACGGCCAGTCATCTTAAATGCGCTCTTTGTTACGCAACGGGCGCCTGAAGGTGGTGCGAATGTAGCACCGAAACCAGTCGCTTAATGATTTGAAAAATCCTAACACAACTGCTGGTACATTCTTTTAACCTTCACATTTATCAGCTGTAGCCCCAGCCCATTAATTATCGAGAGAATTAAACATTGACTGTGAGACTGATTATTTGTGGAATCCTTGACCAATGAAGTGTTCAAATAATTTCATTGTGGGTGTGACAGAAGGCGTATTGGGCGGTAGTTGTTGCATTCAGAGAGACAAATAAATATCAGGCTTGAAACATCCTGGCAGATTAAAATTGTGTGCCGGAACCGGGACTAGAACCTGGGACCTTTGCCTTTCGCGGGAAAGCGCTCTACCGACTGAGCTATCCCGTCACCACTCACGATGCCGCCTCAGAACTTTACTTCTGCCAATACCTCGCCCTCGAAAGGCAAAGGTCCTAAGTTCGAGTCCCAGTTCTGGCACAAAATTTTAATCTGCCAGGAAGTTTCATATCAGTGCACTCTCCGCTGCAGAGTGAAAGTTTCATTCTGGAAATATCAGGCTTTATTCCATATTGGAACTGTTTATTTTTTAAAAAATGTAGATTTTTTTATCGGAAGTCAGTCGTAACTGTTAATTTATTCACTGATCTACATTTCGACCTCTGCGTGGCCATTGTCAGTACTTAAAATAAAACGATTAAAACACGTAAAACATGAACGTAATCTCCAACATAAAGGGCGAAATGTTTTACGTGTTTTAATTGTTTCATTTTAAGTACTGATGATGACCACACAGTGGTCGAAATTTAGATCTGTAAATATATTAATACTTACGACTGATTGAAAAAAAAATGCAACTCAAATAAATAGTTAAAACCCACTGATGTTGGCAAAGAGATCTGAAACATGATTCGGTGTAAAGTAAAAATTGTGTTTTGCTTATCAGGCGGATCTCATACTCAGAATTGGCCTGCGTAACTCCCTGTGAAACTTTACATTACTCTGTTGTACTCCAGCTACGCTAAATAGATGTAAATTAAACCGCTTGTGATGTTTTGTGACAGGGTCCGCGGGGAGAAATGCACTCCAGCAGAGCTCAGCAGGCGCACCGAGCTGTGCCAGATGGACCGGCAGCGGCTGCTGCGCAGAGCCGTGGCCAACAGCGCGAGCCGCTGGTGGCAGCAGGCGCTGGGCGCGCCCTGCTCGCTGCCGGAGCTGGTGGTGCGCTGGCGCCAGGAGACTGGCGGACTGGGCGACTTTGAAGAATACGCGCGGCGCGTCGTGCACGACAGCAGGCCGCGCCAGCGAGACGTGGAGCGGACTGGCGCCAGTCGGCGGTCGGCCAGCGAGCCGCCGTACCGGTCCGCTGCGCATGCGCACGCCGCCGCCAACACCTGTGCCAACAACGCCATGTGCACCGCCGCCAACAGCGCCGTCAACACCGCCAGAAATACTGTCGTCAACCCTACAGTCAACACCGCAAAACATACTGCCGTCAATACTGTAGTCAACACCACCCGAAATGCTGCCATCAACACCAACAGAAATGCTTCTGTCAGTACCAACATACATGCTGGTGTGAACACTGCAGTCAACACCAACAGAGATGCTGCCATCAACACCAACAGAAATGCTTCTGTCAATACCAACATACATGCTGGTGTGAACACTGCAGTCAACACCAACAGAAATGCTGCCATCAACACCAACAGAAATTCTTCTGTCAATACCAACATACATGCTGGTTTGAACACTGCAGTCAACACCAACAGAAATGCTGCCATCAACACCAACAGAAATGCTTCTTTCAATACCAACATACATGCTGGTGTGAACACTGCAGTCAACACCAACAGAAATGCTGCCATCAACACCAACAGAAATGCTTCTGTCAATACCAGCATACATGCTGGTGTGAACACTGCAGTCAACACCAACAGAGATGCTGCCATCAACACCAACAGAAATGCTTCTGTCAATACCAACATACATGCTGGTGTGAACACTGCAGTCAACACCGACAGAAATGCTGCCATCAACACCAACAGAAATGCTTCTGTCAATACGAACATACATGCTGCTGTCAACACCAACACAAATGCTGCTGTCAACACCAACAGAAATGCTGCCGTCAACAGTGGAGTCAACAGCGCCGCCAGCCCGGCCGGCAGCCACGCCCCAGCAGGCGGGCACAGGACGCGCCGGCACTCTGCCGACGTGCCTGTGGCGCCCTCTGTCATGTCCGGCCCTTACCTGCGGATCCCGGCACCACCAGTAAGTACTCCCTGCTTTTGTTCTCCAATTCGTAGATTGGTTTGCAGCATTTCTCTGCCTCCCATTCCTCTGCCTTCTGCAAGTGTCTCTAGTCTCGCTTCTGTACACCGGCGGTTGCGAAATCGTGGTAAGCGGACCGCAGATGCACAGCAAGAGCTAAAATGTGGCCGAAGAACGATATAAAATTTCTAACTTATTTTCATTTTTAATTTTTCTTTTTTTTAAAAAGAGAAAAATCATTGGTTTCTCAGAATCGTTTTAGAAATAACACAATAATTTTAAATTATTTTTGCACTGATTTTGATCTTTTTATCACTTCACAAATACGTTTTTTCGTCCTTAGGCCATCTTCGGGTGTTGGTACTTATATCGATACCATTTATTTGCTGCCTAATCTATTTCTTTTTAAAGCTGATGTTATGCTTCTTTATTTGTCCTTATTCGTATGTGTGCAGCAGCACTGGTTATATAAATCGATGAATATAACCAGTACCGCTGCACATATACGGATAACGACCAATAAACAACCATAACATCAGCTTAAAAGAAAGATATCAATTGGACAAAAAATAAATTATAATACCAATACCTGAACGTGGCCTAAGGCCGAAATAAGTTTACTGTGAAGTAATAAAAAGTGCAAAAGCAGTGTAAAAATAATTTGTAATTTTTGTGTTATTAAACATGTTCCTCAATGACACACTGCGGGCCCCAGAGAACGAAAATTGCTTTAAAAATGGCTTTATTTTGACCGGTTTCGGCAGATCTTAGATCCCTGTCATCAGTTCTTGGATATTCTTGCAATTCTTCCTGTCTTTAGGACCCTATCTATTGTACATTTGAACAAAATTAAAAAAAATAGATACTTGGTTCCCAAAATGAAAAGGGTCAAATAAATTGGACATCAGGCTTGGAAGGCAGTTAAGAATGTGAAATAAGAAGTCAACAGCTTTATACGTCATTCCATATTTCTTGTGGAATTTGTACAACATTAATAAATTAAAACATAAAATAAATGCAGCTACTGATATCATGTCTGACGCTGTCCGCGATGGGTCCGCCATGATCATTGTTTTTCATTCTAACACACCATTCTGGTGACAAATGGCAGCAAGACGCACGAAACTTAAAGGCAACAGATGTCCCGTAATTGGACCACTAGGTTTCAAAGTAAATCGAAATATATACATGTGGCGTCTGTTCGGAAAGAACAGACGTCACATTCTGATCCTGCAGCTGTTATTATTTAATATTCATAGAATATATGACTTCAACTGCTATTGGGCAAAGCTGAAAATGTGTACCCAGCCGGGATTCGAACCCGGGTCTCCTGCTTTCTAGGCAGTTGCGCTGACCCCTACACCACTGGGGACACAGTGATCACCGCACCTGCAAGGACTACCCATGCACGCCTCCCGTCAGATACAAATTCCCAGCTTCGCCCTGCCTGGGCTGGTCAGCGCAACTGCCTAGAAAGCAGGAGACCCGTGTTCGAATCCCGGCTGGGTACACATTTTCAGCTTTGCCCAATAGCAGTTGAAGTCATATATTCTATGAATAATAAATCGAAATAGTCCAGTGTTCTAAAAGTAGTAGAAAGTCGGTGTCCAATATATTGGATGCCAGGTCTAAAAGAATTAATTGAATATGATTCTTGTGTTATCAATTGGTCCATTAGCGTGTTAAAACCGAAATTTACATCAACGTAACATACGAAATATTTTCGCCGATGTCCCTTCTTTCTGTTCAATTCAATAACATAATGGTTAATTGAAATTAGCCCTAGGATTACCGAACTGGAAGTAATAAATGGAGGCTCCACACACACATTGCTGCAAACCGAATTAATTTCTTATTAAAAGTGTATTGTAATAGTATTGTTATACGCACTTTTATTGTAAAGAATATGTTAAAGGTCTTATTTCAATCTTATTTTTAAACGGACTCTATTTTTTTCCAAACTGGTCCCTGTCATATACAGGGTGTCCCAGCTATCTTGTCCATCCAAAATATCTCTGGAACAATAACAGCTATTGGAAAACGACTTTCACCGGTATCAATATACGGCTGGGGCCCATGAATGTACATATTTGGAAACATTCTAAAACGAAAGCAAATGTGTTTTTTAACACAAACTTATGTTCACCCTATAATTTTTCTTCAGCAATCCATAGCATGACAAATCACATAAACAATGGCGTTGATTGCATCGCAATATTCCAATTACATCCCGAGATATTGCGACGAGAAGCTGACGCTTGAAAAACCGGAAATACACTGCTAGCGCACGCCCTGAGGCTCAGGCGTGAACCCCATGCTGCCCGTAATCGCGATGTGATTGACATGCGTAATCGCAATTCCATACTTACCAAGAGGTCTGAACCGAATAATACGGTCTCCTATCATCCTGCATTAAAGTCATGCATTTCAGCAGGTATTTATCCCATAGGCTAGGGTTTCACGCGTCTCAGGACGTGCGCTAGCAGCGTAATTCGGGTTTTTCTAGCGTCAACTTCTCGTCGCAATATCTCGAGATGTAACTGGAATATTGCAATGCAATCAACGCTATTGTTTATGTGATTTGTCATGTTATGGATTGCTGAAGAAAAATATAGGGTGTCCATTAAAAAAAACATAAGTTCGTGTTAAAATGTTTTAGAATGTTTCCAAATATGTACATTCATGGGCCTCAGCCGTACATTGACACCGGTGAAAGTCGTTTTCCAATAGCTGTCATTGTTCCAGAGATATTTTTGGTGTACAAGATAGCTGGGACAATATATATATATATATATATATATATATATATATATGTGTGTGTGTGTGTGTGTGTGTATTCTTCCCTGCAATTAAGCAAACGAAAGGTTATTCAAATCGCTCAAGTCATTTATGTGGTTTTGCAAGATTAACGGACATCAGGCTGATTTGTATATATATAGAGTTGTAGTAAAAGCTGTGTAACGAAAAATAATTCAAGACAGTGGTACATGTTATTTACGTAAGTTAATGTGTTTGCAGCCACATTACCACACGAATCAGACGCGAGAGAGCCAGTGCTTGCACTGCGGACTGCGCCGTGTGGAGGTCCTGGTGCAGCTGTACGCGCCCGTCCTCTACGTCCGCCACGAGCCGGACAGCCAGCGGCCAGCGCCGTCTAGCGGGCAGGGGCGCGCGCAAGGAGGCGCACCGCCGCACCGCCCTGCCAGTCCGGCGAGGACTCAGCCAGGGAACTTCGCGCAAGTGCAGAAAGCCTGGGAACACAGCGACGGCGCTCCCGTCAAGGTTGGTTGTCGACTGTTCATTAAACTATTAAAGTATTTAGTCCTCGTTTGTGCAGCCATAATGTACTTAGTTGCTTTCATAATTATGAATAGCAGTGTTTTTCCGTCTTTGCAACTACAATAAAAATGCGATTTTTCTCAACAGGCGCGTTTCGTTTTAATGACAGTAAAACATCTTCAGGGGTCTGCAATAATAGAAATCTACAGTTTGTTTTGTTTTTAGATCAAAAACAGTTCGTTAGGGAACATGGAAAGTAGGCCTAATGTTTTGTTACTTACGGAAATTTTGTCTTTTCGTGGCTTCACATCATGGAATGCCGGTCTGTTTCAAGCAGTACCGCCCGTTCTTAAGCCGTGTCATTGTTTTTCCACTACTTTCATTGTAACTTTTGCACTGCCCATAATTGTTTTCACAGATCAGATGTGTTTGTTTTTGTTTTGACTGAGTCTGCACAGGGTGTTATTGGAGTGTTGCCAACATCACGAATGTAGTTCTTTTTCTATGTTTTATAATAAATTATGTTTTAGTGTATTTAGTTTTGAGGAAAGCGGATTGGAATATTGGGAAAATTATATATATATATATATATATATATATATATATATATATATATATATATATATATATATATATAATTTTCCCAATATTCCAATCCGCTTTCCTCAAAACTAAATACACTAAAACATAATTTATTATAAAACATAGAAAAAGAACTACATTCGTGATGTTGGCAACACTCCAATAACACCCTGTGCAGACTCAGTCAATACAAAAACAAACACGTGTGATCTGTGAAAACAATTATGGGCAGTGCAAAAGGCACAGTGGAAGTAGTGGAAATAACGACATAGCATGAAAAACCGGCGGTACTGGATGAAACAGACCGGCATTCCATGATGTGAAGCGAAAACAAGACAAAATTTCCGTAAGTAACGAAACATTAGGCCTACTTTTCATCTTCCGTTAACGAACTGTTTTCCATCTAAAAGAAAACAAATTGTAGATTTTTATTATTACAGACCAGTGAAGATGTTTTACTGTCATTAAGACAAAAATCACAATTTCATTGCAGTTGCAAAGACGAACATGCAGTGCTATTCATAATTATTAGGGTATTAAAGACGGTAAAGTAGAACAAAGTGTATATTTTTCACTCTCGGCTTCTCGTAGCTCTTGTAATCACTCTACGTATACGTATGAATATTTGTTGTTCAAATAAATTTCGAACGTGCAGCCGCATAAAGTCGACTTCATCTAATATTCCGGCTGAATACCGTCCAGTCATCTTCAGAGACGATGTAGCACGCGCTTCGTTCTTATCAAGCCCCCACAATTCCGTAAGCGGCCGACTGCAAACAGCGGGTAAATTGAAGAGTGCCTTGGCGGCCATTATGGTGGCGAATTTCCGCGCGAACTTTGGCTTACACGGCGTAAGTCGTGAAAACTATGTCTCAATATGTATCTGCAAAACAGTTTCAGACTCTTTCAATATACATTAACTATCGGATGTGTGTAAATTTAATAAACGTAGGGTGTATAAATCAGCCAACACCGTTTCTTCTTCCTATGTTGATGTTGTGGTCTTCTGTCCGGACACTGGATTGATGCAGCTCTTCCCCCTACTCTATCCTGAGCAAGCCTGTTCATCTCCTCATAAGACCTGCAACCTACATTATTTGAATCTGCTTTACTGTATTCAACTCTTGGATTTCCTCTATGATTTTTACCTCACACACTTCCTTCCAACGCTAATTTCCAATTCCTTGATGTCTAAGAATGTGTCCTACCAATCGATCCCTTCTTTTACTCAAGGTATGCGAGAAATTTCTTTTCTCCCCAATTCTGTCCAGTACCTCATAATTAGTTACGAGATCCACCCACCTAATCTTCAGCATTCTTCAGTAGCACCACATTTCAAAAGCCTCTATCCTCTTCCTGTCCACACGGTTTTTCGCCCATGTTTCGATCCCATACAAGGCAACACTCCACAAAAATGCCTTCCGAAAGAACTTCCTTACACTTTAAATAATATCCAATATTAACAAATTTCTCTTAAAAACGCTTTTCTTCCCATTACTACTGTGCGTTTTATATCCTCCGCATTGCGACCCTCATTTGTCGTTTTACTGCCCAAGTAACAAAACTCATCTACTACCTTTATTGTTTCGTTACCTAAACTAGCTCCTTCAGCATTGCCTAATTTTCTTAGTCTAGCGTTCTAAGTGCAGCATATGAACGGAATTTATCGTCAGACACAGCTTTTTGGCAGTTTCTTAGTACATTCTACGATGGTGAAACTGTTGTACAAACATTAATTTTGGATGTGTTGCACAACACTTTACGCTTATGTTTGAGTGCCTGCTGTATTATCCAATATACATGTTTTATAGCATCAAAAAAGTAAATAGCTGCCTGAAACAGCTAATGTTAAAAATCGACTGTGAAAATGAAATGTCCCATTAGATACATAAGTTTAAAATAGCGTCTTACTTTGTGAATACAGCAAGCAGCAACTACCAAGTTCTTTTAAGAACGCGAAGTATGTCATAAGTTTTTCATAAGTGTATGTAACATTAGTATTTGCATATCTAGCAGGAATATTAGCTATTTAATGCTGTAAGCCAAATACCTTGCAGCAGCGTGAACTGTTTAAAAGTCAGTAACTATCGTCATAGGGTTCAACTTCACAATATGAAAACTGTGTGGCTATGTGTCATTCATATATGGAACTCAACACAGTTCTGCAAACTCTTTCAGTTGTTATACCAATAAGTAAAATAACGTTGTATATCAATTCTTTTCACAAACATTTTGTGCTCAAGTTCTTTCCCACAATACACCACTGTAGTAAGAATGTACTGTGAGTGTTTATCGATGTAACCATGGAAATTTTTTTTCAAGCATGCATGCACACATTTCTTGGATATCTGTGCATAATTGGACGTAATTTTGCAAGAATAAATGCCGGCCGCGGTGGCCGAGCGCTCTGCGGCGCTCCAGTCACGGTCCGCTCGGCCACTGCGGTCGGGGGTTCGAATCCCCCCTCGGGCATGGATATTTGTGCCGTCTTTTAGTCTTAGCTAGTTCATAAGTAAAGTTTAGGGACTGATGACCCCCGTAGTTAAGTCCCATAAGCTATACAAACATTTCAACATTTGAACAAGAATAAATGTTCCATTTTTACGTTAGGTGTCAGCCAATGTGAGCTTGCAATTAACAAAAATGTCTGAGTAATAGTTACGTTTGCAGAAGACGGCAAAGTTTAGAGTTTACAATTAATAATTGATAAATTCGGATATTTGGCGCCTCATCTTCCGTTAGTCTTCGGAAATGATAATTTGAAAACTATAATTTTCTCCCTGGTAATTAGTTTTGGGTGTTTTAAACTAAAATTATTAATTTGCCAAAGAATGCCATTTACGTTGTGGCTTCTTTATTTTTATATGTTTTACAGGTGAATAGACATTAATTGCAGTTTTCTGTTACAGTCGCCATCCAGAAATCTCCGTCTGTAACATTCGCAGAGATTGTAGCAAGTCTGAAGAGAGGCGTGTATGGACACATAAGATGCAATAAGTAATTTTAAGTGACTTGTCGAAAAGACGAGAATATGTATATATTGTATATAGTGTTTGTTATCTGAAAATCAATAAAGTTGGTCTGTAAACCAATTGTGTTAATTTTTTACTTTTCCTTAATATTTACAAATAATATTACGCTGTTAAGTTAAAATAGTTTCTGAATTTATTCTCCAAATAATTTTCTCTTACGTATACATTTCGTAACACTTTTCTCTGAACAAAATCATCCAAACTACAAACAGCATACTTGCACCACAAAAAATATATCCCGTATCGAAACTGGTTTAAAACTCGAACTACTCATATTGCATATTTCAACTTTCGAAGCAAACTGTTCATATTTTGATGTAGTCAAATTACGACTTAGCACCTTCTAAATCACCAACTCTGAGTTGCAGTAAGTCTACTTAAATTTTTAATTATGGCATAGTGGTAAGATTTTTCAGCTCAGCAAATTAGGCATTACATACATTACATGCATTCTTAAATTATTGTTACTACATGGAGTTCTGCAGAAAGATATTTTTTTCCTATGGAAACTGGATGCGTGGATTGGGAAATTGTGTAACTGTGTATTTCAAAAGTGGAATACATTTGCAAATATATAAAACAGGTTCAAAAAAAAATTCAAATGTTTGTAAAGTCTATGGGACTTAACTACGTGGTCATCAGTCCCTAAACTTACAAACTACTTATGAACTACTTACGAACTAGGACGGCACAAATATCCATGCCCGAGGGGGGATTCGAACCCCCGACCGTAGAGGCCGTGCAGACTGTGACTGAAGCGCCTCAGTCTCCTCGGCCACCGCGGCCGGCTATAAAACAGGTGTTCGCATTGTTTCACACCATTGGCAAACACAGCAAATTTGAAGAAAATCTTACTCCATAGCTAAACAGTCAGAATCATGGACTGAGATTTCACACATGAACATAAACAGTATGTTGTTGTCTGGTCACTTACAATAGCTTTGTCTCATGAATGGATAACCACGAAATTTCATAATAGTTGGTGGTTACAATACAAATTCACAACACGAAATAGATTATTATTGAAATGAAAACTGATGGAAACTGCAGATTAGGCCATTTTTACACTACATAGTAAGACACATTTTACGGTGGAATAAGTATATTAAGCTCCACGCACCTCTGTACACATGTTCCCTACTTCTATTACTATACACCCCCTACAAATGATTGGAATAGTAACGTTATATCATGCAAATTGGTTTTCCCAATCACTTAAAGCCCTCATGTTTCCAGACGGATCAAGCTTCAGCAGCAGTCACTTATTGTTGTTTGTTTCTTGTAAACTCATTCAATTCATCAATGTTATCATAGTGCTCTTAAATATCAACTTATATACACCATTTCTGAAGGTTTATTTATAACAATATTGGCTCTTGCTTAACACGCTGACCGGTGTGTGGCCGTCGTCGGCTACCATATAGCAGCATACACGTGTTTGGTTTGGCAGTGCAGCAGGCAGTGTGTTAAAGAAGTGTTAATAATCTTCACAAGACTTGAAATCGCTCGTTGACAAGGAGCTGGGGACGCCGCCGCGGGGAATTCCACATTCCACTAACTGTTAAGTCTGAAATAAAGAATCTCGCTGGTCAGACATTTTACTTATAGAGAGGACCGGTGGTAATGACTCAACCACAGTCTAACATGTACAGTCACGTCATTCCTGCAGATTTTTGTAATACATTGCAAACAATAGTGCTTCTAACGGCCGGCAAGCAACATTTCTGAATACGATATGGGATGAATGCGAATAATATCGTTTACATTGATTTTAACACACTTTTTTACTTTGATGAACCTATGTAGTGACATAAAAATACGCAACAACTTAAAAATAACTCCACATTTGTCTTTCCTAAGTTTCCGAATATCCCTGACAAGGTACGAAATGGTACATTACAGGACAGTTTATTTACAATTTTCTTGTAAGCTGTAAGCTTCTACTGAATAATTTCATTTTCTATAAAAATAAAAAAAGGCTAAGAAACTCCGGAAGCTCTATCCTCTGGCAGAAAGACGTCGCTCTACTATGAAACGTTAATGTTTCTTCAGCATAATTCCAGTAAAATCGGTGAGGATGGAATATACGAGGCGCGTCAAGAAAGTAAGTTCCGTTTGGTTATATAAAACGAACGGGTACAGACACAGAAAAGATATTGATTGTACAGAAATCTACAACTGTTAAACTACTTTTCTACATAGCTTCCGAAATTTTGTAGCCAATTGTCATAGCAGGGCACAAGGTTTTGTGTACATTTTTCATAGAATATTGCCGCCTGTGTATTCAACCATGTGGTAACATGTTCTTTCAGTTCGTAATGATCGTTGAAGTGTTGTCCACCAAGGACAGATTTTAGGTGTAAGAAGAGGATTACAGTCAAAAGATTATTATTATTATTATTATTATTATTTTTTTTCACAGTAATGCCTGACCTCACACACCGAATGTGACCAAACAATTCTTACGGAAATTTCAATGGGACCTGTTTGATCATCCTCCATACAGCTCGGACCCCTCTCTTAGCGACTTTCATCTCTTCTTACACCTAAATTCTGTCCTTGGTGGTCAACACTTCAACGATGATAAAGAGCTGTTGCCTCATGGTTGAATACACAGGCGGCAACCTTCTGTGAAGGATGCATGCAAAAACTTGTGGCACCCTATGACAACTGCCTACAAAATTTCGGCAGTTATGTGGAAAAGTAGTTTAAGATTTGTAAAATTTTGTGCAATAAAAATTTCTTATGTATCTGTGTACAATTTCGTTTTATTACCAAACGGAACTTACTTTCTGGAGGCGCCTCGTAGAATGCAAAAACTATAGTATTTTATGAGCCAAATCAGCCACTACAGCTGGAGCTGAAGGGTAAACAAACATCACAAAACAAAAAAACAAAAAACAAAAAAAAAATAGAGATGGAGATAGAGATAAAGGCGAAAGCAATCAAACAGTTTTCCAAAAAAGACGAAACGAATTCCACAATTGTTGCTACAGATGATCCACAAAGACCAAGAATATTTAAAGCATTGGATTTTAAAGATAAAGTAAATACACTCAAAACCACACGCGAGTGTAGAAAGAACAAGTAAATTGTAAAAATGTGAATATCATCAGAATCCTTAACGAACTGATACACGTAAGAAAACCTACATATCATAGCAAGAATAGACCATAACATAAATTTATCTTTCTCTTACATTTATGTTGTACTTACTTTCAGCGGAATATGCTGACAATCTCCATGTATAAAAGACAATGTCCTGACTGACTGACCCAAACCACTGAAGATAGAAACTTGACATTTGTATAGGGTGTTGATCTTACTCTGTGGACGTCATTTAAGAAGCAGTTTTTCGATATTCCGTCCGTAATGGGGCGAAATAGGGAATGAAACGTTGTTTGAAATTACGTTGCTATTTAGGCAATTTTGATGCTAGAACTACTAAATTTCGGATTTTAATTCAGGGTGTTTCGACAATTTTTGAAATTCAACCAATAAGGGGGTAAAATAGGGGACGCAAAAATTTGATTCTCAAAAATATGTTGCTGTTAACTCAAATTTTAAGCTACAACTACGAAACTTCGGATATGGAATCTTCGTCAGGATTAAAAACACTAGTTTCAGTATTTTTGGAAATTCAACAAGTATGAGGGTACAATAGGGGAAGAAAAATTCTGTTTGAAAACACTTTGCTATTCAGACAATTTTGAAGCTAGAGGTGCAAAAATTGATATTCTTATTATTAGTTAGAATTTATAAAATACGTGATTCCGTATTTTTTGAAATTCAACCATCAAGGGGGTTAAATTGCCGGGATTTTTTTTCGAAAATCTTTTGTCATTCAGGTAATTTTGAAGCTATAACCACATAAATTCGTATTTGTTTTCTTGGTCAGAATTAAAAAGACAGGTGTTTCGATATTTTCAGAAAATTAATTATTTAGGGGGTAAAATAGGGGATGAAACAGTTTTTGAAAATACCTCGCTACTAAGTCAATTTTGAACCTAGTATTACAAAAAATGATATTTGCATACTTGGTAAGAATTTTAAAGACACATATTGGGGTACTTACATATTAAGGGGTGCCATAGGGGGTTACAAGTACTAAAATCAAATGTTCAAATGTTTGTAAATCTTAATAAACTTAACTACGGGGTCATCAGTCCCTAAGGCTTACAAACTAATTAAACTAACTTAGACTAACTTACGCTAAGGACAACACAAACACCCATGCCCGAGTAGCGAATCGAACCCCCGACGGCGAACAGCAGCGGGCAACGCAGCATGGCTCCTCAATACGCACGGCCATTCTGCCACGACTATCACAACATTTAATTAGGATAGTACTTAAGGTATATCTATGAAAATTTACATTAAGAGGGAGAAACAACTGGTGCAGACTAACCAGCCTAAGCATGCAAAGCAGCGGGCGTTAAGGTAGTATACACATATTCGAAAGTATTTGTATATGACGAAATGGTTCTTGTACTACTGAATATTCAGCTGTTTTTAGATTAATTTCCAAATTATTTATTTCTCTTGATGTTTCACTAATGCATGTAGCGCACAAATTTTACTGTTTAGTTAATTACCTACAACAATAATTATAAACAATCACTCCTTCGGTGGCTTACCCGCCACTAGGGGCGCTAGTCTCGTTGCAAATGTCACTTGGTAACAACTTTCACAGCTGTAAGTATCGCGACTGTATATGTTAGACTGTGACTTAACTTTTTTACGACTCAAGCATAACACTGAGCCGTCATTTCGTATGGATTAAAACTCCGTAGTGAGTGGTGTCTTTATTATATAGGAGGTGTGGCCATTTACTTCCGTGCCTTCTGAAGCTGTAAACTTACCGAGCTGTTTCAAGGGGAGCTACATCTTTTAGAAGCTAGCAGTTGACATAAGTAGAGAAACACTGTTTTTATAATAACATTATTTAACATTCATGAAAGAAAATAAATCTTGAATTTACATTATTTTGTGATACGGTTTTCAATGTGTAATAATTGTCGTACGAGCTGTCTCAAAGTTCTTGGATAATTGGGAACTGATTTTTGATGAACAGAGCTGTAATTATCATCCGTAAATTAGAGTGGTGACTACATTGCTTCGTACATAAGTGGTCTGAAAAGTACAGCTTAATCTCTTTACAAGCTCTCCTACTACCGTACTTTCTCCGAAAGCTCAGTAGCTATGGAGCCTATACATTTGAAATTCTTTGCCCCGTCGTCTTTACATTGCATTAATTAACATTACAGTTTCTCAACGCTCAATAACATGGGGAAGAACTTGGCAGCCATCCTCCAAAACACCGACACCGAAAGAATTTTCCAATTGTAAAAACTATTGTAAGTATCTTGAAGTCATATAGACTTGAACACATCGGTATCTTCACCAAGGACAGACATTTTACTTACTTGTATGTCCGCCTCTACGTGTGGATTCCTGTAATTTAATATCAGTTGAGTACAGCTGAGTACATGCTGTAGACTCAAGATTTTTCCGGAAGTATTAGTTCCGGAAACTATGCGGAGATTGCTGAAAATGAGAAATAAGTTTTTTTTTCATTGTAATGCTATGTTCAGTGTTGCAAAATGCTGTGTATCGTTAAAAAAGAAAGAGCTGTAACTGTCACAGTGGCTCATCTATTTCAAATAGTTATGGTTTTTTTTTTTTTTTTTTTTTTTTTTTTTTTTTTTTTTTTTTTTTTTTTTTTTTTTACCTCATGCATACACGAATGTAACGGTTTCGTTACGCGTGAGCAAGGCACAAACATTTCTTAATTTGAGAAGCATGGATTTTTCAAATATTTGTCCCTACTACGCCTTGACATCGTTGTAATCATGAGTCACACAGGAAACTGCAGGTTTTTGAGCTTTAATGACGTATCTCTCGCCATCATTTTCTTTTAAGATTTCGACATTGTATTTTTGATGATATCGTTTATCTTTTTCATTGGCAACCTGGCACCGTTTCAGATCCGTGGTACATTGAAATTTCTCAGAGCAATAATAAAATATTCAAATGTTTGTTAAGCTTAAGGGACTTAACTACGGACGCTAAACTTACAAACTACGTTTGATCTACCTTAAAGACGGCTCAATCATTCACGTCCGAGGGGGCGGGGATTCTAACCCCCGACCGTAGCGATCGTGCAGACCATTACTGGCGCGCCGCAGACCGCTCGGCCAATGCGGCCGGCTGAGAAGAATGAATGAATGCAATTTTCTATTGTCAACATGTTGGATGGCATTCCCCTTCAAATTAAGTGACTTAAGGAACACAACTGAATATGTGGGCGGAGAATTACAAAAATAAGTTCATAAGAAAACGCCAGTTTTACAATGCAACGTTGTGGGAAAACTTCCAGTCAGTTAAGTACTTTCGGATTTGTCATTCAAAACAACGAAATAAAAAGTATAAATGTATCTAACGGCAAATCCGTGCAAGTTCTTTACTCATTCATTTGTAATTTCAAAAACACTGAAATGGAATACTTCCGTCGTTTCATATACTTTTGCAGTTATTTTTGCGTAACATATTTCGAACAGAATTTGTAGAAAAGTCATGAGTGACGTGGTAGTTTTTCATGTGGCTCAGAGTTTATGACGACATATCCCGTAAACTGGTGTGTATGTGTGTGTTTGTGTGTCGTACTCACGATTTTGAGAAAAGAATCTTCGCGAGTATATGGAGCAAAAGTAACCAAAATGATATATAAATGGGTTGAATGGTTTTGGAACAAATAGATGACAAAGACATATTAATTTTACACAGGGTCTTAACCGTATAATGTACGAAAATCATGCAGACGGTAGAACTCTATGTATTTGAATAAAGTCTCTTGACATATTGTTGTGTCACAATCTTTATTTTTGTACTGCTGTAAATCAATATTTGTAGTGGTAGTAGACGTATTTCTGTTTACGTTGACAGAGAACCCTGCAACTTGGTGGCCTATCCTTGCTGCCAGCATGCGTCTGGGTGTGCGAGAGAGAGAGAGAGAGAGAGAGAGAGAGAGAGAGAGAGAGAGAGCGAATGCACTTAAAATCTTCAAATGTTTGTAAAGCTATGGGACCAAACTGTAGTGGTTATCAGTCGTACAAACTACTCAAACTAACTTACGCTAAGGGCAACACACACACACACACACACACACACACACACACACACACAGGCAAAAACACATGCCCAAGGGAGGACTTGAACCTCCGACGGAGGGCAGACGCACGCTCCACAGTAAGGCGTCTCAGAGCGCACGGCCATTACCACACGGCACGAATACAGTTCGCGACGCGAAATGTAAACAGTCGATATGTACATCGATCGACGCGGCATGGCGGTTAGGTTCTACAAAACAAACAATGTAAAAAAGTCGTTGGGTTGTCAAGAACGTGTAATTAATTTTTCGTAAACAAGGAATTAAGTACAGCCAGACGTTTTCTCGTTTATAAGAATACCATAATGAAGGTCGTGGTAGTAAAGAAAAGCTTATATCCTTGAATATGTGTTCTCCTTAGTACAAAATCAAGCAATTGCCAAGTTTTTTATGGACTTGATGGAACATAGACACATTAAATAACTGTATACACTATGTATTTGTTCCGTAATATTATATTAAATTTTTTTGTGAACTAGCTTTCGGTTTCTTAGGCCATCTTCAGACAACTTAATAATGGAGATTATCCACATCACACCAGCTGCTGTGTTTCGAGTACAAAGATTTTACGAAGATAACTGTCAGTCATAGACTATGTAGCCTTTAAGCTTTTATAAACATAGACGTCCAACCAATTAAAATATAACTGGAACTAAGACATAACTGTACATTAATTTTCAACAAATAGGTTGAAACAAACTATGGTTCAGTGAATACTAGTAAGTACAATTGTGTATTAAATTAACTTATATATACGAAAAAAAGCAGGAGGGGAACAGGTCAGCGAGGAAGACATAAAAATGAAATGATGGTGGGGAACAATTATATAAGTTTGGAGTATGTGAATAGGAATAAAGTAGCATTTTGAAGTATATAGCCTATATTAAAATTCGCTGGTTTTGATGAGAGTGGTGTAACACATTAAAGGAAAACATTGGAATGAGGGTGAGAGACATTACACAATTTCGACAAGCATAGTGGTAGAATTATATATAATAGGTTACTTTAATAATGGTGAATACTGGAATTGGGTCTGATCATCGAGAATTAGGTTCGGTTTCTGAGCTTGGTGATTGTTGATAGAGAGAATTTCAAGCAATGTTAGCTTTCTGTCTTTGTCTGGTCTGTGGAGAACTTCACGTTTAATGTCAAAGGCATGGCTTTCATTTAAGACATGTTCTGCAAAGGTGGAATCTCTCTTTTTTTTATTCTCGAACTCCTCTCATGGTCAGCCAGTTAGGTAGTTATAGTCCTACCTGACTGACCTACATATACTTTTCCACAAAGATTGCAAGAGATCCCATGTATGCCACTTCTTTGCAAACGTGGAATCTTATCTTTCCTATTGAAGAGCAAGTTGGCAATAGTATTTCTGTTATAAAAGTCTGGGTAGTATTTCCTGGACTTAAGTTTGCTGGCAAACCTTTCTGATGTTTTACCAACATATGGCATTGATGCCCATTTTTTGTCTGTGCTACTAGGTCTCTTCTGAGAAGCATACAAAAGTGGAATTATTCTCTGATTCTTTTTCTTGCCAAGTATGCTGTCAATCAGATTAAAATACACAGAAAATCAACTTCCACAGACACAACAATACCTGCCACTTCCCAGCATCCAGCTACACGTCAATATATAGCCTTCCACAGCATGGTGCATCGTCTATTATCCATCCCTCAGACCAAAACAAATTTGGATAATGAAGTGGAAATAATAATAATAATAATAATAATAATAATAATAATAAAAAGACGACGAACCTCCATGCGTACGGGGTAGTAAGTCCGTTGAGAAAAAGGGGACCGGTGTGCTGCTGCTTCATGTTAACAAATATCTCCATATCGCGAAACGCAGCAAATCAATGGTCAATCATGAGTACACACATTTACTGTGGTGATCTGATGCATATCCTTCACAGTAATGCACGATGTCGCAGCGTTAGAAATCCGGAGACCTATCCCTTGTGCTATCGCTTGTGTTAGAAAACTGAACTAGTGGGCATTGAGTATTCGCGCTGCATACAATGACTTTGTTAACTATCTCTGTAGGTGTACAGCATGCAAGTAAATGATTTTGAACCATCGACCAGTCCACGTATCAAAAATGTTTTAATGTTTGTAAACCTGTTGGGCCAAACTCCTATGGTTATCGGTCCCTAGACTTAACAAATTACTTAAACTAACTGGCACTAGGGATAACACACACACACACACACACACACACACACACACACACACACACACACACATACACACACGCCCAATGGAGGACTCGAACCTCCGGTGGGAAGTGAAGCAAAGTCGTGGCTTGACGCCTTAGACCACGCGGCCATTCTGTGCGGCAGCCCATTTATCAATGAAATGTCAAAGTCTGCTTCGGTTCCTCAAGTAGGCACAGAGCCTACCGTCATCGAATTTGCTAATGGAATACCACAGTTCAGCAACGCCTATAATTTTACTCAGGTGATAGTAAATAACAGAAATGTCACAATAGCCGGCCGCGGTGGCCGAGGTGACTGAGGTGCTTCAGTCACGGTCTGCACGGCCACTACGGTCGGGGGTTCGAATCCCCCATCGGTCATGGATATTTGTGCCGTCCTTAGTCTTAGTTAGTTCGTAAGTAGTTTGTCAGTTTAGGGACTGATGGCCCCGTAGTTAAGTCCCATAGAGTATACAAATATTTGAACATTTTTTTGAATCTCACAATACGATGGTTGTAATTGATGAAGCTTTCTGCTGTTGTCATGTTAAACAGCTTTTAGCTAGGTCATTGACAGCAGTCAGAAGCTGTAAAGTTTTCAGAAACGGAAAGTAGAGACGCAAGGAACACCTTCAATTTTGGAAGCTCTGGAGGTTCGAGTAGAGCATTAAACAGCCAATGAAAAAATTGCATGACTGCACATCCTGTATGTGTGCACTGGATGCAATAAATGAAGCACATTTCCTGATTGGAATTTCTTATTGAATTATACTTTGTTCACTGCGATGTGCTCTTTTCATACTAATCCAGTCACCATATATGCATTCTGAAATATATGAGAAGAGGCCGTTACAAAAGTATAAAACGCTGTAGGCTGAAGTAGGATTAAGGTTTAACGTACCGTCAATATTGTGGTAATTAGAGATGGAGCAGACGTTCGGTTTGTTCTTGTCAGGGATGGGGGAGGTTAAGGAACCATCCTGGCATTTGCCTGGAGTAATGTAGGGAAATCACAGCAAACCAAAATCTGGATAATCGGAGAGATGGAATTGGCGTCTTCACGAATGTGTTTTTCATTAATGTTTCCGGACACAGAGTTGTCGCGTCTTATACTGAGTAGCCTGACGCGTGCTACATATGTCGTGCTACAGACCACACGCATAACTGCTTGCGCAAACGGCCAGTGGTACGCTAACTGAAATGTAATGTTTGTAAAGTTACTAACTGAAGTGGTTATCGGTGCCTAAACTTACAAACTATGAAAACTAACTTATCCTAAGAATAACACAAACAGCCATGCCAGGGAGGACTCGAACCTCCAACGGCGAACGGCCGCGAAATGCCGTGCTCACCACAGCAAGGCGCCTCAGTGTGCGCGGCTACTTCGCCATGGCTGTACGCCAACTCACCGCTGACTTTACACTGCACAGACACGCGAACATAACACAGCTAATAGAGTCACAAGTGAACACGAATAACGGCAGACTCTTTGCGGTGGAGAGAACATGGCGTGTTTGTTAAGGCAGATCAGACACCTCCGCAACAGGTGGAGTAGGAAGCGGACGCCGGAGACTTGCACAGGGAAACCACAACGCCAGCGAGGGGAGCTCTGTTCCTACCATGGAGCAGACCAGTGAGCTATGGACCAGGGAAAAAGAAAATGGAGATTTTTGAGAGCATTTTGGAGGTAAAGGCGACCTTGCTGTAATATTAAAATGAAAATCACAACAGTGTAGATGGGAAATTTTGAATTTTATTTTGTAACCGGTTTTCGGCAAATGCGGACAATCTCCAGACAAGTAACACATAAGGAAATTAACAATACACACGTAACATGTATTGTAATATTACTGCCAGTGTTACGAAAAATACTTAAGAAAATGATTTCTTTAGAAAATCCTAACTTTTAAAATTTTATATTTGAAATACTAAATACTGGATACGTCCGATAAGCGATGATTACATACAAGATGCATAACGCGTATTTTATAAACCTAAATTATTAGTTTGTTCACAAATTCAGAATACATCTCCTTCCACGTGGCCTCAACATCATTCACCCAAACGATTAAAGACGTAGTACTGAAGCTGAGCTTGATAACAAGTATTTTATTTTACGGACTTTTCTTAGTAATAGATGTTTAATTATTGAATCCCTAATTGAATGGCAATGTCTTGTTGTCACTTGTTGATTTATCTGAAACCTCAACAAACTTACATTCATGACTACGATGAATAGGGTTGTTCTTAACATAAAAATGGAATAAAAACATACCAAACAACATTTCATTTCTCTTTATTTCTCACATAAACTGACAATGAAAAATAAAAAAAGTCAGCCTAAAGTAACAGCCACAGTCGCTATAAGGAATAAAAAAAAATTCCTCCATAGGACATGTTTCGGTGTACCTTAACATCATTTTCAAGTGTGAATAATACTTTACTGCAGCTGAAGGTGGTTGTCAGACTGACCAGAAAGGCCTCCTAGCCGGCCGCGGTGGCCGAGGAGACTGAGGCGCTCCAGTCACGGTCTGCACGGCTACTACGGTCGGGGGTTCGAATCCCCCCTCGGGCATGGATATTTGTGCCGTCTTTAGTATAAGGTAGTTGATAAGTAGTTTGTAAGTTTAGGGACTGATAGCCCAGTAGTTAAGTCCCATAAGCTTAACAAACAAACAACAACAAACAAAAGGCCTCCTATAAGCAAATAAGGAAATTTTATTTTTGAGTCATAATGTATTACATTTGAAAAAAAAGTAATGGTATTTCGAAACATATTATAAGGGAGAAAAAATAGTGAAATAGTACCTCAAAGCGGATATGGCTGTTACCTTAGGAAGACATTTCTTGTTTTTCTGTATCATTTTCCAATTTCACTCCTAACCGAAAATGTAGCCTAGATATTCTGAATTTTTGACCCATATTGTAGTATACATCACTATCATTAATACCCAGTAAAAGGGATTTTGTATTGATGCAGACCTATAATCGTCGTAGCATACTGTCCACTAAATCACCAAGGGACTGCCAATTCATATTGTTCCCCTCCTCAACGGTGATGTGGCGTGGTTCTCTTAGATAGGCTGGTGGATTGTCTCGTCCACAAACAGCTCTTTTCACTGTATCCCAAGCATGTTAGATAATGTCTGAATAATATGCTGTTCATTTCAATTCTGCGATCTCATTATCATGAAAGAGCGCATTCACAAGACATGCACGATCAGTGCTAGAATTGTCGTAGAGTAAGACGAATTGCTCACAGAAATTCTGCCGACGTGGGTGCGTTATAGACCGGAGGATGCCATCTCTGTACCGTAAAGCGATTTTATTGGCTTCTGGCACCAGTGGGATACTGTGGCCGCACATAATGCCACCTCACTGTGGAAAAATCACCTAGCTTCACTCGCTCAACTGTTCGGCCAAGACGTGATGCCAACCAGGCCGCTTCCAAAAATGTCTTCGATGATTGGTGGAAGGCAGATGCAAGTCTCATCTGGGAATAGCGCGAGATGCCATTTCTAACGAGTCAGTTCATCATGCTGTTGAGCTCATCTGTATCGCATCGCATGGTGCTCTAGGTGTCAAAGGTGGACTTCACCATGGACGTCGGGACTGAAGTTGCTCGTCATGTAGGCTACAACGTATAGTTTCAGTTGTAAACCGACGTCCTTTGACTGCACGAAAATTATCTTTCAGCATGATGGCGTTTCTCGGAGGGATCTACCGAGCTCCAGCCATGGCAGCCATTGCGTGGCGAGTCGAGTCATCGGCATATGCTCTGTTTAGCCTCCATTTGGAAATCTAACCGAAAGTAATTTACAGTGGCAAGATGAAAAAAGACAGTAATAAAAACAGGTTTGCAGCCAAGATCGCTATCTTCATTTAATTACATCATCACTTTCGGCGTGCTAGACGCCATCTTCAGACCTGTAGTAATTTTACATGCATTCACTGCTGGTAACAACAATTTTACATAGTTTTTGTAACAGCAGTGAATGCATGTAAAATTACTACAGGTCTGAAGATGGCGTCTAGGACGCCGAAACCGGTAATGTAATTAAATGAACCTAGCGATCTTGGCTGAAAACCTGTTTTTAAACAATTCTAGATTGCCTCAATAATGAGTTCCTTATGTAACCTGGTACGCTTCCAACTAACTAGAAATTTGGCATTTTTAGGTGACTGAAGGTCATTATACTAATTCTGATAGCTTTCATTCAAACTTATGTTCGCTTCATTTATATCCAGTAATTGGGAAATGTCATTTCGTTTCCAAAGCCCGACAGATAATGATCTTATTTTTAGAATTTTTCCCCAATATTCTGTCTGACTTGGTGTCAGTTAAGAAGTTTGCAACATTACTTTTTTTTCTGCCTGTACGCATTAATGTTAAACTCAGCGATTAAAAGATTAAGGATTTTCGTTAAAATTTCGATCATAAGAAATCGGATAAAAATCTTATTAAATACTTTAGACAAGGGTGGATGCAGGGGCGCCGACTCGGTGGGTGCTCCGGGGCTCGTGCACCCCCCAAGAATTTTTTGGGACTGCTGAGCACCCATATAAAATTGAGGTGGAAATAAAATTGTATAAATTAAAAAAAAATCTGGAAAAATCAAATCCTACCTTATGACTCAAGAGGCAATGCAAAACGTGACCATAGCGAGAGACAATATTTCATACGTGAAAGAAATAGTTTTGTACGCGGGTCCCCAAGCGAGTAGTAATGAGTGTCCGTGTTTTAGCCACTATGCTAGCTTTATTCATCCTGAAGCACGTCGGTCCTCTTGACCTTTCAGATGTAGTATTTATGAACATTAAATTGTGTTCTTTCAGGAATTTAGCTTGACGAATCTGATGCTGATGCTAAAGTTAATATTTTTCATTCTTCTTTGTCACTTCCCTTGTTACTGAAATTATAGATTCAGTTGAAATTTGTAATGCTTTTCTCTCGGGCTTAAAATAACCTTGGACTATATTAATACTGTCCGAGATGTCATGAAATTATCTCTAAGTGATAAAAGTTTTGGTGAAGTATACAGCATTTGTTTGGAACAGACAAAAAAAAAAAAAAAGAAAAAAAAATTCACGTCGGACTTCAAAATCTCAAAATATTTCAAATATTTCTTTAAACCTTGTTGATGGTAGATGAGTGTACAGTGAAACAATATTTCATTGGTCGTGTAGTAGTTTTGGCGTGTTACTTATATCTAAATATCCACTTCGGACAATTAGATCGCTTTATTGTAATGTCCTAATGCAGCCATGCTTTCCTTTTCTTCCCCCTCCTCCTCCTTCCTTCTATTTTTAAAAGACGTGACAACTGCATATTTACTTTTATCAAGTATTGCTCATTCAAAAATGCATGAACATGATTTTCAGGAGGGTTGGTTTCGAACATTTGTGAACTGTGATATAGAGCACCCACACTGATTTTCAAACGTCGGCGCCTCTGGGTGGATGAAATTAAAACACGAAATGATTGGATAGAATGAAATAGCGGAATACAGATCGGGGGTTGAGGCAACGCACAAAAATAACGTTACAGAGAAAACGTACGAAAAGTACCCATTAGAGATTATTTCTGGAAATGTTGATTACAGCAGCTGAAACTGTCCAAGATGTTGAATGGTTTAGATAAATTTTATGATACTTTCCGCAATAAATTAATGTTCAGAATGTTCACCTCGGCCGCGGTGGAGTAGCCGAGCGGTCTAAAACGTCTCGCTGCGGAGCGCGCGGTTGCTCGCCGTGGAGGTTCTTCGAGTCCTCCCTGGGGCATGGGTGTGTGTGTGTTGTCCTTAGGTTAGTTTACCTAGGTTTAAGTAGTTTGTAAGCTACGGTCTGATGACCACGCAGTTTGGTCCGATAGATTTACAAACATTTGAATTTTGTTCACCTCGCAAGTCATTGTTGACGGACCGTGTACTAAAGTTTGATAAGGCAAATAACAAACAGAAAAATCTATAGGACTTCGCGAAACTGTTAATACGAATGCAGGTTCTGCAAGGAAAAATAAGGTAATGATTTAAAGTAACTGATCGGGAGTTAATCATGGGAATGCACGAAGCGAAAGTGATGGCGTCTGACCATCACGTTATGACGGAATATCGAGGAGCTGAAAATCTCAAAGAAAATGAATAATTAAGAAAGGACCGGAGATTAATAAATGAAAACGAGGTGGAGACATTGCTCTTAACAAAAGAGGGTATATTTTAAAGTAAAATGTAACAGTACTCGCACTTACATCACAAAGCAGTTTGCGTACAAGTCCACACTTAACTACCTCAAACCAGAGAGTGTCTGATCGCGCTTCCGTCCTCTCGACACGCAGGAAGAAACGAAAGACGGGCGAAAAATCCTTTTCACAGATAAAATATTTCGAGAAGGAGGGAAACACGGTGACTAACTGAACCCCCGCCGCTTCGCATACGTAGGCTGGTTGGTCTGCACCAGTTGTTTCTTTTTAATCCTGATGAAGAATCCATATCCTAAGTTTCGTAGTTATAGCTCGAAATTTGAGTTAACAGCAATATATCTTTGAAAATCAATTTTTGCATCCCGTATTTCACCCCCTTATTAGCCTAATTTCCAAAAATACTGAAACACGTGTCTTTTAATTTTGAACCCCGAATCCAAATCCGAAAATTTGTAGTTCTATCTTCAAAATTGCCTAAATAGCAACAGATTTTCGAAAAACCTCCCCCTCTCCAATTTAGCCCCATTGATGGTTGAATTTCCAAAAATACCGAAACACGTATTTTTTAAATCATAACGAACAATACAAATACCAATTTTTGCAGCTATAGCTTCAAAATTGTCTTGACAACAAAGTGTTTTCGAAAAGAATTTTTGATCTCCTCTCTTACCCCCTTAGTTTTTGAATTTCCAAAAATACCGACACTCGTAGGATATGGACTCTTGATCAGGATTAAAAAGACACGTTTCGTAGTTATAGTTTGAAATTTTAGTTAACTGCAACATATTTTTGATAATCAATTTTTGCGTCACCTAATTTATCCCCCTTATTTGTCGAATTTCAAAAAATGCCGAAACACGTGTCTTCTAAATTCGAACCCTGAATTAAAATCCGAAATTTTGTAGTTCTAGCTTCAAAATTGCCTAAATAGTACGTACTTTCAAAAAACGTTTCATCCCCTATTTCACCCCCTTACGGACGGAATATCGAAAAATCGCTTCTTGAATGACGCCTACAGAGTAAGATCAACACCCTCCACAAATTTCAAATTTCTATCTTCAGTGGTTTGGGCTGGGCGATGATGAATCAGTGAGTCAGTCAGTCAATCGTTACAAGCTCTCATAGATAGCTTATTCCTAAGATAGCACTAATATTTTATTGTCTCATTTCTATAAAGTAATAAAATAACATAGGGGTCTTTTGCTGTTGTTCACGAATCATGGACCGTGTTTTGGGAGATAGTGTTGTTGACTGTGTTTTCAGTTCGAATACAGTCTGCGATATTTTCTTTCTATGTAGAACTAGAACTCAAGGTGACCGTGAAGTTTCCAATCTCGAGATAGGAGAAGGAAACCCAGTAAAACGACGCAGTGCGCAAAGACCCTTCCGCCAATCTCGCTCTCGGACATTCACTAGCGGATATTGCGCAATCTACAACGGGGAGCAAAGCTGCTGAAGTAGGGAGCGGCGCCCTTTGTATCTCGCCGCGCGATCTTCCGCAGTTGGGGAGCCAGATTTCTAGGAACGGAACGACCGCGAAGAGGATGCAGACCCTGCTGGCGATGTGGTGTTCTCTGTGTATTCAGACGAGCCCCAGCGCCGCCGACGAGTTGATGGCGAAATTGCTTTCATTCTTTGCTGTCGCCCGGTAAAGCGACCGGTTCTGAATTTGTTGATAGTGTGCAGTCACGGCTGTGAAAATGTTTATTCTGTTTGGCGTGTGAAATTACATTTCATTTCGCTGTTGCTTTGAGGGATTTTACTTGATCTGATGTTGTCTCAAATATCGAAACGCGTAAAAAAAAAAAAAAAATATCATCGTCGTATATGTTATTTCTCATATAAGTAACTCATTGTTCACTGGGGCGATATATAATTGTTTAATCATGATTTTGCAGCCAAGATCGCATTTTTCATTTATTATGTTACCGGTTTCGGCTTGCTCGACGCCATCTTCAGACCTATTATACAAAGTTTAACAAGTAATCTGTATACATGATTGCCAAGACGCTACCTATATTCAATTACATGGTTACATACCTGTCGTATTTTACATAACTTCACAACACTTTTTACACACTAAAAGAGTACATCCAGATTGAAGCGTCACCAAACATAAAATTTCTAGTCACAAATAAAGTATATACACCCATCTTCCAATGGTTCTGAAGCGAGGCACTTCAAAGTCTATGTTCTATATTAATAGAAGTACAGTATAACACTAACTGTTAGGCGGGAAAACTACATACAAAGATGCTACATGCACATTTATACAATGGTCTCTGCCCTTTGTGGTCGTCTACATAATGTATACATACATTGACATATAAATGATTACATGTAGTACATTTTCTCAAATTACATCCAGTGTCATATATATATATATATATATATATATATATATATATATATATATATATATATACTTTCTTTCAACCATCTTCAAATATTTTAGATATGTGACATATGTGTACATCACAATAGGTAACTGACATAGCTTCTTACAATCTATGGTGCTTAATATAGAAATTTATACATATTGTATATATATGACATTGGATGTAATTTGAGAAAATGTACTACATGTAATCTTTTATATGTCAATGTATATATACATTATATGTATAAAAAAAAGACGACCACAAAGGGCAGAGACAATTGTATAAATGTGCATGTAGCATCTTTGTATATAGTTTTCCCGCCTAACAGTTAGTGTTATACTGTACGTCAATTAATATTGAACTTAGACTTAGAAGTACCTCGCTTCAGAACCATTAGAAGATGGATGTATATATTTTATGTTTGGTGCCGCCTCAACCTGGACGTACTCTTTTAGTATGTAAAAATGTTGTGAAGTTATGTAAAATACGACAGGTATGTAACCATGTAATTGTATATAGGTAGTGTCTTGGCAATCATGTATACAGATCACTTGTTAAACTTTGTATAATAGGTCTGAAGATGGCGTCGAGCACGCCGAAACCGGTAACATAATAAATGAAAAATGCGATCTTGGCTGCAAAATCATTATTAAATATTATTTCTCATCGGTGTTTTTTGTAGGTACGCCATTTCTCCCGTATTACTTATCCAAAATTAATTATTGAAGTGTCATTTTCAATGTTTCGTTCTCGAATAATGACGAAAAATACACAGTTAGTTGTTGTTTTCACGCCAAAAAGCTTTATTAATAAACTTGTACCATTCGTAAAATCTGTGTTGATACCTGGCGAACGATCATAAATGGGACATGTATTTACGATTGCTCCCATCAGCCACCGGGCCGAGTATCTACTTACTTCGCGCGGCCGATATAAAAGCAATTTAGAAACTGCCACGTTTTAAAAATCTGTTTAACTAACATAAACTACAGCTCTTCCAGTTGTTCATATTCTTTACGCAAGGGAAACACCATTTTTGATGCAAGCAGGGTTTATTACACGATTTCGGTTATAAACGTCGCTGTAACGACGAGAAATAGACAATTTAACTGTCACAACAGCTATTGCAGATGTTTAGATTTTTTACGCGAGCGTACTTTCCACGAGATTTCTGTTTCACACGTTGATGCACAACAGCTGTTGGAATTGATGACTTTGTTCAGGTTGTTTACTACTAGTATTGTTTGGAAAGACGTTTTGTAAGATAAACAAGTTTTCAAAAATAAAATAAACAGCAAAAAGTCAATATCTGATTTTTATGTGTTTCGCAATTAATTATATTGTATTTAATTATAAAAATTTTCTTGCAATGAGAATTAATATTTGTTACTACTATTCAAAGTTTATCATCTTTTTAACATGTGTACTTGCATCTGCCTTTTCTGAATTACTGTGTTACCTATCTGTGACTGATCAGTATAGAATGTAAATAAAGTAATAAATAAACCTTTCACAGCCGTGGCTTCCGTTCTTTCAATACTGCTTCATTCATGATTATACGTTTTAATACATTACGACTAATAATTAGAGTAGGGGCAAGTATTAACACACACACACACACACACACACACACACACACACACACACACACAATGAAAGTAGGCTCTACTGTAAGGAACATTTTCAAACATTATGAACTGCCCGGAAGAGAACGACCTATTGACCCTTGGTCAAGACGGATTCAGAAAGTGTCGCTCTTCCTTACTCACACGAAGTGATGAGTGCTATCGAATAGGGCTCTGAAATCGATTCCATTATTCTAGATTTTCAGAAGGATTTTGACACTGTACATCACAAGCAGATTCCAATCAAAATCCGTGATTATGGAATGTTACGCTATAATTTTGCGATTGGGTTAGTAATTGACAGAAAGTCATAGACTAATACAGAAGTGAAATTTAACGTTTACCAAGAAAGAGCATTAGGGTCCGTACCGTTCATCGTCTTTATAAACGATTTGGGAGAAAATCTCAGAATTTTGGGAAGGTGTGATTCGTTTGTAAGGAGACCGCAAATATAAGTTTTGTACTACCCCGTAAATGCAGTTCAGAGGCGGGCAACTACGTCTGTAACTGGCAGGTTCGATCAATGTGCGAGTGTTACTGAAATCCTAACGGAACCTAAGTGTGAGTCACTGAAGGGGAGTTCTTTTCGAGAAGCACTCTTGCAGAAATTTAGAGGGTGGGAATTTGAGGCGGACTGTAGAAAGATTCTACTGCCGCCAAATTACATTTCTCTTAGTAAAGGTCACGAAGATAACTTGAGACAGATTAGGGCTCGTGCGGATGCATACGTTTTTTCCTGTTTCTATATGGGAGTGAAACAGGAAAGCAAGTTACTAGCAATGGTAATGAGTACCCTCCACCACCTTTGGGTGGATTTAAATGTATCTAGATGAAGATGTCAGGATCTCTCTTAGACTGCCGGCCGCGGTGACCGAGGGGACTGAGGCGCTCCAGTTACGGTCTCCACGGCTACTACGGTCGGGGGTTCGAATCCCCCCCTCGGGCATGGATATTTGTGCCGTCCTTAGTATTAAGTAGTTCATAAGTAGTTTGTAAGTTTAGGGACTGATGACCCCGTAGTTAAGTCCCATAAACTATACAAACATTTGAACATTTAAACATTTCTTTCTTAGACTGTTCGCGTATGATGCTGTCGTTTTATCGATTATTAAAGGCACCAGAACATCAAAAGCAACTGCAAAGCGATTCATGTAAGTTGTCTGCATGGTGAGAAAATTGGCGGTTGACCCTATGTAATGAAAAGTCTGAAGTCATCCATGTAAGCACTAAAATAAATCCTTAAAATTTCATTCGGCGAACCGCGAATACATGTATTATTGCTCTGCTGACAATTGCCGTTGGCTTCTAGAGGAGGAACGTCAGCGCATATAGTGTGTGCTGGGGGGCAGTTAACCATCATCTCTTAGGCCCATGTCTCATAAACAGAACACTGAACACCCAAAAATATCGCCAACTCCAGCAGACTAGCAGGAACCTATGGTACGAAGATGATGGTTGTCCTGCCCTAAGTGCAGGAATTACTACACCATGTCTTCATCACGAATTGTTCCCAAGTCTTTGGATTGGTCGCAGGATCTGTGCCATGGCTGACCCCTTCCCCAGATTTTTCTTCTGTTTAATTTATTCTATAGTTAAAAAAAAGGTAAAGCAGTCAACAGTCCGAAGATTGGTTTGAACACCACAGTGCTATACTAGGCATGGTCCTGTTTGGAGGTGGAATGCCGTTGCCTTCCTCCAAACACCGAACTGACTTACCCAGCCAGTTGCAGAAGACCTACAGCTTAACGTGGGTTCCAAACCACGGTGCTACTCGGTATTTTTCACACGACCAATACTGCCAGAGGTGAAAGAAGTGGAAAATGACAGATAAAAATCCTAGGACCTGGCGGGGATAAAACCTGCAACCTTTTTAATCATGTTCTGCCACTCTACCACTGTGGAAAGAATATTACTGCAGCCTGCCGGCCGCGGTGGTCGAGGGGACTGAGGCGCTCCAGTCACGGTCTGCACGGCCACTACGGGGGTGGGTTCGAATCCCCCCTCGGGCATGGATATTTGTGCCGTCCTAGTTCGTAAGTAGTTCATAAGTAGTTTGTAAGTTTAGGGACTGATGACCCAGTAGTTAATTCCCTAAGGCTTAACAAACATTAGAACATCAGAACTGCAGCCCGCTCGGATATCGCTGTAACGCTTAACACGTGTACAGATGTCTCTCCACTCCAGTCTGGAAGGGTGTATTGTGGCTTCTGGTGGTCATTTTGATCACACTCTGGTCTAATAATCAGAATCCACTTGGCTGTTGTTCTGTGTGTAAACTAACAGGTATGGCTATAGTGAATATTTACGTCTCGCAAATGACTTGCACAAGAATTATGTAACAAACTCGACTATCATTGCGTCTCTAATCAACAAGCCGTCGACGGGACGTTAAGCTCTACTCTGAGTTTCCTTCCACTAGCATTTTAATTTACTCAAAAATTATTCATGTGTCAATAATAAATACACTTTCTAACCCACTAGGTTAGCCGTATGTTCTAACGCAGCGGTTTCCGAGACGAGAAGGCCTACCGGCCCCGGTACGAATCCGCCAGGCGGATTAACGAAAGCTGACGGATGTGGTTTTTATGCGGTTTTCTATATCCCCCTAGTTGAATACCGGGCTGTTCCCCAAGTCCTGCATCAGTTACAAGATTCACAAACATTTTTAACACCTTACACTTTCACATATAGAACACTATACGCAGTCATTTGGGGTACACATTTCCTCCCGGGAGGGGGTGGGAGGGGCATGGGGTGGCGACAGGAAGGGCATCCGGCCACCCCGTAAATATTACCATACCAAATTCCGAATTAACGAAACCGACCCTGAATGAGCTGGTACATGGCTAAAGAGGAAGAATAAATACGCTTTCTATGTATTATTCAGATTTAGTAAAAATTTATTTTGTCCGTCGCAGTTGCAGAATTTTGAAGTGAGTGACTAGTTTCGGTCTCTACAGTCCATTATCCAACAATTAGCCTTGGTTTGATAATGGACTGTAGAGTCCGAAACTAGTCACTGACTTCAAAATTGTGCAACTAATCCATCATTACGATAAATTTTCATTATTCAGATTTGTTTTTTGTCTAATAATATCAATGCCTGACAATCAACATATTCTTTGAATACCGCATAACCGTTGTGTTGCAAATTAGGATGAGCATTAGATATTAAAAAAAACGACTCCCCCTTTCTTTTTCTTTCCTGAATAGATACACCGTATTATTTTTATGCCATTATTACCAAGACATTTCACAAAAACAATGATGTTAGTAGTATCACAATATGTCAATTACATTCCAAGAAATTGCGAAGTCTACTTAACGCTTGGAAGGCAGGCTACGCGAAGCTAGCGAACGTAACGAAACCCTAGCGTGAACCTCACGCTGCCTGTAATCGTACGCTTTCTGCGCTCTTCATTTATTTCGAGTGTCAGCTTCGCAATATCTCGGGATGTAATTGACTCATTGTGATGCAACCATCGCCATTTCTTTTGTGATTGTCATCATATTAATTGCAAAAAAAATAACATGGGCGTCCATTAAAACTAATAATTGTTTACGTACATCTCACAGCACTTACTTTCATAGGTACCTCACCTGCCAGAAATTCGTTTTTCAGTATCTATTGTAGTTGCAGAAATATCTGGGGTGAAAAGTCTAAGTGGGACACCTTGTATAACTTGTATAGATTTTATGTCTCTGTAGCGCCATGAGTTTTGTTACAGGGAACATTTTGTAGAAACTGAGGTTTTGGATGTTGAGGAAGCCAGGTGCCACTGAAATGAAGGCACATAGCGCCAAGCAACGCGCTTGTGTTATGACATATCGCGCTGCCGCTCTGCCCGTAAAAGTGATTCCAACTGACCAACTGACAGTTACGAAACCTTCCTCTTCCGGGAGACACACAAACCTGACCAAATAAATTCATTGCTAGGGGCAGTGACGTAAGAAACTAACGCTACTACTAAGCGCAGCTAGCAGTCAACACTTTAGCCCGACCCCACTAACAATTGTAGTCGTCGGTCGTAGCGGACTATGATGTTCGTTTATTTAGTCCTCTCACGGGACATGGAAACGTACATGGATGAGGAACTGGTGACACCTCAGCGCAGAATTCCACTCTGCGTAACGCGGAACGAAGGATCTGGCATGTTAGATTTTTGCTTTGTATTGTGTAACGTGGTCATTGAGATACGACTTGGTTTCCAAGTGACGAGCGGAGCTATTGAGACGCCATATTGCAAACTGAACTCCGCATTTCGTACATCTTTCGTTGCAGCGTACGATGTTTGAAAATAATCCTTTTTGAAGCGTCAGAAGAAAACTGAGGAACTTTACAAAACGTTGTAAGGTCCCTATGGTCCGACATAGTTGGTTTTCTGTAATATTTAGGCCATAACGGTGTTCACACAGTACTTGTAGGGTTGTATTATTGTAATTCATACGGTTTGTTATTATTCATAGTACATAAGTTATTTTGTACATACTTTATAGTAAATATAGAGAATTTAGTGAGTTTTGTGAACTGGCCAACGATATATATTGTTAAGTGGCGCAGTAATCTTTGGAAAATCGATTGTAGAGTAAGCGCTCTGGCTGTGAGAGAGCAGCCAGAGTGGCCAGTTGCGAAAGGTGGTGGTATGGAAGCTGTTGGAGAAGGCAGTCGTTAAGTATGTGTTGCAGCACGCCATTATTGTAAGCAATGATGGTAATTTAATTTTCTGTAATATTTTTTCTACTTCATATTTTTTAAGAAAACATGATTTCTTATCTTAAATTTGCTTTCTGCGTTCTCATTTTGGTAATTAGTTTCCGCTTCGTTTTATTTTCTTCATTTGTGATTATTGTTTGACCTAATGACTACTCACCAATCATTTCTGCATATTTTAATACTGTATTCAATGAAGTTATGAATCTGCATGCTGCGAGCTGCTTGCTGTTACCTGTTTCCCGTTTTGTAATAAGAATATACGAGGTAAGTAAATTTTTTATTTATCTGTGTCGCAGTAACATTGTTTCCCCCCTTTCATTATTCAAGGTAATCAGTTTCGTTGTACCCTTTTGGAGTACTTTAGACAGGGCCATAAATTTTAAGTTTTGTATTTTCCCCTATCTCCCGGACGTGTCGGTTGCGCATATTAATGTTTCCTAAGGCTTACCTCGGTTGTCGTAGTCACCACATTATTCGGTATTTAAAAATTCAGTTTTGCACATACGTAGTACACAGTATTGGCCAATTTCCATTAAAGTAATTTTAATTTATTCGAGATACCTTGCAAATTTCCATTAAACATAATTAATTTATTATTCGAGATACCTTGCAACGTGTCATTTCAGAAATGATTAGTTACAATAAGTTACCGGAAACTACACTCCTAGCCCTTAAAATTGATACACAACGAAGATGACGTGCTACAGACGGGAAATTTAACCGACAGGAAGAAGGTGCTGTGATATGCAAATGATTAGCTTTTCCGAGCATTCACTCAAGGTTGGCGCCGGTGGCGACACCTACAACGTGCTGATATGAGGAAAGTTTCCAACCGATTTCTCATACAGAAACAGCAGTTGACCGGCGTTGCCTGGTGATTGTTGTGATGCCTCGTGTAAGAAAGAGAAATGCGAACCATCACGCTTCCGACTTTGATAAAGGTCGGATTGTAGCCTATCGCGATTGCGGTTTATTGTATCGCGACATTGCTGCTCCCGTTGCTCGCGATCCAATGACTGTTAGCAGAGTATGGAATCGGTGGGTTCAGGAGGGCAATACGGAACGCTGTGCTGAAGCCCAACGGCCTCGTATCACTGGAAATGAAATGACAGGCATCTTATCCGCATGGCTATAACGGATCGTGGAGTCACGTATCGATCCATGAATCAACAGATGGGGACGTTTGCAAGACAACAACCATCTGCACGAACAGTTAAACGACGTTTGCAGCTGCATGGACTATCAGCTCGGAGATCATGGCTGCGGTTGCCCTTGACGCTGCATCATAGACAGGAGCGCCTGCGATGGTGTACGCAACGACGAACCTGGGTGCACGAATGTTAAAACGTCATTTTTTCCGGATGAATCGAGGTTCTGTTTGCAGTATCATGATGGTCAAATCCGTGTTTGGTGACATCGGGTGAATGCACATTGGAAGCGTGTATTCGTCATCGCCATACTGATGTATCACTCGGCTTGATTGTATGGGGTGCTAATGGTGACACGTCTCTCTCACCTCTGGTTCGCATCGACAGCACTTTGAAAAGTGGCCGTTACATTTCAGATGTGTTACGACCCGTGGCTCTACCCTTCATTAGATCCCTGCGAATATCTACATTTCAGCAGGACAATACACGACCGCATGTTCAGGTTCTGTACGGGCCTTTCTGGATACGGAAAATGTTCGACTGCTGCCATGGCCAGCACATTCTCTAGCTCTCTCACCAATTGAAAACGTCTGGTCAATGGTGGCCGAGGAACTGGTTCGTCACAATACGCCAGTCAGTACTCTTGATGAACTGTGGTATCATGTTGAAGCTGCATGCGCATCTGTACCTGTACACCCTATCCAAGCTCCGTTTGACTCAATGCCCAGGCGTATGAAGGCCGTTATTACGGCCAGAGGTGGTTGTTCTGGTTACTGATTTCTCAGGATCTATGCACCCAAATTGCGTACAAATGTAATCACATGTCAGTTCTATTATATTGTATTTGTCCAATGAATACCCGTTTATCATCTACATTTCTTCTAGGTGTAGCAATTTTAATGGCCAGAGTATATTTTCTGATAGCTTTAAAGGTTATCGTATTTAACGTAAGTTATTGTTGTAATTTGTAAAGCGTGAAAGAATATCGTGCGTGTGATGCGGTACATCGCCATTGTTTTAAAGGAGTGTCTTTGTGATATTATGTCATAGCTAAATAACATATTACAGTGTGTTTTAGGTGCATAGTGTACAGCACAGCAATAAAGGTCGAGTGAGTGCACAAAAAAGCCTGCGAGGTGACCCAATCGTGAACATGGAGCAAAAAGGAACATGCGTCCGCATCGGAACCAACTACCGGAGAACAAAGGCGACAGAATAGCGCGGTGGTTAGTCACGAGCTGTGGAAGAGAGATTTAACGTTGCATCTACGGCCTACCAGCTATAACGATTTGATTTAATTAGTTTACTGAACAATTCTTGTTAATTTAATAACATTATAATATCCAGTATTCATCATCGTTTATTACGAACAAGAACGAATTTTGTCTTCAAGAGACTTTGTTGAGTTTAGTTTGTTTGGTCACAGGAATCAACAAATCTCAATGCTGTATCTTACAATGTCACATCTGTTCGTTTTCTCTGCAGTATAAGAATACTGTCGCAGTTCAGTGCAGTGTTGGAATAGTTCAGTCTTACAGTGGAAAGAGAACATGGCTATCGTGTGCTTACGGAAGCAGATGCAATAGAGGAGGAACAGCGTTTACGTGCAGTACTGAAAGAAAAATTTATCGCAACCAACATTATTGAGCTGAAGCATTCTCCCGCGTGTATGAAGAAGTTATGTGTATCAGGCAAAACTTATTACCTCCGAAGGACTGCTAAAGTAAATTTTGTAATATGAAGAATACGTACAACGTGGAAAATGTGATATATATGAGAGAGAGAGAGAGAGAGAGAGAGAGAGAGAGAGAGAGAGGCACTAGTGGAGCTACTGCGTATTTTGTTTTTCTAAGTTGATAGTATTTTAAGAGATTTTCCTAAAGTAATTTGGCCATACATTTTGTTATCATTATCAACTGCTTTCAGGTATATGTACCGTCTTTGTGGTTCTGGAAAAAAGTTACAATATATAGAAAAGTATTGCAAGCCACGTGCAAGTATTCGTACAGCTCTACATGTGACATGAGAAAGCTAAAGAACTCAGGTTTCTTTATCAACTATTGCTAACAATTACCCTGCAGTTTTATACACATTCATCTTTGTATACACACTGGTCCACGCGCCAGACCAAATGGGCCCTGGAGAGCGCTGCAGTAGCAAATAACAAATAATCAGCATGTTCCGTCAGTTGTAGCAGACTGTACATACATAGAAAGCACGCTAGGCGTCCGCCACGTAGAACAATACTGCAACCTGGTGGGTTCCACCGAAAAACAGTCAGTTCATAGTTTCACTCACCTCTGACGATTCTCTTCTTCAGCAGTCCATCCAACCTAACCAAAAACAAGAACCGTATTTCCACTGTAAAAAGCTGGGTAGAAAACTTAGGTGGAGATTCTGGTTTTCATTCAGTTGCAATTTTTTTAATTCTTAATAAATGATGGAATCTATTGCGTTAAAATGATGTTAACACGGGATTTGGCACAATATAATTATTATTTAAGGTTTCTCACTGCCAAGCCTGTGCTAATGACGAAATATTTACACCCACACTCCATACTCACTAGTAAAGCCAGCTTATGATAATTAATTTACCCTGTCACCAAAAACGTTCATAAAAGAGATGTTCATGACTAACGAAACGCCACGCGGTTTCAATGTTGCACAATATCATACTTTTCATTTAAAAACCCGGAATGCCACTACTCGATTGTTCACAAGATATACTAATCATTTTGATGCACGTCTTACTCCAATAAACGAGCACGTTACGAAAAATAGTTCCAGTAAGTTCGGAGCACAATCATGGTGTTGTTAAAAATATCGTGTAAAAAAAAACTCAGGCCACTCTCTTGCACCCAAACAAGCGTGAAAGTTCTCGAATGAACGCGCGCAATGCTGTAATCTGTTTGGCTAAAGATATTGGTAACCTATCAGATCACAGAGAAAGCACGCGCAAAACTCGAGCTTTCCATATACGTCTATCAAAAAGTACGAACTTCCTAGAACTACATGCATTTACTACTTTAAGTAATCCCCTATGTTTACGTGTACTGCCTGTTTCCCTGTTACCATAAACTGACAATGTATTAACATACAGTTTCTCCATTAGTATTCTCATACACACAGATATGAACAATACCTTTCGAACGTGAGACTACTTGAATATTTATCAACCTCTATTCGTCATCCCACTTTCACATAAACCAAAAATTCACATACATTTATCTAAACACCAAACTGTTATTAAATATTATTAAACCACACTTACTTCAGACAAGATTGCTAATTTATTTAAATGCTGGTTTTTACCGGTTTCGATGAGCTATGTCCTCATCTTCAGGGGAAAAATATTACAATGTTCTATTTTCAATAAAATAGTTGCTCGTGGAAATGAATTATACGAAAAAGAACATTGTCAAAGGATAAAAACTCGCTTCCCCAAACTGTATAGTCATCTGCATTGCACACTTAAAATTGTGTGTGTCCTTGTCACAAGTAACAAGGAGACTGTGTCTGAAGACGGACAAGCGTCGAGTATTCCGTCTCTTTTGTAGTTCTGTTGCATCTTTTAAACGTTCTGCCAATAAAACGCACTCTCTAGATCGCCTTTCCTACGACATTATCTACGTCTTCTTTCCTGTTGAAGTCTGATATAATAGTAATTCCTAGGTACTTTGTGGAGTTTACGGTCTTCACATTCGATTGATTTATCTTGTAAATAAAGTTTAACGGATTTCTTTTCGTACTCAATAGAATAATTCCACGATAAACGGAAAATGTAGAAAATTTAAGTCAAGAAACACAGTCCTTCAACCGGTATGAGTGTCAAACCACGTCTGTTATGTTAGTCTCTATGGAAGCACCTAACCAGCAATGTTGTCATCAACTCTTACCTACCAATTGGATTATAAAAAATAATTATCAAAAATAGACATCTCTATATAACGGACATAGTGACTTGGTAATTGCTCGGCACCGTAATCATGCTTTTTCTTTATGTTTATACTTGCAACGTTCCATAGGAACAAATTGCGGAGTAAGTCTCCATTGTCATGTGACGAATCAGAACATCAAATTGTAATGACAGGATGGTACAAGCGACAGACATTAGCGTAATTAAAATGTGTAACAAGCATACACAGAATTAGCTTCACTTATATATATATATATATATATATATATATATATATATATATATATATATATATAATAATAATAATGGAAAGTCCAGGTTGGAATAAATAATATAGTGAGGACAGTTTACTACTCACCGCAAAGACGTGGCGACGAGCTGCGACAGGCACATACAAAAGACACACACATACAACACATTCAGCTATCGGCCATGGCCTTCTTCAGAAATAGAGCACTCACGCAATCACACAGGCACACAACACAGTCATACAACCATCACCTCCGATGGTTGTATGACTGTGTTGTGTGCCTGTGTGATTGCGTGAGTGCTCTATTTCTGAAGAAGGCCATGGCCGATAGCTGAATGTGTTGTATGTGTGTGTCTTTTGTATGTGCCTGTCGCAGCTCGTCGCCATATATATATATATATATATATATATATATATATGTGTGTGTGTGTGTGTGTGTGTGTGTGTGTGTGTGTGTGTGTGTCTGTTCTTTCGGACATACTGAATGCTGTGAAAAGGTTATTGAATAATGCGGAAGCAATTGAAATGTAATCATTGTGACGGCAATGTTGGTAAAGTTTTAGTTGTTTGTGCTGGATTTGCGACTAGAACTGTTCGTATCTTTGAACTCCCTTTCGAAATAACGGAGGATGAGATTAAATAAGCTCTCAGACCGTACGGGAAGGTTATGAGCAAAATTTCGGATAAATGGACGACTTTTCACACGTTCCCGGTACTAAATGGTGTCAGTCAATAGAGCTACAAAAACATTTAGCAACGTGTACTTACGTATGCGGATATAGAGCCATTGTCATGTACGACGAACAACCAAGTACATGCTCGGGTTATGGGCAGACAGGGCATGTTAGATCCGAACGTGTGCAGCGAAGATTGAAGCAGGTACCGGCCGGGGAGCCGGACGCGCCAATGAAGATGACGTCACTGCCAGTGAACACGGCCACACGTATAGCGCCGCAATAGACGGAACTACGAGACAGACGACACTAACGTTAGCCTGGCAGTGGACACCAGTAATAATAAAACAAGGGCTGACGCTCCAACACGACGCAAACAGTCACTGGAGATGAACACGATGAAAATATCCCGGAAAACTTTGAACAAGATGTACGGTGTGAAGGAGGAAGAATTTAATACTCAAAATTCCAGTAATATTTCAAAGTATGAGGACAGCCCAAAATCTGGTCCCTCTCCGAAGAAGCCTAAGAAACGGCGTATATCACTTCCTGACGCGGAACAGAAAGTACAGCAAGTGCTCGAGAAAGCAATACAAATTAGTCCAAAATTAATCGATGAGACATCTGCAAAGTCGCAACGGAGTCAACAGATGATAAATGTTATGAGTATGGACGTTTCGCCAAATACAGAAGAGCACACCCAACAGGACGGTGCAAAGACTAATTCTACACGGAAAGACCAGCGAAATAAAGTTCCATCTCAACATTGCTCTGAGAAAGAGATGCTTCAATGCATGATGGAGGGAACTGGGAAGAGGAAACCGCACAATTCCCCGAGGACGAAGAAATGAAGGAAGTGTCAAATACAAAAAGGGACTCGTTCTCCGCACCTGAGACGAGAAAATTAAGGGGACGTCACCTCCACGTCCGAATCACTAAAGAAATTAGCGTCCATAAATATCAGTCACCATATTCACATGTTTCGTCCATATAATTTTCACAATTGCGTTACAACTATATAAAATCGGAACGATAAACGTCAATAAGATCCGCAGCCATTTAAAAGTTAAGTTCTTGCAAGATATACTTTATGCAACCGATATCGATATTGCCATGTTGCCAGAAGTTACAGATATTCACCTTGATGATATCACTGGATATAATGCAATTGTCAATTCAGCGAACGACTCAGAACTGTGTACATCAATATTAAACAAATAAGTAATTATTGTGCACGATGTTGCAAAACTGACAAACGCCAGAGGTTTATCTGTCACCATTAACGGCACTCTATTTATCAACATCTACGCACTCTCTGGTTTCAGTAATAAACGGCGTAGAGCTGATTTTTTTAAAGATGATGATATCCCTCTTTTCTGTGGACGATATGACCATATAATTTTTGAAGGGGACTACTATGTCTCGCCTCAGGAGATAACTGAAAGACACTGATACGAAAATTGTGTTTATTGAAAAGACAAACTAATTACCTTCTGGAAACAAGCTATCAAACTTCTGAAACTAAGGCCGGAGTATACGGGGAGCAGCCAAGACTGGAGGGCATCATCTCTCTAGGGAAACTGGCCTCAGTTTTCCAGGCCGAAATCACTGCCATCAGGGCATGTGTGAAGGAGAATTTGCGTAGGTGCTACAAAGATCGTAGCATCTATATCTATTCAGACAGCCAGGCAGTCCTGAGATCACTGGCAGCTCCTGCAAAAAGGTCTAAAATTGTTGCAGAATGTCACAGGGTTCTGGTGGAGCTAGGGGAAAGCAATAGAGTAAACCTATTGTGGGTCCCTGGCCCCTCGGGGATCAGTGGCAATGAACATGCCGACAGATTAGCCAGGATGGGGGCAGAGGCTCCATTTATTGGACCGGAACCTGTCCTGACAATAACCAAGGCAATGATCAAATTGGAGCTACGTAACTGGCTCAGAAGACAGCATGTAGAATATTGGACCAAAGTCTACCAACAAAAACATGGCAAGGGAATGATGCAAAGCCATTTCTTAAAAGAAGCTCTGCAATCCTGGGCCTGAATAGGAGAGAGATTAGACTCATGGTTGGATTGCTGACAGGCCATGGGAATTTCAAAAAACACCTACATACAATGGGAATAACAGAAGAGGACCCTAAATGTAGGATCTGTGATGACGGTGATGAAACTGCATCACATCTAATCTTCGAATGCATTGCATTGGAGAGTAAAAGGCACAGAACATTTGGGACAACTAGACCCGAAGAAATTGTGTCTAATAAAGAACTGGTAAAGGGACTCCTTGCACTGTTGAAGGGGATTGGTTGGCTTTACTGGATATACAGGGAGCGATACCGCACAATAAACTTAGTTTCGATGCGGGCAGTAGCGGGTTGGAACAAGACTGTTTTGGCTTTCCTGGAAAAATCAAATCAAGGCAAAACCAACAAATATCAACTAGAAGTTTTCTTCTTCACCAATTAGGTACTAGCCAGAGAGATAACGACAGCCTTGAGAGAACTGCCAGGGAGACGGAGCCGGACGACGTATTCCATTGTGGGAAGTCCTGGAGGCGCGGCGTCACTGGCAGAGACGTTTACCCAGAGGCGTCAGTCTGCGATCCCTCAGCGATGGTTCTCGTAGGAGGTCGGCTGAGAACTGGCATCGGGCCCACGCTCATGCTAACGCTCACGTTTCTCTTGACCTTGGTCCGATGGATGGCAGGCTAAGCAGTTACTGCTGTTCCTGCGGTACCTGAAACATATTAATGGCCTGACTGGAGGAAAGGTCTTAGGGTGTCAGATAATGACCCCCCGTAAGTAGTCGGCGCGCAGTGATACGTGGCAGTCTCGAACTGGTCTCACGTGACTGCGGAGGAAGATAGTTCCGTTTTACTGCGCTCTCTGGGGATTTATGTGTCTGATAATTTAAAAACGCACGTGTTGCAGATAGAGTTATGGCCTACCATATTCTCAGACCACATAGCATATATTTGCACTATGAACCTTAAAATACAAGAAATATACCGGGGACGAGGCCTGTGGAAGTTAAATGTAGCACATTTGCAGGACCCCGAGTGTCACGATATATTCAATACTGTGTGGACTGAGTGCGAGAAAAAAATTCACCTCATACCCTCGTCACTCACATGAGGCTCAAATTTGCTAAACCGTCGATACGAATTTTAGCTGCATTGATGTTGCGGAGCTGGCAGGTAACTTGGAGCCTTTCAGACTGTTCTCTATATATAAATTTATCAGCAAATTACGAGAACTTAATTGATCAATTAACCTAAAACATATAGCCTTTTCAAAAATTTAGCATAAACTCATGGCATAGAAATAGGACTGAAGTTCTCTATTTTATCCCTTTCTCATTTTTTATAACGTAGTTTCACTACTGAAGAATCCATCAGCAAACAGACCATTACGAAAGAAAAAATTACAAATATAAATACTGGGCTTATAGAGGCCGAACAATACCTAAGTATTCTCCTAGATAACCAGTCTTATCCATAAGAGTCCGTAATCATTAGAAATTTAAATTTTGATTAAATCTCTTCCTTGTATCACGATGGACTAAGGTTACTGTCTCCGAAATCTGTTTTCAATGAGCTAAGCTTCCTTTTCATTCACGTGCTAAATTCAGAAAGTGATTATTAAATAGTGTGCATATATTGTATTTCTGATTTTTCAGTAACAGAAAAATTTCCAATACACACTGACTTTATACCATCAGCTCTACGCTGCTTAACATATACTTTCTTCACGACTGACCATAAACTTATCCTGAGAATTAGGTATTCTTTTTTGCATAGCACATACTTTTTGCCTTCCTAATGACATTTTTCAGAACCTTACAATACTGTTCTCAATGGGCTACTGCAGCTTGATTCTGACTACGTCTAAGATACTGATAGAATACCGCTTTGTTCTAAACGATATTCTCATTCCTCTTGTCAGCCACCGAGACAATCTGTTAGTAGTACCACCTTGTTTTGAGCGTAAGATCACTTAACATCTGCATTTCGACAGTGATTTAGTTCCGCTGCTGAACATTACAGTTGAGTAGCTCGAAATATCCAATTTGTAGTTAGTTCAATCTGCAATAAAACAGACCATTTGAAATGTACAGTAGGTAGTACTTTCTTACAGTCGTTTGCCAGTGATAAAACACTGTTCATCGCTGGAAATGGTCTACATAAAAAAGGAGACGAAACTAAGAGAGCCTACAGCTTTTGCAGGAAATTACAAGGACACCGCAAATCTTCTCCCAGAGTGAGTAATTTCCGGTGCCAAATACTAAGGTTTCATTTTCCTGTGAACACGCGCGTATGACAACCGCAGAAAATATTCCCAGCGCACCCCTTTCTGTGGTTGTTAGCCCAGTAATGGGCTGATGAAGCTCACTTCGCAAAATTTGCTGTTAAGAATGCATCCATAAATTTATTCCTTGGAGAAAGGTACTCTCTCTATTGCGTTACCTGAGAATAAACGATAATAAAAACACTCTATGTCTGACAAAATCGTCGCAATTCATTGCAAAGTATTCTAAGCTAATAATTATTGTTTTAAATAGTATATTTTGAAGCTACGTTACGTCGTCCACCGCTTAACGTGTTTGATCGTGGTAGGTGTACAATGAATCTCCACTTCTTTAAGTGCATTTCACATTATTTAAGTAGCTGAGTACGTAATTTTCTTTATGGTGTGTGTACAATGAATCTGAAATATCACTAAGAGTCAGTCTGTTATTTACTTGTAAAACAGAAAGTTGGCCTTGTTTTTTTTTTTTTTTTTTTTTTTTTTTTTTTTTTTTTTTTTTTTTTTTTTGGGTTAATTCATAATGGAAAGTATACTGAAAAGAGACTGGAGATTCAAAGGCAAACAGTTGATAGGACCTAAACCACAATGTGTTGGCAATAGTAATAATTTTTTTTTCATGATACGGTAACTGCACCAATAAAGGCGTTACACAGTTAAGTAGACCATAGTTCATTACAACCATTTTATTATTGATAATGAACAAAAGATATATTTAGATAAGCTTTCAAAATATCTAGTTATTAGTAGTTTATTTTAGCAATAAATAGCGGATTACTTGTCGACTTCAAGTCGAACTTTTTAACCCAGCAGTATACCGAAGTATAATGTACACAGTGATATCCCTTTACGTAGACAGCGTTTCTTCGTCCCGTCGGTAACTAGACTACTGCAATAAGCGTTACCTATGTGTCATCAGACATCAGGATGTCATATTACGATTGACAGAGCTATTCTTGTCTCCTGTAAGATCACTGATGACAAGGAACCCCTACTCCTTCACTGTTATGCCTCTTCTCTCACCCTCTCCTTCATTTCAAGCTCATATTACTTGCCAGTAGGATACTTGTAGATGAATGACACATTACATCCATGCGGGAAAAACCCTGGCGTTAAGTAGATGACGTTAGCATGCTACATTAAAATCCAGAATCAAGTAATGCCTGCAGATTTTCGTCTAGTCACTAATACATAATGGCTTATATATCCAAGAAACAATTTTACAAAATAAAATCAAGGATATACAGCTCTCTATCACCAGTAAATGATGCCCGTGTGATGTTAGCATCCTGAATATTAAGGTATTGTATTACTCTTATATCAATCCAGGTTCTTAGGCTAATGAGCATGATGTACCTTTCTATTAAACCCACCACAAAAAAAAGACATAGTTAAAAATGCAAACCTTCGTCCGAAGGTAAATTTGGCTGTCTCCAATCCTGTTTAATGTTGTATTTTGGATGTCCAGCAGAATACGTACTGAGACAAAACATTTAAAAGTATTTGCATTTCTGAAAGACCCGCTACCTATGAACAGAGATTTGTGCCTTATAAAGAATGGACTCTCCTGAAAAAACAAGTTACATTTTTGGAGTCATCCATTAGCTTCTCAGATGTGCACCCAAAATATAAATTATGAGTAACTTTCTATTCATTAGTATTATTGATATGCATTACATACTCGCATATACTTACTTCTTGCGAAATTATAGCAGTCTAATCGGTTTCTGATACGATAATACAAGATGTGCCGGACATGCTCATGAGAAGATACAAGTTGTAGAGAAATCAACCAAGGCTCAATTTGGGCTGTTATCAACACTAGAGACCCTTCTTGTGCGTATGTAAGGAGCTTAGCTCAGGCTGTAACATATTTCTGCGGGCGCGTATTTTGGAAGAAGAACCAATCGGCATACTTTTTGTAGGTATGGGGAAACGCTGTTTTACAAGGAGACCATAATATAGGCATCATATTTCGAATTTTTTTACATATTAATGGTGCGTGAAGTTCAGAACTTAAATAACAATTAGCCAAAGCCATCTGACGCAATCGCAATTCTTACGACATACGCACGTACTTTTTGTATTCGTAATTTTGTATATAAAAGGTTTTTTGTAATGATGGTTTCTATAAAAAAAAAACATAACAAGTTACATTTCTTACAGCACTGACTATTAGTTGACAGTAATTGTCTTTGTTCAGTTTGTGAAAAGCTACGACACTGATTTTGGAAAGGCATCTCCTTAGCTACTAATTGATTCCCAAGCAGCGAAAAAAAAAAAAAAAAAAAAAAAAAAAAAAAAAGATATCTGTCACAGCAGGAAATGAACCAGTGACCCTATGGTTGTAAATCCAGGAAGATACCACCGGCTGTATACCAACAGGTGCTGCAACTGATTTAATTATCCGCACTAACATGTACTTGCAAAACTTCAAAGTCAATTTTCTCGAGAATTTTGAGAGTTCCATAGATGGCTTTGGCTGATTGTTATTTGAGTTCTGAACTTCACGCACCATAAATATTATACAATTATAAATCCTAGTCAGACTCCTTACTTAATAGGACATATACAGACAATGAAATTAAATACTCTCATTATCATTTGAGAATGAAGACAATATCTATAGACATGCATAGCTTTAAAAATGATGTAAATGCATTGAAGTAAACAATAAAAGTAAGAAATGATAATCTTACAAGGCTGCGTTTACTTTGTCACTAGATAGTAAAAACAGCGATAGCAAAGTAAATCAATGTAAGGAATACAAATGGAAACAAATGCAACATGCTTAAAGATAGACAACAACGATGTCTTTATTTTTTGAACCTATAGGGATTTGCACATACATTCCGACGACAGGTCAATGTGATCAGTGTGTGGGAAACACTGACAGCAATACTGGCCTAATAACGATGGGGCGTTCTTCAAATGATATTATCAATCTACAGCAGAGCTTCTGATAATTTGTGAAGTGTTTGAATGATGACGTGATACAATACGTCTTCTTAGTGTGTCCCAAACACGCTCTATATGATTGAAATCGGCTTAGCGAGTATGCCACACAATGGGGCGTATTAATAAAACAGAGTATCTATACTTGGGATTCCAGAGAACATGCTCAGGTTCGCATTAATAAAGCGTGACGGAGAATACACTTCTACCGAGTAACTCCTCAGCTTGCGTAAAAGGGTGGGTATGTTGCTCACAACACAGAATATTTTGATTTCGTATGTATGAAACTAGAGAAGTTTCTCACGACCAGAGAACATTCTCCGTTTTCTGAAGTGAGCTCTCTAGCATACTTCGAGCCACATTTGACTGTGGTTTATAATAAAAGTGACAAAATTTGTGTTGCTTAGAAGGCAAAATAGATCCTTTATTCGCAGTCTGAAGAAATACGAGTGGATCTAAACCGTTTATGCAAATGAAACATTTTGCTGCCGAGTGGCTTCCTTAAGAAAAAACGTAAATGTGACGCTTGAAGCATTTCATATAGTGACGTGAGTAATGTTTGAAGAGTTTTTTCATTACCGACATATAAATGAAACACAAGTGGATTCAGCGGTGCGGTTTACTCATTTGTTTGGAGTGCATATTTACAGCTATAAACAGCTACATAGCAAAATCATATTGTATGTTTTTAAATAGGGTCTATTAATAAGGCCTTATGACGTTAATTCCAAATAAAGTGCATCCCAGAACTTCACAGTCTGTGTTGTTGTTGTTTGTTGTGGTCTTCAGTCCGGAGACTGGTTTGATGCAGCTCTCCACAATACCCTATCCTGAGCAAGCCTCTTCATCTCCACGTAAGAGCGACAACCTACATCTGTCTGAATCTGCTTACTGTATCTATCTCTTGGTCTTCCCCTGCGATTTTTTCCCCATACACTTCCCTCCAACGCTAAATTCACAATTCCTTGATGTCTAAGAATGTGTCCTACCAATATATCCCTTCTTTTAGTCAAGGTATGCCAGAAATTCCTTTTCTCCCCAATTCTGTTCAGTACCTCCTCATTAGTTACACGATAGAGCTGCATGTCCTCGGGAAAGGTAACGGCTGTAGTTTCCCCTTGCTTTCAGCCGTTCGCAGTAGCTGTGTGGCAAAGCCACATTAGCTGATGTTACGAGGCCAGTTCAGTCAATCATCCAGACTGTTGCCCCTGTAAATACTGAAAAGGCTGCTGCCCCTCTTCAGGAACCACACGTTTGTCTGGCCTCTCCACAGATACCCCTCCGCTGTGGTTGCACCTACGGTACGGCTATCTGTATCGTTGAGGCACGCAAGCCACCCCACCTCGGCAATGTCTGTGGTTCATGGGAGTGGTCACAGTCTGTATCTCGAAATAAATATTGCTGCAATACGAGAAGACATCTTAAATAGACCAACCGGTTTGTGTACATAAAAACAGCAGCAGCACAAAAACCAGTACTTCACTACCTGGTATCACAGTCTGTATCTCGAAATAAATATTGTTGCAATACCAGGTAGTGAAGTATTGGTTTTTGTGCTGCTGCTGTTTATTGTACACAAACCGGTTGGTCTATTTAAGATGTCTTCTCTGACTTCTAGCCGTAAGTTCTATTATGTTAGAAGTAAGTAGAAACGATAGTAAAATTAATAGCTGAGTAACTACGTACGTAGAAGCCTAGCGCTAATAAGGAGACCATTGGGTGTCATATTTAACAACAAATATTCCAAAGACGATAATGATAGATCTGAAGCCTTAATCGTTGGTGGTGTAGTGGCCTAACGGTAAGACGTCTGCCTAGTAAGCATGGAGGTCCGGGTTCGATTCCCGGCCGCATCACAAATTTTAATTCTATGCTTCAGATTTATCATTACTGTCTTTGACATATTCGAGACGAAAATCCGTCTCAGGGATTGCTTATTTGTGTTAAACAAATATTCCGTCTGAAATTCCGATATCGTGAGGAGAGCCAGTCATGAAAAAACTGTTCCACCTAGTATGGAAGATGTATGAGACAGGAGGAATATCCTCCAACTTCAAGAATAATATAGTAATTCCAGTTCCAAAGAAAGCAAGTGCAGACAAAGGTGAAAATTACAGAACTATCAGTTTAATAACTCATAGTTGCAAAATACTAACACGAATTGTTTACTGACGATTGGAAAAATTGTGGAATCCTACCTCGGGGAAGATAAGTTTGGATTTAGGAGAAATGTTGGAACACGAGAGGTAATACTCAGATTACGACTTATCTTAGAAGATAGGCCAAGGAAAGGGAAACCTACGTTTTTAGCATTTGCAGATTTGGAGAAAGCTTTTGACATTGTCGACTAGAATAAACTCTTTCAAATTCTGAAGGTAACAGGGGTAAAATATAGGGAGCGAAGAGCTATAGTCAACTTATACAAAAACCAGACAGCGCTTGTTAGAGTCGAAGGGCATGAAAGAGACGCAGAGGTTGGGAAGGGAGTAAGACAGGGTTGTAAGCATTTCCGCCATGTTGTTCAATCTGTACACTGAATAAGCAATGAAGGAATGCAAAGAGAAATTTGGAGAGGGAATTAAAGTTCACGGAGAAGAAATAAAAACTTTGCGGTTTGCCAATGAGATAGTAATTTTGTCAAAGACTGCAAAGAATCTGGAAGAGCAATTGAAAGGAATGGAGAGTGTTTGAAAGTAAGGTATAAGATGAACATTAACAAGAGTAAAACGAGGGTAATGGAATGAAATGCCAGAAAATCAGTCGATGCTGAAGGAATTAGGTAATGAGACAATAAAAGTAGTAGATGAGGTTTGTTATTTGGGTAGCAAAGTAACTTCTTATGGTCGAAGGAGAGAAGATATAAAATTCACAATAGGGAAAGCGTTTCTAAAGAAGAGAAACTTGTTAACATCAAATATTAATTTAAAGTTAATAGTTTTCTGAAAGCATTTGTCTGGAGTGTAGTATTGTATGTGAGTGAAACGTGGACGATAAGGAGTTCGGACAAAAAGATGACAGAAGTGGTGCTACAGACGAATGATGAAAATTAGATGGTTAGATCACGTAACTAATGAGGAGGTGCTTAACCGATTTGGGGAGAAAAGTAGTTTATGGCATATCCTGATTAAGAGGAGGTAGGACACATTCTGAGACATCAAGGAGTAGTCAACCTAGTATTGGAGTATATGGGGTAAAAAACGTAGAGGAAGACCGAGGGATGAATACAGTAACCAGATTCAAAAGGATGTAAGTTGCCGAACGTATTCTCAGATGAAGAGACTTGCACAGGAGAGGATAGCGTGGAGTGCTGCATCAAACCAGTCTGCGGACAGAAGACCAAAATAACAACAATCTCGTGTTAGGAAGGTATGACGGTGTTCCACGTTAAAACAGATGAACATATGATGCATTCTTAAAATTTCGTTCGCAAATTTCCCGAACCTAACTTCAATAACAAAAATGTTTCTCGCATGACGATATAGACATTTAGAAAACTTGAAATATGTCTATCAGAAAAATAATGTCACAAATATTTTAAGCAATTAGGTGAATCTCTTTTTCATTGTCAAGAGAAATGGCTAAGAAGTAATTGTTTCTATGAAAAAAAAAAAAAAAAAAAAAAAAAAACAGCATTGCGCTCATCAGTCGCAGACCTACTCCAATTAGATTACCAAATGCGAAATACTTTACTTTATTAATACACTTCCCTATTGGTTGTACTTTGACACTTTGGATAGCGTTAAGTTATCATAGAAATTTTAACTCAAGTTCTACGCCCTTAATTTTTGCTCATATTCGCACTGATCAAACAATTACTTCTTAGCCATTTCTCTTGACATTGAGAAAATGATCCACCTTCTTGCTAATAGAGATACTTCTCCATTGCAGTCTGCCGTCAACGAGAAAAACATAGTGTTTTCTAAACCTGGTCGCTTAAAGTCACATGAAAGCTCCGATATTATCCGAGCAATTTATTTTAGTCTCCTTCAGTGTTTGACAATATAAGCTAAAATATAAGTAATATATGGTGTCTGTTCTTTCGGACATGAACTTGCAGTTCAAGGAATGTGTGCCCATGGGTAAAGTTGAAAATGTATACTCATCCGGGATTAAAACCGGGCCCCTGCTTTCAAGCAAGTTGCACTGAAACTAGTAGAGTCGCAGCAAATGTAACTCATTGTTGTGCACCACTGAGGACACAGCGATCACCACACGACTCACGGATTTCTCAATTCTGTATCCGGTCAAATAGAAACTCTGACTCCCGTAAGAGTAAAGGTCTAGGAGTGCCTCCGCACTGATGAAACGATCATGTCCCAAAGAACGGACACCACATATGAGGCAGCTAAGTGATAACAACCTTTGTATTTCCCCAACCGTAATATATATACAAAGTTGTCGATTGGACATTGAATTGCAGGAACAGGGGCTACGTGAATACATCACATTTCATGTTTGTGCTATTTCTTATAACAGAGATATGAGGCCATCATTTTTATTTATTATTATTATTATTATTATTATTATTATTATTAAAGTTTTTTTTAGCGTCACAAGATGGGCTTCAAAAGACGGGTTCAAATTAGTGTATATCATAATATTTAGGCGAATAGTTTTTGAGAAACAGATACACTCCCGTATCGTATTCATCCTTCGAAGCGCCGTTGTCCAATGCGACCTCTCCTGTTGACCACTGAGTAACTTAACATGGAAGGCGTTGTTTTCTGTTTCTCGATAAGGTGACGCAAGAGGTCAAATGTTTAAACGTTTGTTAACCTTATGGGACTTAACTGCGCGGTCATCAGTCCATAAACTTACAAACTACTTATAAACTAACTTATACTAAATACAGTACAGACATCCGTGTCCGAGGAAGGAATCCAACCGCCGACGGCGTACGGCCTCACGCATCGGAGCATAGCACCTCAATGCGCTCGGCAACTCCACCGCAGCCGCACGAGGCAGCTGGATGGAAGGGTATAAATCTGCAACTGGGGTAGTGAGACATCGCATTTCCGTCACAGTTTCTTGGATCAGACATGGACAGCAGCGAAGAAAAGTTAGATATGCTTCTACTGTATTGTGAAAGCAGAAGAAATTCTGGCTTCGACAGATACAGTATTAGCAACCGTTGAGTTTTAACGTGTGGCACGGCGTAGTCAGAAATGTCGTTGTGGGTAGTAACTATGCACAGTTCCTGTGAAACGTGCCCATTTTGCTGGAAGAGGTACCACTAACTACGCGTCAGTGCATGGTGGTTTCAACATGGTGGCTGTCCTGCCCACTTTTCTCGTGTGGCTACAGAGCTGTTAAATGAAATGTTCCCGGATTGCTGAAGTGAAGTGGCCAGCACGGTCTCCTGATTTGACCCCTCTTGAGTTTTTTCTCGGTGTGGAGCATTTCAACACAAAGTGTATGCTAAAATACTAACTACACTAGACGCTAAGAAGCGCTGATATTTCACGTGACACCCTCGCAGCCGTTTACAAATCATTCGAATGGGACTACAAATGTTCATTGCAGAAGAGGGGAAGCATTTTGAGCACATGCAGCAGTAACGTTTTGTATCATGTACAGCTTGTATTTTGCATTTTTGTGTATTTGCTTCGTATTGTGAATTACAGTAAATATTTTCAATAAAAAATAAATACTTACGAAATAACTGTGACTAATAAGGGCCTCCTCATTTACATTTGTATATCTCTTACTTAAAATGTGTTAACTTCTTGTTGTATTTTTGTGCTTTATGTTGTGTGCTTTTTGGTATAACAGTTATCACATAACTGTATAATATTTGCGCGACATTATCAGTTAATATTTGTGCAATCGCAGTATGTATTACTATTGGCGGGTAATTGGGAGTGTTTGTGTAAGGACGGACTCGCGACGTCTACCATGTACTCTACTCAACAGGAAAGGTCGAATTGGACAACGCCGCCTCGAAGAACGAATACGAGAACATTTCCGGGTCTCAAAACCATTCGCCTAAATATTTCGATATATACATATTTGAAATCGTCGTTTTAGGCCCATCATGTTACGCTAAAATATGGCTCCATTTGAAAAATCAAAGATGGCTTGTAATTAAAAAAATAGCACAAATATGAAGTGTTATATATTCAAGTAGCCCCTGTCCTTGCAATTCACTGTCTAAACGGCATCTTTGTATCTATTACTGTTGGGGAGATATAAGGGGTGTTTGGCTTAGGTGCCTCGCCCTTTTTATAATGTATACAATATGCCAACGACGGGCAATGATCCTTTCTTCAGTGCGGAGGCACTGTTAGGTCCTTGCTCTTCTGGGAATCAGTGTACCAGTCTGAGTAACAGTGGCCAGGGTAAAGTTGAGAATTTGCATCTGACGGGAGGCGTACTTGAGTAATCCGTCGAGGTGTAATCGCTTTGTCCCCAATAGTGTTCTAACGTTCGCAACGGACCGATAAAACGTAAGAAACGTGGTGTAGGGGTCAGCGCAATTGCCTGGAGGTCAGGAGATCCGGGTTCGAATTCCGGATAGGTACCCATCTGCAGTTAATGTCATACATTTCTTGAATTTGAATAATCTAAACTACCACGAATTCTGTTGCCTTGTGAATGCGGAATTAATAGCATTGAGTATCACGTATTTACTTGTGTAAACAACAGATATTTCTAAGTACAAATTCTAAAAATTTTGTAGTTTCATCTTCAATTCATTTTCAGTAAACGAATTGTCTGGAGCGCCACGTTATGGATCGCGCGGCTTCCCGCGTCGGAGGTTCGAATCCTCCCTCGGGCATGGATATGTATGTTAGGTTTAGTTTAAGTAGCTTGTAAGTCTATGGATTGATCAACGTAGTTTGGTCCCATAGAAATTTGCAGTAATGTATAACGTAAATCGCAGCTATCAGTAACTTACACGCTATAAGGCTATTTTCAGTGCAAGATTTGACAGTCAAGGACAGGTACAAGACAGATTTCGGCATTTCACAAAGATGGTTGAGAAGCTAAATAACGCGAAATGAAAATTAACAATTATAGTTTTTCTCGATGAAAGTGAAACGTGGCGTAGTCTTTGACATCTCCAAGTCTTCTTCAAGCATGAAACTCATAAAAGTAGGTTTATCTTCTATGAAATTAAAACGAACAGGTATTACCATTATGACACGCTCGAACGACACCGAGAAACATCGAATGCGGTTGCTTGTAGCCCGCCAGTGATCTCAATTATTGACACAGGATACACAAATGTAGTACTTTGAATCTGTGAAAATCGTGACACTCTATTTTTGATGGGTTGGCACGTATAGGTTGTGTTCTTCTCTAAAAATAAGGTGGGAATGATTCATTACTTTAATAATACATTATGGGAAGTTTGAGTAGAGTTCAAAATGTTCAAATGTCTGTAAATCTATCGGACCAAACTGCGTGGTCATCAGTCCGTAGCTTACAAACTACTTAAACCTAGGTAAACTAACCTACGGACAAACACACACACCTATGCCCCAGGGAGGACTCGAACCTCCACGGCGAGCAATCGCGCGCTCCGCAGCGAGGTGCTTTAGACCGCTCGGCTACTCCACCTCGGCGTTTGAGCAGAGAACTCAAAGGAAATGAAGTAGAGTTCACATCCATAGATGAGCTATATTTTTATTGTTCCTATCACATTCAATTTAATGAATAAATTGCACTGCTGTAGATGCTAATTCCCGTGTTCAGTTCTCTAGATGCCTCTTGTTTGTATAAAACGTATACGTGAGTTATATTTTTACTCATAACTAGTGACTCTGCCATACTGCGTTAAATGTATAAATTGTTTTTGTGTAGAAATATAAATGAAGGTTTAAAAACGACTAATTCGAAGTGTATGATAAAAGCGTTGTTTTTCATACACTTCGAATTAGTCGTTTTTAAACCTTCATTTATATTTCTACATTAAAACAATTTATACATTTAACGCAATATGGCAGAATCACTAGTTATGAGTAAAAATATAACTCACGTATACTTTTTATACAACTTACGCCGTTTCATGAGTATGGTTTATTCCCCGTCTCAACTATTTACTGAACTAAAGTTTCAGAAGTTGTATCTGAGTTAGTTTTCGAAAGCAGCAAGAACAAAAGATTACAAATGTCAGAATGTAAAAATCCGGTGTACGCTAACTGTACTAAAAACTAGATAGAGTGAGGGAGATATGTTCACCAATATGGCGCCCAGCGTCATGATTTCGTAATACACGGTACTGACTCCAGATTACCTTTGAGATCATTGTAGCGACTTGGCGACTACATTGATGTCTGCCGAGCTGCCATAGAACTACGTCTATTCTCCAGTATAGACGCCAGATCCAAACCCTTACTTCCAAACAAAACCGGCTTCTTCCTGTCAGGTTAGATTTGTTTGTATGAGTGTGCTTATGCTCGTGTGCGTATGTTACCAGCTGTTTCATGGCTTGCGTTGTTTAACGTATGATAAAAATCCTTGCTGAAACTTGCTGCTTCCTGCCTGGAAGCGCCTCTTTCGTATGTATGTATTTTAATATCACATACATAGCACAATTCGGGAAATGATTCACACTTTAAGGACTTTTTCCGTGTTGTACTGTGTAAAACCAAAGAAAAAAATTCCCATTGTACTAATCAGTCGGACACCCTAATCTGGTTGCATGAACAAATGTGACTTTTTTTTCTTAATACATTTTGTTCCTTTTCATGTTAATATTTTTCCCTCAAGTATAAAAGATCTCATTACGAAGAGGATTTGCTGCAGAAATATTTCCGGTTTGATCTTTACGTAAAGTGAAATTTCACTCGGCTAAATCACATTAATTTTCAAGTGAAATAAACTTTAAATTGAAGGTTGTCAAGCCACTATTCCGACATAAAATATTATTTCCTCGTAATTGGAATTTTATGAAGCAGGTCGCTCTTTGTTCTACAGAAAATAAATAAATAAATAAAGAAAAAGACAGAACGCAGTCTAGAAAACGTACAGAAGAGTTTAAAGTTGGAACAGCCAATACACAGCTAAAAGCAAATATAGTAGCTCTTAATTTAATTGAAGGATCGTGGAGAACGCAAACGCAGGTAGAGAGCACTTAGCCGCTTGTGAGTAGTGGTGGAATACTGTTTCGCGTACTTCTTTCAGAGAGAGACTCCTTTTCATGTTTAGGCTACAAAAGTATCAGCCTGGGAGTGAAAAATGTGCTTCATCTGAAAAGTATGATGAGGTGGACAGTCGCTGCAGAAGTCTGCTTGAATCATAGAATTCACAGACTCATGCGGTAATCGTTTCACACAAACGGCTACGTTGTCAAAAATCAAGAAAATTGTTACGTATGAGTAGGTGCCAAAATATCGACCCAGCGTCTAATGTCGTCTGCTAAAATTCCTAAGCTGTCATCTGTGAGTTTCAGTATTAAGCTTCGGCGTCTGTGGGTTTGCTTCAGCCAGCTCAAACTGCAAGTTTCCTAAGAGTGGTAGCGCAAACAGTGTAGGATCTGAACTGTAGGAAGTGGTATCAATCGGTTTTACTGCCTCAGATGAATTAGGTGAATTACCAGGTAAATATTTATTTATAATAATTACGTTTACAAAAAGTATGTTATATATAGATTCCAATCTAATCATTAATTGCGAGAAGAACGTGACTTAAAGCAGTTATGTGTTGATCAGTGTTGATAACTTCACCTATCATCTGCATTCTAATATCAGCTCTAACCAATGTCGGGAGCACCTACTTTAATCCAGAATGATTCTTTCACTCTGCAGCGGAGTGTGCGCTGATATGAAACTTCCTGGCAGATTAAAATTGTGTGCTGGAACCGGGACTCGAACCTGGGTCCCAGGTTCGAGTCCCGGTTCCGGCACACAATTTTAATCTGCCAGGAAGTTTCATATCAGCGCACAATCCGCTGCACAGTGAAAGATTCATTCTGGAAACATCCCTTAGGCTGTGGCTAAGCCATGTCTCCACCATATCCTTTCTTCTAGGAGTGCTAGTCTTACATGGTTCGCAGGAGAGCTTCTGTGAAGTTTGGAAACTAGGAGGCGAGATACTGGCGGAAGTAAAGTAGTGAGGCGGCATCGTGAGTCGTGTCGGGATAGCACAGTCGGTAGTGCGCTTGCTGCGAAAGGCAAAGGTCCCAGGTTCCAGTCCGGGTTCCGGCACACAATTTTAATCTGCCAGGAAGTTTCACCTATTTTAATGTCTTAACCAATCCATCTCAGACCCGGCGGACCGGCCGAGCGCATTGAAGCGCTATGCTACGAGGCGCGAGGTCGTCCCCCGTCGGGGGTTTGAATCCCCCCTACGGCATGGATGTTTGTGTCGTCTTTAGTATAAGCTAGTTCATAAGTAGTTTGTAAGTTTAGGGACTGATGACCTCGGAGTTACGCTTTACAAACATTTGAACATTTTTTTGAATCCATCTCACAGTTTTCCGAAAATTATTTTCGTCTTAAAAACAATTTTACTTTATTCAATCGTTCACTTGCTTCCACTTTACCCCATTCACGAAAAGATCCTGGCGATTGTAATATTGCGAGGTCGTTATCATGGAGGAACGAATTCACGATATGTAGATGATGAGAGCGAGAATTGCCGTCCATTAAGACGACTGCCTCAATGAAATAGTGCCAATATAGTTGCACTATAGTCTGAGGTTGTCATCCGTTTGATTGCCGTTTGATTGCCTTTACGACCATCAGTAGCATAAGTAGCCCAACAAAATGCCACCCCAAAACAACAGTGTACCAGCACCTTTCTTCACACCCTGGAAGATTTTTTTAAGACTTTCTGGCTGACCACGCGGCTTCCAAATCCGTCTATGGTAGAATGCAGATGCAAGTCTCAACTGTGGCTATTAAGTTACTTGATGCCAGTTCTGACGAGTCAGCATGCTGTTCGGTAGATTCCGTGATGCCTGGTGTCTAGGTGTTTGGGTCAAAACGCGATGTCATGTGGCTGCCCAAAAATCATTATTGAGCATGGTGGCTTTCCTCTGAGGAATTCAGCCAGCTAAAATCTGTAAGTAGCTTTCAACAGTTGCTGTGACAACCTATGAACGACCAGAGTGAGGCAAGTCATGACAGTTACTGTATCTCTGTACATCCGCCACGTACGAACAACATCGCTTTGGTTTGCTTTGAGACGTCTGGAAACATCCCTTGATGAGCATTGACAACAGTTATCAAATTCTTCTAGATAAACATTGTGGCATGAATGGGACAGTGTACAATTGGTTTAAATCATATTTAACAGGAAGAGTGCAGAAAGTTGACATAAATAAATCACATAATATGCAAAAAAACAAGTGATTCTTCAAACTGGGGAACAATTAAAAATGGGGTGCCACAAGATTCGGTCTTTGCCTTTTGCTGTTCTTAATATGTATTAATGACTTGCCATTCTATATCCATGAAGATTCTGAGCTGGTTCTTTTTGCTGATGATACAAGTATAGTTATCACACCTGACAGACAGGAACTAACTGAAGAAATTGTAAACGACGTCTTTCAGAAAATCATTAAGTGGTTCTCAGCCAATGGATTATCATTAAATTTTGATGAAACACAATACATACAGTTCCGTACAGTAAATGGAATGACACGATTAATAAGTATAGACTTTTATCAGAAATCTGTAGCAAAGGTAAAATATTCAAAAATTTTAGGTGTATGCCCTGATGAGGGGTTGAACTGGAAAAAAACACATTGAAGATCTGCTGAAACGTTTGAGTTCAGCTACTTGTGCTATTAGGGTAATTGCAAAATTTGGTGACATACATCTCAGTAAATTAGCTTACTATGCCTATTTTCATTCTCTGCTTTCGTATGGCATCATTTTCCGAGGTAATTCATCATTGAGTAAAAAAGTATTCATTGCACAAAAGCGTGTGATCAGAATAATTGCTGGAGCCCATCCAAGATCATCCTGCAGACACTTATTTAAAGAGATAGGCATCTTCACAGTATATATATTCACATACGAAATTTGTTATTACAAATCCCACCGAATCGAAATCAATAGCAGTGTACATAACTACAACACCAGGAGAAATAATGATCTTCACTATTCAAGGTTAAATCTAGCTTTGGCACATGCCACAAAAGTCTTTGGTCACCTACCAAACAGCATCAAAAGCCTGATAGCCATCTAGCCTTTAAATATAAATTAAAATAATTTCTGAAAAGCAACTCTTTCTACACTATAGATGAATTTTTAGACACAAATTAGTAAATCTGGAAAAAATAGAAGTAAAAATAAAATAAAAATTAAAAAAAAAAAAGATTGTGTCATTGTAATATTTAGTACAAAGTAATAATTTGTAAAGACACTTTTCATCAACCTGACAAGTTCCATATCACTACGAGGTGTCATATACGTGATCTATGGAACAAGTACTAATCTAATCTACTGTAATCCTGGTGTTATGAGTGCAGCTGATCGTCCATCTTACGTTCTCCGCCGCAATGGCACTGCTTTTACGGGATTGTTTACATCTTTGTGCGGATTGAGTGACAATTTGTGTTCTATATGAAACATACAATTTGAACGCCAGTGTTCAAGAGGACTTGGAACCAAGGTGATGCAACAACTTTTTGATGTTTGTAGTTTCAAGTTCATTTTCACGAACTAGGAGACAGATAAACAGGGAAATAAATGGTAGGCGATTTTTGAGGCGCTTAAGACTAATTCCCAATGCCGCAAAAACCCGCTACAGTGGCATCGGTACAAGACAGGCTCCCAATAACATGGTGTGAGAATGTGACTACTACTATATTAAGCTTTCTAAGCTCTTGCTCCACTGTCACAGCACAGTTTGTTCGGTAAGATTCTACGAAGTTTCTCATATCGCCATCTTGGTTGACAAGCGTTGTCTTATTCCTTTTATACTACGAATTTGTATTTCAATTTTGTCGTTAAAAATTTAATCAGATTCACTTGTATCCTTAAGTGACTCAAAAAATGATATAAACCATTGGAGACTATGTTTCGACCACGAGATACATAACAGTTTGGAGATTGGTAATTTAGAAAGGTGTTCTGTGATGATTTTAAAAATTTTTAGGCCACGACTGGCTGTAGTGCATGACCAGCTACAGTACCAACAAAGCGAGCGTAGACCGATTTTTACCGGCAAGTTCTCCAAAAATCCAATAATAAATTTCTCTATTGGCCAATAATTAATTGTCAGCCAAATTCTTGTCGTGTTGTACTCCACTAGTGGCACTTAAAACAGATCAGAGTCATAGGTCATTCCAAAATGAGGATTATATCTAACAGATGAAATAATGTGTGTCCACTTTTGAAGCGCAATGACTTTTCTTATCAAATAGAAGCACATTTTGTGTATCATCTCGTGGTGCCATAGAGTGAGATGTTACTGCTGTATCGCCCCATTACTTCGCCCACGCTAAGTTGCCCACCCTAATTCACTTAAAGCAGTGCAATAATATGTTCCAGCTAAGTAGCATGGTCATATAGTAATTTACATTTATCTGAGAGTACTTGATTGCGTTGATTTATTTGCTCCACATATTTGTTCGTGGCAAAGGAGTAGAAGCAGAGATAGCAGTTTGTGTTTTATTTATTCATTTATTATTCATGTCACTAAAAGAAAGGTTATGGCCCACTATGGTAAATTCCCAGTTCGATGTAAGATTGTCATCGAAAATAAGAAACTTGAGCAAGTCTCCAATTTCAGTTATTTAGGCAGTGATATAAGTGTCTACGTAGTCAATGACATAGAAAAGAAAACCAACAAATTTCAACATATATGTGGAACTATAAACCAAATTTTAAGAAATAAGATGCAGTAGCAGAAATGATTTTTTAGGAACAGTCAAAGGAGAGACCACATAAAAATGATGGCATTAGGGCAGAATTAGGAATCTACAGCTTGATCGAAAAGTTTGAAGAATACAGGGAATAATGGAGACAACACTTCCTTAGAATGAATGAAGAGAGAATTCCAGTCGTGGTGAACAACTACAAACCCTTGGGAAGAAAATATATTGGACGACCGAGAAAGAGATGGAGCTAACGACGTGAAGTCGGAACAGGCATATTGCTGCATCCTTCACGTGAAGATGATGATGGTAATTATTCATGTCACACCCCTCTGTTACCTTTCACAGCGTACGTGGAACAATGTTTAATTCTGTTTGCACCTGTGGGGTAAGGTAGTATACAAACATAGGATAAAGCCTACATCAAGTACCAAGCCCATTCTATACAGTATGTGTAGGAGCCTTGCTGTCAAAATACAGCCATTGCGTAGACCTGTCAGAGGTAAGACAGATCAAAATACTGTATAACAATAGCGTTTCTGACAAAACAAGCAAGTCAGTAAGTTAGCACAGTGGGTACGTCACAAGGGGAACAGTTGCTCCGTAGTATCAAAATGGGATTTTCTACGGTAAAAGTCTTCTCACAGTCGGTGTTGGAGTGATTAGTATCGTCGATGGAATAAAGAAGCATTTAAACGTGTATTACAAAGGACAGAATTTGCAATTTACTGAAATTTGTTGCTGTAAGTATTGTTGAAATTTTATCGTATGTTCCTTTCTGCAATTATTCAGGAAAATTTTCCGTATCATTAGAGTACACTTTCAAGATACTGAGTTACAACTCGATATTTTATGGGTCTAGTTTGAGCTAGATTAAGAACATCAACACATTGTATTTCTGTTTCACAATATTTGTTTATTGGTTTTATTTGAACGGCCTATCGGCTTCTTAGGCCATCTTAGTACTAAGTTATTTGATGATGGCTTAACAAATCAATAAAAAATATTGTTGAACAGAAATACAAAGTTCTGACTTTTTCATATGAACAGTTTTGAGTTGTACCAGGGCATTTGTATGACTATTAAAACATGTGCCTTGCTGTGGTTGTGCTTCATTATGTACACAGAGTTTGAACGACAAATCGTATCTGTCGACCACGTATGAACAAAGCGAAAATTATTAGATATTTTGCAACGAGTCACTTCTACACTTCCAAATTGTAAATCTTGTTTCATACGTTGCGCGAAAGTGGATTTAGCCAAAATTAAAAATTTTCGTCGAAAATCATTATTCTGTTGGAGATTAGGTGGTTTGAAGTCGACCTAAATTTAACAAGTGCTCACCTTCGTTGGATATTCAGACCATGATGGACTTAAGAACTGATAGAATTTCGTCATTTGAGTATTTTCTCGTAGTTTTTATGTCAAATGCAGTAAGTAAGTCAGTACAGTATAATAATCGTAACGTTGGTGTTTACTTAATTTTTCGTGAACCGTTTTTGTTAAATTTCTACTGATCAACTGCTGTCGACTACGAGTGCACGATTTTGGTAGAATAAATCTTGGAAACCAAATTGAAAAATGCTCCTATCGCAGCACAAAGAACAGCAAATGTGTCCTGGCAAGAGTCAAAGACGTAAAATAGAAAAACAGATTCTTGCATTATCAGACAGTCTCGAAAATATTTAAATAAAAACTCATATATGCGCTTTTCTATGACTTTCGCGTAATTTTATTCACAATGGTGGCGCACATCTACGACGACTTTCACTCACAGGTACGATAATTTGTGTTTCGTTAATTTACTGGCCAGGACATATTTGCTCTTTTTGGACCATAAGAAGAATATTTTATCCTGGTAATTAAACATTAAAGTACCAAGCACAGGCGAAAAGTATTCGGTCACTTTTCTTTTGTTAAAAATAATAATTTTTCTTGGGCCTTTTTCTGTGTCTCATCTTCTGAAGTACTACACCGTACATTCCTATGGTAACAATTTTAAAAACTATAAATTAAATGTAGAAATTTTATGCCCTGTGGCATATTTTGCCCTGGGCTGGTACTCCATGTGACCAAATTATTAGTGCCTTCTCTACAGCCACCAAACATAGTCAAAACATGTTATTATAAAATCAGTGTGCAGCATCTATAATTTCAGTACGACCCACCTATTTGCAAGACGAACAGGTATAATAACTGCTGGAATTATTGCAAATTACAGGATAAAAACGAAATTCCACAAGGCTGTAACTAACCCTTTCGGTCCTATAACTGCAGGTAATCCAAGACGGCAATACTCCAATAACGATAACGCAATGTACCTATGTTTGACAACTGATGACAAATACCAAAAAATAAATTTTACAGAATTCCTGACAGATTAAAATATTCAACAGTGAAATCACTTTATTAAAAAAAAGTGAAAGGAATACTGTAAGTAACTATAGACCTATTTCTATGCCATCGGATTTTTCTGAAGATATTGAATAGGCTGTATATTCAAGATTAATTGATCATTTCAGTACACATAATTAGTTGTCAAACGTACAGTCTTACAAGTGATTTAACGATTGAAAATGCTATATTATCGTTTCTCTGTCAGACACTTTATGGGTTAAATAAAAGTTTTCGGACAATAGGCGTCTTCTTTAACAAAGGCGTTTAATTGTGTTGATCACAAAATATTTTTGCAGAAGTTGGAACATTTTGAAATACGGGGAGTAGCTCACAACTTGTTCACCTCTTACTTCAATAAAAGACAGCAGAAGGTAATTCTCCGCAGTGTTAAAAATGGCTATGACGTTCAATCGCAAGGGGTCTGTTTTGGGACCACTACTGTTTCTTATTTATATAAATGATATGCCTTCGAGTGTAACAAGTGATTGTAAAATATTTTTGTTTCCTACCAGCTTGGTAGTGAAGGAGGTTGTTCGTAATATTGACACAGTACCAAATAATGCAGTTGAAGGGATAAGTTCATGGCTTGTAGATAAGAAATTGATGTTAAATCACAGTAAAAATCAGTTTTTACAGTTTCTAACACATAATGTGACGAAAGATGACATTCTGATTACACATAATGGATAAATAATGAGACTGAACAATTCAAATTTCTAGGTGTTCAGATAGACAGTAAGCTGTCTTGGAAAGCCCAAGATCAAGATCTTGTTCCAAAGCTAAATTCTGCTTTATTTACCATTAGAAAAATATCTGAGATAAGTGATTTTTCAACACAAAAAGTACAACGCTTACTGTCACTCACTTACGACGTATGGCAATTTTTGGGGGGGTAAACTCGAATGATTCAAAAAGGATATTTTTGGCTCAGAAACTGGTGGTTCGAGCCATATGTGGTGTAAGTTAACGAACGTCATGTCGACCCCTTTTCAGTAGTTTTGCAATTCTGACACTGGCATCACAATACGCATTTTCTTTAATGTCGTTTGTTGTTAATAATATCAACTTAATCCCACGAGTTAGTAGCTTTCACTCGGTGGATACTAGACGGACGTCGAATCTACATGCATCACACGACCTTGACACTTGTGCAGAAAGGTGTGCAGTATTCTGCAGCATCCATTTCAGTAAGCTGCCACAAGAACTCAAGAATCGTAGTACTAACACACACGGTATGAAATCAAACTGAAGTGTTACCTCAAGGCTCAGTACTTTTATTCTGTCGGGGAACTCCTAAAAAGTTAAACAATTAAGCTAATTCCTTTATTTTTTTTCGTTATTGATTCTTTTCACTTAATGTTAAGATTGTCGTGTGCATAGGACTGCTTAAATTTTTTCTATTACCATTCTTGTCTTAAACCTCATGTATTGACTTGTTCCATGACGATGGAGTCTTACTCCTCAATTAGGTTCTGTGGAACAGAAAACCATATTATTATAATTATTATTATTATTCACAGCTTATTGTAATACGGACAAAATTTTCCCTTGATGGGTGCTCCGCGTAACCTAAAATACCTTGGTGCTGCTAGGGTAATAAGACCATCAAAAGTAGATTTAGTTCTACTAATTTACAATTCACAGTTTTAATTACAGATTTGTCTGAGACGTTCGTAGTGTGAAGACTGTATTATTATATTGGAAGAATATTATATAGATTAATTATGGGTAGGACGTATATTAGTTACGAATTTGTACAGGCGATGTTGAACATAGAAGCTAGCACAGTATAAATTTGGGACAAAGGTTACTGGAAAGAGACACTGGAAAATCTTTATATTTTGAATTGTTATGTTAAAGCCTAAATAACACCTTTTATTATTATCGTTGGGTCTTAGATTTCCTAAACCTTTCACCGAGTCCCAACTTGGTTGCTCTTAGTGCCACTTTGCACCAACGGCCGCCCTCTCAAACAGGTGTGTAGCAGCTCTCAGTGCCTGTCTTGAGAGCTGTTAGAGTTTAATAGCCGTTTCCTAGAAATATTAATGAACAGTCACTTAAGACATCCATTACTGTATATAAATTAGTAAACCCTTCGTCCATTAGTGCATTTATGTTCGATCCGTATCACGTGATAATTGAGTACGCTAGCGAGACGGTTTCGTAAAAAATGTGACAGTAATTGAAACGAGCTACAATCATTAAAATTACAAAGGGAAATATTAAAAGGGGGGAACAGTAATTTAATTACTAACAGGTTACAAGCTCACAGTTTTATTGAAGTGAAACCCCAGATAATAGGTGCGGCCCTAAGCGCCCATTAACAACATATTCAATTAAAGACTTACATCCACAAGGCTTGAAATAACAAGTACAAAGTCAATCTCAAAATTAATTCAGTAATAGCAAAGGTACGGTCACACACGACCTCTTACAAATCAAGCCAGCAACGCCGATCTCAAACTGATAAGCAATATTAAACGTAAGGTCACACGACCCCCTACAAACCCTTTAAGCAATGAAACAGGCAGGGAGAAGATCCCTTCCAACTTAATGTCTTACAAGGATTTCAATAGTATACTACCCAACATGAATAATACAGTTACAAAACAAAGAATCATTGATTTACCTAGCGTACAATGATTTCGTTAAGAAAGACATGCCTGTTACAGGAATTGCAAGTCACACTTTACTTCAGAAGAACTGTAAATAAGTTCATAATTATAAGCAGCTGAATGCATGATGCGCCCCATACCACTCCAGAATTCAGAATCCAGACAACATACCAGAGGGGACGGCTCGGCGCCGGGAGGAACAGGTGGAAAAAATATTCGTCTAAAATATTGATTTTTCAATGGCGAGCAGTATGTCAGGATGCCAAGTAACGGTCACTGCTCAAACTCGCGTGCGCCAAGACGTCACCCGCCGAACCGGCCGTACAGTAGGGAAGGGCACACCATACGTAGCACAATCTGCTATGTAACAAACAGTCACTGCACATAGAAAGGACACTTCTCACTTAAAATATTCATTTACAAGGGAATTCACTTAAATTACTAAAAAGTTTTACCCAAGACAACTTCGTCCTTACTTCTGCCTCTTCAAGAGGAACAACTTAGAATATACAAGAGTTTAATGCAAAACAACACGCAAATGTATAAAGTTCATCTAACAACAAACAGCAGAAAATCTTTATACCACCTCGATGTACCGCTTGCCGTTTACCACTAGAGTACGCAAATCCGTATCATGGCTCGGTAGCTCTTTGCACATGTTGCCACTTTCGATCATCAAACCAGGTTATTGAATCAGCCACAACCCAGTTTTAACAAGCCCACACACACACACTATACAGCCTTCCAAATAATCTAGACAAGCAGGCGCTTTTCCAGAGAACATAAAATCAGGCTTGCAAAGCGATGATGTCAGCTTATCCAGTCCTCTTGCCGTGAGCTAATAGACTCACTGCTTGATATCCGAGAAACCACGGGGTCCACAGTAACTAAGAATGCTCCTCGGCCGCCAAGCCGTCACACCGGAGCCCGATCACTGCCCACTCACGTGACAACTACGCATGCGCGCAAGGAAAGCCCACCGAGCACTCACTTCTACCCAAATTACCGCTCTCCACACCAAAAGCCGACGGCTCACTTAAATCCAGCGACGGTTGACCAAAGATCAGCAAGCCAGAGAGATCAAGAGAACGACTGAGGTCGACCGATAACCAAAGATAAAAAACTAGCGCCAGCGTCGCCACACATCAGCAACCATCACTCTTGTTGTACAGTGATCAAATGTTTGCACAGGGTGGCCCATTTAAACGTTCTAGAGCATGTATGACTGGAGCGACGTTGAAATCGGAAAAAGAATTCCACGGGTGTGTATGTGAGGCAGAGGCTCTTGAAACCAAATACTATGACACATTCATAAACATAAGTTAATATTCCAGAACGAAACTTTCACACTGCAGCGGAGTGTGCGCTGATATGAAACTTCATGGGAGATTAAAATTGCGTCCCGGAACCGGGACTCGAACATGGGACCTTTGTCTTTCGCGGGCAAGCGCTCCATCGACTGAGCTATCCTGACACGACTCACGATCCCGCCTCACAACTTTACTTCCGCCAGTACCTTGCAAGACTAGCACTCCTGTAAGAAAGGACATGGTGGAGACATGGCTTAGCCACAGCCTAAGGGATGTATCCAGAATGAAACATCCGGCACACAATTTTAATCTGCCAGGAGTTTCATATCAGCCAACACTCAGCTGCAGAGTGAAAGTTTCATTCTGGAAACATCCCTTAATCTGTGGCTAAGCCATGTCTCCACCATATCCTTTCTTCCAGGAGTGCTAGTCTTGCATGTTTCGCAGGAGAGATTCTGCTTAGTTTGGAAAGTAGGAGGCGAGGTACTGGCAGAAGTAAAGTTGTGAGGCGGAATCGTGAGTTTTGTCGGGATAGCTCAGTCGATAGAGCGCTTGCCCGCGAAAGGCAAAGGTCCAAGGTTCGAGTCCCGGTTTCGGCACACAATTTTAATCTGCCAGGAAGTTTCATAAGTTAATATTATTTTCGACACAGACTTCTTGCTTTAATGCAAACTCCTTATTATTTTTAAGCAATCAGTAACACGAAAAATCACAAAAGAATATACTTGGTTTCTTCGTAATATGTCTATCAGATCGAGAGAATTTTTTTTTTTTTTTTTTTTTTTTTTTTAATTGTATTTTTAAGCTACATACATAGTCAGCAGCGTGGCAGCAGCCTCCTACGCTGCTCTTCAGGCTGGCGTTTTAACAAAATGAACATGTAGTTTGTTTTAGATACATTTATATGCAGATAAAACCATTATGATTTAAAAATATGAACAAAAAGAATTTTTTTGGTGGAAAAAAAATGGAACATAAGATAATCGCAAGTTGTAGACTTAAAAAAGTGACACGGTGGCGTTAAAAGCACATTGAAGAAAACTAGACCAGACATGAAGACACTGACGGAGCCACTGATAAAACGACGGTGGATACACTGGTAAAACACAATAACCGACTCCCTGACACAAACGTTGCACGACGTACTGAGAGAAATGGTGCTTGCGGAGGACCCCGCAATGGTTGGGATGGTGGTGGGGAAGCGCGGGAGGAGGGGATGGATGGTTTAGGACGGAGTATAGATTGAAATATACATAACGCACAGCCATTGTACCTCCAGAGATTCAAGAGTAATATGAACGATATATTACTGGTAATCACGATGTGATTTGACATACGTAATCATTATTTAAGTGAGCAAGAAGATATCTGCTTCATTAGCGCAACTTTTCCATTCGATCACATACAACCGGTTTCGAACAATTTAAATCCCATAATCTTCCTCGAAACCAGTCGCGCATGGGTTACTAGAATAATTGTGCAAATGTAGCCGATACATTCTCTACTACGCTCAGTTGCAAATACTCTGCCACCCTAATCCTACGCTTAATTTCACTATTATACGAGGATCTAACGGTTTATCTCTTACTTGTTTTATTTACATGCTGTGAAAACTGTGATTGCAAACCCTGGTGTATTCTGTGTGTATCAAGAAAGACTCTTAATTTTTTTTCTTTACGTTGTACTGTATGTTTATGAAAAAGTATATCTATATGCAAAACTTTTCTGACCATTACGTGATATATAGCGTAATATAACTATTATACAACTACGCACTTAGATCTCTGACAGATACTTGGCGTATTGTTAATCCTGTTTACTTCGGCCGTTGATATTCCGTAATTCGCAACTGTAAAGTCCATCCTTTCTAATGTAGTAAATAATAGTAAAATAACGACAAATAAACACTTTTCTTATTTTAGTGTGTGACTGAATATCCGTATTTTTCGGTCCAGTTAATAACAGTTTAAACATCAGTAACTAGTGTTTGTTCGTGAATACCATTCTGATTACGATGAATGTGGGTTCACGCTTGAATCTCGGCATGCATAATAGGGGTGTATTTCGCATATTTCAAAACTTGTGTAGTACATCTTGACGGTGCTTTCTCAACGATATTTCTATGTCGTCAAGATTATTTTCCTGTGTACATAATGTATATGAATGTCAACCCCAAACTGCAGAGATGGTAATCTAACATTCGGAGTATATAGCTATTACAACAAAGATGTAAAATGTACGCAATTGCAATTGTAATTCATTACCGGTGGCCAAAATATAACGAATAAGGCAATTATAAAATGTAGAGGACACCTATGTAAAGTCCCACTCCCCACTCCATTTTTTTCATTTTAGATTCTGTACGTGTGATGTAATTTGTGTTACTTGTAATTACCAGAATGAATATAATCAGTATCAAAAATTCATTTACGGAGACTTATTCCTGAAAATATCGATTTTCACACTGTATATCTTTGATTTTTTTGCTAATATTCCATTGATGTGGGTCGAAATATAATTTATCAGCTTCACTGATAAATCTTAAATTTCATTTTAATGACAGTACCAATTTATTGAGAACCTGCAGTTTAGAGTCATTAACATTAATAATTGGGTTCCCTTCGGTTGTTTGGTTGGGATAAGGGGTCTAAGCTGCTAAGGTTACCAGTCCCCCAGTGGGAAGGGGAAGGAACCAGGATAGGAAAGGAAGGGAGGTAGAAAGAAAATGCAGTCCGGGAAAAAAGAAAGAAAGAAGACTCGTACTCACCAAAGAATCGTGAGCCCCCATGGGGGGTACCATTAATAATTCTGCGATGCCTTTTATTTCAATATTTAATTCATTTTTCACATTTTACTTTAATAAGAGTAATAGGTGCTGCCTAAGTTCGGCCATATCGATTCAGAACATTCTTGCAGCTTTTGCTTGGGTTAATAGTTTTAACATCATATTACAATCATATTAAAATTACTTCGAATTAAAGAAAGAAAATAAAAAAGAATACTCAGAATATTTTGAAATTTGCAATGTAGACTTTTTTACGTAATACTGGCAACTTTAAATATTCAGAAATTTCAAATATCACCATCTTTGATTTTAACAACTTACGCAATTCAAATAGTTTTTAGCAAGAACTATTATAGGGGGTTGTAACTCACGTATTGCTACACAACAAACCCCATAATGGTAGTGATTTTCGCGTTACCGATAGAGTTAGAATTAATACGGGGTGTCCGTTTATATAAGTTTGCTTTGAAAAAAATATTTACTCATCTTTTCGACCGCCTCGGGCTATTTACGTTCATGAGAGCTTGCCTGATTATCATTCTCATGAAAGTCGTTCCTCCAATAAATGTTGTTGTTCCATCGATATCTGCCATGAACGTTTCAATGGGCCAGCTTGTATATTCGATTAGATCGTGCCTGTTTCTTCGGACATGCTAGAAATAACAGATGTACCGGTCTTAGGACGTATGACTCTAACATAGAAATGAAAATTTATGCGCGGGTGACGCGTGCAAGAAGACGTAATGTGCAATAACTTGAGAAATTGAAAGTATTGGGAAGCTTGTCTATACAGGGTGAATCTAAATTCGCGCACTCGGGCTTCGCAGCGCGATTCCTCACATGCTAGCATTAAAAAAATGCCTGTTACAAAATTTCGTCCTGCGCATATTTCCGGCAGTAAATGGACGTTAACGATGGGTGTGTGTCCCATACGTCAGTGTGTTTCAGAATTACACTACTACACCAACAAACCCCTAGGGGATGTGGGAGGTGTCTTGAGGAACAAAATGAGAATAGAAACGCATGCCCGGAAACGCCATTCAACGACGCTACGGAGGGTCCAAGTTACAGGCACCAGCTCCTGCCGCTAGACATCCCCTCCAGCAACTCCGACGCTCTGTAGCGTCACTGGATGACGTTGCCGGGCATGGGTTTCTATGCTCACTTTGTTCCTCAAGACACCTCCCACATCCCCTACAAGTTAGTTGGTGTACTAGAGTACCCATCTCAATCTTAGACGTCCATTTACTGCCGGAAATATGCGCAGCACAAATTTTTCAGAGGCGCTTTTTTTTTTTTTTTTTTTTTTTTTTTTGCAGCATATGATGAATCGCGCTGCGAAGCCCGAGTGCGTGAATTTAGATTCATCCCGTATAGTAAAATTGGTGCCGGCGAGGTTGGCTCAACGCGTTCCGCCAGGAGGATTCCCGTCAATCCATAAAAAAAAATATATATATATTTGAGTTCCTTCATGCCCTTTACACCATACTGTTTTATTTGTATGGCAAAAATGCTAGTTTTTATTGTAATCGACTCGAGCAATCCTGCTTGTAATATTTTTGACGTCATGTGTTCCATGTAAGTGTTTTTATTCTTCTGATGAAGTTGTCCCTAGTGGTAACGAAACCTAGGTCAAATACCTAAAAATTACGCGACCGATTGGCTGATATAAAAAATTGTTAAAAATAATAATTAAAACGGAAGTTGAGCAAGGAACATATATTTGAACATGGAACAAAAACGATCCAGCGACCGCTTAAACACGAGAAAAAAGGGGGAAATTGGGTAACGTAGCAGCTGGGCCAAAGCGGGATTTCCAGACTCTAATTCCTGTCCAGCACAAAATTTTCATTGTCACCAAATAATTTATTTCATGGCTCTCTACCAGTCGAGATTTCTGAATATTTCGCACCCTTTATATTGCTGAAATGTGATAGGAGATAATTCTGCCAGTGAGAAGCTTCAGTATTCAGCTCTCCTGTTTGTGATAACCTGTTTACTGATCACCAGACTTAACGCAGCTTTTTGAAACTGTCAGCGAGCGCTACGCTCCCCCGCTCTACCGTGAAAACATCCTGACCTCCTGTTGCACGGCTCATTAACGCCGGGTCGATAGCACGCTGGCTGCTTTGTGGCTAAACATAACCCAGCTCTGGAATATGATCCGATGTTTATTATTATGTTCACGAAGTAACTTTCACGGTGAGCCACACTGGATACACTTGCTATCTAATCCTGTGCGCATCACGTGCAGACCTTCACTTGTCATTTAGAGATTCTGATAAAATGTTTGACGTATTGTGGCTAAATTTGGCAAGAACAGTCGGAAGACGAAAAAAAGAGCGAGGTAGCACAGTTGGTAGCGTACTGAACTGTATGTCGAACGGCCGGAGAATCACATCTATCTTCGGCCGTAAGGATTTAGATTTCCGTGATTTTCCTGAATCACTCCAAGGAAATTCGGGGATGGTTCCTCTGAAAGAGCACAGCCGAAAAATATGTATAAAATGGGACTTAGCTACTTTGGTTATTAGTCCCTAGGCTTACATATTACGTAAACTAAGTTAAACTATCCTAAGGACAACATGCACATGCACACCCATGCCTGAGAGAAGACTCGAACCTCTTATGGTGACTACCAGCAATGCACCGTAGACCGCTCGGCCACTACACTGTGGTGAGGACGGCTGATTTCCTTCCCCATCATTAACAATCTCATCTGCTAAATGTCACGTTTTGGTTAAGTCAGGAGTTTTCAAGTCATTTAACTGCTGATCATCTACTTATACAGCTCATAAGAGAAGCAATAACACAATACCATTGGCAATGTCCGTGTCATCTATTATAACATATCAACAATTATAGTGTTATACGACTGTTTCGTATTTCAAATTTTAATACGTTGCTACTAATTCACAAAATATATTGGAGCAAGGGGATAATGAAATTGTTACTATTGAGAACGGCTATTGTAGACATAAATCGATTATTTGTATCTGTGACTTGAGGTTATTAAAAGTTACGTCAACACGAACTTAACAACTCAGCATGGCATTAGCAATTTTCAATTTGTTAACCTAACCAATCATTCATTCACTTATACACACATATGCAGTATCTACATTAGTAGATTCAACTTGACCCTAACAAATTAAAATTGAGAACTCACCCTTGTGGCAAATACATTGGAGGACGAAGTCAGACATAAAGAGGAGGAGACTGTGTTTTATATCCAATTGCGAAGCGTTACCGGAATCGTTAGTGATTTAATAAATGCTGTAATTGATGTTTTCAGTCTTGAAATCTAAAATGAAATTAGTACGGATTTTGTAGATTTAATAATAATTGTAGTTTGTTAACACTAATTTGTTAGCCTGTTTTAAATATTTAATATAAGAAAAAGACAGTAAGAAAGAATTTATAGATTTCCCCACTATTAAGTTTGTTGAAAAATATAAAGATTTTATATCACTCACCTAAAAATACAATTAATTTTCATGATCTTACGTAGTTGTACTGCAGATACAAATTCAGATTTTAGAACTACAATCGTGTTGGTTTCTATGCATTTTTGATTGTTTTTGTTTACTTCATTTATATGACTCAGACACATACTCGATACGTATTACTCGATTCTAATTCAGTAGGTCGAAAATTTTTCTGTAGAGTCAACTGCCTGAAACCGTTTACATTGACGATATGTGTGACTTTTTTTTTTTTCAGTGCACTAACAAGACTGACTCGCAGTTAAACCCATCATTCTTTACACGTCTCTCTAAGTATGGAAACGGCACCACGTTCATTCAATTTAGTTGTAAATATGTCCGCCCTTCGGCATCCAGTTCGCACTGCAATTTCCGACCTACAATGGGCCTGTACTCTTCTACAGAGTACGCTACGGGAACCGGATCCTCCCAACGTTTAACGCTATTCAGCCTCAGAAATGAGTTTCCTCTGACAAAACACGGCTAGAGTATAAAGCAGAATGGAGGTATTTTTCCCCGACACTGTAAGATCAAAATCAGGAAATACTACTGGAACAAAGAAGTATTCCTTCTTTGCTGGACTTTTACCACGTCGGGAACAGAAAATATGTTAGTTGCCAGTCCAGGTATGAGACTTTTATAGTAACTTGCTTCGTCATTCAGCTTCGTGTGTGGATTCACACCCTGTGACACGATAGGTATCTTTGCCTCGAAAAGGGAATTACTCCAGCCAGTGCTTGGTGTCAACTTGCATGAAGTGTGGTAGCACACGGGTAACGCGATTCAGGGACTATTGTAAGAAGGAGGACGTACGGTTTCCCAGTTAGAAATAAGAATTTTGCAGAATATGTTTAAAATAGTGGGTAGATGTTGCTGTAAGAAATAGTTTTGGTGAACTTAGGTTAGGGATAGAACATGATATAGATCCAACAAGATCAAAGAGTCCCATGAAACGTTGTTGTTATTGTCTATTCATCGTGTTGATTTGTACCCAACGCAGCGGAAACGCCGAGGCATCGTACAGAACGGAGGTGGTAAATGCTCCAGGTCCTATGAAACACAACGGTCATGATAGCAATATAACCACCAACAAAAGCTGTAAAAGCACGAAGTATCGAATCAGAAACTATCTTGTCTATTAGATGGATGGATTATGTTTTGGGCGCACGACAAATAGGTCTTTAGCGTTCTTACAAACGTCTGTAAGCAGTAATTGTGAATTAACGGGATTATCTTTACACATCGCAGGTCAGCTGAGATATTTGCTATGGCTAGAAGGACTATTGTTGATGCTTATGCAGTGCACGGAGGTATGGGACAGTTCAGTTCTTTAGAGCTGAGGATAGCGCCTGTTCCAGGATTAGTGATTACCGTAAAGACATTGATGAGAGGGCACGTGATCGGCGAGATAGATTTTGAGAATGTCAAAAAAAAAAAAAAAAAAAAAAAAAAAAAAAAAAAGTAGCAGTCGAATTAGCAGTAGCGGGACTTATTTATAGTGCGACCCAAACAAGGTTACTAGGAGTGCAGCATAAGTACTCACTATTCAAATAACGTTTTATGTTGGTATTGTAGATACATGGAGAACAAGACAGTAAACTGAACAAGAAATTTATGTAGGTCCCTGGCAATAAATAATAAGTCTTTTCACAAAGGTGTTGCATCATCATAGGTCAGTTAAGATCCCTACATGGCAGATAAGTAAAGAGTGATACAGTAATACAAGAAAGTAATTACTCTTCGCTCTCGTGAATTATCTTGGTCAGTGAATATTATAGGGTTGTGCTATTTATGAAGCTGATTTGGTATAGGTCAGCGATTGATGCTAAGATTGGCACTGTATTGTAAGCAGGATAGGGAATAGGATCATTAAAAAATAGGATTCCTTGCTGTTTCCTGTCAGCCCTTCACTTTTTAGTGCTAGCAGGAGCCGAGGGAATGGCACAAACAATGGGAATAGTGAACAGTACAAAGCCAGAGTTCAAGTGACATTGCCATGAAGATAATGAAAAAGATTTCACGAAGCATTTTAAAACGTTGCTTGCTATTAGTATAATATGCAGACTTGTTTCTATAGATAGTAGTACTATGATGGGAGATTCAAATGTATGTTAAGCTTAAGGGACTTAACTGCGGGGTCATTAGTCCTTAAATTTACAAACTACCTATAAAATAACTTATACGAAAGACAACACAAACATACATGCCCAAGAGAGGATTAGAATATCCGACGCGATTCGCAACGTGGCGCTCCAGACCGCTCGGCTACTCCCGCGCGTCTGTAACAAGACAACCTGTTACATACATGGGTAGAAGCCGCGTGATGCGGCACTTTGGTGTGTAGCGGTATTCTGCTCTGAGCACGGAAACGTCGCTGACCATCCAGTACAGTTGGCAATCGGTGACAGCCCTACCAGGCTACTGGTCCAGAAACACTGGCCGCGTGGCAAAATGACACGCGGTCGGCACGGCTACAACGTCTGTATCGAAAGGGACATCTGGTCCACGGCGCTGAAGTACACCGCTCTCCTGCTGAATTCTGCTGTTTTCATCAGTTTGTAGGGCGTCGGGCAGCTTCAAGTTCGGGTAGAAGTCGCACAATTTATGCAAAGTGGTTGAAAAAGTTCAAATGTTTGTAAAGCTTAAGGGACTTAACTGCGGGATCAGCAGTCCCTAAACTTACAAACTTGTTATGAACTACCTTATACTAAAGACGACACAAACATCCGTGCCCGAGGGGGGGGATTCCAACCCCCGACGGGGAGCGCCTCGCGCATCGCAGCATAGCGCCTCAACGCGCTTGGCCACTCCGCCGCGGCCTCGTATGTAACTGTTTGGCATGCTCAACAGTTCTGTTGTGACGCTGTCCTGATTAGTCTTGACTCATACTGAATCACAAAATATGGACGTGAGTTACAAAAATAACGCAAATTTTCCAGAACTTTCCTGTTTTTTGGGAAACTTTCAGTGGCGTCTACCGAGTGGGGTGGCGCAGTGGTAAGACACTGGACTCGCATTCGAGAGGATGGTGGTTCAAATCCACCTCCGGCCATCCAGTTTTAGGTTTTCCGTAATTTCCTTAAATCACTCCAGGCAGAAGCCGGGATGGATCCTTTCAAAGGGCACAGCCAATTTCCTCCCACATCCTTTCCCGAAAATTCGAAAGTAAGCTCCGTCTCTAATGACCACGCTGTCGACGGGACGTTAAGCCCTAAGCTTCCAGTGGCGGCTGGTGCTTCAGATGACTGGGGTTCACTTGTTTGAGTGCCGGATCTTGATAGTGGTGCCCCTAGCCCCATTGCTCGTCGCGTCGATGTTTCGGCGCCAGTGAAAAGTGTCCCGGTTTGCTACCCCTCGCTCTTAGGTTTATTTTGGTTGAAAGATCGGCAGAATGTCTTACCTCGGTTAGTTTGCGCTTGCTTCAATTCGAGCTGAGGCGTCGTCCTACCAAACTTCTTTATCTCACACTTTTGTTCCAAGCTTAAAACTTAGTTAAAAAAAAAAAAATTCAAATGTTTGTGTAGCTTATGGGACTTAACTACGGGGTCATCAGTCCCTAAACCTACAAACTACTTATGAACTAACTAAGGACGGCACAAATATCCATGCCCAGGGGGGATTCGAACCCTCGACCGTAGTGGCCGTGCAGACCATGACTGGAGCGGCTCAGTCCCCTCGGCCACCGCGGCCGGCTTAAATCCGAGTAATTTGTTTCTAAAAACGATAACGTTGTTCATTTTCCTTTGATAACCAACACCAAGAATATATGAATATCCACATGAACTCTAGATCACAATACGTAACTGATTACGCTGTTAAGTGACTGTAACAAAATGAATCTGTTACGATGAAGATACGTGCTACCTTCCGGTCACATGACACTGTAAGCAGTACCCTCTCATAACCTTACGCATGCCCAAAGACTGCTCTTCCCAACATCCTTTCATACAGTTAAATATTTGTTACAACGAAGAGTATAAATGTCATTCATCGTCAAAAGAGCGACATATTTGCTAAAACGTCTAAAGATATGTGACAAGTAACAATATAAAAGTCATTATTGTTCTTGTATCTGTTAAAAAAAAGATTGGGTTTAAACAATAGCTTGCAGTTGGTCTCGTATCCACGACCATCGACGGCGCAGTGCGATGCCGCTAACTACACGGCTGTTCTTGCTATATGGAGAGTAGTGATTTCCTTATTATTCGTAATCGGGTCTTCTCAAGACTTTTACAGTTGATACGTCTTTATAGTTTGCACGTGTTTAGGGCGCGATCTGCTTTAATAGAAAAAATGATGCCAAAGATCGCTTTTTTGCTATTTTTTATATTTTTGCACAACCAGTTTCAGCAGTCTAGCTGTCATCATCACGTGCTCTACAAATATACAACGAAGAATTGTAACAACTGCATACATTTTTTTTTTTTTTTTACAAAAAATCTTATTTGCCTAATGTTATATACAAACCACATACATCAAATAACACAAGCTTGTTGATGTTTATGGAGATTGCTTAGTTAAGTTTGTATATTTGTAGAGCAACTGATGATGGCAGCTAGACTGCTGAAACTGGTTGTGCAAGCATAAAAAAAACTGCAAAAAAGCGATATTTGGCATCATTTTTCTATCATACGTCTGTAATTTATTATTTTGTGAAATATGACGTGTTTTTGATAATTCTTCAATACTCCAAAAACAAATATGAAGGGCGGAAGTTGCCTTCATGGAGGATTTGTGTATGCGCAAGGCGTATACGTACTGTCTCCGCGATATTAAACGTTTCTCATGCGATAAAAATGCTTTAAATGTGCACATAAAATGATCTGAGAGAAGAAGAACGAAGAATGATAGTTTAAAAAACCTTTTCATTTTATTTATATACTAGCTGTAAATCCGGCGTTGCCCTGCTGTTTATTTATCCTACACCCTCGTAGTCCACATCCCATAACCCCCCCTCTCTCTCTCTGTATCCACCTCTTTCTCTCTCATCTCTTTGTTCGTTTCCACCTTTCCCTCTCTCGGCAAAGTTTTCTGCAAGGTACCCTCTGTCATAAACCATACAAACATTTATGTACCCAGTGATCTTTCTCTTGGTTTGAAGGTAATATGTGCAAAAAATTCATAAAGACTGGAACTATGCATTTTGTAAAATTAAGTACCCTCCACCATGCACCGAACGAAATTTTATACAGACAGTGACATTCCTATTGTTTTTAGGGTAGAGGATGCAAAATTTCATCTATATCGGTTCAAGACTATAGATTTCTAAGCAAAAACATAGAAAACGCACTTTTTGGTTCTCAAATATTCCAGTTTTCTTTCATACAACCCTTGTTCCAAGAATTGAAAAAAGGATCTTTGAAATCGGTCAAGCCGTTTTCAAGTTATGGCGCGACCAAGGTACTTAGGGGTCAATTTTTATGTTGCCAAGAACCCTCCCCATGCACCGTATAAAGATCGGAATGAAACTGTAGATTCCGTGAATCTGTAGGAAAAGTATGCTCCGCCATGCACATATAATTTCTTAGCTGATGTTTTCTACCTATAAACTACATTCCTGCAAAATTTCAGCTTCATAGGTGAAGTAGTTTTCGAGATTTCGTGTTTAGTCAGTGAGTAAGTGTCCTTTCGCTTTTATATAAATAGAGATTGAGAAAACAGATTGTTTAATTTTAGATTCAAGAGAATTAAGGGAGACAAGTAGACAAAAATAAATAATAACATGCAAATCTGTAATGCTAACAATATTTGATACAAGGTCATACCTGATGCGACAGTTTTACGCCATCTACAGCGAAAATGTTGCGAGGGATAGACTTCTTTTCGTTTCATCATTTTGTGGGGAGAAGGTCAGTTACAAAACTCTTCATAAATGTCCGAAATTACATGCAAACGTTGTTGCAGATCCGTGACTACTACCATTTTCTATAATTGACGCGTAAATCTGGGTATTCTCACGCGGTGTCCGCTCAATATGACGTTATATCTCCTAAGCTACGTGTCGTGTTCTTTTGTTTTTGGGTCAGGAACCTTCGTGGGCGTACGGTGAACAGTTCACCAAAGCTTCATTGCAATCGAATAAATGGGTTATGAACACATAGAGAACATATGTATTCTATGAAGAGCTTTTTCCGGAAGTTATCTGAGCCAATGAACACATAGGACGCGCCGCCACTAGAAACTTTTCAGTTATTCCTTGCCTAAATATGATCATACATTTAGCAACTCTCATGGTTGCATGGTTATTGGAAATAAAGTACATTAATTGGTGAAACAATGTTTGACTATAAATTAAGGTGTTACGGACACTTTCTGAATGCATTAGTCTAGTTTCTGGACTTCTAGGAAAGTCAAATAAGGATAAACAGTTCAGAAACGACGAAAATAATGAAACAAAAATTAAAGTTTAACGTGCCGTCGACAACATGGTCATTAGAGAACTATAACAGTGCCACATTGCTTTGTAATGGATAGGGACGGAATTCGGCCATGCCCTTCCAATAGAAGCGCTTCAGCCTGAAGCAATTCAAGAAAATCACGGAAAAGGCAAATCTTAAAAGCCTTAGGGGAGTTTGAACATCCGTTCACCCGTATGCGAGTCATATGTCGTAATAATTGTACCACTCCAGGCTGTCACGAGAAAATACGCGTTTGAAATGCGATGCTAAAAATGCTAGATATTATATTTGTATATTCCATAACGTAGGAGGTTACTAACTAGATATACAGAGACGTCAAAGAATCGCCCGTTATGCACTGGACAGGTTTGCGTGGTATGAAAAAAATAGGGAAAACCAAGGGACGACGTTAATAAACATGAATTAAGATATAGCTTCAAAGAACAGAAGTTATTCGAGGATGAAGAAGCTAGCACAGGCAGTGTAGCACGTAAAGCTGTATCAGACCAGACTGAAGCTCAGAACGAAATTGACAAATATATTAGACAAGGAACTTCAGCGTTAAAACGTGAAATACATTTTTTGTGGTGTGCGTAAACTTTCTCTTACAGAATTATAGTTAAAAAGGAGGACAGCACATTACTGCTTTTCACTTTCGAAAATGAGTTCGTAGCACGCAGTCCATCTCATTCTAAGGCTAATTTTCTGCATAATGCGTATTCTGGCCCGCCTCAACGATGCATTAAACGACAGTGAACATTAGCTTGGAAATTTCTGTGAAAGTTAGTCCAGCACCTGCAAGTTAACTTCATAAACTCTTCGTTGTCGGTTTTGTAAAGAAGGCCAATTTCTACATGAAACATGAGTTTAATAGTGGTTCGGTTTCTACCATTTCAAACTTTACATTTTACAGTTTAACTTCAGCATCACATTCTGTCACAACTGTACCAATCATTCCACACAAAAAAATTTCACACGTCATAACTTGATTTCAGTGTGTAGATGTCAGCGCTAATATGCATTTTCTGACGCTTTTGTCAATAAAGAAGAAGTTAAGCAATGTCTTTGGCCTGTTTCTAAACGTGATGAAGATGGGTACATGTAAAAATTCTATACACGTAAAATTCAATGTCGAAATAGTAATGTTGAAAAAATTCCATTATCACTTCCTTGTGTAGTCTGTATATTCAAATAACGACTAATTTCTGGCAATTCACGTCTGAAGATGAGAAAAATTTTGTTTCATCTGCATACACTCAAAGATTAAACTTATGGCATTGAAAAGAAAACGTGAGAACAGACCGGAAACCAGTCGTTTCTTTAAATAAACTAACAGCGTATTCTCTTCTTCATTTCTGAAGGAACAGTTATAGAATTCAACAAAATCCACAAAAGGAAATTTTTGTATAGAAATGTCTTCGTAATTAAAGGAAATAAAATGAAATATTTCAAACATTCGCTCAAAACGCTGCCTGCTTATGTCATAAGACAAAAATCGATATTCTCATTACCTAAAAAAATATAAAATTAGAATATTTTTTTTAGGTAATAATATAAAATGAGAATATTATTACCTACCACTCCCATGAACCACAGACATTGCCGAGGTGGCGTGGCTTGCGTGCCTCAACGATACAGATAGCCGTACCGTAGGTGCAACCACAGCGGAGGGGTATCTGTGGAGAGGCCAGGCAAACGTGTGGATCCTGAAGAGGGGCAGCAGCCTTTTCAGTAGTTACAGGGGCAACAGTCTGGATGATTGACTGAGCTGGCCTTGTAACATCAGCTAATGTGGCTTTGCCATATAGCTACTGCGAACGGCTGAAAGCAAGGGGAAACTACAGCCGTTGCCTTTCCCGAGGACATGCAGCTCTACTGTATGAACATATGATGATGGCATCCTCTCGGATAAAATATTCCGGAGGTAAAATAGTCCCCCATTCGGATCTCCGGGCGGGGACTACTCAGGAGGATGTGATCATCAGGAAAGACAATACTGGCATTCTACGGGTCGGAGCGTGGAATGTTTGATCCCTTAATCGAGTAGGAAAATTAGAAAATTTAAAAAGGGAAATGCATAGGTTGAAGTTAGATATAGTGGGGATTAGTGAAGTTCGGTGGCAGGATGAACAGGATTTTCTGGTCAGGTGAGTAAAGGATTATAAATACAAAATCAATTGGGGGTATCACAGGAGTAGGATTGATAATGAATAAGAAAATAGGAATGCGGGTAAACTACTATGACCAGCACAGTGATCGCATTATCATTGTCAAGATAGATACGAAGCCAACACCGACAACAGTAGTACAGGTTTATATGCCAACTAGCTCGGCCGATGATGAGGAAATCGAAGAAATATATGAGGAGCTAAAGGAAGTTATTCAGACAATTAAGGGAGAGGAAAACTTAATTGTTATGGGAGACTGGAATTCGGTAGTAGGCAAGGAAGGGAAGGGAAGATAGTAGGTGAATATGGTCTGGACAAAAGAAACGAAAGAGGAAGCCGCCTGGTAGAATTTTCACAGAACATAATTTAGTTATAACAAACACCTGGTTCAAGAATCACAAAAGAAGGTTGTATACGTGGAAGAGACCAGGAGACACCGGAAGGTATCAGATAGATTTTATAATGGTAAGACATAGATTCCGGAACCAGGTTTTAAACTGTGAAACATACCCAGGGGCAGATATAGACTCTGACCATAACTTGTTGGTTATAAACTGTAGGCTGAATCTAAAGAAACTACAAAAAGGTAGGAAAATAAGGAGATGGGACCTGGATAAATTGAAGGAACCTGAGGTTCTTAAGAATTTCAGAGGGAGCTTTAGGCAACAATTGACAGAAACAGGTGAAAATAAAACAGTAGAAGAGGAATGGGTAAAATTGAGAGATGAAATAGTGAAGGTAGCAGGAGATACTAAATTTAATCGATGAAAGGAGGAAATATAAAAATGCAGTAAATGAAACAGGCAAAATGGAGTACAGATGACTAAGAAATACAGGAAGTGCAAAATGGCTAAGCAGGAGTGGCTAGAAGGCAAATGCAAGGATGTAGAAGAATGTATAAATAGGGGAAAAATAGATACAGCCTACAGGAAAATAAAAGAAACATTTGGAGATAAGAAAAACAGATCTATGAATATCAAGGACACTGATGGAAAACCAGTTCTCAGCAAAGAAGGGAAAGATGAAAGGTGGAAAGAGTATATAGAGGGGCTCTACAAAGGAAATGAACTCCGAGACAATATTGTAGGAAGGGAGGAGGATGTAGATGAAGATGAAATAGGAGATACTGTATTGAGAGAAGAATTTGGCAGAGCCCTGAAAGACCTAAGTCGAAACAAGGCCCCTGGAGTAGATGATATTCCCTCAGAGCTACTGAAGTCTCTGGGAGAACCAGCCATGACAAACCTGTTTCACCTGGTGCGTAAGATGTATGAGACAGGAGAAGTACCCTCCGACTTTAAGAAAAATGTTATAATCCCCATTCCAAAGAAAGCAGGTGCAGACAGGTGTGAAAACTACAGAACCATCAGTCTGATAAGTCATGGTTGCAAAATATTAACACGAATTATATACAGTAGGATGGAAAAGGTGGTAGAAGCCGACCTCGGGGAAGATCAGTTTGGATTCAGGAGAAACGTAGGAACACGGGAGGCTATACTCACGTTACGGCTTATCCTAGAAGATAGATTAAGAAAAGGCAAACCTACATTCCTAGCTTTTGTAGATTTGGAGAAGGCTTTTCACAATGTTGAATGGAATAAACTCTTTCAAGTTCTGAAGCAAGCAGGAGTAAAATATAGCGAACGTAAGGTTATTTATAACTTGTACAAAAAGCTGACAGCGGTTATCAGAGTTGAAGGGCATGAAAGGGATGCAGTGGTTGGAAAGGGAGTAAGACAGGGTTGTAGTCTTTCTCCATTGTTATTCAATTTGTACAATGAGCAAGCTATAAAGGAAAGCAAGGAGAAATTTGGAGAAGGAATTAAAGTTCTGGGTGAAGAATTAAAAACATTGCCTTTTGCCGACGACATTGTAATAATCTCAGAGACAGCAAAAGATCTGGAAGAGCTGTTGAAGGGAATGGACAGTGTGCTGAAAGGTGCATATAAGATTAACATTAACAAGAGCAAAACTAGGGTAATGGAGTGCAGTGTAAGGAAATCAGGTGATGCTGAAGGAATTAGATTGGGAAACGAAGCAATAAAGGAGGTAGATGAGTTTTGTTACTTGGGCAGTAAAATAACAAATGATTGTCGCAGTACAGAGGATATAAAATGCAGAATGGCAATGGGTAGAAAAGCGTTCTTGAAAAAGAGAAATTTGTTAACATCGAATATTGATTTAAGCCTAAGGAAGGCATTTGTATGGAGTGTTGCCTTGTATGGGAGTGAGACATGGACGATAAACAGTGCGGACAGGAAGAGGATTGAGGCTTTTGAAATATGGTGCTACAGAAGAATGCTGAAGATTAGGTGGGTGGATCGCGTAACTACTGAGGAGGTATTGAACAGAATTGGAGAGAAAAGAAATTTCTGGCATACCTGGACTAAAAGAAGGGATAGATTGGTAGGACACAATCTTAGACATCAAGGAATTGTGAATTTAGCATTGGAGGGAAGTTTGTGGGGTAAAAATCGCAGAGGAAGACCAAGAGATGGATACAGTGAGCAGATTCAGACAGATGTAGGTTGCCGTTCTTATGTGGAGATGAAGAGGCTTGCTCAGGATAGGGTATTGTGGAGAGCTGCATCAAACCAGTCTCCGGACTGAAGACCACAACAAACAACAACAACATTATTACCTAAATATTTTAAGGCGAAAGTGGCTATGGTATTAGTTATGAACGGTCTTTCAATATAATTTAAAAACACAGTCTCGATCACAATATAATTTTTATTGTTTCAGACCGCTTGTGAGATCACCTTCAGGCCGAGTGCAATACAGTAAGGTTATTAATATTAAGAAGGATGTACAGAATACGATATTATGGCAGTAAACATTAAAATAATAACAATGTGAAATGCAGGCGGGTCAGGAACCGTTGGCCGTTGAAATCAACAGCGGAATATTTTACTGTTTATTGCCATATCGTCTTCCGTACATCCGTTACAAATATTAACATTACTGTATTGCAGCCAGCCTCAAGATGGTCTCACAAGCAGACTGAAACCGGTTGTCTGAGAACAATAAAAATTCTCTTGCGTTCAAGACTGTGTTTTAAAAAATATAATTTCATTAAAGATCGCTGTTTCTCCAGAATATTTTAAGGCGAACGTTTCTGTATCATTAGAATGATCTATTATTTGAAACATGATATTAAATTTTGTTTTTACATTCTTTATTTGCAAATCTGAGGTCAGAATCGTGTATTGCAGAAGATGTACGTGATAAATTGGTAAATTCAAATCGTCTTAGATCTAGTTTGCTTTCGTACACAGAAACGTTTCTGATTCGCAGTGTAGGGAAGGATCGTATCTTTCAGGCAGTCAGGCATCCTATCACATCGTACTGCAGCTAGTGGGTAGTTCTATTCTTGTCTTACGTCTGTGTATTCCTACCGAGCAATCGTGAAATTTAACTACAGTTATTTAACTGTCACATTCCATATTAGTACTTCAGTGAAATGTAGGAATGACTGCGAAACGTAAAATTGTATAGGAGTTTAAGAAGCTGTAGTAGAAGGCAGACGCTGTAATAGAACACAGGCAGGCATATAAATCAACATGTAACAGAAAACTCTTTTAAGGTATAACTAAATACCCTATCTTTAATTTTATTCTGCTAAATAAAGTTTTACTGTGATTTGTAATTCACTGGTATTCATGCTATACACAATTTCAATGTACATATTTTGTTGACGTTGTTTTCCTTTTCCGCTTTTATAATTTGTTTCAACACAAGACGGCATCCTTTTAACTGTATATTTTAAATGTTTGTTTGCACTAGTTTCATGATTTTAGTATTCATCCCCAACAAAAGCCTCATGAGTGAACGTGTACCTTGCCATTAGACACTTTAGTCTTCAAAATAATTTCATACATTTGATTTAGAAATTTAGATAAAATACAATACGACACAGCATTGAGCTGTAGGGATGGGAAAAACCGACCGGCTAAAATCGATACCGGTATTTTAGTTTTGAATAACCGGTTTTTTTCGGTATTTATTTGATGGCGGCTGTAACCGTTTTTTTAAGTTATTGCCAAGAACCGGGTAAAAAAACCGGTATAACTAGTTCCTGTAGCAGTGATTCAAATCTATTTTTTAATATTAATCTTATGAAGACCGACTAAATGTGCCTAAAGCGGCCATTTTAATAAATGAGTTTTCTTGACTGCTTTTACTATTGGATATTGAAGAACAGAGTGTTGTTAGCTCCTCAACACGTTGGTTAAAACTTTAAATGTATTATATTGTTATGCTAACAAGTTTTATTAATGCGATTCCTTGAAAGCGAGGGGCTTTTTAATAACCAATGTGGGTTTAGGTAACATTCATCAAGTGGTGCCTCGCGAGATAGCCGTGCGGTCTGAGACTCCATGTTACGGACTGCGCGGCTGCTCCAGTCGGAGGTTTCAATCCTCCCTCCTCCCTCGGTCATGGGTGTGTATGTTGTTTAGCGTAAGTTAAAGTTATATGAAGTAGTTTGTTAGCCTAGGGACCGATGACCTAAGCAGTTAGGTCTCATACGAACTCACACCCACTTCAACATTCTTTGGGCATGTGGCATACAGCTTTTCTAGTTCAATTTGCGTAAATTTACACTGACAACAATCATACTGTTAGTCGGAACGGTGACTTTAATTTTCAAAATACTTCTGCAGCACTGATTGAAGTTCATTTACTGACTGTAACTTATATAACTAGCTATTCATATGCGCTGTCTCACAAGTCCAACTTAAAGAGTGGTTGGCTCAGTATTCGCAACTGACGGATGGAAATACTAGGCCAGTAAATCTGTATGCTTCATATATCTTCTTCTACGGCCTCCTGGCTAGGCTTACACACTCAAGAAAGCGTAGTATTGGGAGGGGATCTTGCAAAATATGGAAAGACTAGTGATTTGTCGTATAACGTAAATTTACCTAAATTTTAACTAAACTTTCTAAGTTTCGTTTTCGGCCGAAACTAGAATAACCGAAAATTCGATTACTGTTTCTGTTTCGGCTGCCAATTAAGTTTCGGTCGAACTTTGCTGGAAATAAAAGCAATAAAAAACCGAAAACCGGTTATTTAAAAAACCGTTTATCTTGAGCAGTTTTTACAGTGCGGTTAAACTGGTGACGAAAAGAACCGGTATAACCGAAAACCGGTTGTTTCAGCGATAACCGCCATCCCTATTGAGCTGTAAGACACAAAACACTTATCTACCTACTGCAGAAGAGGATTTAGGAACCTAACATGGGGCTCGTTTCATGGGCGCTGATCATCACACAATCCGGCCCCCTGGTCAAAAGCCGGATCACCCAAGCGACTCGTTGGGGCACAACATCTGCCAGCTACATCCACCTTTCTCGCTCTACGACTGGCTGGAAGAGTCGATGATCGTTTGGTATTTATGGCCGTTAGACCGCAACTGGTGTCGTGTTCAGCCTGCCTGGTGTAAGGTTCTTTAGACGATGTTACTTCTGTGGCTTGCGTGTCAATTATGGCGAAATGATTACGATGACGTTACAAACCCAGTCCCTGAGCGGAGAAAATCTGATACTGTTCTCCCTGTGAGGTAACTAACCACGCTGTTCACTACGGAGGCGGATAGCAGAGTCTTGCAGCTGCTACACCACCCATCTGAAACCATATTTAGCCGCGGTGGAGTAGCCGAGCGGTCTAAAGCGTCTCGCTGCAGAGCGCGCGGTTGCTCGCCGTGGAGGTTCGAATCCTCCCTGGGGCGTGGGTATGTGTGTTGTCCTTAGGTTCGTTTACCTAGGTTTAAGTAGTTTGTAAGCTACGGACTGATGAGCACACAGTTTGGTCCGATAGATTTACAAACATTTCAACATTTTTGAACATTTGAAACCATATTTCTGCGTATACGAGGTAAGTAGTGATGGGCAGCGCTTCCGGTGGAAAACATCTGTTGTAGGCAGCCACTGTTACAAATGGATTTAAAAAAATAAAACAAGAAAAAGACACCTTCCTTCTCTCTGAGGACTTGCCTTAAGTGGAGACGGAAGGCAATTTTTATCTCTCTTCTGCCAATGCAATTTTACCCTTTGAATAGGTAACACTTTTCAAAGGAACTATGAGTGATAAAACAACGAAATTTTTACTGCATATTTATATAACATATATGTCTCAGTTTACAAGTACAATAAACATAGCTCTAATGGTTTTAAAGAAATTTTTTCTATTCTTTCAGCAGTAAAATTTAACTTTTTTAGTACATTAATTATTATAAACAGTTGATGATTGTTTTGTGGTTCTCAATTTACTTGTAATGATTTATTACATCTTCAGTACAAAAAGACGAAATTACGTCTTTCTAACCCCATTAGTTTAACAAATAACGGTACCTGAAAGTAAAAAAAAAATACTTCGTTTCGAGAAAAATCAATTTAAAAAAATGTTTGTATTGCTTATGGGACTTAACTACGGGGTCATCAGTCCCTAAACTTACAAACTACTTTTGAACTACTTACGAACTAGGACGGCACAAATATGCATGCCCGAGGGGGGATTCGAACCCCCGACCGTAGTGGCCGTGCAGACCGTGACTGGAGCGCCTCAGTCCCCTCGGCCACCGCGGCCGGCATCAATTTAAAGTTTAATATTGCAAGTACAGTTATTGATAATTACTTACCACTAATATTTTCCTGCACCATATTGAGCATCATTTGAATCATATTGATCTTTTCTTCTCTTGGTCACTCTTCTTTTCTGTCTAACATCTTTTGTGCATTTTAAATTAGCAATTCGTCTTTGCGATTTCTCTCTTTATCTATTTGCACCAAGGATTTTGCAGTATTTCCACTAGGTTTTATGCCCAATAATTCCAAAACATCCAATTTTCTAGTTACATCCTCAATGAAGCATAAAATAGCATCATAAAACCAAATTTGAGGGTTGTGATCTGAACAGATACAGTTTTCGGCAACGTTAGAAAACAATAACAAACACGATCGGAACAAAAAGTATCGATAGTAGATACAGGGTAGGAAACATTGAAGCGATAAAAACAGTAGAAGCATGAAATAATATACAAGGAGTAAAAGAATGCTGTATGCATTTTCTCCGCATGGTGCAAAACGGAAGGCGTGGTCAGATTGCATAGAGCGTCAGAAAAACCATCATAACTCACGAAAAAAATTGTCGGATTTATATAAAACAAAAACTGTTTCACCCAGGAAATACCAGGCTTTTCAAATACGCTAAAATCTAAAAATCGAATTTTTGAGCCCAGTTGCCTTCTGTCTCCCCTTAAACAATGGTTTTATTTTTATATACCCGTACATGTTTCGCTGTAATTGTAGAATCTTCAGTGGGTATTTTAATAACTTTAAAATTAAACATCAGAAATATATTTTAGTTTTTAGAGGTTATTTTTATACGTTCTTACTGTTAATTAGATATTTGTACAATTTTATTTATTTACTAAGAAATTTCAATAACAATTTCATATATATAATTTTTAATTAACAGTAAGAACTTATAATAACCTGTAAGAAAAAGTTTTCTATTGTACAATAATAGGATCATATGAAAACGCTAGAACAGTAGCGAAACATAAAGACAAAAACTAGTGTTTTTCTCAAAACATAATAATCTTCACAGAGAAGCAAGTAAATATTTATAAAGCAAAAACAGATTTTAACACAAAGATGATCATAGAACTATTTCCAGACTCGTAAGATACGTTACTGAAAATATTTCATTAAATTATACCGTTAAAACAATAAATAGTTTCAGTTGACTTGATTGGTTTACAGTATTGTTAACCGGGTATTGACAAGTATTAACAATATTTGTAATATTCCAAGAAGCATCCGGTCCTAATCACGAAAAGAGAATTAGAAATCCATGATTTCCAAAATAAGGAGAAAAGGTTAAGGGTTAGCGTTCCGTAAATGTCAGGTCAGGAAAAAGGAAGGAGTGGCGCTGATTAGTTTTTTGATATGATGGTAAAGGAATTAGCCGTGCCCTTTGTAAGGAATCATCCCGTTATTTATGCGGAGTGATTTAGATAAATAATGGATACCCTAGATATGCATGGCTGAGGTCCTTTTTGAACGAACGTTCTTCGGAATGTGAGTCCAATGTGTTACCACTGCAGCATGTCGCGCGATGCTCCCATAAGAGTCACTGAAACAGATGAAGGAAAACACATGGGAGAAAAATAATGATCATGGGAAAGAAATATGGGATACAAAGGCAAAAATACTGAAAGGGAGCCCCAGTATATGTTTGAGAGAGTAAAGTTTACTGAATAAGACGTACATCCTTAATATCTAATACTAGTAGAAAAAGTGGACATTGAAATTATAAACAAAGCGCCTCTGGCACTGGAACTTATGGAGGGTAACTGCTATTATTCTGACTACAGGTACAGAGGCGTACACTATCTACTTGAACCAAATCACTTTTAAAATTAACTATTGGTTTGTTAGAATATCAGCACAGCATTCAGCAGTTAATAATGCATATAATTTTCCATAGATAAAATATACATTACCGAACCTATAAAATCAGTACGGAAACTATATATTGGCAAAGTTCAAAATGTTTAAATATTTGTGCAGAAGAGGTACTTAAATCTAGGCTTTCTAATTAAACTAATTTAAAATAAACTAAGGACAACACACACAATTTACGCCCGAGGGAGGACTCGGACCTCCAACGGCGATCAACCGTGCGCTCCGCTGAGAGGCGCCTTCGTGTGATCGACCATTCCATCGCAGCTTGGCAAAGTTATTGTAAAGTTGGTTGTTATATAGTATTTTTGTGCAGAAATCTGAATGTTACTGGTATCGTATTCACGTACATTACGATGGTTGAAAATTAACGTAATCATTTACACACGATACTTAACTCTGTGCACATATACGGCTAAGCATCTTAGGAAATATGTATTGCTTTATGATTGAATAAATATCAAAATTATATAGTGTCTTTTAGTAGACGATATATCAAAATTGGTAGATTAATTTTCGTGTAGACTTATTAACAGTATGACTCCAGCACTGAAATTGTCACCTGACTGTTGTGGAAATCAACAGTCACTTACACTCCTGGCCATTAAAATTGCTACACCACGAAAATTACGTGCTACAGTTGCGAAATATAACCGACAGGAAGAAGAAGCTGTGATATGCAAATGACTAGCTTTCCAGAGCATTCACACAAAGTTGGCGCAGGTGGCGACACCTACAACGTGCTGACATGAGGAAAGTTTCCAACCTATTTCTCATACCCAAATAGCAGTTGACCAGTGTTGCCTAGTGAAACGTTCTTTTGGTGCCTCGTGTAAGGAGGAAAAATGCGTACCATCACGTTTCCGACTTTGATAAAGGTCGGATTGTAGCCTGTCGCAATTGCGGTTTATCGTATCGCGTTGGTCGCTACCCAATGCTAATAGAATATGGAATATGGAGTATGGAATCGGTGGGTTTAGGAGGGCAATACGGAACGCCGTGATGGATCCCAACGGCCTCGTATCACTAGCAGTCGAGATGACAGGCATCTTATCCGCATAGCTGTAATGGATCGTGCAGCCACGTCTCTTTTCTGAATCAACAGATGGGGACGTTTGCAAGACAACAACCATCTGCACGAACAGTTCGACGTCGTTTCCAGCAGCATGGACTATCAGCTCTGAGACCATGGCTGCGGTTAACCTTGACGCTGCATCACAGACAGGAGCGCCTGCGATGGTGTAGGCAACGACGAACCTCGGTGCACGAATGGCAAAACGTCATTTTTCGGATGAATTCAGGTTCTGTTTGCAGCTTCATGATGGTCGCATCCGTGTTTGGCGACATAGCGGCACATCGGAAGCGTGTAATCGTCATCGCCATTCGTCATCGTGTTGGTATGGGGCGCAATTGGTTACACGTCTCGTCACCTCTTGTTCGCATCGACGGCACTTTGAACAGTGGCCGTTACATTTCATATGTGTTACCTGACTGTTGCCTTCATTCGATTCCTGCGAAACCCTACATTTCATCAGAATAATGCACGACAATGTTGCAGGTCCTGTACGGGCCTTTCTGGATACGGAAAATGTTCGACTGCTGTCCTGAGCAGCACGTTCTCCAGATCTCTCACCAACTGAAAACGTCTGGTCAATGGTGGCCGAGTAACTGGCTCGTCATAATACGCCAGTCACTACTCTTGATGAATTGTGGTATCGTGTTGAAGCTGCATGGTCATCTTTACCTGTACACGCCTTCCAATTTCTGTTTGACTCAATGCCCAGGCGTATCACGGCCGTTATTACTGCCAAATGTTATTCTGGGTACTGATTTCTCAGGATCTACGCACCCAAATTGCATGAAAATGTAATCACATGTCAGTCAATGAATACCCGTTGTAATATATTTAGCCAGGAGGGTTCCGTTTGTTTAAATAACTGAAGTATTCGATACCATAATTGGTCGTAGTATTGTAGCCTAATATTTTATGTTTATATTACATAAGCATTTTATAGCGCTTCTGTCAAGTCATTTTAATCATCTGCATTACTATGGTCTTCTAACAAACTAAATTAATTAATTATTGAAAGTCGTAACAACAATGTAAATATATATTAACACTGCACTAATTGTTGTTTACTTACGATCTTTTCTACTGTTTATTTTGATGTAAAAAAAACTTATTATTACATCTGTGATACTTTTATGTATCTTTGCGTAAAGCAGGAGCCATTAATGTTTATTGAACAAATTGTTAAATATTTAAATGTTGTACTTCCGTTTTCTATAAGGTTCTAGAGATGTGATTTTGTATTTATACGCGCAAATTGGCGCGAACAGAAGAGTCTCAGTAGTGAGTCTGTACTAGTAGTCTGGAGTCTTATGGCAGTCTTAGTGAAGTAACATTTTATTTAGTATGGAAGTGTGTTGTAAAATTGCTTTATCAGAAATGGATGAATAAACATACTTCAAAATTAAATGAAAGTCTCACAAATGTAGTTTCCTGAAAATCCAAGAACCCGACGTCGTAACATAATTTTGTAATGTGTTAACGGCAGGCGAGCTACAAGATCTTCGAGACCACTGAACATCTGGAACAGGTGATGTATAAAAAATGTGGCGTTAATTTATGTCCAGTAAAAAAGAAATGCGCCACACCGTCTATCATCTGAATTTCTTCTTGGTGTAGCAATTTTAATGGCCAGTAGTGTATTTGTTCCCTTGGTCATGACTGTAAGAATAGACAGACACCTAACAATTATATCTTCAGTCCCATACTAGCAACCAGTGTGCGCTGTTAACTGAGTCTTCAACTTAACTACGGGGTCATCAGTCCCTAAGCTTACAAACTACTTATGAACTAGCTAAGACTAAGGACGGCACAAATATCCATGCCCGAGGGGGGATTCCAACCCCCGACCGTAGTGGCCGTACAGATCGTGACTGGAGCGCCTCAGTCCCCTCGGCCACCGCGACCGGCTAACTGAGTCTGTCAGCAGGTTGTTACCACGTCAAGTCTCCTCTTCGACGCACTGCTGCCGGCGCGGTTCCTCTGGCTGTAATGAGACGTGTTTCACGTCGCCGTATAACAATTCCCAGCGGTAGGCCGGCCTACGCAATGTTCTCGGACTCGCGCAACGGCGTAATCGGATCACGGCGCGGCTTCCGTTCTGGCGGTGCTTCGTGCCGCTGCCTCCTTGTCCTACCGAGGCCTCTTCTGTCATGTCAGCCGGTCTTCAGCACATTTCGACACCCTCATGCTCGCCTACAGAGCAGAAGAAGTTCCCAGCATCACAAATAGAGAGTGTGAATTAGAAGAAATGAAGTAAAATGAACAAGGGGCATATAATGGACCTCTATGAAGAACTAGAAATCTTCATCCATGAAAAAATACGGGGTGAGCTTCTGCTAAATGATAAAATGAAAAGCAACAATACCAATTTCTTTAAAAATTTCTCCAGTGTTGAATGTATTTTTCATTAAAATGTAAAATTAATAAAAGTAAAATTAATAATGTAACTCTGATTGAATATGTATATACATATGGCGTCTGTTCCGAAAGAACAGACGTCACTTCTGATCCTGCAGTTGTTATTATTTAATATTCACAGAATATATAACATCAACTCCGATTGGGCAAAGCTGAAAATGTGTACCCAGCCGGGATTCGAACCCGGGTCTCCTGCTTTCTAGGCAGGCTGGGTACACATTTTCAGCTTAGTCCAATCGCAGTTGATGTCATATATTCTATGAATATTAAACAATAACAACTGCAGGATCAGAAGTGACGTCTGTTCTTTCGGGCAATGATCCTATCGTTAGTGGGGAGGGGTGGGCAAGTTTGAAGCCCTTACTCTTACGGGAATTAGTTTAATAACTACGAGTTTGTGTACTGTGGGCAGGGCGAAACTGGGAATTTTTATCTGACGGGAGGCGTGCATGGGTAGTCCTTGCAGGTGTGGTGATCACTGTGTCCCCAGTGGTGTAGGGGTCAGCGCAACTGCCTAGAAAGCAGGAGACCCGGGTTCGAATCCCGGCTGGGTACACACTTTCAGCTTTGCGCAATCGCAGTTGATGTCATATATTCTGTGACTATTAAATAATAACAACTGCAGGATCAGAAGTGACGTCTGTTGTTTCGGAACAGACGCCACATGTATATATATAATATGCCGGTGACGGGCAAGGATCCTATCGTTAGTGGGGAGGGGTGGGCAAGTTTGAAGCCCTTACTCTTACGGGAATTAGTTTAATAACTACGAGTTTGAGTACTGTGGGGAGGGCGAAGTTGGGAATTTGTATCTGACGGGAGGCGTACTGAGGTAGTCCTTGCAGGTGCGGTGATCACTGTGTCCCCAGTGGTGTAGGGGTCAGCGTAACTGCCTAGAATGCACGAGACCCGGGTTCGAATCCCAACTGGGTACACTATTTCAGCTTTGCCCAATCGCAGTTGATGTCATATATTCTGTGAATATTATCTGATTGAATAATTCCTTAAAATGTAGCCACATATGTTTCAAGACATGCTATCTACATATGTACTCTTTGTGGCATATTCACTATAAATACTGATGTAAGTAGGTTATCTTAGCTTTTAAGGATCTTTGTACAGTGTAAACATCTAATACAAAAGGTCTACATGTGTTCTTGTGTTGTCTGTGCCAGACGACAAGATTATCAACAAAAATGTAAGTAAATACAACACTACAATAATCCAAAAGCTATTATCTTGAAAGATAATACTAAAATAGTTATATCTTCCTGAACAGGTTACAACGTCCAACCGTAACATCACTGGCACCTACAACACGAAACATAATAAAACAATAATGAAACCAGTAACTGTAAAATGCACCCGATGATGGCAGCTTGTTGCCGAAACGCGTTGTGCTAATAAAAATGTTAGTAAAAAGTAACTGCTGCAGTATAAATTATTTCAAAAAAACTTTAGCCAAACCAAACAACCAATATAATAACAGGACTAATTCCTCTTATAATGTGTAATTTGTTGGTTTCATTTCTTATAATCAGTTAAAATATTTATGAAAGCAGGAAAGCACTTGCATTTTGTAACGGGACAAATTTGGGGCTCCTTACGAAGTTTTCGAAAGATTTCGCTTCCATTGATAAATATCATTTATTTATAATTGTGGGTCGTGTGATTTATTGGTATTGTTTGGCTGGCTCTGATTACGAAGTGTGCAATTTCTATTCCGTGAGTTACGAGTTTAATGGTACAACTTACCTTCCGATACTTGAAATTCGACTGTGATGGATTGTTTATTAGATCTGATCAGATGTCAACACCTGAAATAGGTTCGAAGCTTGCTTCACGATGTATATCACAGTAAATACGGAGCTTAAGCGGTGGTGGCGGCTTACGATTTATTTTTCTTTATTTTTCCATATTAACTTAAAAAGATAGTCATAGAGGGTAATTGCATAGCAGTCAATCATAAGCTAAGCGTTGTACTTGGTTTTCTTAAAAAAAAAAAAAAAAAATAAAAAAAAAAAAAAATAAAAAATCATAAATATCTTGGAGGCGTAAAATGAATTTTTTCGCGTATTTCATTTATCTTGAAGTTTGAATGGAACTTTACAAAAAAGGAGGAACAAAGTAATAAATTACAACGACCACAGTAATTTAAAAAGATCATATCAGGAAAGTAGTATCTTTGGTTTATTGGTAGGATAAAATTACGTAAAAATGTCAACGACTTTATTAAAAATGTTGTGGACCTTTAAGGAATAAAAATAATAGAAAGATAAAAATAAATCAAATCTCCATCTAAAAGAAAAAAAAAATAATTCGTCGGTGTAAATAAACTAATATTCCATATTTTCTAACATTTATTAGGACTGATATAATAATATCTTTCATTTATAGAACAGTAATTTCTGCGCATAGAGGCGATTTTCGAAAACTATAAACTAAAAATTAAAGAAAATATTCTTGATTACAATAGGGCTCTTTAAAGACATTTACTGTGAAGTTATTTGTTTTACAAGAAAGTATTTAAATAAAAAAATTATGTCAGAGGTTTGTAATAAGCAAAGACTACAGGTATAAACGATCTTACGTATCTTTTCATAATTGAAATATATTTTGTAAGGTAAATTAAGGTTCAGGTTAGTATTTGGACGATAATTTCATTACAGACGCTAGGAAAGGTGCTTTGAAATGCTGCCTATAATAACAAACTTTTATTTGCATTTCTTTCTCTTACCAAAGTTAGATACTAACAACGTATACGTAGGTAGCAAGAAATTATACTTACGGCGTTATCCACTTACACGTTGTAGAGACAACATATCCTAACTGTAGGACTTGGGCTCAAATTTAAAGCTTATATTCATCCAGATTGGTATTTCACGTCAGTTAGAACTTCATAAGGAGTTTTCTGAAATATTGAGATCCAAATGCGTGACTTTTATTACGTTAATACCGTATACGAGCTCATTTCTAACGTCATAGGGGACGAGATGGCTAAATTATAACATACTCGTATTTATTTTCTAAATATGGTTTTCTATACCTTACATTAAATAATTAACTGCGTTAATCGTTACGAAATCATTCAACCATATATTTACATTGGAGAAGCAAACTGACTGCAGCGATAGACGCAATGAGATAAGAAACTTCTTAAATAAGAAGAAAGGGGAATTAAAGATCCCTCTAGAATGAATAAAATCATATATGTACATAATGTTGGCGAAATAACAAGCAGAGACACAGAAATTGTAGAGGCATCTCGTATTACATAACAAATGTGAGACGGTTCATGCAAAAAACTGAGACTGACTGTACGACTTATTTCAGTGATCATTCAGTGAAACACAGCACTTGACTGTGAATGTCACTCTAAATAATACTTCGTTTTAAGAGAATGACGCAACATGTGAAACTGTTACTCAGAATGCTACCCTGAAGGTAAGAAGCAATAGGAAAAGTACAACAAGAATTTATATAAACTTTCGGGATAGCCAAATGAGCGAGAAAGAGTGCGTACATCACCTGCATTCATTTTCTGTTTGTACAGCGAACCCATAATGAGCAGAAAAGGCCTAATCTAAACTTCAGTTTAGGGAAGTAGAGTTGTTTCATAAACAACCCAAAATATGTGATTGACACTGAAGGACTTTATCTATGTGCTCAGAAAAGTAAGGAAAGTACATAAAAAGTTTGACAAAAGAAAAAAAATTGAAGAAAACTAAAACGTCATGAAAAATGTTGAAGATTAAGATCGTGACGGAGAGAGAGAGAGAAGTAAATAGGGTGATTAATATGTAGGCTATATTTATCATTTACGATAATTAAATCAGTTCCTGGGCTAAGGAAATAAGAAACACGACACAACTCGCTAAGGCTACATTTAAATCTACATTTATACTTCTCAAGCCACTCACGGTGTGTGGAGTACCATTGTTACCTCTTCCTACGATTTTAGCGGGAAAAATGATTGCCGGTATGCCTTCGTGTGGGCCCTAATCTCTCTGATCGTATGCTTGTGGTCGCTTCACAGGATATACGTAGGAGGATGCAAGCTATTGTTTAACGTTCCATGAAACAAATGCTCTTGGAATATCGACAGACACCCGTACCACAATTTAGACCCTCTTTCTATTCCAGCGTCTGCCACAGAAGTTTCCTAATCTTCACAGTGACGCTTTCACGCTCACTAAGTAAGACCGCAAGAAAGCGTGCTGTTCGTCGTTACATTTTCTCTATTTCTCTTATTAACCCTGCGTAGTACGAACTCTGCGCTGATGAGCAGTACTCAAGCTCTGGCACAATGGGAGATTTTTAACCTACTTCATTTGTTGATTAACTACATTTCCTCCAGTAAGTCTCAGTCTAGTATCTGCCTTACCGACGTCAGATTTTTGTAGTCATTCCATTTAAAATCGCCTTATCTGTTCCCAGATCCATTACGGAAGTAGCTGCTTCAAGTGTGTATCTCTACTTATATAAAAGCGAAAGGACACTCATTCATACACTCACTCACTCACTGACTAAACACGAAATCTCGAAAACTACATCACCTATGAAGCTGAAATTTGGCAGGACTGTAGTTTATAGATAGTAGACCTCAGCTTAGAAACGATTTTGCGAGATGACCGATAGTTCACGAGTTATGACTTCACGAACAATAAAAACGTCCCCGTCCTGCGGCACGTGATACTGTGACTTGATCAGTTCATTATTTGAGAGCACTTAGCGACTAGCAACAAACTTTAAACATAATTTCAAACCTTTGGGAAACTTTTTCCCGCTGACAAACATAGCAAAATGATGAAAGGAAAAACGTTTCTCGCTTAATACATTTTCGGTGTTAATGCAGTAAAATTACGGCGTTTGGTGTGACGCTACAATTTCTTACTCGTACACTATTAATTGTATTCGTGAGAAATCTTAGAGACTGTATACACACATACTACTGAACGAAAGTTCAAAATTTTGTCGTTGTAAGTCACGCAGTTAATGAGATATGGAATCATAAACAATTAGGATATTGAAAAACCGCCTCATAAGGCATGACGTTTCGATTTATTGCGTCTTTTCTACTATCTCTGTTCGCGACTTATTTTGCAGACATTTTACATGTACATCACTAGATGTACCTACAAAAAATATCGAAATACGACATATAGTTCAAGTGCTATAATGTCAAAGACAATGAATTGCATGAAAGTTCGCTCTTATATGTATGACATTGTAATTTACTATGTATTTACTACCAACTCCATTAACAAGTTTTCTAATATTTCACTGTAAGAATCTGCTAAATAATTTTTTTGTAGCACACATAATTCAGGAGGTATTGTATATATATATATATATATATATATATATATATATATATATATATATATATATATATATATATATATAAGTGAAAGGGTAGTCATGCACGCACTCACTCACTGACTAAACACGAAATCTCTAAAAATAATGCACCTATGAAGCTGAAATTTTGCCGGTATGTAGTTTATAGGTAGAAGACGTCAGATAAAGTATTTTGCGATTGGGCAGAATTAAGGTGCAATGGGGAGGATACTTTTCCTACAGACTGACGAAAGCTGTAGTTTCATTCCGATCTTCAAGAAATTTTGCACGCGTGACCTTCAGTACAAGAGGAAGGCCAGCGTCTACCTGAAGTTTCATACGGTGCATGATGGAGGGTATCTTGCAACATAAAAATGTATCCCTGAATACCTTGGTCGCGTCATAACTTGAAAGCAGCTCGACCGATTTCACAGATCTTTTTGGATTGTTATCTTTATTCTCAGAACAAGGGTTGTATGAATTCAAACTGGAAAATTTGAGAACAACGAAGTGCATTTTTCAATGTGACGCTGTTTTTATTGCATACAAATCTATAGTTTTTTTCCCGATACTAACAAAATTTTGCATATCTGAGCTTAAAGACAAGAGGAATGTCACTGTCTGTATAAAACTTCGGTTTTTGCATGACGTAGGGTACTTAACTTACGGACTTTAACAAAATACACAGCTTTGGTTCGATCTTAATTTTTGCACTAAGAGGAAGGTCACTGGGTATATAAATGTTGGTATGGTACATGACAGAGGATGATCTTGTAAAAACTTTGCCGGGAGGGAAAGGTGGAAACTAACAGAGAGATGGGAGAGAAAGAGATGGATGCAGAGACAGGAAGGAAGGGGAGGTGGACTACGAGAGTGCAGGATAAGTTAGCACCCGGGTATACAGATTTTGCACGTTTAAAACTGTCTGAGGTCCGGAACCCTAGACAGCCATGATACGCACAGGACCTTCTTTAACAACCGCTGTGAAGCACGGGAATATAAGTTAGTCCTGATATATTTGTATAATGAAGGTTCATACTTCTATGTAAACTCGGAACCTTGTACATGTTTATGTTGACGTTCCCTGCACCTTGCGTCGATACATTGCTGGTCCCCGGCGTTTCGCTATCGTTTCTGTGTTGAGACTTCTCAATAAACTACAGCATCATCCGCAAAAGCCTCATTGAAGTTCAAAATTATATTCGAGGTCATTTATATAATTTGGTAAAAAAAGTAATCTAGGTTATGAAGTATTGTTATCGGCAGAATGAACTAAAATGGTTCGATGTTTTTCTGTCTGTTATATGGAGACATTACGGTAACGGAGACAGTGGTAGTAACAGAAAGTTGATGCAGAGTGTTTGGTGTTGACCTGTGTTTACCAAACGAATTACACGAGCAATTACGTTCAGATAGTGTGTGAACAGGCAGTGCAATGCAACAACGAATTGTCTTACCCAAAGCGATGTTATTTGCAGCCATAGGAATATCGGTAGCGGTACAGCCAGAGAGGGAGATGGCTACAGTTATTGAACTGTCCAAAAGTGTTATTTCCAGGACGTGACGCGATTTCAGACAATAGGAGCAGGCCGTTAAAAGAAGGCCAAGGTCGTCCACGTGTAGCATCAAGAATGACCGTTATCTCCGGTTAACAGCCCGTCGAGACAGGCGGCTGAATGCAACTCAGCTGCAGAGCACTCTCCAGGGAGCAACAGGACGCGCAGTGCCAACGAAAAGCACCCCGACAAACCCGCCTTCGGCAATGTGGCCTGTGCCCACGGAGGACTGTGGTGTGTGTGTCCCATTAAGAGGAAACGGTGGCAGTCTTGCACTGATATTTTTGTAAATTCATATCTGCTATTATTTGTTCAATATCACTGACAGTAGCCTATTATCAAATGTCGTTTGCCAGAAACTGAGTTAACGTATTTTTTTTTAATTGCGAAACGTAGAGCTAATATATTTATAAGCTGATTTGAGCATTATCAACTTTCATACGCTAGGATTTTTACCTCGAAGTGAATAACATCACTTTGATTAATCAAGCACCTTCAAATTGTGTTTGAAAATACAGATGTCCGTCTTTGAAACCAAAATGTGTAGGTGAACACGCTTTTAGATGTCCGTTTCCGATACACAGAGATTCGCTTACTGCTGACGAGAATCTTTTACAAGTGTATTATCTGGGAAATTATAGAAATATCGATATAAAGTGAAAAAAATGTTAAATTCTGAATTCTATTACATATTGGAAAAATGAGATAGTAATCATAATAATCTTTTTAATTTTATATACAAAATGAAATGTTACGGCACTGAATCTCTAAAATTATTAGCGAAAAGTCTGTTGAAACTGGCACCCGATTTTTCCGTAAACATCCTTACGTTATCTCTGACATCGAACTTCTTTCCAACAAGTGATAATTTCGTACTACATGCTCAGAAGAGAATAATGATCGTTCAGCAAGGTCCCACTGTAGAGTAAATTTGTAAACAATTGAATGTCTCAAAATTACCTATTGTATTGGTAAATATTGCTATTTCCTGGTACCTTAAAATAGATTTCGGGACTTTCGTTCATTTGTTGTTAACCCGGTATATTTATTATAGAACAATCTTTATCACATTCAACTGAGGAAGAAAAATGAATCGCGTAATTTTAATATGAAATACGTTTCAATTTCCTTGGCATATGTTTTTGCATTTCAGAACCCTAGTATTCAGGCATGCTCGTGGCTGGTTGTTGTATGGTTCAAGTACTGCCTCTTGTGGCATGTCCCAACGTACCATCTGCCTTTCTCCTGACCAACACATCAAGGAACGTTTAAATTTTGCACCGACGCCTAAACGTTTATCTGTTGTCGATTTTAGTAGATATATCTATCAAGATTCTGACGCTAAAGACTTCAAAAACATAGAAAAAAAAATATAAAGCCCCTAGAGGGCGCGAGTCAGATAAAAAATCATGACTCTTTTGCTAATTACTACTATACTTGCTAATTATACTATACTACTTGTTCCACGTTAATGATGTTCAGCCTTGTTCTTTCTGAGGATTTCTTGAACTATAAAGAGAATAAATTCCTCTATCTCAATCTTTAAATACAAAGCAGTGTCCGTATGTTTGTATTTTAATGTGTTTCTTACTGTGTACGTATTGCATACAAATCTACAGTTTTGTTCCAATCATTATGACATATTGCACACGCAAGCTTCAATCCATGAGGACGCTCGCCTTAAGTGTAAGAATCACGTACAAAACATAGTTACGAGATATGACGTCATAAACAACGAGATTCGCGAATAAGTGTTATATTAAGTAACAATGGTGCTAATTTTCTCCTAAACCACTGGACAGATTTCACCCAAATTCGGTACACATATTCCTTACCATGAGCTGTAGGGATAAGAACCACACATGGTTAAGGAGATATGACGTCATAAACAAAAGGAATCGTAAAATACTGCCACATCGTGTGATGAGACTTTATTCGTACACTGTATGAGAAGGAGAATACTTAGCAACTTGGAACACACATTAAATCATTTAAAACCTTTATTACACTATTTATCGCTGAAAACCACAGCAAAATAAATAAAAGAAAAAAACTTTTTCGCTTACTACCTTTCAGCTGTCCATGGACTAAACTACGGCATTCGGTATGACGTAACGTTTATAATTTCTACACTACAAATTGTAGCCGAAGGAAATTTTACGGACAATATACACACATATAGTTTAATGTACCATGTAAATTGTATCACAGTACGACACGTAGTTCAAAAGATATAAGGACAAACAGTAACGTCCATGGGAAACCGCCCCATCACTACCAACTTTTAATCTATTACTTCTTTACTACTAATTTTATTCCCAAGAGATTTTACGAACATACAGCACTTATACATATACGTAAATATATACCTGAAAAATTAGACAACTGTACAACATATGATTCAATAAATACGAGACCGTGCGAATTTTAAATATCATTTGTATTTTGCTTACTATCTTTCTTTGTTTGGATACTGCACTTATATATTCTCCGATAAATGTAACATGATTTTAGAAGAAAGGGTATAGACCGAGATAGAAGGAATAGGAGTAGTACGAACTCAAGGCAGGAATAAGTAATTAAATGCCCGGGCAACCCTGGATTTTCAGCTAGACGCTAGGCATTATATAAATTCACAAAAAAGGAAATTAAGGAACCTATTTTTAATATCAATTACACAGGTTTGCCAATGAAACTTATATATTTCGAAGGGGGCATTGTCATAGATGTTCAAAAAGCAAAAATCGTGCGTGTACGCAATCGTGAAGAGTAGTTAACGGAAGTCGATTTTCAGATAACTAAAGTAGTGTATACAACGATACGCCGCGAAATTTACAGCTCTATTATGGCAGCCATCTAGCGGGAGAATGATAAAACTGCGAGGTCGACAATGTTGTCAGCAGTGAAAATCATATTTCTTGGCGTCGATATTCCGCGTATTATACTAGAAGAAGAACTTTGAAGTGATCTCTTTCTGCTGCAACAAGAAAATTCAAGTAATTTCTTAACTTTTAATTACGTCATTTTGAATAGCTTCGACTTTCTGCATTAGTACGGTGCAATTAGACCTGGATCCGGAAATCCAAAGTAAAAGTTTCCCTCCAGTTCCAAACATTTTTTTTTTTAGATTTTCTGGAAAATCATTAAGGAAACCCTCCCCCCTTTTTTTTAATACGGCATTGCGTTTTGTAAAGGCAGCCTGCCGTGGTGTCCGAGCGGTCTGCGGCGCGCCAGTTACAGTCTGCTCGGCCACTACGGTCGGGGGTTCGAATCCCCCCTCGGCCATGGATGTTTGAGTCGTCTTTAGTATAAGCTATTTCATAAGTAGTTTGTAAGTTTAGGGACTGATGACCCCGCAGTTAAGTCCCTTAAGCTTAACAAACATTGAACATTTGTAAAGGCAAACTGCGTTTTTTTTTGTGGCCGGTGGTATGTTAGTGATAAGTCCTTGAAGGAACGTTATCCTCACCACTTTCTCAAGAGGCGCTCCTTTTTAAGGAAAAACAAATTTCCACATGACTACATGCTGCTGAACCTTCTTAAAAGGGACACCTTTGACTTTAGACACTCGGAACTGCACAAAACCATGCTTAGAATAAGAAGAAATCATAAATAAATCGGTGGTGTGTGTCGTTCCCATGAAAAACACCGCATTTGTCTGTTAGCACCACTAGGCGGTGGTGTAGTGTTAACTACGTGAACCAGTGCTCAAGTTGCGTGAGTGGTATAGCTGTAGTACATATTTGTCTCTTCGAGTGTTCGCAAGTGACTTATCGCGTAAACTGTGTACAGTGTAGCGATATTATGAAGAGAATTAATCCTACGCATGTAGGTGAGATATTAGGGGCCATGTTGCGATGTGCTGAATATGGAAATTAAATCGGGGCCGACGATATGGAATTCGCGAATATACGATGTATGTCCCCATAGTAAGTTCCGTTTGGTTATATAAAACAAACTTGTACAAATACAGAAAAAACATTTATTGGTCCAAAACCTACAAGTGTTGAACTACTTTTCTACATAGCTTCCGAAATTTTGTAGGCACTTTTCATAGCATGGCACATGGTTTTGTATGCCATCTTAATAGTAGGTTACCGCCTGTGTCTTCAACCATGTGGTAACATGTTCTTTCAGCTCGTCATCATCGTTCAACTGTTGACCACAAAGGACAGATTTTAGGTGTAAGGTGATCAAACACGTGAAATTCCCGCAAGCGTTATTTGGTCACATTCGCCGTTTGAGATCGGGCATTATCGAGGAGAGATAAAAAAAAGGCAGCTTTTGACAGTAATCCTTAGCGCTTGTTCTATATTGCGTGGCACAATTTCTTAATTGTCTCGCAGTAGCCATGTACATTAATTATTTGGCCTCATGGTAAGAAATCAGTCATCAAAGTGCCTTTTATGCCCCAAAAAACGATGCTAATAACTTTTCGAGGTGTCACGATTTGCTAGGCTTAACCTTCGTTGCGGATGAAGTATACCTACATTTCAGTAATTGCCATTTTGTGTCAGTGGTGTCCTACGATACTAATTTTCAACCCTCGTGTCCGTCCGAGAAAGAAAAGCATCACCTTCTTCATTGTAGCGTCTCAAAATCTTAAGTACCCTTACCATCTGTTGTTTTCTGTGTTGTTCAGTAAGAATTGTGGGTACCCAAAGTGAGCAAAGTTTTCGAAATTTAAGTTTTTCTGTAACAATTTCATAAATTTGTGATCGTGAGATTTGCGGAACTTGCATAGCAAGGGTGCTAACTGTAAAATTACGATAGTGATTAATTTTCTCTTAAGTTGTGTGAACCATTTCATCAGTAGCTACAGACGGGCGTCCACTTCGTTCTTCATCGTACTCTTGATCATGTCCTTCATTGAAGAGTATGATCCATTTTCTACCCATTAAATCGCTCGTAGCATTTTGTCCGTAATCCTCACAGATTTGTCGATGACTTTCCTTCGCTTTAACTTTCTTTGCATTTAGAAAACCAATCACAGATTTGATTTCACGCGCAGCAGCATTTGCAATTACTGATGATATTATAAAAAACCACTACAAATCACACCTCGGCAACAATAGCGATCTGAAAATGGCGTACATGTCTTCTCCTTGATTCAGAGTAACTGCAGCGTATGCTCACAACGGCGATCGTAGCGCTGCCGCGGATAGAAATAGAAACAGAACTTACTTTCTGGACGACCATAATATTATATAACACAGTATTATATAATAGCGACGACACAGAAACGCCCAATGTTACACTGGATAGATATACGGAATTTGAAGGGCCAGATCAACCTCAATCTGGAGGTGGCTCTTAAAGCAGAACACGACACTCCTCCACAGATACTACACTGCGTGAATGCGAAAGTGATATGGAATGTGATAACGTGGCTGTAGTGAGGTGTGCACATCGTTCTTTTTGTGTCCCAGCTTCGTCGCCGCTTTTGTGTCTCGTTTCCGTCGTAGGTGTCGGTGGCGGAGTAGAAAAGTACCAACACAGAAATAAAGAAAGCACGTTTGTGCAGGTACGAAGGTGAGCAGCCAGTGGGACAGCAGAAACTAGAAACACTAGAGTAAATTAGAACTAGATATATATTGCACAGAATTTATACAACACTTAACTTTTACATAACTCAGTACTGCAGAATGCTGATACATAGTTGAGCTAGAGTCCTGCCTAGTGCCTATCCGATAGCCAAGACTTCACTGGTGCCTATCTGATTCCGAAGTGTTAACTGGTTCCTATCTCAGTCCCAAGTGAACGATGTCGTTCAGTGGTGGCTACGAGCGGAGTTGTAGCAGAGGGCGCTCGTGGCTGACGTCGTAAGAACGCCGCGCCGTGCGTGCATGGCGGCGCGCGGCGAAAGTAGGTGGCGCGCACTTTGGACTTGTGCGACACCACAGTTCTCTCCCACTTTGTTTTATCCACTTCATTGAAATCCAGCATCTGCACTTTGAGGACTTCTATAAGCACTTTCAGGTGTGTGGTACTGTTGCATATTTGTGTTTTGCACCATTGTAAGTACTTAAAACGGAGAGTTTTTGGAGTTTATGACTGAATATGTAAATGTACAATGACGCCATTGAATTTCTATATAAATAAAAGCGAAGAAAACTCATTCACCCACTCACTCATTCACTCACTAAACATGAAATCTCGAAAACTACTTCACCTATGAAGCTGAAATTTGGCAGGAATGCAGTTTAAATGTAGAAGATGTTAGCTAAAAAGTATTTATGATAGGACGGAAAGAAGGTGCATGGCGGAGGATATTTTTCCTACAGACTGACGAAATATACAGTTTCATTCCGACCTTCACGAAACTTTGCACGCTTGACCTTCAGAAGGAAGGTCACCGTCTACCTGAAGATTCATACGGTGCATGGGAGAGAGTATCTTGCAAGATAATAACGCATCCCTAAGTATGTTGGTCGCGCCATAACTTGAGAACGGCTCGACCGATTTTACATATCCTTTTTTTAATTCTTAGAACAAGGGTAGTATGAAATAAAACTGGAAAATTTGAGAACAACAATGTGCGTTTTTCAATGTGACTGTGTTTCTATTCCATACAAATCTATAGTTTTGTTCGGATATTTATGAAATTTTGCACACTCCACCATAAAAACAAGAGGAATGTCACTGTATGTATAAAATTTCGTTCGGTACTCGGTGGAGGTTACTTAACATACGAACTTTGACAAAATGAATAGGTTTTCTCAGATCTTGATGAATTTTTTCACACACGACACTTATACAAAGAGGAAGGTCCAAAGATACAATCATGTTCGTATGGTGCGTGACAGAGGGTGCCTTGCAAAAAAACATTGCCAAGAATGGGAAAGGTGAAACGAACAGAGACATGGGAAAGAAGGAGATGAATGCAGATAGAGGAGGGAAGGTGAGGTGGACTACGAGAGTGTAGAATAAATAAACACCCGGCCAACATCGGGTTTACAGCTAGTTACATAAAATTTCCTTCATATGACATTGATATCTTGTTACTTTGTATCTCCCTGTTAAAATGTTACTTGTACAGCGCAGCGTTTTCCATGGAAATGCAAAATTATTGAGAAAAAATCTGAAAAAGTTTGGAAAAAGATGTTGGATTTTCCGGTAGGAAGTAATGCAGGTAATGTATTAATAAGAATTCGACGAATAGTTACCTTTACAGCTCTGTGTCTAAGTTTCTCCTGGTAGGCTGAAAGTTAAAGTTTTGCTAAAAGGAACTACTCGTCATATGGCGGTAGGACTTCTTCTTGCGTTAGTAGGACTGAATAACAACTCTGATGTGGCCGTGTAAGACTTCGTAATCCGCAAGTCGTCCGCTCGTCAACAAAACTTCCAGTATTATGAACTAAAAAACAGATTCTTGTGCAGATGGAAGAAGCATGTGATGCTATACATTCTTTAAATCGTCACTCTTAATAAAATATTTCAAAGTTCATTCATAGTTCAAACTGTCAAAAAGGAAGTTCGTGTTTTACACGTAGCTATAGTCACAGATGATATAATGTTTCTTTATATCCTGATAGATCGATATGTTCGATCTGTTAAATGAAGTATTAGAAATTAATTCTTCTTAATGGATCTTTCGCACAGAATGTTTTATAAATTTCATCGTTCAAACTGTAAAAAGGTTTAAAATTACTTCTTTCTCTTCTATTAATTTCTTGTAAATAAATAATATCAGAAATAATTTTCTGTGTCACTCTATGACTTTTCAAGACACATGAACATTTACCGACGTCAGAGTACAGATCGTGACTCAACAACAGTTAAAGCAGAACTGATATTTAAACCAAGTTGATTTTTCATGAAACTTTCTATAATAATGTCAATATCCTGGACTAAAAACGCAGAGAACAGCATCTTCTAACCTCGTGGCCGTCGACCCGAGACTTGAAGTGGTCAGATGTTTATTCCTTGATATCAGCTTCGAAGATGTTGCTCTCGTAGGTTGAATCGTCATCACAGCACATGAAATATAAGAAACATACAAAAAAATTAAGAATCACATAACATAAAATATTTACATTAAAATCATTTAATAACATAAATATTAACCGATTATTCTGCAAAAACTGAGCTGACATGAGGTAATAGCAGAGACAATAATGCGTCCCACTACAACCAACAGTGGATAGTGTGGTTTGGTATTATTAAACGGTTTCCCATGTAGCTGGCCGCGTAAAATATTACATTTTTAAAGAAAGATGGACACTGAAATTTCGTACCACGAAAAATTACAGAATAATGCCTTCAGGCTCTACTGACTATTGAATAATACAGATGTGAAACGTGAATTTTGAAGAGAACGGCTACACGAGAGGTTACGGTTTATTTAACACGAAAGCCAAACCATCCATTGTTGGAGCAGTACAACATGGCTTGAAAGAAGGAATCTTATAATTACAATCAAAATTCATAAACTTCATTTCAAGTAGAGAATGGGAGGGGGGGGGGATTTATGAAAGAAAGCAACGAAGCACATACATTCTTTCATAACAAGAATATCGTCGTAGCTGGCTATCGCAAAGAAACATACAAAAGCAGCGTAATTGCTGGTAGATGACTCCTCCAGAAACGAACAGAGAGTGCTAGTTTCATATGTTCCTTCAGAGTTATTCGTAGGAAAAAAATTATTTCAGTACGTTAAATGTATCTGTGACACATTGCAGATAATTACATATTTTTGTGAAGTATTGATATAATTTTATTGGTGAGAGGGTGATGTAGTATTACATCTGCTAATCCAAGCATGGTTTCGTGCGGTTCCGAGCGTTCGATCGTAAAAGTGTCCCGTGTTGGTGTCACAGGATATTTCCCGCACCACCAGGTGACCAGCCATCAATCTTAAGTGTATATGGTGAAACGATGGGGCAGTTAATCCTCCTGTGTACATTCTGTGTGAAGCACACGATGGATTGACCTGTATGATCCAATTAGATACTGCTGACAGCACGAGGTTGCCGTCGAATCCTTGGATTCTGACGGCACCATCAAGCTGCTAGCGGCGAACATGGACGACTGCAGGGCTCTCAAAGACGTTTTGGCTCCCCACATCTTTGCGGAGCCCCTGCAAAAGAAGAACAAGCCGCCAGATCGACGTGAAAAGCACGCTAAGGCACTCCTGAGGGAGCTGCCTTGGCTACTGGACGAGGCTGCCGTCAAGGAGGGACTACGACGAGCAGGGTTCGGCGACGCTGTTGTCCGGTTACACAATCGGACGAACAGAAGGAGACCACCCCTGTGGTCGTCTCAGCGGCAGATGACCCTGAGAAGACCTCCGAACTGCAGAGGATCCTGGGTTTCTCCACGAAAGCGGAAGCTCTCCCGCTCGATCTAAAAAAATGTTCAAATGTTTGTAAATCTATCGGACCAAACTGCGTGGTCATCAGTCCGTAGCCTACAAACTACTTAAATCTAAATAAACTAACCTAAGGACAACACACACACCCAAGCCCCAGGGAGGACTCTAACCTCCACGGCGAGCAACCCCTCGCTCCGCAGCGAGACGGTTTAGACCGCTCGGCTACTCCATCGCGGCCGCTCGATCTGGACTGTAAGCCTCAGTGCTACAGATGCCAGGGAGAAGGACATGTTGCGAAGTACTGTCGTAACACCGCAAGGTGCGTAAAGAGTCTCAATTGTGGCGAGCGGGCCAGAAGACGCGCCTTTGTGTGCTCGATGTAGCAGGCCCCATGTCGCCAACTGGCGAGGCTGTCCGGCCTTTTCAAGCCGAAGCCAAACTGGCGGCAGCGTGGTGGACGCTGCTGTGGCACCGCAACGTCGGCGGAGACGCAGGCGTCGACGACGTCGAGGGGGCGACGCGGCTGCCGCACCTCCTGCCCACGATCGGCCGGAAAACGCCGCCGAAGGCGCCGCGAATTGGCCGAGAACGGAGTGTTAATCAGAGACGAGTGTATCGTCAGGCGTGCCCCAGGGGAGTGTGATAGGACCGCTATTATTTTCTATCTATATAAATGATCTGATGGACAGAGTAAGTTGTAATTTGCGGCTGTTTGCTGATGATGCTGTGGTGTATGGGAGGGTGTCGTCTGTAACTGACTGTAATAGCATACAGGTTAACTTAGACAAAATTTCTAGTTGGTGCGAAGAATGGCATCTAGCTCTCAATGTAGAAAAATGTAAGGTGATGCGCATGAGTAGAAAAAACAATCCCATAATGTTCGAATACAGCATTAGTAGTGAACTTCTTGATGCTGTCGCGTCGTTCAAATATCTAGGCGTAACATTGCAGAGCGATATGAAATGGAACGAGCATGTAAGGACAGTTGGGAGTAAGGCAGACAGCCGACTTCGGTTTATTGGGAGAATTTTGGGAAGATGTACTTCACCTGTAAAGGAGACCGCGTACAAAACGCTTGTACGACCACGTCTTGAGTATTGCTCAAGTATTTGGGACCCGCAGCAGATCGGTTTGAAGGGAGACATAGAGGCGGTTCAGAGGCGAGCAGGTAGATTTGTTACCGGTAGTGTCACGGAAATGCTCCGGCAACTCAATTGGGGATCGCTGGAAGAAAGACGACGTTCTTTTCGTGAATTTCTGTTAAGTAAATTTAGAGGGCCGGAATTTGAAGCTGAGTGTAGTACGATATTGCTGCCGCCTACTTACATTTCGCGTAAAGATCACAAAGACAAGATAAGAGAAATTAGGGCTCGTACGGCATTCGTTTTTTCCTCGTTCAATTTGGGAGTGGCATAGGAAAGGAAATGCGTAGTAGTGGTACAGTGTACCCTCCGCCACGCACCTTACGGTGAATTGCGGAGTATGTATGTAGATGTAGATAGGGGGCCGGCGCCACCAGCCCCAAAGAAGACGACGCAGACCGGCGCGGACCTAGACGCTGCCGCGGAAGAGGCAGCAGCGGCTTTCAAAGCCGCCACGGCAGCAGAGAGGGCGGCCTTCCGGGCCGAGGCGGAGAGGGCCTGCCGACAACTTCGGCAACTGCACGCCGAACTGGCGCGCAACACCTGGGAGGAATAAAGCCCTTTATAAGGAAAGTAGCGACAACTGAGAGGCGGCCGCCATTGTTGGCTGGCGCGCTGCCGTAGCGTAGCACGGGCACGCTGCCTTAAAATGTGTTTAAAATCACTTTTCGGCCGAAGGAAAAGCACAAATGAGAGCGTAGTAATAAAAATATACACTGCTGCTCAGTTTTTCATGAATGAATGACACAACTGGCGATAGAAACAGTTAATACGATAGGATGTGTAATCCTTCCGCTACAGCAGGTTCTTGACATGTAAACTTTCATTTCCATATTTGTAGGAATAAAACCGTAATAAATTTCTGTGAAAATGAGTGATAAATGCCATCTTTAGAGTTTGTAGTACAGTACAGTTTTTCATGAATGAATGACACAACTAGCGATAGAAACAGTCAATACGATAGGATTTGTAATCCTTTCGCTACAGCAGGTTCTTGACATGTAAACTTTCATTTCCATATTTGTAGGAATAAAACCGTAATAAATTTCTGTGAAAATGAGTGATAAATGCCATCTTTAGAGTTTGTAGTACAGTACAGTTTTTCATGAATGAATGACACAACTAGCGATAGAAACAGTCAATACGATAGGATTTGTAATCCTTCCGCTACAGCAGGTTCTTGACATGTAAACTTTCATTTCCATATTTGTAGGAATAAAACCGTAATAAATTTCTGTGAAAATGAGTGATAAATACTATCGTTTAGAGTTTTTCAAACGTTTTTATGACAAGCATTTACAATTTCTTTGAAATAATTTGTCTCCCTATTCTATGTAACCATATCCTGCGACGCTTCGCCTTTCTTTCCCCTTGTGGGATTTTGAAGAGCTTGTAGGCACGATCTGGCCTTGAACTACAATTCACGGCACAACAGTGCGGCATTATTCCTGAAAAAGTAATAACAGTGAGTAACCGTCTTTCAGAGGCAGCGAATCCAAATTTTCCTGTTATAATCCAAAAAGTGAAAACAAGTATTTCTCAATACTTTGTTTGCACTGTTATACCCCTGATAAGGAAAAAAAAAAAAAAAAAAGAGGTTGAAAATAGCGGGTTTCGAACCCATCCTCCCGCCAATACGATGCTCCGTAATCAATGACTCTAGCCGTTTCGCTAGAAGAACCGACAGTTCACTGGCGCATTTACACAAGACTAGTATGGAATGACCAAACTGCTTTGTATGCACATTATTTTTTTAAATGTTACAATTGCACAGTTATTCCTTACTTATACAAACGGTAGTTAATAAATATTATTTGAAACATTAGATATACGTGACTTAACTAAAATTTTACAGAGATACAGTAATACGAACGATATCACTTAGTCCGACAAAGTAATTTCAATAAAACATTATTGTATGTAGCCTCGATTTATACATCACAAAAATAGTTCAGTAAGTTCTTTAGTTAATACGAACCGCTCTTGTACAACACGCATTGTAAAAGCGTCGTATAAGGGAATAAACCTTTAATCAGTACATTTTTACAATATACGTACATGCTGAGGTTGGCCCAGGAATGGCTGCCGCGTACCACGTGACGTGCAACTGACTAATGGTAAGACGCGATTGTCGGCAACGCACACATAAAAGGTTGTCGCTACTTTCTCTATACAGGGCTGTAGGGAGGAAGAAGCTGCGGATGCTCCAGCGCCCGCCCCTGCGGCGCAGCGCTCTGGGCGACCAGGCGTTCCTGCGGTTCTGGGACCGCAGTCTATAGCGGCCGCCAAGCTGACGCCAGGGGCCCTATTCTGTATCTTTCGTACCGTTCGGTTCGGTGTCTTTTTCTCGGTGGTTACGTCAATTTCGGTTCGGTAGCGAAAATGGTTATTCTGTACGTTTCTGCGGCCTGGGGCCCTATTCTGTATCTTTCGTACCGTTCGGTTCGGTGTCTTTTTCTCGGTGGTTACGTCAATTTCGGTTCGGTAGCGAAAATGGTTATTCTGTACGTTTCTGCGGCCTGCTACCGCCCGAAACGGCCACCGAAATTTCGAGCGCTGCACCGAAAGCCGCTGAGGTTTCGGTGAGGCCGTTTGGTTCGTTTCGGTGGGCTTGGATTGCGAAGATAAATTATTATTTTAGCAATGCTGTGTCGTTTTAAATTCCGATAATGATACATCTGTTGTTTTTAAGTAATAAGTAACTGTAAAACGTTAATTTTCAAGGTTGTCTACATATATTACCAGAATACTTCGTTAAAACTGCTAGCGTTCTAGAGTTTAATATATTGATATACCACTTCTGTAAACTCTATTGCAATAAACTTTATCTTAAAATACGCATCTCGGTAATGTCTTTAATGCGCCGTTTCATTTATCCTGCAAACTCTCATATTACGGAAGTGTAAATACGAAATCTATCAAATACGGCGTCACCTTCGTTTTCGCCGTTCGCAAAGCTGTCGCGTCGTATTTGGCAAATTTTCGTATTTGTACGTGAGAATTACTCAAATATGCACTCCAGATACTCTGCCGCATTGAAAATCTTCATAAAATGAGCCATTTTCACCGCAATCTTAAGTTCCTGTCGTGCCAACTAGCACGTTACCGACGTATCTGAACGGTACTTAGTAGTGTTTTACCTTACTTTTCCGTACAAACTGAGTATTTATTACTTACAGAAAACACTTTTACAACGTTTAAGTTAAAATGGAAAGGAATTGTGTGAAGTTAGATAGTGGAAATCATACAAATTAGCAGCAATATAAATAACGGATAATCATTCCGCAAAGAAGTCAATGGAAACAAAGACCGATCAGTTATGTAGACGCTGTGGTCTAGCGGTTAAGGCGACAGCCTCCTACGCTAAATGTTTTAGGTTCGAATCCTTCCTGGTGCAAAATATTTTTTCACCAGTCATCTTGTTTGGAACACTTTTCTAGTGGTGTAAGAGAAGCATGATCTGCAATATTATTTAGCATGTACATGTAAGAGCGAGCGCCAGCAGTAGTTTCTTATACATCGGGGTTCACTCTTATTATAAAACAAAAGATGCAATTTCTGTGAGTGAAACAAACGTAGACTTTTTATTCATTTACTTTTTTAGTCTTGTTACAAATAATTCATGTGTGATTACTCTCAATGCTTGAAATGCTGTTTGAAACAAAGAAAAGTTTTCAGCCTTCATGTTGACGATCACATAATCTTCAATATGAAGACTGGAAATTTTAGTACGTTTCAAACTATTTATTAAGCACTGATGAGAGTCTGACAGCGACCAAAATCAAATTTTGCGACAGTAAAGAAATATTTGCGACTGCTCTTCATCATCCGTATATGTTAACAGCCACTGAGCACTTAGATTCAAGATGGAATCAAACCTGACGTTTCAGGTTTTGTCCAATTAACGACAGAAAGTACTAAAACTGGTTATGAGTGAATCTAAAAAAATTCCTTTATCTTTCCCGCATCGGCAAACAACTGTTTTGTTATTAAAATATTGTACGCTCTTTCTTCAGTACAAAAACATTGACTAATTTGCGTTTCTAAGAGCTGTCTCCACTAATATGTAATCCTTTTCGTTTCACGCAACTTCCATGTACTTCCGTAGTGCCAAAATAAGAAGTTTTCCACTGCCAGCACTGCGCTCTCTCTGCTGCTAACGCCGCGTCTTCCCTCCCAGCTCGTTGAACTCGCGCCGCCCCTATGAACCGCACAATTCTGCTCTCGTCTAGGACAAAAGGTAGCACCTAACGTTTTCCAACAAACGGCAAAAATAAATTCAAACCTTTCCGAAACTTTTTCTCGCTTACACCCCCACAAAAAAATGTAAAGGGAAAAAGTTTGTCGCTTACTACATTTTGGACGTTGTTTTGGTAAAAGTTCTGCGTCAGTCGTGGGTTTTTAATTTATTACTTCACTATCACTGAATATATTGGCCGGAAAGTTAGCAGACATCGACAACATATAGCACTGAAGGCAATTATTAAATTATTTTGCTGTGCGACGCTTAGTTTAGGAGATACAGTGTGATAAACATAGAGTAGCGTGAATAAACAACTTTTCATAAAAGTTTAAATATTCTCTGTTTTCAGTGACAAAAAGTTTTAATTAAATTAAAAAAAAAGTTGCAGTAGGTAGTTCTCGGAACACAATGTCGTGTTATGTCGCCAAATTATAAAATACGCGACTTTCATTTTTTTACATTTTGATGGGCTGTGGCTCGTAGGAAACGCAGCGAACGCCGGCCACAGCTGCCGTCCTCCCTGCTCATCAGCAGTGCGCATTCGCGGAGAAGCAGTCTGGCCCTTCTGATTGGCTGATGCGAGCAGATCTGACAACAGCACCACCGTGAGCTTCGGTGTCCACGAAGACGGACCGCAACGCCACCGAAAGGCATACAGAATAACATAATGGAGCTGCATCGATAACTCGACCCCTCGGTGCGCTCTCTGACCGAACCGAACTTTGGGGCGCCGAAAAGATACAGAATAGGGCCCCTGCTACCGCCCGAAACGGCCACCGAAATTTCGAGCGCTGCACCGAAAGCCGCTGAGGTTTCGGTGAGGCCGTTTGGTTCGTTTCGGTGGGCTTGGATTGCGAAGATAAATTATTATTTTAGCAATGCTGTGTCGTTTTAAATTCCGATAATGATACATCTGTTGTTTTTAAGTAATAAGTAACTGTAAAACGTTAATTTTCAAGGTTGTCTACATATATTATCAGAATACTTCGTTAAAACTGCTAGCGTTCTAGAGTTTAATATAACGATATAGCACTTCTGTAAACTCTACTGCAATAAACTTTATCTTAAAATACGCATCTCGGTAATGTCTTTAATGCGCCGTTTCATTTATCCTGCAAACTCTCATATTACGGAAGTGTAAATACGAAATCTATCAAATACGGCGTCACCTTCGTTTTCGCCGTTCGCAAAGCTGTCGCGTCGTATTTGGCAAATTTTCGTATTTGTACGTGAGAATTACTCAAATATGCACTCCAGATACTCTGCCGCATTGAAAATCTTCATAAAATGAGCCATTTTCACCGCAATCTTAAGTTCCTGACGTGCCAACTAGCACGTTACCGACGTATCTGAACGGTACTTAGTAGTGTTTTACCTTACTTTTCCGTACAAACTGAGTATTTATTACTTACAGAAAACACTTTTACAACGTTTAAGTTAAAATGGAAAGGAATTTTGTGAAGTTATATAGTGGAAATCATACAAATTAGCAGCAATATAAATAACGGATAATCATTCCGCAAAGAAGTCAATGGAAACAAAGACTGGTCAGTCTCGAGACGCTGTGGTCTAGCGGTTAAGGCGGCAGCCTCCTAGGCTAAGTGTTTTAGGTTCGAATCCTTCCTGGTGCAAAATATTTTTTCACCAGTCATCTTGTTTGGAACACTTTTCTAGTGGTGTAAGAGAGGCATGATCTGCAATATTATTTAGCATGTACATGTAAGAGCAATCGCCAGCAGTAGTTTCTTATACATCGGGGTTCACTCTTATTATAAAACAAAAGATGAAATTTCTGTGAGTGAAATAAACGTAGACTTTTTATTCATTTACTTTTTTAGTCTTGTTACAAATAATTCATGTGTAATTACTCTCAATGCTTGAAATGCTGTTTGAAACAAAGAAAAGTTTTCAGCCTTCATGTTGACGATCACATAATCTTCAATATGAAGACTGGAAATTTTAGTACGTTTCAAACTATTTTTTTAAGCACTGATGAGAGTCTGACAGCGACCAAAATCAAATTTTGCGACAGTAAAGAAATATTTGCGACTGCTCTTCATCATCCGTATATGTTAACAGCCACTGAGCACTTAGATTCAAGATGGAATCAAACCTGATGTTTCAGGTTTTGTCCAATTAACGACAGAAAGTACTAAAACTGGTTATGAGTGAATCTAAAAAAAAATCCTTTATCTTTCCCGCATCGGCAAACAACTGTTTTGTTATTAAAATATTGCACGCTCTTTCTTCAGTACAAAAACATTGACTAATTTGCGTTTCGAAGAGCTGTCTCCACTAATATGTAATCCTTTTCCTTTCACGCAACTTCCATGTACTTCTGTAGTGCCAAAATAAGAAGTTTTTCACTGCTAGCACTGCGCTCTCTCTGCTGCTAACGCCGCGTCTTCCCTCCCAGCGCGTTGAACTCGCGCCGCCCCTATGAACCGCACAATTCTGCTCTCGTCTAGGACAAACGGTAGCACCTAACGTTTTCCAACAAACGGCAAAAATAAATTCAAACTTTTCAGAAACTTTTTTTCGCTTACACCCCCACAAAAAAATGTAAAGGGAAAAAGTTTGTTGCTTACTACATTTTGGACGTTGTTTTGGTAAAAGTTCTGCGTCAGTCGTGGGATTTTAATTTATTACTTCACTATCACTGAATATATTGGCCGGAAAGTTAGCAGACATCGACAACATATAGCACTGAAGGCAATTATTAAATTATTTTGCTGTGCGACGCTTAGTTTAGGAGATACAGCGTGATAAACATAGAGTAGCGTGAATAAACAACTTTTCATAAAAGTTTAAATATTCTCTGTTTTCAGTGACAAAAAGTTTTAATTAAATTAAAAAAAAGTTGCAGTAGGTAGTTCTCGGAACACAATGTCGTGTTATGTCGCCAAATTATAAAATACGCGACTTTCATTTTTTTACATTTTGATGGGCTGTGGCTCATTGTAGGAAACGCAGCGAACGCCGGCCACAGCTGCCGTCCTCCCTGCTCATCAGCAGTGCGCATGCGCGGAGAAGCAGTCTGGCACTTCTGATTGGCTGATGCGAGCAGATCTGGCAACAGCGCCACCGTGAGCTTCGGTGTCCATGAAGACGGACCGCAACGCCACCGAAAGGCATACAGAATAACATAATGGAGCTGCATCGATAACTCGACCCCTCGGTGCGCTCTCTGACCGAACCGAACTTAGGGGCGCCGAAAAGATAGAGAATAGGGCCCCTGAGCAGGTGCAGGCGATAGAAAAGTTCAAGGCCGCGATGGAAGGAGCATCCTGCCGCACTTGGGCAGGTGTGGCAGGGCGGGCCAATGCAGCAAATGTTGCTGCCATACTCACCTGACTGAACTCTTTATGACAACCAATAGCACTGACAACGGTATCCGATGCATGACACCCATTACTAACATAACCCAACCTTTCATGAGCTGTCACAGCATGAAACCGGTACTGTCCTTGCAACCTATCCCACTGTTGCAGTGATTTTTTCCCCCCTTGGCGCTTGCCTTGGCACTTTTTTCCCTCTGCCCTTATATATCTTTCCCTTTCGCTTACCTTTGCACGGTATTAATGGGTGATCGTGCCCACATGTACGAACAACATCGCGGTTCCCACATCCCGTGATCCACCTTAGCAAAACTAACCAAATACGGAGGTGACAGTAGAACTATTGAGTTGGTGACCACGTCGGTGTGGGCGTGGAGGGGCCCCAACTTTAATGATAACACAGGACTCAATTCATACTTTAGACGCCTAGATTGCCATCACGCCTGGGGTAAGTTGTATGTACCCATGGCGGAATCTAGGCTTACTAGGCAACAGGACATATGCTGAACCCAGTTGTCTGAAATTCTAATGAAGTCGTCAGAAAATATTGAGACGGTAGGTTCTATATCGACAATGTTAAATTAAGCAAATTCATGCGCCATTTTCTCAGACACTACTGAAGAGATTTCACTGAAATTTTCACTGAAAATTGAATGATCTGTGTGCAACTCACTGAACCGGAATCGTTGTGGTATTGTAATTCATAATTTACGTATTAATTTAATTGCCTCGCATTAAAATTTTTGTGTAAAAAAGTCAAATTTTTTACAGCAGAATTTCTGGTGCTATCAACATGACTGCGATTCCACAGCTGTAATGCAGTATTTACAATCTGTGAAATTTTTGTTTAAGTTCCTCTGTTAGTTTCTGTGAAAACGGGGTAAATATTTCAGAATTTATAGTTTTGAGAAAATGAGACAAAGTTCTACAACATGTTTATTTTAGGACAATCTTAGAGATTTGTCCTCAAGAAGTGGTTATAAGCAACCTGCACCATAATCAGGGTCCTCATTATCTTTGGGTTAATTTGCCTGTTTCTTTTTCCTGCTTGCTGATTCTATAGACATTAGAGAAGCAACAAAATCTGACTTTGCAGTACGCAAGCTGTCAAGTTCTCTTAGAATAGTTACAGTATTTGGTGCGGGTGGTACGCGTAAGTGTCCTAAAACTTTTAGTCTAGCAATGTTTCCTTTGTTTCACGTTATCACAGGATCTGACATTCCAACTTGCAAAGTACTTGGTTTGCTGGTCCACACGATGTTGTTGAAGGACTCATTTACGTTTTGAGTTTTTCCATGCAAGTACTTCCTATGTCTTATTGGTTTGATTTGATCCATATTTGATTCAGGGATAGAGTGTGAATGTGTTGAGGTTACCAGCTGCCTGTGCCTTGCACCACGTATCAGGGGGTGGCGCACATATAAGATGTGTTGGCTTCTCGTCAGTGGACATACGGTGGAAGAAAGTGGCCCACACTGCTTTCTTCATTGCCTCAAGATCTCCAGAATTCTTCCTAATGGCATTCCCATATTATTCCTGCAACTCATTGATAATTCTTATCTGTCAACCTATACTTCATAGACTTGACATCAAAAAGCTTTGTTTCAATGTTTGCTCTTGGGTGTACGAAGAAGGGTGCCCATCTTATGCCCCACGAATTGTAATTTTATTACTGGAACATCATAAAGTTTACTCACTATACCGTAAACCTTTGTCAGACTCAGATCTATTGAAGAATGCTACAGGAGCAGAAACTTCCACAGGTTTGTGAAGAGCACTAAAACTTTCAAGAAATTCCGTATTCACAAAGAACAACAATCAACGAGACACGTTTTTCCAAAAGAACCTTTGTTTACAAGCGTACCTGCAGACATCTGACAATCACAATGCGTTCTAGCACGTTAATCAACATATGAACTGTACATTTCTGTGCAAAACACAAAAAATCGTAACTGTATAACTGCAAAAGTGTCGAAGGTATAATTATTTTTGCGAAAAGTGGCGTAAATTATTACTGTGACAGGGACAGGGATAAAAAACATATAAATGTTCAAAAAAGAACTTAGTATCGAATTATGAAAAAAAAACCTGAAAATTGAAGGTTTGAAAAGTTTCAGTCTACCGTCTTACCAGAAAGTATAATCTTTCAAGGTGTTAAGTGTTTTAAGGAAAAAAAGGGAGCGTAGTTTGAAAGCTTTATTATTAGTATAGATATGTTGTACAATTGTAAAATTTTGCAGGAATATACTTGTGTTACTGCTGTATGTCGGTACAATCTTTTGCGAATATGATTAGTAGCAAAGAAGTAATAGATTAAAACGTGATGCTTGATGGGGCGGTTTTCCTTGAACGTTACTCTCTACGTCCTCATATCTCATGAAGTACGTGTCGTACTGCGATACAATTTCGAACGTACATTCAGCTTTATGTGTGTATTCTGTCTGCAAAATTTCCTGCAAGTACAATTGGTAATGTATAAATTATAAATTGTAACGTTATACCGAATACCATAGTTTTGCTCCATGAACAGAGGAAAAGTAGTAAGCGAGAAACTTTTTTCCTTTATTTTGATGTGGTTGACTGCGAAAAAAAGCTTAATAAACGTTTGAAATTATGTTTAATGTTTGTTGCAAGTCGCCAAGTACTGTCATTCTCATATAGTGTATTTATAAAGTCTCGTCGCATTATGTAGAAGTTTATTACGATTCCTATTGTTCATGACATCTCCTGAACCTTGTGTCGTATATGGTTCATACTCCTACAGAAATTGTTATCTCACATAAGGGATATGTGTACCGTATTTGGTTGAAATCGGTCCAGTGCTTTAGGAGTAAATGTGCAGCATTGTCGTTTGATGCAGTTTTTTTGAGCTTCTCATTGTTTATGACGTCATATTTCCTTAAGAATGTGTCGTAGGTGATTCTTATCCTAACAGAGATTGTTGCCTGATATTAGAGCAAAAAAGCAGTCAACAATCCGAAGATTGGTTTGAACACCGCAGTGCTTTACTAGGCACTGTTTGGAGGTTGTATGCCGTTGCCTTCCTCCGACCTTCGAACTGACTTACCCAGCCAGTTATAGGGGGACCTACAGTTTAACGTGGGTTCGGAACTACGATGCTACTCGGTGTTTTTCACATGAGCAATACTGCCAGAGGTGAAAGAAGTGGAAAGTGACAGATAAACATTCTAGGATCTGGTGGGGATCGGACCCGCGACCTTTTGGTTTTTGGTCTGTAACTCTACCACTGTGCAACCTAGGCGCACGCCTGATATCAAGGAACGTGTATACCAAGTTCGGTTGAAATCGGCCCAGTACTTTAGGAGGAGATGTGGAACATACATACATACAGCTTATTTTATAAGATGTAAGATTAAACGCTTATTAACTATACTCATTTTTCTTAGCAATGACGCTCCGGTCACGGTCTGCACGGCCACTACGGTCGGGCGTTCCAATCTTCCCTTGGGCATGAATATTTGTGCCGTCCTTAGGATTAGCTAGTTCATAAGTAGTTTGTAAGTTTAGGGACTGATGACCCTATAGTTAAGTCCCATAAGCTATACAAACATTTTAAACAATTTTGAGAAACCTTCCGTATTTATAAAGTGGATACGGACCCTGTGGTAACGGAATCTAATCTTTTTTGTAGGTGCTTTATATATAAAGATGTAATATATTTGTCTAACAGAATGTCTGTATGTTTATGTGTTTGATGTTGTGTAAGTATTGCTTAAAAATCTACAGTTTTGTTCCAGTATTTATGAAATTTTGCACATGTAAGCTTCAATCCATGAGCACGGCCGCTGTAAGTGTAAGGATCACTCATAACACATAGTTCACGTGATATGTCGGCATGAACAACGTGATGCGCGAAAGACTGTGCACATTTCCTCCTAAACCACTGGACCGATTTCAACCAAATTTGTTACACAACTTCCTTACCGTGAGTTATGAATTCTGTAATGGTAAGAAACATACTACAGGTGGTTCAGGAGATACAACGTCATAAACAATGGGAGTTGCAAGAAACTGTCACATAATGTGACTAAACTGTATGAATACAGTGTTGAGATTATTTAGCTACTTGCAACAAAAGTTAAACATATTTTTAAACCTTTATTGAACCAATTGTTGCTGACAACCATAGCAAAATTCTGAAAGGAAAAAAGTTTGTCGTGACTACTTTTCCGCTATCCATGGGCTAGAACTACGGTATTCTGTATGACATTACTCATATATTTCTACACTACGAATTTTAGCCGCAGGAAATTTTACGGACAGTATACACACGTTTACTTTAACGTACCATCTAAATTGTATCACAGTACGACACGTAGTTCATGAGATATAAGGACATAAACAGTAACGTTAATGGAAAACCGCCCCATCACCACCAACTTTTAATCTTTTACTTCTTTACTAATATTTGTATTCCCAAGAGATTTTACAGACATACAGGACTTATACAAATAAATATATAGCTGAAAAATTAGACAACTATACAACATATAATACAAAAAATACAAGATCGTACGAATTTTATACATCGTTTGTAGTTTCATTACAATCTTTCTTTGTTTGTATACTGCACTTATATATTCTCCAATAAATATAAGATGATTTTAGAAGAATATTGACAGAGAAAGAAGGGATAGGAGAATTACTAACTCAAGGTAGAAATAAATAAAATAAATACCCGGGCAACGGCGGGTTTTCTTATATTATTTGCAAGTTCAATAACTTTCCTCTTACTGCAGTCAACGCTCTTACGTTTTCCCTCGAACGAGATTTTTTATGGATGAGCTTCACGCATATAACTCCAGCATATTTTCTCTTGGCCAACACTCACCTAGCAGGATATACACTTATTTTGTTATTTCTTGACACTTTATCTTAGAACCTCCTCGGTTCCTCTACCGTCCCTTGTTATAGATAATATTCCACTGAGCACTTCATTCATTAATGTACTGTTATACGCGATTCAAAGCGAGAAATATTTGTCTAGGATCATCTCTTGTTTCTCCTTAAGTAAGAGGTAATTGTAAATGAATGTGGTCAGAAGAAATGAAAACACAGTTAAATTTATTAAACTCAAATCGTTCATTCTTCACAAACTATGTAGTAAATTGCGTATGAACAGTAATTCACAAAACCATATTACAATATGATATTTTTGTGCACTACAAGTTTTGACTATTCCAGGAGATAGCAACAAATTACTTTCGTGGTCGTAAGGATCGTACATCTTCTGTGAATGACTTGTTTCGCCCTCAGATAGTTTTCGCGTATTCGAGTGGTGATCTTTACGTTACTACAATTGCATCTTTCAATGTAATAATTCTTTCTCCTAACATTCCTATATCTATCCGGCTGATCTGTAACACTTTTGATGACCTTCCCTTGTCGTTGAATTCCCACAAATGTAGATGACAGATCTAAAGGACCACGTGGTTTTGCAAATATTCGGTACAATTGGACTTGAACCAATTATTTTATTAGCACTCAAATAACATTTTTCAGCTTTCAACGTATACAGCTTGAATTTTATTTATGCTACGTTTCAGTTTACAGAAAATATACGCAATGCCTACTTCATCCTGTTTCAGAAAGTACTATGCAGTACACAAATCTTTTCTACGGTACGAGCATCACTGTATGTCATCATGCCCCATCTTATTTTACTTTTCAAATACTCGTCAATAGAATTTCAGTAGGCAAATAAAATGACTATTATCCTCATTCGGCAAGTAGGGTACAATGAAGCCTTATACATGGTACGTTGCAACCAGTCTCAAATAAGAAAAATATTTAAATAAATTAATTAATTGGAATACGTAAAGATGGGATTTACCACTTACGTCTCTTAGCGTCAAATAACTATAAGCTATGTTCCTGATGGAAGAAATTTAACGAATATAATCGTCAGATCTCTCTCAAATGTTTAGAGTATTTTCACCACTTTGGATTTTAGCTTTTGTGTTTTTCAGTGTTTTCAGTAGAAAAATATTGTGTATCAGGTCGGACTGACATGCAGAACACTGTTTTGTTGTTATTACCACAACACTTTACGCTTGTGCCAGCATCATGAGGTTTTCATTTATTACGTAAAATAAATCATTGTTCTTTATATAACACTAAGCTGTAACCAAATAAAAATCCAGTGTTGACGGTACAGAGACGGTGAAAGTCTTTGAATGACAAGGAAAATAGTGCTTTGCATATCAGGAGACGCTCATATCCAATAATTTTGGCGAATTTTAAGAATTAAATTATATAAAAAATTTATGAAATTAAGTTATGAAGAGAATTATATTTTATGAAAAATAATGTGACTTACACCAAAAATACGGCATGGTGGCTACACGAAAGTGCAGTAGAGCGAAATTTTGAAAGAGGTGCTCTTTTTCTCTTTTTCCGAGATAAACATATGCAACTAATGAAGCATTAAATTTCCGCTCCAGTGCGTATCGTGAAATCTGTCCCTTCATGTAACTCTTCTGCTACTGTGAACCATCTACACAACTTTTACTGCTACATTTGAAACAAATCCCAAGTGACCGATTCTTTACGTGTGATCGCGTTCTGCGCAACCCGTTCCTAACATTTATCCTCGCAGCTGCAACCGATCTTTGTTGCCACCTCCGAAATTGTGGTGCTGGATGAACCGAAGTGTTTCCTCTAAAATGCATCGGTCGCCAGCACTGAATCTCAGCGTTGCTAGGGCAACGTGAAAATAAAGGAGGGAGGAGGTTTTCGCCTTCTGGTGCCAGAGTGGAAAACACTCAGGACGCATTAAAGCCGCGGCCATCGGACGAGGTGGCTTTGCGTGACTGGCGACGCTGCGCGGGTGGCCTATCCTACCGCGATAGCAGGCGCAACATCCGAACACTTTCAAATACTCCCAAAAACTCGCATTTTTTTTTTTTTTTTTTTTTTTTTTTTTTTTTTTTTTTTTTACGTGCGGCGAAACCGCAGCATGCACTTAATTTCTGATGCAGATCTTTCGTTTCAAAAATTCGGTACTGTAGATGTAATCTGAAAACTGCCCAAGCTGCCGCAGTTCGTAAAGCACGATGATGGATATACATGTATGTGACTTTTTTAGCGTTTCATGGAGTTAGTGAAGCTACTACGGATAATGATGATTCATTTAGTGTTTATTAGGATATTGGCGTACCTTCTTCAAATTCTCCAGAATATACGAAAGTGTTTACTTAAACTTCGGGTAGTGTAAATAATAAGAACAACTCGCGGTATACTAATTTTTTATAGAAAATGAAGGGAAAAAGATTAGGGCAGCGATCGGCAACTGGCGTACCGCGGTCCAAGTCCGGACTGCGGAAGGCCAAAAACTGGACCACCAAAAATATAAGAAATATAAGTTACATAGGGTAAGGTGGTACAATTTCGATATAGGTACAATTCCGATCAACATAAGTTTAGCGCCATTTTTCTGTCTCGTAGTGTATTGTTGTGACACGTTGTAGAGTAGTAGGATTCTACAGCTCCTCCTGTCATTTCCAAGAATACACCGCTTTGCGGTAAGGGGATATAAATTTTTTCCCTCTAAAGAGGTAAGATGGATGGATGCTTAGAGTTTAACGTCCCGTCGACAGCTTGGCCATTAGAGACGGAACTAACGTTCGGAGTTTTGAATAAGGATGAAGAAGGAAATCGGCCGTGCCCTTTGAAAGGAACCATCCCGGCATATGCCTGGAGTGATTTAGGGAAATCACGGAAAACCTAAATCTGGATGGCTGGAGGTGGATTTGAACCACCATCCTCCCGAATGCGAGTCCAGTGCGTTACCACTACGCGACCTCGCGCGGTGCAACAAAACCGATGTCAGTTTCGTGATCATGGAATTTGACTGCGACGATGGAGATCCGTGTTGAACTGTCCGTCGTGATGTATATTTTTATCTTTTCTCTTTCACAAATTAAAAACTGGCCGTCCCGTCTTTGATATGTTTGATCATTGTATTCAATTTTGTGCCCGTGTTGTGGTGTAACATCCGCGACGCATAACAGTTTCATTAGCATGCGAAAGGAAGTGGATCTTGAAGGGGAACCGCAAACGTTTCACGATGAGATAAATCAACGGAATTCTCCACTAGAAAACCACGGCATTTTCAACAGAATGGGCGCATATGATAGGAATCGCTTATCGAAGCACCTGAGGCGTGGTGAATGAGATATGCCTCCTTGTCCGATTCAGGTGTTAAGAATATGAATGTTATGAAAACATAATCACAACTGATGAACACAACAATTCCACAATCTCACACGTTTGTTTGTGATACTCGTAAAACGTTTATTTATGTGCATTTTTGAAGCTGTATATATGCTCACTATAATTTCCTACAATTTTCCAAGCAACTCTAAACATATCCTGGAATTTCGGAGAACTAAATCGATCGTGTGTTTTTCTTAGTTGTTTTGATTTCTGCGAGACGTCTGAGAGTTATCTCACCTGCATTAACGCTTCATCATATTTATTTGTGACAATAATATATTCTTACCACAAGACTCTGCAACCATTTATAGTATGACGATTACGCAGGTTACAAACGGAACATAACTTACAAGAATATCTACGGAAGTGTCAATCTTAGATCTCAAATAACTGTAATTCTATGAGACCAAACTACGTTGGTCATCAGCCTCTAGTCTTAAAAACTACTTAAACTAAGTAAAACTAAATCCATACCCGAGGGAGGATTCTAACCTCCGACGGGGGAGGCCATGCGATCCGTAACGTGGCGCTCCAGACTGCTCAACTACTCCCGCGCGGCAAACTTAGATCTTTCTGAAATTTTGGTATAATACATGAAAAACTAAGAGACACGTCTATTTTTAGCGGCAGTAAAATATATTTAACGGATGAAACTGTCTCTCCTACAATGGTGTTAAAATTGATACATTACGGTACCTTTGAGATTAGTAAAATGATTTTTAGAGGGAGAGTAAAAATTATACAAAGTGTTTCCTACAAAAATTACTTTTGGTTTAATGGAACTTCAAAGGTTGTTCTCCCTCTGTCTCCCTCTACGATTTTTACGCCACACATTTCCTTTTAATGTTGAGTTAATTATATCCTGATGTTGCAGAATGTGTCCCACCAACATATCCTCTTGGTCAGGATAAGCCAGAAACTCCTTTTCTCCATATTTCTGTTGAGCACCTCCTTATTAGTTACCTGATCTACCCATCTAATCATCTGTCTATAGTACCACATAAGCTTCTATCATCTTTTTGTCTGAAATCCTTATCATCCACTTTTCACTCCCATACAATGCTAAACTCCAGACAAATGCTTTAGGAAAGGACTTCCTAACATTTAAACTAATATTGGATGACAACAAGTTTCGCTTCTTCAGAAACGAGCCGGCCGCTTTGACCGAGGGGACTGCGGCGCGCCAGTCACGGTCTGCACGGCTACTACGGTCGGGAGTTCGAATCCCCCCTCGGGCATGGATATTTGTGCCGTCCTTAGTGTTAGCTAGTTCATAAGTAGTTTGTAAATTTAGAGACTGATGACTCCATAGTTAAGTCCCATAAGATATGCAAACATTTAAAAATTTCAAAAGCGATTTTCTTCCTATAGCAATTCTGCAACAATTTATATTTTTACTTCGGATATCAAAAGTTATCTTGCTACCCAAATAACAAAACTCTTATACTGCTTTTCTATCTATTTACATAATCTAATTTCTGCAGCATCGTCTGATTTTCTGACACTACATTCCACGATCCTCGTTTTACTCTAGCTAATGTTCATCTTATACCTTCCTTTCAAAATACTGTCCAATCCGTTTAATTGCTCTTGCAGGTCTTTTGTAGTCTCTGACAGATTTATTATGTCGTCAGCAAACTGCAAGATTTTATTCCCCCTCCCTGCACTTTAATTCCCCAATTTTCTGTTTGAATTTCTTCACAGTTCGCTCAATGTACAGATTGAACAATATTGGAGAGAGGCTACAACAATGTCATGTACAGATTGAACAATATTGGAGAGAGAGGCTACAACCCTGTCTTACTCCCCTCCCATTGCGACCCTTTCATGCCCTTCAACTCTAATATTTGCTGTATGATTTTTGTACAAATTCTCTTTGCTCCCTGTGTTTTACCCCTCATACCTTCAGAGTCTGAAAAAGTGTATTCCAGTCAACATCGTCAAAGGCTTTCTTCAGATATACTATACTGAAAAATACGTCGTAAAGTGAATATTGCCTCGCGAGTCCCTACATTTCTTGTAAATCAAAATTGATCTTCCTCAATTTCGGATTCCACAATTTTTTTCATTCGTCTGTAAATAATTCTTTTTGGTATTTTGCAACAATGAGCTACTAAACTGATAGATCTGTAATTTTCACATTTGTCTGCACTTGCTTTCTTTGGTATTGGACACTTTTTTTTTTTTTTTTTTTTTTTTTTTTTTTTTTTTTTTTTTTTTTTTTTTTTGAAATATGAGGGTATATCCACTGCCTCATACATCTTGCATACCAGGTGGAACAATTTCTTCATGACTGGCTCACCTAACGATGATAGAAGTTCAGACGGAATATCATCTACTCCAGGGGCCTTGTTAGGTATTTTTAATAGATACATATTTGACCGTTAAACAACCCTTATGTTGCCACGTCTGTTTGATACTGCCCGTGAAACACCTTTTGAACTGTTTCATCTCTTTAATACAGCGGTATTTAATACCGCTGACTCCGAATCTGAAATCAGATTCTCGAAATTCAATATGGCTGACCCAGCATAGCGGAGTAAAGCACTAAGAAACCCTTGAATCGACAATAACTCGACATACGACATTCAAAATAACTAAAATCTACATTTCAAGTGTTAGCAAGTAAATGTGAATAAAACTTGTCAAAATGTTTACTGATTTTAAGCGGCGGCGTTTGCGTTGCTCGTGATGTAATGCATGGAGGATGCACGACCAGATTTACATCTTTTCCCTCTGCTTAATTAGGGTGAATCCCCTTGCTCCCCCACAATTTTTTTTCCATGTGTCATATCACGATTCATTGTTTGGACGCGTACGTAAAGGTAATGAATTTTTGTTTGTTGAGTCTATTTAATTATTAAAGTATTTGTCATTCTAATGTTACTTCTGTGTGATTATTTGATTTATTTTACTTATTATATTATTTTATAAATTGATGATTTGATGATTAAATTCGTTTTCGACATTCACTCATACAAGATATTTGTTAAAAGTCATATTATAAACAAAGATTGTTTGCACCAATCACAGCAGAACAAAATTATATTGCAGTTGATCAAACGTTGCTTGAAAAAGTCGAATAATATTATTATGATGCGTTGCGGACGGTGATACCGATCGGTCCTTCTTTTACTTCCATGAAATCAATGATAATGTTAGTAGCAAAAGAATAGTCTCTTTAGGTTATTGGTCCCATAGTTTTCCCTCCCACTCCAGTACACCAAGACAAATTTTTGTCTTATATAGAAAGATACCTTCATTAAAAAAATCATTAAGATCGCTTCACTAATCTACATCTACATACATACTCCGCAATTCACCGTAAGGTGCGTGGTGGAGAGTTCACTGTACCACTAATAGGCATTACCTTTCCTATTCTACTACCAAATAGGACGAGGAAAAAAGAATGCCTCCATACGAGCCCTAATTTCTGTTATCTTGTCTTTGTGATCTTTACGCGAAATGTAAGTAGGCGGCAGCAAGTTGAGTTACTGCAATTATTCCATATTAGCCTACATTTTGGGGGGACCGTTTCACCCATTAAATTAAATATGATTTCGTATCTGCTGCTATCAATGAAAGATGATTTGTTACTGCGGAGGACAGGAATTTATAATACACCTTGCGAATGTGGTATGGGCTATAAGGAACGCACAGTGAAACATCGTTGCACTGAACATTAGCGTTGCACTCGCCTTCTGCAACCCAGCAAGTCCACAGTTCCGAAACTTTGTATTTCTAAGGGATAGACAATGGAGGATGATAAAACATTAATTTTGGCCCCATTATAAAAGAATCCATTGAAATACTCATTGCGGAAAATCTAAAGAATCGTGACAGCGGCAGACTCACCAGTGTGATGTTCGTAACAGATAACTTTGATACCAGAGCTTTAGAAGATGAAGAATTGCACTCTTCGTTACAGGTTATTTAGTTAGAGCAAAAGCGTCGAGGAGATTACGGGCAAGTCTGCTGACGCTGCAATGGAGAGGCTTTGCAACGCCGTGTGGACTTCTGACAAAGTTCCCGGAGAGTACATTTCTCGAAGAGTCAACCAGTACATCGCTTCCTACTAAGTAACTTTCGCTAAACGAGGAGAAGAGAAAAAAGGAAGCAGTGGCATTCTTATACAAACTATCCTGCGCCCCATACCATCAGGTGGCTTCTCCAGTGTAGATGAAGATGTAGCTCTAGATTTCGATGTGCTTACGATATCATAAATAGGCACACATGGTTATCCCAATATATACTGCCTAATTTTGAAATACATTATTATCTTACTTTGCCATTTCACATGTACAATACGTGCTATCTTTTCATGATTAAAACGTAACATGTTTCTAAACGCTTAACATATCAGTGGTCACAATAGTGGGACAAATGTTAAAGCATTCAGCACTTCGCAATTGATAGTGATTCATAAGAACCACTACATACCAATTAGGGATGCACGTACGAGTATAAAGTGAATAGACTGTATTATTCAGTAACAAAGGTATTAAATATAAGGAGGAGCAATGAATTAAAACTTGTGCTGTGGCTGGCTGATTACTAGGCAGGCGCTTTAGACCGCTCAGCTAATACAGCGTTACGGAAAAAGCGACTACAAGGACTGTCTTCAAGTACGTCTCCCTCCACATCTGCCTCAATGTTCCTCTTGAAATACGTATCAAATTCCAGAGGCTCTTCTATATTTGATTAGCACCCCAGTAGAGGTGTGCATCTCGCTCGGTTGCTCACTCGAATCTCGTGATACATGTCGTTCCATCACAGTCCGGCAGGTGTCGGTACTGCAGCTTGCAGGAAGCAGGAAGGCGTGTGGCTGCGCTCGACTTCCTGCACGCTCGTTCGAGCGGGCCACGCTCGACTGGCCCGACCGTCCACACTGTCCAATCGCCACTCAGTCGCCCACCACAACACCATGCCGTGAACTCCAGTCCAAGGCATGTGTCAGGAGCAAACTAGACGCTAGATAATACATCCTGACTGCAAAAGACGGTGGTCGCAGCAGTCTTTATTTAGCCAATACGACAAAATCGTGGCAAACTAAATGGTTACAACAACGAAACTCGAATGAGCTCGTAACATTTTTGAAGCAACTGACGTGCTGGAAGGCGAGAAGTACCTTACATTTCAGTTTGTTGTGTTATGGCTGCAGAAACCGAAAAGTCATAGCAAAGCTGGCTCCCAACAGACAGAGGTTCGTATCTTTCACTTATTGCCAATTCAGTTTTCCTCTTTACTATTCGGTGCGTATCCAGCGAATGCAAATCATAGTAAGTTGTAAGCACCAGTAGTAATGCACTGGTATTTAGCGATATGGCGTAACTTTCGTTTTATCTTATGTTACTGTAGCTGCTACGAGTGCTTAAAGAGCGTTGTCTCCGTCTCATGGAAGAGAAAGTGGAACTTAAGACGTTGCACAGAATAGCAACATTTATGATATCCGTTACATAAAGGAATTAGACTTTAAATGCTGTGTGTCAAATTTGTGACAGGATATCGGTTCCAGGTAAGCAGGAATAAATGTATGACGTACCGGTACGTCACTTTATTACTTTGGAAATGTTTCCTTCCCCGGTTGCTTCGAAAGCTGTTCTCTCGAACCAGTTGAACCAGCCATTCAGTTTCGCTAATGTTCTAATATTTCTTAAGCTTAAGGGACTTAACTGCGGGGTCATCAGTTCCTAACTTACAAACTACTTATGAACGACCTTATACTAAAGACGACACAAACATCCATGCAGAGGGGGCTTTCGAACCCCCGACCGTAGCGCCAGTGTAGACTGTGACTGGCGCGCCGCAGACCGCTCGACCACTGCGGTCGGCTCAGTTTCGCATTTTGTTTTCTGTACCCATAGCTTACTTTACCATACAGATTATTATGTGTGATTCATATAAAGTTCCTGTGCTAAGATTATTTACTAAATGAGTTTTGCATGATGTTCCTTTCTTGTTCCCATTTCGTGGGCTGTTATTTCCTGTTTAGTGATAAGTGTTACTTGCCGTCTTAACGAGGAAATGATTATATTTTATATCCCTTCCTCTTATCACTCTCATATCCTGGAGTACTCCGATATTGACGTACACCCGTTAAGTTAGGTTTGTGCATCTCTGTCTCTGTTGCACATCGTTAATACATATTTCCGTAGCCTTTTGTCACTGTGCGTGATTGCTGCGCCTCTACCTTTTCCGAGTGCGTCCTTAATGGGAATTCGTCCAATTGAAGCTTTCATAGATCCCCCTCTGCCTCTGTTGTCTTTCTTATCTATATAATAAATAACGCATGCAAGCTTTTATGCAATATATAGGATCCGCGCTTTCTTCCGTCGTCAGGGTAATACGCTAGTCTAATGCTCAAATATCCTCTACCTAATGTTCCACTTGTTTAGACAGCTGTAGGAAGCCGCGGTGGAGTAGCCGAGCGGTCTAAAGCACCTCGCTGCTGAGCGCGCGGTTGCTCGCTGTGGAGGTCCGAGTCCTCCCTGGGGCATGGGTGTGTGTGTTTGTCCGTAGGTTAGTTTACATAGGTTTAAGTAGTTTGTAAGCTACGGACTGATGACCACTCAGTTTGGTCCGATAGATTTACAAACATTTGAACATTTTTAGTTTGAGCTGTACGAATTTATGGTGCTCCTTCTGCTTCAGTGATGTCTGTGTTATATCACAGAGAAACATATACAGAGAGGAAGCCCCTCCCCTCTAAGCCACTTTCCTACGCTCTCCTCGTAGTTCCGTAAGATGCTAGCAGGTGTTGTTGTTGTTGTTGTGGTTCTCAGTCCGCAGTCTGATTTGATGCAGCTCACCACGCTACCCTGTCCTGTGCCAAGGCATTTCATCTGAGAATAAGTTCAGCAACCTACATCCTTTTGAATTAATCTACTGTATTCATCCCTCGCTCTCCAAGTTTTACCCCACACACTTCCTTCCAATGCTAAGTTGACAATTCCTTGAAGTCTCACAATGTCTCCAACCAACCGATTCTCTTAGTCAGGATATGCCAGAAAATTGTTTTCTACCAAATTCTATTGAGCACCTCATTAATTACGTGATCTACCTATCTAATTTTCATCATTCGTCTGCAGCACCACATTTCGCAAATTATCATCTTTTTGTCTGAACTTATCGTCCACGTTTCACTCTCATACAATTCTCCACTCCAGACAAATGCTTTCATAAAGGACTTCCGAACATTCACACTAATATTTTAAAAAAATTCGCTTCTTCAGATGCGCTTATCTTCCCATAACTATTCTGCATTTTATATATTCTTTACTTCGGCCATCACTAGTTATCTTGCTACGCAAATAACAAAACTCATCTACTAATTTTATTGTCTCATAACCTAAACTAATTCCTTCAGCATCGAATGATTTTCTGACATTCTATTCCATTACCGTCGTTTTAGTCTTTTTAATGTTCATCTTATACTTTACTTTCAAGATACTGTCCATTCCGTTGAATTATTCTTTCAGGTCTTTTGCTGTATCTGGCAGAATTACTATGTCGTCAGCAAAACGCAAGGTTTTATTTCCCTCTCCCTGCACTTTAATTCCCTCTCCCAATTTCTCCTTGCATTCCTTCACAGCTTGCTCAATGTAAGGGTTGCACAACATTGGGGCAAAGGCTACAAACCTGTATAACTCCCTTCCAAACAACTGCGAGCATTTCATGCCCTTCAACTCTAATAAATGGTGTATGGTTTTTGTAACTCTTAGCTCCCTATATTTTACCCTTCTACCTTCTGAATCTGAAAAAGTGTATTCCAGTCAACATTGCCAAAACCTTTCTCCAGATCTACAAAAGCTAAAGCGAATGTTTCCCTTTCCTTAATCTAAGTCGTAATGTGAGTATTGCCTCGCGTGTTCATACATTTCTCCTAAATCCAAATTGATCTTCCCCAAGGTCGGATTCCACCAGTTTTTCCTTTCGCCAGTAAGTAATTCGTGTTAGTATTTTTCAACCACTACATTTTAAACTGATAGTTCTGTAATTTTCACATTTGTCTGCACTTCTTTTCTTAGGAATTGAAATCTGAATATCATTAACTCCAGGGGCCTTGTTTCTATTCAAATCATTTAGCTCTGTCAAATTCTTATCGCAGTATCGAATTACCTATCTCATCTTTCTCTACTTCGTATTCCGTTTATTACCTTTGTACAGGCCTTCTATATATTCCTTCCACCTTTCAGCTTTCCCACTTGTGCTTAGTACTGGTTTCCCATCTGAGCTCTTGATATTCATACCGCTGATTTTCTTGTCTTCAAAAGTCTCTTATTTTCCTGTAGGCGGTATCTATACTTGCCCTAGTTATATATTCTTCTACGGTCTTACAGTTCTCCTCAAGCCACTCCTGCTTAGCCAGTCCGCACTTCCTGTCAGTCTCATTTTTCAGACGTCTGTACGCCATTTTGCCTGCTTTACTTGATGCATTTTTATATTTGCTTCTTTCATCAATTCAGTATCGCCTGTGTTATCAAAGGTTTTCTATTAGGCCTTGTCCTTCTGCCTATGTGATCCTCTGCAGCCTTCACTACTCTCTCAGAGCTACCCATTCTTTTTCTATTGTATTAGTTTCCTCCTTTTCAGCCAATCCTTGGCTTCAGAATTTTTCTACCACCTCTGGTTCGTTCAGTTTGTCCAGGTTCCATCTCCTTAATTTCCTACCTTTTTGGAAAGTTTGAATCTACTGTTCATAAGAAACACTTTGTGGTCAGACTCTCTATCTGCCCCTGGATATGTCTTACAGTTTAAAACCTTGTTTCTACATCTACGGCTTACCATTATAAAGTCAATCTGATACCTCCCAGTGTCAGTGTCTCCTGGTACTTCCACGTATAAAACCTTCTTTCATGATTATTAAACCAAGTGTTTGTGATCATTAAATTTTGCTCTGAACAAAATTCTACCAGGCGATCTCCCATTGCTTTATCCCTGTCCATATTCACCTACTACATTTACTGTCGATTCCTACTACCGAGTTCCAGTCCCCCATTACAATTAACTTTTCTTGTCCTTTAACGCTCTGAATAACTTCTTTTATCTCCTCATACATTTCTTAGATATCCTCATCATCGACAGAGGTCGTTGGCATATGTACTAGAACTACTGTGGTCGGTGTTGGCTTCGTGGCTATCTTTGCTGCGATAGTGCGTTCACTATGCTGTTCACAGTAACTTACCCGCATTCCTAATTTCTTATTCACTCTCAGATGCTATATTTAAAACCCTGTACTCACCTGACCAAACTTCTTCATCCTACCATCGAACTTCACTAATCCCCATTACATCTAACTTTGACCTATCCCTTTCTGTTTTCAGATATTCTAACTTACATACCCGATTGATGGATAGAAATGGATATAAAATTCCACGCTCCGATCACTATCAAGCCTGTTTTATTTTATTTTATTTTATTTATTTATTTTTTTTTTTTTTTTGATGGCGACATCCTCCTGAGTAGTCGGCGCCCGGAGATGCGAATGGGTGATTATTTTACCTTCGGAATATTTTACACGCAAGGATGCCATCATCATATATTATACTGTAGCGCTGGATGTTCTCGGGAATATTAACGATTGTAGTTTCCCTTTGCTTTCAGCCGTTCGCAGTAACTGCTTGGCAAAACCATGTTAGTCGATGTTACAAGGCCAGCTCAGTCAATCATCCAGACTGTTGCTCCTGTAACTATGGAAAAGGCTGCTGCCCCTCTTCGGGAACCACACGTTCGTCTGGCCTCTCCACAGATACCCCTCCAATGTGGTTGGACCTATGGCACGGCTATCTGTACCGTTGAGGCACGCAAACCACCCCACCTCGGCAATGTCTGTGGTTCATTAGGTTGGGTACCTTTGGTATAACGAGAAAATGTTTGTCTCAAGGAGCTGAATTACTGTTGATATTTATTCATTAACAACCCAGTTTCAGCTCACGTTCCTACTTTGTTACAGCGCTATCGAAAATGTAAGCTTGTTAATGTCGAACGTTATAAAGTATTAATTTGTATAAATTATGTTTCCAAATTAAAGAAAAGTTGTTTAATGTAAGTGACACAAAGAAATTAGTTTATTTCGTTACCGTGAAATTTTTATTTCCAGTGCTAACAAGAAGGCTGATATCGTAGTTCCGCCCATACTTCCGGCAGATGGCTTTCATGCTAGGCCTGTACCTTTCTCGACGTCTTGTCTTCCAAGCTCCCCTTTCGCATATATGGAAACATACACTTCCTTTAGCCACTCTTAAACGGCTCAGTACACACGTGATTATCTTTTTGTGCACATGTATGGTAAAACCTCTCTCGTTTTATGTGCGTTTCCTTAGCCTTGTTGTATTATATTGAAAACGGTACTTCAATTTTCGTCTTCGCGTATTTACAAAATAATTAGCAAAAGGATAAGCCTATGTACGAGGGGGAGATGGAAAACAAGTATCCCGACTGTGATCAGAGTTGCGTACGAAAGGAAAAAATAGAATGAAACATTAAAGACACATCTTTATTTTTCTATATCATATCCAAGTATATTGAGACATATTTCATACCGCTTTATAAGCTTTAAAAAGCCTTCAAAGGAAAAAATCAGGGCGTTGCATACGGAAAAAGCGTTGATCGGCTTGATTGATGTCAGCATTGCTTCCAACGCGCCTTCCGCCGAGAGTCTTCTTCAAAGCTGGAAACAGACAGAAGTCACTTGGTGCGAGATCAGGACTGGATGGTGTAGGCGCTCCCAACCAAGAGATGCGATGTGGTTTTGCGTTGCCGTCGCAGAGAGTGGTCTCGCATTGTCATCCAACAGCAGAACGCCAGATCTGAGACGGCCAGGCCGTTTTCTCCGAATCACCTCTTTTAATTTCGACAGAGTGTCGCATCATTGATGGTGGCATCCTCTAAAAAGTTCAGCAACTAAACTCCAAGAGCGTACCAGAAAACAGCGTGTAGCACTTTACCTGCAGACAGAGTGCGTTTGAACGTTTTTCGAAAAGGTGATGACGGATGTTTCCACTCTATGGATGCGGCCTTCGATTCGAGAGGGTAGCGGTGGACTAACGTTTCATTCCCCTTCACAATCTGAAACAAAAAGTCCTTTCCGTATTCATGGTAATCGCTTGAGTTGTTCCAGAATGAACGCCATGCGTTGTTCCATGTTTGTCGGGAACAGGAAAATGTCTTCAAGGTCCTATATCATCCATGTTGCCATGGATGACGCACAACAGTTTGCGTTTGTACCGCAATTACACTGTACGCGAGTGTTGTAGTTATTCCCCACTGCAATGAGTGAAGAGTAGAAACTCTTAAAGTTCACCAACCTGACGTCTACTATAGATGTCCCCATGCAGATGATAGCACGCAGGTCGGAGTTCTTAATTGAGATTGAAATTGTTAAACTATTGGCAGGAACTGATTTAATTACGAAGTAATACTTAAGTTCTTGTGGGATGCCATGTACTTTATTTAAAGAAAGCTTAAAACTAGCGACTGCGTCATAACATCTACTAGACACACATTGTCTTCGTTGAAAATTGAATATAAAGTCAACAAATAATATAATTCCTTGAGACAACATTTAATTCAATGCCTCTCCTTATATTTAATACCTTTGAATATAAAGTCATTTCGCATTTTTGTAAAGTCATTAATCTATAAATCGTGCTGGCAGCAAAAATTGTGTGCCGGAACCGGGACTCGAACCTGAGACATTTACCTTAAGCGGGCAAGCGCCTGCGAAAGGCAAAGGTCCCAGGTTCGAGTCCCGGTTCCGGCGCAAAATTTTAATCTGCCAGGAAGTTTCATATCAGCGCACACTCCGCTGCAGAGTGAAAGTTTCATTCATTAATCTATGTCAAGTGATCGCCTACTTATGCGACATGTTAATCCTCCGAGTGCGTGTTCTGAACTGTAGTATGGTGGCTAACTTCGCTCCACAATTTAGAGCGTAAACATGGCAGTCGTGCATCGTTCGTCTTATATTGTTTTGTTTATGCATTTAGCGATAGTTAATATATTTTTTCTACTCAGGGCCTAGCTTGGCTTTTAAGGGTTTCCTAAATTGAATTTGCAATATAATAAACGATTAGTTTATGAAATATTAACAAAAATATGATTGCGTTTTGGTGCGTGACCGCCAGCACTACAGCCAATCGGCGTCCGGTGCCTGCCGCTCGGGGACTTCCCCAGAATTCGGGGAAATTTGCCAGTCCTCTTTCCCATGAGTACCCGACCTATTGTATCACTTGTCGTGATTCTCACCAGCTTTTACCATCTATCGCCTACTGGTCCTAACCGGCTGCCCTGATGCAATACTCCGACCTTAATATGATGGCTTTAAGCCAGAAATATTACACGGGGTCAGTTGGCGGGGCATCCATCGTGCTGAGACCGTATATCGTGATCCTGAGCTCTCCCCAGTTCTTGGCGATACTCCGGTTCGCTTTAATCGTGCCATCCACCTTCCTGACATTTGCATCTGTAGTGGCCGCGCGCGTCCGTCCAGGTCTCGGTATGTCCTCCACTTGCTGACGTCCATCACTGATTTTACGGCACCTCGAAATCACACCTGGCCCATACACCTCAACAAGATGGTTATGACTGTCTGCACCTGATACCCCGCGTGCAGATTCATAGCGGATAACTTCTTTCACTTCCGCCTTTGACCACTACTCCAAACTGTCCATAGCTCCGGGAAAAGACAGATACTGGTGTCCGCTTTGCGCAAGCACTGCAGTATCGCCATCTGGTTTATCGTGGTTTACCTCTATCCAGTGGTAAATCGGTGTCTTGCACGTGTGCTTTCACTTTCTGTGTCGTCTTTCACCGTTAGCTGCTCATCGGTTCTTCCGTATGCAACGCCCAATATTTTTTTTTTTTTTTCTGGACAGCTTTTAGAGGCTTATAAAGCGGTTTGACAAATGTCACAATGTACTGGAAATTTTGTAGAAAAATTAAGATATGTCTTATCTTTAATGTCTCACTCTATTTTTTTTTCCTTTCATTTACGACTCTGCCCACAGTTGACAACGGAAACTTATTTCCTAGCTCCCCCCTCGTAGTATGACTCTTTTATACCTTTTTTGGATAATGGATGTCAAAGTTTATTGAGGTCTGTATAACGTTGCCCTTGCTTCGTATGATACCATAATTGTTAAAATAGATTCCGCAATTATATTTTGGACAAGGAATTGATGGTACCAGATTTATGAATTTGAAAACATTTAGTTAAAGTACAGCAAAAAATGAACATTAAAGCAAATAAAGCCGCGGTGGAGTAGCCGAGCGGTCTAAGGCGTCTCGCTGCGGAGCGCGCGGTTCCTCGCCGTGGAGGTTCGAGTCCTCCCTGGGGCATGGGTGTGTGTGTGTGTGTTGTCCTTAGGTTAGTTTACCTATGTTTAAGTAGTTTGTAAGCTACGGACTGTTGACCACGCAGTTTGGTCCGATAGATTTACAAACTTTTGATCATTTTTTTAAAGCAAATAAACCGCGGGATGCATATTAAAGTCAAGCACCATACAAGCAACAGCACGTTATAAGACTTACGGAAAGCATCTAGCTGGATCCTGCGCTTCCTATTGTAGAAGCTGGAAATGATAAATTTCACTAATTTAATACGCGAACGTTCGAGATACTTTCCGTAGGAGATCAATGTTCAGACTAGACTGAAATTATCACTCTGCAGCGGAGTGTGCGCTGATATGAAACTTCCTGACATATTAAATTGTGTGCCGGAACCGGGACTCGAACCTGGGACCTTTGCCTTTCGCGGACAAGCGCACTACCGACTGTGCTATCCTGACACGACTCACGATGCCGCCTTACAACTTTATTTCCGCCAGTACCTCGCCTCCTACTTTCCAAACTTCACAGAAGCTCTCCTGCGAACCATGCAAGACTAGCTCTCCTGGAAGAAAGGATATGGTGGAGACATGGCTTAGCCACAGCCTGAGGGATGTTTCCAGAATGAAACTTTCACTCTGCAGCAACAGCTTGCATTATTCTTACTTACATGAGTGGATACAGGTATGAAAGACGTCTTGACACAACGGATACAGACAAGAGAGTGAGTAAAACTACTATCACGGTTCCGTCTTCTCGCTTGTTCGAAAGTAAAAAATGACATACGAAATTAAATTAGTTGCATTGCGAGTCAGAGGGAACCGGAGGCGATAAGCATTGCTGATCAAAGATAAACAAAAAAAAAATTTAGTGTATCGTTACATCTGTTTGTAAATCAAGACATAAGTCAGTTATGAAAACTACTTTCTAGCACACTGAATACGTAATTTATCTAAACACATTACTTAATGATGCATATTCTGCATACAAAAAATATTTCGTATTCATTGGTATTCTTTATTTTAAACTAAAACTTCCAATCCGTTTACCGTATTTAAACTGCATACTGGGAGTTTCAGCATTTAGAAAATTCTGGGATAGGTCCTTTAAAGAAATACAAGTAAATAAGTTCACATTAACATGTGTTAGGAAAACTGCCTTTTTCGGTGTATTAATAAAAGTGTACATTTCCGGTGATTGGAGTACATCAACACATAGATTTATAATATTTGGTCTAAATGATCTATTACTTCTAAACATGTACGCTTTTGAAAGATAAACTGTCACACTTTTGTCACATATCCTCTGACTAATTCGTAGATTTATCAAAAATGTTCAAATGTTTGTAAATCTATCGGACCAAACTGCGTGGTCATCAGTCCGTAGCTTACAAACTACTTAAACCTAGGTTAACTAACCTACGGACAAACACACACACCCATGCCCCAGGAAGGACTCGAACCTCCACGGCGAGCAACCGCGCGCTCCGCAGCGAGACGCTTTAGACCGCTCGGGTAGATTTATCAAGCAGCAATAACACTTTAATGAAAAGCTGCAGTGGATAACTTGAGCCCAGAGGTAATGATTGATAGGATTGTGATAATGGCAATCTGCAGGACATAGAAAATTCCCTCTTACCCTTCCACAGCTCTGCCATGCTTGATACCTGTACCTTAATCACGCATAAACCACTTGCTTCCTCCACATTATTAAGAATTACGGCAGCAGACTAGAGAAATAGGAGACTATATGTAATCCGCGTATGATATATCTTCATAAGAAAAAGGAACTGGTTGGATTTGGCTAACTTGAAAGTATTACTGTAGGTATGAAAATAATATAAATCGAAGATAGACATTAATAAGAAAGATTTGTTTAATACAGAGCCACATTAAAAAAGTACACACATGTAAGAAAATTGTAGCGCAATAGCGTTTCATGTAGTGCGCAAAATATATCTGACTGCTAGCTGCGCAGCGTGAGCGGTAGGGGAGGCGACGAGGGTAGTGTAGAGTGTGGGATCCGTTGTTGACAGGAAAACGATTCAGGGAAGATGTTATTTTACTGCGATTCTAAAAACCCGCCATCTCCAGAAATAAATCCAATATACGGACGATTGACGAAGAGAAATACAGTCCTCTATCGTCCGAGAATGTCAGGTTGTATTCAGCGCAAAAAGCCTTTTCTTTTTTTTTTTTTTCACCGAATTGTTTCCTCAAAACTGACAATATAGCAGCTGCCAAATCCGTATGGACAGAAACATATGGCGCATCGAGCGGATCAGTGCGTCGGATATGAAACACGATATCTTGAGAATGGGCATCCGTTCAGTTCGCAATTCAGAATAATATTTCGATATGTGACTTAACACCATACTCAAAATTTCTACGACACGATTTTATCTCTCCAAATTAGGTAAAAGCTTTACTTAATTTGATGAAGGAAAGAAAGGAACAACGCGTATGTCACACTGATCAGTGTGCAAGTATAAAATTGTTCTCTAAATCAGTGCAAATTATAAAAATGTATGCTTTTATGTATGCTCCACATCTCCTCATAAACCACAGCACCAACTTCAATCAAAGTTAATACACATATGCCTTATACAACAATCTCAGAATCGGTAAGAACGATCTACGATAGTTGGATTACAGATATGAGTCCATAATGTCAATCGTAAGAAACTGATACTTTAATGGACAATGTTCCATATCTCCTAAACTATTCGAACGATTTCACTCCAAGATGGTACAAATTCCTAGCCTTAAGGTGACAGTCGCTATGGTCGAAAACTCCGCCTAAAGCATATAGTTCAGGATATATGCCGTCATACTGATAGTCACAAAAAACTGCCCCATCCATGCGACGTAGAAGTATTCATCCCATACTTAAGAATGAGGTCAGCTACCAACTTGCAACAAAATTTACGCATGATTTCAAATATTTATGAATGTTTTTCTCGCTGACCATCCCAGAAACATAACGAAACATGTTTGTTGCTTACTACTTCTTCGATGTTTAGCATTCGGCATGACGTTACCATTTATTGCTTGTGCTTTTTACCAGTTTTATATGTGAAGCATTTACCACTAAATGTACCTTCGAAATATCGTAGGACAGCACTTTGTTTTTGAGATATGTGTACATAAACAATTACTAATGAATAATCGGGCCATGACGAATGTTTTGATTTATTACGTCTGTACTACTAACTCTGTGAGCGATACATTTTGCAGACAGTGAACATATAAAACTGAATACACCTCAAAATTACGTCATAGTACAATAAATATTACAGGAGCTGAGGTGAAAAACTATTAAATGTATGAAAACCCTCTCCATCATACAAAATATAATAATTTATTGCCGATAAACATATCACCCGGATCAGAATGTCAAATATGAAACACGATATTTCAAGAACGAAATTGGATTTCGCTGTGCTCCTAAGTTGAAACACAAATCCATATCTTACAAATATTAGTCAACCTTGCGCAAAGTGTATGAAGTGCAATTTTATCTCTGAGGACTTGATAAGATATCATGTAAAACTTAATTTGATGAAGAACGAATAAGGGAAAGAAATTCAGTTCGTTACCGAGTGGAAATATGTACATCTACATCCATCTACAATATAGAGGTCGAGTCCTTGAGTAACACGCGCTCACGAAATATTAACAGGTGCCCGTATCGGGGTACTGAACATTTAGATATCACGGATTTCCACCGGACTTCACAAATCACCTCTTTGAAGCTCTCACGCTTACTAAATGCGACCGTAACTAAACCTGATCCTCTCCGTTAGATCTTTCTATATCTTCTATTAATCCAAACTGGTACGGATTCCACACAGATGAGCAATAATTAAGCGCTGACTTATCCGCGTGTTATGGCTAAGGTCTTCATACTACTTGCTAAGGCCTTTTACTCGTTAAGATGGGTGGGATTGACAAGGAAATTCGTTCTCATCGTTATTTATTGCTTGATTCTCATGCGATCAGTTTTCCAACATTGCCCTTGGAAGTGGCGATCAAACCACTGCAGGCTTCGTACCCTGAATAATCAGGTCACGATAACATTGACAGTGACCTATACTATGGTATAAATCAGTTAAAACGATGTGCAAATAATCCGACCTTTCAAATGCTCAAATGCTTGTAACCCTATTGGATCACACTGCTATGGTCATCAGTCGCAAGAATTACAAACTACTTATAAAACTTACACAAGGGCAGGTAGTGGACAACGGACAAATTTCAGTAGGTAGAACACTTACATTATACCTATTATGTAATGATTAATGAGGGTAGGGATGGGGCAAGTAATGGGTGGTTATTTGGATGGAGAAGGGATAGTGAAGACTGGTTGATGAGGATCTCTTGAAATGGAATGATTGAAGTTAGGAGAGGTGGTGCTGTTTATGAGCAGTATGTTAACTAATACAATAATGAATGGAAAATAATATGGTAATTGAAATGATGGTGAGTTAATTAGGTTTTATGGCGAGAGTGGGATAGAGAGGAGAGGAGCAGAAGCAAAAATAAAATAAGGAAATAGAATAAAATTTATCTTGCAAACTTGGCACACCGCGGAAATCATTATATATATATATATATATAGAATACACTAACAATTGCAACAGAGACTTATTATTACAAAAATATAGAGTGGTTGTGGAGAGTACTTAGTAGGCAGGCACTACACAGGTATCCAAGACCGGAAATGCCATCCAGTGACGCTATGGACACTTATTCACCTTCTACAGAGTGAAATAGATCAATCGAAGTATTAGAATATTTAGATAGTTTCGGGTGGGGTTGAAATAAATTACATGACAAAGCCGAAATTTGTGCTGGACCAGGATTCGAACTAGGATTTCCCGCTTGGGTTAGCCCGCTTGGGTTAGCCTCGTGCCCATTGAATCCTCTTGTTCGCACCCTATACTGGATTTCCGCAAGGGATCGAGCTTATGAATGCATCAGCAATTGTAATTGCCTATTTGGGAATATTTACAGATATGGTGTCAGTTTCTTTTCTTTTCGGACATGTCCGAGGAGTCAATGGACAGGGGGCTAGAAGTCGAGATTCTGGGATGGAAAGGAAGCGTGTCTGGATAGTGTAATTGGTTAAGGCGACCGCTGGCCCAAAGCCGGGAATCCGCGTTCGAATCCCGATCCAGCACAAATTTTCAACTTTATCACTGAATTTATTTTAACCCCGCGAAACGGTCGAAATATTGTAATATTTCGATTTCATAAATTGACGGCCGTTACTGTCAACTAATGGTGTCTGTTCTTTCCGAGATGTCCGTAAAGTACATACACCATATCGATAATTAAAATAATTAATGTGTTTCACTGCAAGCGTCCTACTTTCCAAAATTATGGGGGCGGTTCTATGGACGAAAGGAAGAAGTAAATGTCTTATTATCATTGGCTTTAAAATACACACCGTAAAATCGTTTAGTTTTTCCACGGTGGTCTACAATGCTTCTCTCCTGCATCCAAGTACTGAGATATTTTAGATAAAATGATTTCTACACATTTGTTTCTCGTTTTAGTTTGTTGAAAGTACTCCCATAAGAACGGAAAGAGACTGCAGTAAAATTATTTGTTTTACTCTATCGTAAATTGAGTAAGTGCTCCTGGCGTCATTGAAAAACATTTACAATGGTTTCCTATGTAAAAGTAGATCTACGCATCACTCGAATAGGACAGAAATGAGTACATGTATGAATATGTCCAGAGGATAAACTATTGAAAGATTCAGAGAAACTGAATGACATATTCAAGATATTAAAGAATTGAGCAAGACTGTTTGCGTTGTTTCAGATTTTACCCTTATGCTGGCGGCTATTCACCGTTGAGTGTCAGAATTGTTGAAGGATATCGTGTGACCTTCTGTCTAACTGGCGCTGATATCCCAGTTCATTGGAGGGTCCGTAATGAGCCGCGCGGGAGTATCGCGTGGTCTAAGGTATAATGCTATGGACTAAGTGGTCGCTTTCGCCAGAGGTTCGGGTCCTCCACCGGGCATGGGTGTGTGCGTGTTGTCCTCGATGTAAGTTATATTAAGTAGTTTGTCTAGGAACTGATTACCATGGCAGTTTTTCCAAAAGATTTACAAACACATTTGCCCATAATGTTTCTTTCTCGATTGGCTAGATAGAGATGTGGTTTCCTTGCTAGTCAATCATTGGGAAAACCATGATAAATCTTACTTCTTGCTGGAAAGTTCATATTTCTACTGACGAGCAGATGATTTTGTGTCTCAGCTGCCACTTAGTCACAGGTCACCTATACTGAATGGTCCCACTTCACCAAGCTCCTCCGGGAGGAGTGTCCTACATGATTATATCATACGGCTGTTTATGCCATCGTAAACACAACAATCTCTTTGACCACAATTCTCTTAGCCTATGACTCCAGTGAAGCATAATTAAAACTCATACGTTATGTAAACCAGTGTGGTTGTACTGGTCTTCAGCCAAAAGACTCGTTTGATGTAGATAACGACTATAACGATTCTGCATTTTATTTCTTCTTTACTTCGGCCATCATTCATTTTTGGAACATGTAAAGTAGAATGACACGAAAATATTCCTAGTGATAAGTAATTTGTGAAACATATTCACAAAATCTCTTTTTTGTATAAAAGCGAGACACTCATTCACTCACTGACTAAACACGAAATCTCGAAAACTACCTCACCTATGAAGCTGAAATTTGGCAGGAATGTAATTCATCGGTAAGAAAAGATTTTTCGCTAGGGCCGATAGTTCATAAGATATGACGTCATAAACAATGAAAACTTCCCCGTATTGCGGCACGTAATAGTGTGAAGGAGAGAACTTGAGCGACTTGCAACAAACTTCAAACATAATTTTAAACCTTTAGGAAACTTTTTCTCGCTGACAACACCAGTGAAATGATGATAGGAAAAACGTTTGTCACGCACTACTTTTTCGGCCTTTATGAAGTAAAATTACGGCATTTGGCATGTCTTTACAATAAATTACTCGTAAACTAAAAATGGTATTCGCGAGAATACCACTGAACGTACGTTCGAAATTTTATCATAGTACGACACATAGTTCATGAGATTTGGAGTAATAAACAATTACGCCATATCACGCAAAACGTTTTGATTTGTTACGTCTTTCCTACTAAATATTTGCGACGTATTTTGCAAACGTTTTTTATATGCACCACTGCATGTACCTTCAGGAATAATATCGTATTACGACATATAGTTCAGGTGCTATGACGTCAAAGACATTGAAATCCATGCAACTTCGTCCTAAAAATCACGAGATTGTAATTTACTATGTCTTTACCAGCAAATCAATTTACAATTAATTTCGCAGGTAGTTTCCTAATATTCCTTTCTAAGAACCTGGTAAATAATTTTGTACGACCCATAATTCAGGAGATATCTCTCGATATATAAAAGCTGAAGTTCACTCACTCACTGACGAAACACCATAGCCGACCGCGGTGGACGAGGGGACTGAGGCGCTCCAGTCACGGTCTGCACGGCCACTGCGGTAGGGGGTTCGAATCCCCCCTTGGGCATGGATATTTGTGCCGTCCGTAGTCTTAGCTAGTTCATAAGTAGTTTGTAAGCTTAGGGACTGATGACCCCATAGTTAAGTCCCATAAGTTCATAACATTTGAATATTTTTGAAAAACGTTGCCGAGAAAGGGAAAGGTGAAACGAACGGAGACATGGGAAAGAAAGAGATGAATGCAGATAGAGGAGCGAAGGGGAGGTGGACTACGAGAGTGTAGAAGAAATAAATATCCGGGCAACGCCTTGTTTATAGCTAGTATATGATAAATGCGATTTGGCAAAACTGAAATTGTGTACCCAGCCGGGATTCGAACCCGGGTCTCCTGCTTTCTAGGTAGTTGCGTGACCACTACACCCCTGGGGACACAGTGATCACCGCACCTGCAAGACTACCTGAGCACGCCTCCTGTCAGATTCAAATTCACTGCTTTACTCTGCCCACAGTACTCAAACTCTTAGTTTTGAAACTAATTCTCGTAAGAGTAAGACCCCAAACTTGCCCACCTCTTCCCAAGGAGATTCCCCGTTACCGGCATATTATGTATATACATGTGCGCAAGTTTGGGGCCTTTACTCTTACGAGAATTAGTTTCAAAACTACGAGTTTTCAGTACTGTGGGAAGGGTAAAGCTGGGAATTTGTGTCTGACGAGAGGCGTGCTTAGGTAGTCGTTGCAGGTGCGGTGATCACTGTGTCCCCAGTGGTGTAGTGGTCAGTTCAACTGCATAGAAAGCAGGAGACCCGGCTTAGAATCCCGGCTGGGTACACATTTTCAGCTTTGCCCATTCGCAGTTGATATATATTTTTTGGATATGAAAGAATAACAACTGCAGGATCAGAAGTGACGTCTTGACGTCTTTTCTTTCGTAAAAGGCGCCATATATATATATATATATATATATATATATATATATATATATATAATTTGTTAAAGTTGAAGTGAATTATTACATTGTTTCTGAGGGAAAGTATTTCAGTTGGAAGACTTCCTGTATGTGTGCTAAGAAAGAACAGTCATGAATACATGATGGAAGATTGAGTATCTAACAAGTAGACACCGAATTTTATTTGAGGGAATAGAGTATATATACAACCACTTGATATATTGATACAACTCCGGTACTAGTATTACGTAATGTGCGAGGGAGAGAATTCGATTGGAATGCTATCGCTGTAGAGCATAGATAACGCCAATTTGGGAGCCCGTTGATGTTGGCCACGAGAAACAGAACAAGCTTAGTAAATAATTAGTGTTTTTCGGATAATTTTTACTGCAGTAAAATGAGGCTAAAATCTGGCTCTTTCTTGAGAGCAGTGGAGATCCCCGGCGGTTGGCCAAGATCTTGATGATTCCGTATGATGTCAGAGACGAAAAGAGGGACTTCAGGGCAGGAGGCTGTGGCCTTGGAAAAAAAAATTCCTCAAGAGTACTCTGAAACGGAAAGGGAACGCTGGTAATACATTAGTGGGGTTGCATCAACTTTTTTAGTTAGATTCGGCAGTGCACTTCTTCAGCAGCTCCCTAGATTGTGAGTGAGTGTGTGTGTGTGTGTGAATTCGAGAGCAGATATGACACACAAAGTAGAATGATAGATTTTTAATATATATATATATATATATATATATATATATATATATATATATATATATATATATATATATATATATATTTTATCTTCGTGTTGGAGGCTGGCTGAAAGAATAGCTCTGGCCTCAGAGAACTCAAATATAAAAGAAAGGCTGACGAGCGTGCGGAGACAGGTGACACGCGGGACGTGTGGGAATTTGTTTACGGCTGTATCATTGGTGCCTGACGCATGCGACACGTCATATCCGTAGCCATGCATCCATTGGCTCCGGCAGTCTCACGTTGCACAGTGATAAATACCACTTGCGCAAGTTTGTGCGGCATCCGGAAGCATAATACTGAAAGTAAAATTTACCACCAACCGACGATGATTGCAAAAGTAGGTAAAACATTTAAAATGGTCATGGAAATCGGCAGTGGTATATTTAAAACCATTGTTCCGAGGCAGTAATATACTATTTAATATTCCATACTTACTACTTATTTCCATGAGTTTTAGAGTCGAATGAATTATCAGTTACATGTTTCCTAATCCGGAAAATGTACCTTTTGGATATACTATTATTTATAGGCGCGATCACTTTAAAATATCCTGCGTCACTAAGTGCATTTCAACTGAGAACAGTCGTCCGTCCTTTTTTTTATGACATCAAAGACGTTCTACGTACGACTGCAGCAATGGCTGCGAGAAACTGGCACATTAACGAAGTTTCATCTATAGAGTAAAAAGGACGCACCGTTTTCTCGGAGAGGATCTACGTCATTCACAAGACATACAGACCCCAAATAGTGGAAATATTTCTCACGTCTTGAACTCCATCAGAGTGAACAGCTAAGGCCTTATTTTCTTCTTGATGTTCGTACAATGAATAGGGAGATAAGAACATTTCTTGAATCTTATTTTACATCTAAATGGACTTCATGCCCCCGGAAAGGAGGTACGATTTGCAAAACATAATGTAAAATCATGTAGGAATACACTTATCCGTTCACATGCCTGCTACTTAAACACATCCATACTCGATACTGACCAAGACCTGAGATATTTAACTTGATAAGATTACCTGACATAGTCGGGTTTGTAGGCGATCTGATCGTTTTATAGTTTCCAAAATGATATGAGTTCGCAGATTAATATTTTATTCGATGACGATCGGTTTCAGTGAACTGCGTCACCATCATTCGGTCACATGTATATTTCACAAGCTGGTCATCTTGTTAAAAAATGGGTATAAAATAACAAGTGCAACATTGCACATAATCCTATATAAAAATGTACAAGTTAAAAACATGACAGCTTAAAAATACTCTCATGTTTTTAACTTGGGTATTTTTATATAGTGACTAAGTGCAATGTTGCACTTGTTATTTTGTATCCATTTTTTTACAAGGTGACCAGCTTGTGAAATATACATGTGGCCGAATGATGGTGACGCAGTTCACTGAAACCGATCGTCATTGAGTAAATTATTAATCTACGATCTTGGCATATTTTGAGAACTATAATATTTAACCTGGTTTGTGGTGAAACTGGTAATTGTATGTGGTAAACCGGGAACCCCTTTGAAATGATCCAGTGTTACCGAGCTACACACACTCCATAGCTGTAGTTTTTCCAAAGTAAGCTAAACCTCTAGAATGAATGTCGAGAAAATAGTCTTTAGGCTTATGGAGTAGAAGAAAAGAGTCATATTTGCTAAATACGTTACAGGTACTGAAGAATACATCCTTTTTAAAAGAGACAGGTATAAATTACGCCTAGTTTGCAGAGATGACACATTTTTCGTGCAGTGGATGCATTCTACGGCAAACGAAGACGTGTACGTCACACAAAATATGTTGTTTATCAATTAGTAACAAAGAAAGAATAAATTAAATCGTTATGTACGACGCTTCTCTTTTTCATATCTATCATTGTTTATGTAAAGATAACATATGAATAAAAAATCAAATGTCTGTAAATCTATGAGTCTTTACTGGGATAATCCGTCCCTAATTTCACAAACTACTTGAACTAACCTAAGGACAATACCCTCTCCCCTCTCCACATACATACACACACACACACACACACACACACACACACACACACACACACACACACGAGAGAGAGAGAGAGAGAGAGAGAGAGAGAGAGAGAGAGAGAGAGAGAGAGAGAGAGAGAGAGACCCATGGAGGACTAACGTCCGACAGTAAGGAACCACGCACTTCGCAGCAAGGCGCCTTAGAACGCTCTGCCATTCCAACTCGGCATATCTTCTGAATGACATAATAAAATTTAACAGTACATTCAAGTCTGAGTACACAAAATTGTAATACGAATGCGATTTTACTTAGAAGTAATATAAATAAATCGTTATTCCTAAAGCGGCACTCTCAGTTCATTAGTAGTGGCAGTGTAGTAATCGGAAAACTTTTTTGTAATTGGTCATTTTGTGACGGTTTTCCGTGACGTAATATTTTGTGCGCGTTTTGTATCTCAATAAGGGCTCTCATTCTCAAATACTGAAAGTATAAATTTTACACGACTTTTCCGACTTTTCTTGATCGTTACAGAAATGCTGACAATATAAAAACCTAACCTTTCACAACGTTGTGTGAACGTTTCAAGTCAATCCATTCCTACTTTTCAAGTCTTACGGACTCAACAACACGCAAGCTGAATATTTTATATCCCAAGATTTTGTGTGTAGTCGAAGAATTAGATAGGATATTTGCATGACAGTCCGTTACATATAATTGATATAACACCTATAGATCCCATAGGGAAAGTTACAAAACTGGCGTAACAGTAATAATTCTTACGAAAGCAGATACACAAACAACACTTTCTTCTCTCAAGTTGTTTGCAGTACAACTTTCATTACACAAATTGAAAAATTAATGGTTATACCAGACGAAACGATTTCATTTAAAGAATTTAAAGATTGTATGCCAAAAACAACGATCTTCTTAATATTTATATATAGAGAACAGTCTAGAGTGCAATAATTTATTTTATTCGACTAGTTTCGGTCTTATTTTAGACCCTTCAGGAATTTTAGCTCCATCGATGTTGTGGAATTGGCAGGTTACTGGGAGCCTTCCACTGTGAGCAGTGACGCACTGGAAGGCTTCCAGTAACCTGCCAATTCCACAACATCGATGGAGCTAAAATTCCTGAAGAGTCTAAAATAAGACCGAAACTAGTCGAATAAAATAAATTATTGCACTCTAGACTGTTCTATATATAAAAATTTAAATAAGAGTGCTGTTGCCCAAAAAAAGTGAAACAAAAATGTTTCCAAAAATACGTTCTTAATATTTGCTCAGAATTAAAAGGTATCATTTTACATTTGGAAAATGGTATACCCAGTTTATAATTTTCCTACTTACGGAGTGGATATAAACACAAAATTTAAATGAGTAAGTCACATATTGTGTTTATTCACGTACCATGTTTACTTCAAGAGTTCAGAATAATAAGACAATATTTATCCCAGCCACAAGACAAATACAGCAGTAGAAAATGAAACATTCATAACGCCGCTATCAAACTCACAATGGCGTGTCAGTGCGATCTTTGGTACTGGTTGTCAGAGCGAGTAACAAAGTGTAGTACTATTAAATCAAGATATTCAACCATCCGGGATTAGGCACCCACCAGAAATATGAACATATGAACATATGTCGTTATCAAGAAATCTGCCAAAAAATATGCTTTTATTCTCTTCTTGGCTGCCAAAGGACGAAAGACCGGCAAAACTCCATTAGAGATTACAACCTCTGTATGGCGCAGTGTACTTGTTGTAATTAACATTTATTGAATGACGTTCGGACATCCGTGCTGGTCGCCAATCAACACAAACGGTAGGGCGAGCTGAGAGGCCGTCTACAGCCATTGCGCCGTCTGAAGTGGGAGACACTGGAGAACAAGCGCTACAGTTCTCTCCCATACAATTATCACGCCTTTTTCCGAGTGGGGACGACTCCTGTCAGATAAGGATGTTTAGAACGCTGTTACGAAATTCTTCACACAACAATACGAGTTATTTCACCCAATAGTATCTTGTACTTTGAGCGTCAGGGAACAAGCTGTTCAGTAGTCATAAGAATTTTCAATGACTGCCATTTCGATTCTAGATAACAAAGCATGCGATCGGAATCTTTTTGATCGCCCTTCTAAACCTCATCCGCATCTACCCAATCTTGCGAGAAATCGTCTTAAAGTCAGGTTTACATACAGACAGACTTTAAAGGTGTTTTAATTCGGGCACTTTCGGGATAGCTACGATTCCAAGGAAGAACAGAACGTTAACTTATAACTATGTAGCGTTGTTCAATAACGTTTTTTTACAATACCAAACCAATTTTTTTTATATAAAACAGTTACGCTGGTTGAAATTAAACCACTGAGACACACAAGTATCACAAACGAATCTTTAAGACTTAATGCAATGACTTACGAAAACAATTTACTAATTTTGACATTAAAAATCATTAGTTTATCACAATCAAATAAGACATCGTTCTTAATGTAGAATTCTTGGCAAATTAATCGTGTAGAGCTGTACACAATTAATTGTCATATAAAAGCCGGCCGAGGTGGCCAAGTGGTCTGCGGCGCACCAGTCACGATCTGCACGGCTACTAAGGCCGGGGGTTCGATTCCCTCCCTCGGGCATGGATATTTTTGTCGTCCTTAGTATTAGCTAGTTCATAAGTAGTTTTTAAGTTTAGGGACTGATGACCCTTAGGTCCCATACGCTCTACAAACATTTGTTCATATAAGAATCAAAACAGTAAATAGGCAGAGATAACTGAGACAGTTAAAAGTGAAAATTCACAGTGGGCCAGTAACTGTTGGACAATTCTAATATTTTGGGACCAACTCAAAACCAATTCAAGCATTAATTACCCTGAGATCAATGACCTGTAGGCAAATGTATTAACTGCATAAGGTACTGCAGGACTTTTAATCTTAATCTGGACAATGTTCGGTGGGTCATTAAAATCATAAAGCACAACAATAGCACACAACCTGAAGTAGATAAAATCTTACATTAAATATTTTCAGTAATTATCTGCCTTAGACACATTGGCTTTGTGAGAGTTCCATTTTCACTATATGGGATACGGAAAACTAAAATTATCATCAGGGTGTTGTGGCAAGGAGGGCCGCGGTGCTGACAGAACAGGCAAAATGACGCGACAGGAAGCGGATTATCTAGGAATGAGTTAAGGAATCATTTCAAATTTCACCATTAAACTGAATAAATACGAAGTAGTTTGCGGAAATACAGTGAACAGTTCTGTAACTCCTCTGCATGACAAGACGAAAAACAGAAGGTATGTTGTGGTGTAACACATGTGACGTTTGATGATTATAAAGTAGATGCTCCTTCAGCAATATTTATTAAGTTGTCACTAATAACAATATGAATGGTATACAGAAGGGTATAAGCGTGCGTGACCTTTCGACAAAGAAACGTTAGAACGTATTTTGAAGATTATCTGTGGTGTTATTGCACAATAAAGTGACAAGCGAACTACACAAAATGACTGCAAACTCACCGTCGAAATTAAATCAACTGTATAATTACGGAGAGACTGGATACCATTCCACACAATAATGGCGTGGATTTCTTCGCTGTTCTCGACAGCAGATTTTGTGAAGTTATTCAGTGGGAATGGTACAGCATCAGAACAGGGTCAGGTATCAGTTTTTTTTTTTCAATGTACTTCGTTTGGGATAGTGTAGTGAAACACTGGTGTGTTAGCACTTTTATACCTGACAGGAAAAGGCGTTATCCTGTTTCCTGATAATGTGATCGGAATGCCTTTAGCGTGGCTCGGACGACGCACAGACAATAAATTTCAAAGGCTACTAGCAAGAAGAATGCATTTCAGGGAACCGACCCTTCCGAATGGTCCCATACATTTTAATAGTTCGAACGTGAGTTTGTTGGAAATTGCTTGTTCCGTGCTCTCGAGAGAAGCTGCGAAAGTAATTGAATCATGATCCGCTCGAAGCAACAGCGCTAATTTATGAAAATGTTTCCGGCATTATTGAATTAAAACTAGCTACTGTAAGAAGGATGTACCGCAATATAGTATATTAAGAGTAATGAATAGCAAACAGGTACCGCATATTAACGAGGAATCGCTTACTGTTCCTGACGAAGATAGTGAAACTTCTTTTACCTCTACTGACAATCTTTTGTGCAATTTGAAATTTTTATGTCTAATGGTTATTTGTTGTTGTGTATGAGTGAAAAATGTTGATGTTTAGAAACCCGCACTGTTTCATTTTGGTTGTCACCAATTTGTGTGGGAATGAGGCTAGATATAAATTTAGAAAATTTAATGTTAATGCACGTGAGCAGGCAAAACAATCCCATAATGTTCTAATACAGCAAAATTCAAAAGACACTTACACAGTCGTGTCGATGACATGTATCGTTACAGAGCAATATAAAGTTCTGAGGACAGCGCATGGACCACTTTAATGGAGAAATGTGGTTCATCTGTAGATAATAACACGTACAGAACTCTAGTGAGACCTTCGTAAAAACTTTTTTGTGTGCCATTACAAACGCAACTGCGTCTACTGAGTGAGTTTCAAAAAAATGTTCAAATGTTTGTAAATCTATGGGACTCAACTGCTTGGTTATTAGTCCCTAGCTGACCAACTACTTAATCTAAGGTAAACTAAATTAAGGACAACACAAACACCAATGCCCGAGTGGGGAATCGAACCCCCGTCGGTGGACGGCCGCTCGCACTGAAACACGGCGCTCCAGTACGCGCGGCTAATCCGCCTTGCTAACGTAAGCACCAACACTGATGATGACTACCATGTAACCCAAATCTATTTGCAGTAATTCTGATAGTTTCGCGACTGATTGCCGGTTCATTTTATAATTCAATAATTTTCTGTGTATATGATGATCTCACCTGCAAAATCGACTTCAATCCCTTGCTCATACAATGGTGACGTAGTAATCCGAGAACCGCTCCGACTGGAAATACACCAGACAGCTGCGTTTCGCACTTCCGCTGCCGTGCACGCTGTCTGCTGACATGTCTACAGGGAAATAATGAATTGCACCACGTGAGTAGCTGCTGTCACACTTCGATGTTTGGCAGGTGACCGTATGATATATCGTACGTAGCAGCAGCGGCGGACTGCACTCTCCACATATGCTCGTGTAAGTATTAATCATGTTCAGGAGTGTAGGAGGGATGCAAAAGCGCTAAGTACTTGTGCATGAAAGTTCGCTGACGAGTAGCGAAAGTAATTTAGCGACAAATGACAACATTGGAACACAACGAACAGGTGTCAGGAGGGTTACCTGATAAACAAAGAACGTATTCGAATGTAAAATTCTGGCCACCGGCTTGTCACGATGTACCAGAGGTTTTACGCTGAATAAGTTACGACGCTATAACCAAAACGTTTGCTTTATACAGGATAACAATGAAACGAGTGACAAAAAGCAATTTCCCCAAAACTGTTCAGCTACTTAAGATCACAGTGAACATCCTATTTGAAAGACAGGAGAGAAAGAAAATTGATAGCTAATGAAATAAGAGATCAAGGGATGAAAAAATAATTGTAATTGTCAACAGAGCAATTGTATAGCATTTCTAATCTACATATAGTATGCGACAAAGATTGCACCACCCCTTTAGTAGCAGTGTATGTTTACGTTTGTAGAGAAGCGAAGCGTTTATAACAACTGGAAAAGTGCAGTTTCTTGATGGGTCGTCGAAAAGATCAGCCAAATATCGTGCATGTAGCTCTAATCATTCTGTTCTGCATGATATTTTATGTTCTCTTATTATAACTTTCCTGGAAGTAAAAATCACCTCTCTGTAAATCAATCAGCAATCTTACGCAACTCAGGTCGTTCTGTTTGTCCACGATACCCATGCAACATTGTAATACCGCAGCTACATGCAGGAACAATTGCAGAAGAAACCAGTACGGTACCAATAGAAGCAACTGATCGCTAACAGATATACCCTTTGTTGTATGAATGCACGAACACTGATCAATCTCTAGAAGCAGTATTTTCATACAATATCAAAAATATAGGTGCAGGACTATCTCAAGGATACAAACAAATATTTTGCAACGGCCAAGGCAGATCCCGAGTGAGATCATTTGGAGAATCATCAGGAAAAACGTTACCTGAGAAGTAAATCCAAACGTATACAGCTGAGAATCCGAACTGAAACGCCAAGAGTGATAAAACGCATTATAATTGATGTTATTTGGGAGATAATACGCGTACAATGATAACACGATTTCAAATACAACCTGATGGGAAGTGAGGAAGATGATGACCTCATTACAGTCACAGTTGACGTTACGTAGGTGCAGGTGGTGTATCTCGGGCCAGTCGTTACACTGTCATCGAAATTTCCTGCAGTCGGGTGATGGGATAAGAAGAAACTTAAGAAACCAAAGCAATCCGTTGTGATGGTGCATATTATCTTTCGATGAAGCTGTCACCAAGCTCAGTGGTATGGTATGACAATAGGCTTTATCACTTCAGAGATGTAATGATGTATGGGTAGTTTATAGGCAATACGTACAAACAGTATTCAACGGTCATTCAATACGGTGTTTTGACACTAATCCGACCATCATTTTTAAATGTCTCTTAACCTAAGAAACTAAATTACTAGTGTCATCTGGTCCTAGGCTAAGGAAAACCTCCGATTCACAACCTCCGCTTCGCAATCCGCAGCAACGCGCCCAGACCGCGCGGCCATCCGCGCGCGGCCGATTGTTCATTGAGCGTGGTTACAATTCAACAGTCCCTCGAAGTGGTGGTGAGGGCGGATTCTGGATTCCTTAGTAAAAACAATATTGCTGCTATTCCGATTACGCCTTCATAACTATGAGGATCGCATTAGTGTTTGCAGTGAATATATACTTTCGCGGAGCATATAAATGATGCACTTCCAGCCTGGTGGCAGTGTCTTCTAAACGTGACGTTTAGACCGGTGCCATATTCGTAATCTTCTAGGCGAAGTGCCGAGCTTTTCTTTCCAATTGGGAACATTCCGTGGGCATGGGGACAGCTCCGATATTCACCTTACAGCGAACAGGAAACTACGGAAACCTGGGCCAGAGCTGTTGGCATTTGGTGTTATCACCTTTTGTGGAAGGTACTTTGTTTCTTTCGTTGCTGCCGGTCGCGGTGGCCGAGGGGACTGAGGCGCTTCAGTCACGGTCTGCGCGGCCACGACGGTCGGGGGTTCGAATCCCCCCTCGGGCATGGATATTTGTGCCGTCCTTAGTATAAGGTAGTTGATAAGTAGTTTGTAAGTTTAGGGACTGATGACCCCGTAGTTAAGTCCCATAAGCTTAACAAACATTTGAACATTTGATTTCTTTCGTTGCTTTTGGTTGGACTTACTTCATCGTTACTTCTGTAAAAGAAGCAACTGTTTTCGTCATATCGTTGGATAGTGGGCCGGTATCTTGGGTTATCGACAGCATAATTTTGGTTGGTGGGAGCATATCTTAACACGTTCGCTGCCGTTCACGCTCTGGCGCGTGTAAACGTTACTTGAGTCAGGTGCTGCTCACGCTGTGGCATGTGCTGCGACTTAGCATCCTATTATGGGTTGTTGTAAACTGGCATCGTCTAATAAAGGTGTATACTCTGGCAGGCACTCAGGGAAGAGTATAAGTAATATGCACACGTACGTGGTTCCAGATTTTCGCGTTTGCATTATTGGCTACGATCCACACACGCTTCTCATGTGTCATGATAGATTTATTGGATTCTTATGTAAACAAGCAAGCAAGCTTTTGATTACTTTAATTTTATTTCGATTAGTTACCAGTTTATAAAATAAATACTTCTTAGTTTTGATATTATTGATACTTGTATTGCTGATGATATAGAAATAAGCGCATGTTTTACCAAATACCTTGTATGTACTGTTTATATTATCCATTTGTTGTTTTCACAAAAATACAAATGCAAATAAAAACCATATAAAAAAACTGAAAACTAAAACCAAAACATTCAGTGGCTCTAAACTACGAAAAGATACTATCAAAATACGATCACGCGCTAGAGCGTGAAGTGGCACCTAGCATCATCGCGCCAGAGCGTGAACGGCAGCGAACGGGTTAAATTGTTTTCAGCATGTCTGGTCTGCCGGAGTCTCGTGTTGGGCTCGTCGGTTGACACAGATTGAGGAAGTTCTGATCGGTTTTGTAGACTGTCCTCCTTCATGCCTTCTCTTATCTTCAGCAAACAGGTTTGGTGGAAACAATAGATCTTGATGGTGTTTTTGTTTGTGAAAGCTGAAAATGTTCTTCAGCCGCCGACATTTGGCAGCCGAATTCAGACACGCGTGTCGTTAGTCTGGACTGCTCGGTGAGTTACCATCTTCTTCATTAATGTTTGTGTCATCTTGTTCTGCCGATCCTCCGGATTCGGGGCGTCTTCTATATCAGTCTGTGGTTCCCGCGACTCCTTCTGAAGTCGCTGCTGCCCATGGGACTCGCACAAACGCAGACATGCCGCCTCTAATTCAGCCTGCAGCACCCTCCGAATCCTGGTTTTGGCGTCCTGTAGCGTGGCCCCGATGTCGTTGCTCTCATCGACGACGACGCGCTTCTTCGGGTGGTTCGGGGCGGACTGCTGGGTCACCCCGCCTCGCATCCGGCCTTCCCCTGCTTCTTTGCCAGCGGGCGCGAATTCTGCTGTGTCTTCGCACCAGCTTTGTCTCGCAGCCTCGTCAACTGGCGACATGTGGTCCGCGCCAGCGGGCACGTGTAGACTGTACATCAGGTGCAACTGAGCATTCATGGCTGGCGTGTTCGCTAGCTTGTGCAGATGCCGAACTATTTATACCTGCGCGTGCCCCACACCATCGACAGCGAGAGGCTGTGTCCAGCGGACTGTGGTGGTAGTGGGGGGGGGGGGAGAGTGCTCCATTCGCATCCCGATCAGAGCATTCTGGTCGTGTCTCGCGTACATGACGCTTCTCGGTGCGCTCTCGAGGTATTCAGCTATTGCTGGATCCCATGCCGCGCTCAGCTGGTATCCTTGGCCCCTGTTCATGAGATTTCTACAGATTCTTTTATAATACTGTCCCAATAGCTCTCGACTCGACACAGCACTCTCGTTTTCAGGAATTCAGTGGTTTTCATTTATGATGTGCTCTGCTGTAGCAGATTTTTTTCTGTCTGTCCAAGTCGGACATGTCTAACCGTTTCGAGTCACATCACAGCGTTTCTCCAGTATATTGCAGACCACATTCGAAGGCAATGATATTTGTGTTTAGTCTGAGAGCGTCTTTTGCCGAGGCAAGCAACACTTTTGTCTTCAGCGGTAACCAGAAGACGGCTTTTATGTTCTACGATTACTGAAAAAAAAAACCTAAGATATAATGACAATGGGGCACAGTTAAGTGTGGGCTGCCCCAGGGGTCTGTTTTGGGACCAGGGCTGTTACTTATTTATATAAATGATATGCCTTCCAGTATAACAAGTGATTGTAAAATATGTTTGTTTGCTCAAAATGTTCAAATGTTTGTCAAGCTTAGGGGACTTAATTGCAGGGTCATCAGTTCCTAAACTTACAAACTACCAGCTGTCACCAGTGCCACATCGTAAACAGCGCTAAGTATCTGAATTTAATTTGTGTCAAATTTAATTTGCCAGTGAAGTTCATTTTCGTTAGTACTTCTGTTTTAAGAGGTTTATTCCCGCGTACTTGCAGATTTCGTTTGTACTACTGTTTTAATGATTTATTCTATCGTATTTGATAAATACCGTTGTTTAGTCTTCGTCTTTGACCGGTGTATTTCAGAACAAGTCAGAGACTGTTACTAAACCTCGTTATAAGTCAGTCCAGTGCCAGCTGACACCAGTGCTACATCGTAAGCAGCGCTAAGTATCTGAATTTAATTTGTGTCAAATTTAATTTGCCAGTCTAGTTCATTTTCGTTAGTACTTCTGTTTTAAGAGGTTTATTCTGCGTACTTGCAGATTTCGTTTGTACTACTGTTTTAATAGTTTATTCTATTGTATTTCATAAATACCGTTGTGTTTAGTCTTCGTCTTTGACCGGTGTATTTCAAAACAAGTCAGAGACCATTACTAAAGCTCGTTATCATTCAGTCCAGTGCCAGCTGTCACCAGTGCCACATCGTAAGCAGCGCTAAGCTGCCGGACTCAGTTTTGTTGATTTGACAGTGTAGTTGCCACTGACCACAGTTCAGTCAGCAGACAGCCGCCTTTATTAAAGTACTAGGCTTCTTAAAAGTTGATTATTTAATTTTCTACTTTCTGCAGTTAATTGTATCGATAGGATGGATAAGATGTGTGCCTGCTGTGTGCGGACGCAGGAGGAGTTTGCTGCGGTTCGCGAACAGCTGAGCGTGCTGTTGTCTACGGTCAGCCGTCTTCAGGCTGCTGTCTCGGGGTGCAGCGATGGTGGGGAGTCTGGTGCGTCGAGTGGGACACCTCAGGTGTCTCACGCTTCGCTCTCTGTCCCTGCTACTGAGGCACCTTCAGATGTACCGGACGTCGTCGAGCCGCCTTCTCCGCAAGGGGAGTGGCGGGTTGCACGGCGTTCGCGTCGCTCGAGGCGGAAGGCCAGTGTGGAGGCTGGACGTCCGTCCGCGCCCGTTCGTCCTGTGAGTGAACGTGTGGCCACTCCTTCTGCAGGGTCCGAACAGGTGCACGGGGGGAGGGGTTTATTAGTTATTGGGAGCGCCAATGTTAGGCGCGTGATGGAGCCTCTTAGGCAGCGTCCAGATCCGGAAGGAATTCCAACGTGCACTCGGTGTGTCTGCCGGGGGGCCTCATCCGAGATGTGGAGGCTGCCTTGCCGGCGGCTATCGAGGGTGCGAGGTGCGGGCGGCTGCAAGTCGTGGCTCACGTCGGCACCAATGACGCTTGTCGCTTGGGTTCTGAGGACATCCTCAGGTCCTACGAGCGGCTGGCGGAATTAGTGAAGGCTGCTGCCTTCGCACGTGGGGTGCAAGCAAATCTGTCGATTTGCAGCATTGTTCCCAGGGTTGATCGGGGTCCTTTGGTTTGTGAGTGAACGTGTGGCCACTCCTTCTGCAGGGTCCGAACAGGTGCACGGGGGGAGGGGATTATTAGATATTGGAAGCGCCAATGTTAGGCGCGTGATGGAGCCTCTTAGGCCGATAGCGTCCAGATCCGGAAGGAATTCCAACGTGCACTCGGTGTGTCTGCTGGGGGGCCTCATCCGAGATGTGGAGGCTGCCTTGCCGGCGGCTATCGAGGGTGCGAGGTGCGGTCGGCTGCAAGTCGTGGCTCACGTCGGCACCAATGACGATTGTCGCTTGGGTTCTGAAGACATCCTCAGGTTCTACGAGCGGCTGGCGGAATTAGTGAAGGCACGCGGGGTGCAAGCAAATCTGTCGATTTGCAGCATTGTTCCCAGGGTTGATCGGGGTCCTTTGGTTTGGAGCCGAGTGGAGGGTCTGAACCAGAGGCTTCGCCGACTCTCTGACAGTCATGGCTGCAGATTTCTGGATCTTCGTTATCTATCTAGGGTGTCCCTAGATAGATCAGGGGTGCACTACACTAAGGAAGCTGCTACTCGGATAGCAGAGTACTTGTGGAGTGCACATGGGTTTTTTTAGGCTAGGCGCTAACTCTGATGAGCACTCGCCTGTTAGCATTCAAACAGCGAATTCACGCCACGTTCGGAACAAAAATTCGAACATCAAAATATTAGCCGCAAACTTACAGAGTATTAGAAACAAAGTTCCCGAATTTGCATCACTGCATGGAAGTTATTGCGCTCAGATAGTTTTAGGCACCGAAAGCTGGCTAAATCATGATGTGACACATTCAGAAATATTTAGCGAAGCGTGGAATGTATATCGGAAAGATAGATCGGATACAACTGGAGGAGGAGTGTTCATCGCTGTGGATAAAGATATTGTTTCTACTGAGATCGATGTTGAAAGTAACTGTGAAGTTATCTGGGCACGTATAACAGGTCTAAAAGAAGTAAAGTTAATATTTGGGTGTTTTTACCGACCCCCAGTGCTGCTATAGAAGTTTTAGAATCATTCAAAGAAAGTATACACCAGGTAGTGCATAGGTATCCGGGCCATGTAATATTAGTCGGAGGAGACTTCAACCTTAAGAGTATAGATTGGGACCTCGCTAGTTACATTTCAGGCGGTACGGACAAGCAGTCTTGCAAGCTACTTTTAGACACATTTTCCGAAAACTGTCTTGAACAGTTAAACCGTCAACCCTCGCGCAATGGAAATATTCTAGACCTTATAGCCACAAACAGGCCTGACCTTATTAACGATGTCTTTGTAGAGACAGGAATTAGTGATCATGATATCGTCATAGCGTCGATGGTGACCAAAGTGTATAAAGAAGGCTAGGAGCGTGTTTTTGTTGGGAAGAGCCGATAAGCAATGTTACGATCGCACTTAGAAAATGAATGGGCATCGTTTAATTCCGGGACTATGCATGTAGAGGAATTGTGGACTAAATTTAATTGCATTGTTAATAAAGGGTTAGAGAAATATGTGCCAGTAAAGACGATTAAGGATGGAAAAGATCCACCGTGGTATAATAATAATGTTAGAAAGCTGCTGAGAAAGCAAAGGCTGTTGCACTCTCGATTCAAAAAAGAACACACAAATGATGACAGGCAAAAGCTAGTAGAGATTCGTGCATCTATAAAAAGATCGATGCGCGAAGCATACAATAATTATCACAGCCATACCTTACCAAAAGATCTTTCCGAGAACACGAAAAAATTCTGGTCCTAAGTAAAATCGATAAGCCGATGAAAGCCCACTGTCCAGTCACTCGTTGATCATTCCGGGGCAGTAATAGAAGAAAGCAAACGGAAAGCTGAAGTTCTAAATTTAACCTTTAAGAAATCTTTCACGCAGGAGGACCGCACAAATCTACCATCATTTGATCAACGTACAAATTCCGAAATGGAAGACATAGCAATAGGTATTTCCGGTGTAGAGAAGCAGCTGAGAGAGCTAAATACGAAAAAGTCTGCTGGTCCGGATGGAATACCAGTTCGGTTTTACAAAGTCTATTCTGCGGCGTTGGCCCCCTACTTAGCTTGCATTTATAGCGAATCTTTAATTCAGCGCAAAGTTCCTAGTGATTGGAAAAAAGCGCAGGTGACTCCCGTGTATAAGAAAGGAAAGAGAACTGACCCATACAATTACAGGCCAATATCGTTGACATCAGTTTCATGTAGAAATTTGGAGTAAATTTCTTTGAAACGGAAAAGCTTCTTTCCATGAAACAGCACGGGTTTAGGAAACATCGTTCATGTGAAACTCAGCTTGCCCTTTTCTCGCATGACATCTTGCGAGCCATGGACGAAGGGCAACAGGCGGATTGTGTTTTTCTCGACTTCAAAAAGGCATCCGACGCGGTGCCACACTGCAGACTGCTAACGAAGATACGAGCTTATGGAATAGGTTCACAGATTTGTGACTGGCTTGAAGACTTCCTAAGTAATACAACGCAGTACGTTGTTCTCGACGGCGAGTGTTCATCAGAGACGAGTGTATCATCAGGCGTGCCCCAGGGGAGTGTTATAGGACCGCTATTATTTTCTATCTATATAAACGATCTGATGGACAGAGTAAGTTGTAATTTGCGGCTGTTTGCTGATAATGCTGTGGTGTATGGGAGGGTGTCGTCTGTAACTGTAATAGCATTCAGGATGAGTTAGACAAAGTTTCTAGTTGGTGCGAAGATTAACAGCTAGCTCTCAATGTAGAAAAATGTAAAGTGAAGCGCATGAGTAGAAAAAAACAATCCCATAATGTTCGAATACAGCATTAGTAGTGAGCTTTTTGATGATGTCGCGTTGTTCATATATCTAGGCGTAACATAGCAGAGCGATATGAAATGGAACGAGCATGTAAGGACAGTTGTGAGTAAGGCGGACAGCCGACTTCGGTTTATTGGGAGAATTTTGGGAAGATGTACTTCACCTGTAAAGGAGAGACCGCGTATAAAACGCTTGTACGACCGCGACTTGAGTATTTCTCAAGTGTTTGGGACCCGCGTCAGATCAGTTTAAAGGAAGACATAGAGGCAGTTCAGAGGCGAGCAGCTAGATTTGTTACCGGTAGGTTCGACCAATGCGCGAGTGTCACGGAAATGCTCCGGCAACTCTATTGGAGATCGCTGGAAGAAAGACGACGTTCTTTTCGTGAATTTCTGTTAAGTAAATTTAGAGGGCCGGAATTTGAAGCTGAGTGTAGTACGATCTTGCTGCCGCTTACTTACATTTCGCGTAAAGTTCACAAAGACAAGATAAGAGAAATTGGGGCTCTTACGGAGTCATATAGGCATTCTTTTTTTCCTCGTTCAATTTGGGAGTGGAATAGGAAAGGAAATGCCTAGTAGTGGTACAGTGTACCCTCCACCACGCACCTTACGGTGAATTGCGGAGTATGTATGTAGATGTAGATGTAGAACTACCTTATATTAAAGACAGCACAAACATCCATGTCCGAGGGGGGATTAGAATCCCCGACGGGCAACGGCCTCGCGCATCAGAACATAGCGCCTCAATGCGTTTGGCCACTCCGCCGCGGCTTTTGTTTGCTGATGATACCAGCTGGATAGTGAAGGCTGTCATTTGTAGTATTGACACAGTATCAAATAATGCAGTTCAACAGATACGTTCATGGGTTGTAGAAATAAACTGATGTTAAATCACAGTAAAACTAATTTTTTTACAATTCCTAACACATTATTTTACGAATTCTGACATTTTGATAAATGAGTCTGCACAGTTCAAATTTCTAGGTGTTCAGATAAACAGCAAGCTGTCGTGGAAAACTAAATTCTGCTTGATTTACCATTACAACAGTATCTGTAATAAGTGACTTTTCAAAACGAAAAATAGTGTACTATGCTTACTTTCCTTCACTTATGACTTACGGCGTTATTTTTTGGGGTAGTTCGACTGATACATGAGATATTTTTGCGGTTCGAGTAATGTGTGGTGTAAGTTCACGAACGTCGTGGCGACTCCTTTTCAGTAGTCTGGGAATTCTGACATAGACGTCACAATACGTAGGGGAAAGGGTTGAACCTTTGGACATTTTTTACATTTTAATTATTTTTATGCTATGTTTTGTTTTACAAGAAATTTGAATATTTACCCCATAACAGGCATCAATTTTAGGTAATGTTGAAGGAACAGCAGTTTACGCTAGCTTCAATATTTACATAATTACTCACCAAAAAAGCTTTTGTGACACTTGTCCCAAGGTACAACCTATGGTATCACCTTGGGACAGTGGTGGTTGTACCTTGTGACACGGTGATGTATTCCAATTTCTTAGTTTTATGAATGAAAAACTCGTATTGGAATTAGGTAGTAAATGTTTGTTAGTGCTTAAAACAAGAGATGGTGGGAATAAAATATTAAATGAATGAAACCCACGACACTTCACTGGGGCTGGTAGTTCTTTCACTATATTACTGCGGTTAACAGAGCAGATGTTCTCAACATTAGGGAATACAAAATGGTCCTTTGCTTCCTTAAGAATTTCACAGTTATATCTTCTTCTGTGTTTTGTAAAACTACTCCAGCATAGTACATATGAGATCTGCCACTGATGTCAACTTTTACCAAGACCCAACTACCTTGAGAACAAGAAAGTGTTACTTTTCTAGATGGGTAGAAGGATGAGAAATCCTCTTCTTCAGATGACAAATCAAATATGCTACCTCCAGATGTGCCAAGCTCGGGAATTCCTTCCTCAAAAGAAGTGGAAGATGAAAACTCCTTTGTCCGTTTAGTGCCTTCTTTCTTTGGGAAAGACTTCTTTTTCTGGTTTTCCTTTTTTTTCCTCTTCAATTCTTTGTTTTTATTATGTATCAGCGACAATCATACGCCTTCCAGGTATCCCAAGGAGCAACCAGAGAAGTGCCCCAAAGTAAAACCAAATACACAATAACAGAAAACCGTATCCTAACCTATGTACAGATTTATATCGTTATAACGTATGGTATCAATAGATTACTTAAATAATGCCCTACAACACTGTATTTTAGAAACATCAATAATGATGCTTAGCTTTAATTTATATCTTCTAAGTATAGTGGATAAATTTTACTTACAAACACGAAAACTTGTAAAACTCCTCCTCAGATCTCAAACATCATCCAAATACAACATCTCATATTCCCTCTGAAAATAGGCCTTCATACTTCTTAAAGTTTCCACTAGAGTGCACTGCCTTTATTAAAAAGTGTCCCAAGGTAAAACCGTCCCAAGGGAGAACTCTTTCCCCTATTCTCTTTAATGTCATTTGTTGTTAATAATATCAGCTTGTACCCACGAGTTAGTAGCTTTCACTCGGTGATTACTAGACAGGAGTCGAATCTACATTTGCATCACACCACCTTGACACTTGTGCAGAAAGGTGTGCAGTATCCTGCAGCATCCATTTCTATAAGATGCCACAAGAACTCAAGAATCTTAGCACTAACCCACGCTCTTTCAAATCTCATAGCTCACCCCTTTTATTCTGTCGAAGAACTCTTGAAAGAGTTAAACGATTAAGCTAATTCCTTTCTTCTGTTTCTGAAGTTACTGATTCTTTTCACTGAGGCTTAAGATGTGCAAGTTTTTCTATTACCAATCTTATGTTAAACTTCATGTATTAACCTGTTTCAATTGTTTTTCTGTCCCCCTGACATTTAAATATCTGCCATTTGGTCGTCCAGCCGACGGTTCAGTGGAGGTGTTACAGGGAAATCTTCCTCTGTGAAACAGCTTTGGGAAAATTTATTATTTCGGCCTTTTTTGTGTGATATTCTCTGTTTCAACGCCATTATGTCAACACAGTATCTGGACACATGATTTATGTTCTTTACTGCCAGGCAGGTATACAGAACTTTGCTTCCGAAATCGTTGAAAGACTCACGTGTGACCCTGATTGCCCTACGTTTTGCATCGTTTGATGTACGTTTGTCTGCAAGGCTTTGCTACGTTCGTATTTGCAGTGAAGTTCGGTTTGCTTTTGTAACAGCCTCGGTGTTTGAACTGTGGTGTATCTTTCCCAACTTGTATAATTTTACTCGGAACATATTCGTCTGACGCTTAGTGCGGTGCTCTTGAATTTCAGCCGCTGATACTCAGCATTGTAATAGCAGATAAAAAAAATTTCCTACTGAGCTGACTAGTACTTTACAATCTCCTTTTTCGCTTTAGCTAACCAGGAAGTTTTTTCTGGTATTGATTCCTGTGACGGTCTTATGGACGCTCATTCCTTGCTTTATGCTAATTCAGTCGATATGTTCGGGTCTATTAGTTATCAGCGGATCTAAGACGTTACCGGTGCGGCATTGCCGCATGACCTAAGCCTCCATGCGAACGACTGGACTGCCGTTTCCGTCGGAGGTTCGAGTCGTCTCTTGGGTGTGGATGTGCGTGTTGTCCTTAGCACAAGTTAGTTTAAGTAGTGTGTAAATTTAGGGACTGATGGCCATATCAGTTTGGTCCAACAGGTCTACAAACATACGATGTTTTTCTAACAAGGAGAGGAACCCTACTAGTCATCGCCGAATTCGTCCAAATTTATGGTACATGTAGGTGGTGGTGAGACACGAAAGTGCCCCAAGTGGGCACTCCAGACTCCAGATGGTGAAGCGTTTAGGAAATTAAAGGAAGTTTGATGCGGACCTATCACCATATGCATCAGCCGGCCGCGGTGGCCAAGCCGTCTGCGGCGCGCCAGTCACGGTCTGCACGGCCACTACGGTCGGGGGTTCGAATCACCCCTCGGCCATGGATATTTGTGATGTCCTTAGTATTAGCTAGTTCATAGGTAGTTTGTAAGTTTAGGGACTGATGACCCCGTAGTTAAGTCCCATAAGCCCTATAAACATTTCATCATTTTGAACACATGCATCTTATCAACTCTCCGTCTGACTGCATGTTTAGGAAGGAGTTTTTGGTTCAGCGTACAATATCGGATTTGTATTGAGAAGGTCGCGGGTTCATCTCCACCCGGCGGTAAATTTATTTCTGCTAGTTGGCAATGCATTCACCTACATATTATTCCAGTAGGGATCGTGAGGTCAAGATTAAATTAATTTTAGCCCGTACGGAGACATTTAAACAATCATTCTTCCTACGCTAAATATGTGAATGGAATGGGAAAAAATGTAATAACTGGTACAGTGGGACGTACCCTCTGCCATGCACTTCAGAGTCTTGATGTAGATGTAGACTGACGTAACAATTAACCGCAACATCATATAGGTTGTTTTATTAATTTATTAATTTATATATATTTATTTATTAATTTATTAATTTATTAATATATATATATATATATATATATATATATATATATATATATATATATATATATATATATATATATATATATATTATATAAAGGGTGGATGACATTCGGGGCTACAAACATTTCAAAAGGGAATGTAGTTAACGCGTACTTGGGGACGTCGTGTATGTAAATCGATACTTCCATTCTTTTGCAATAGATCAATTACATGTACCGTGGTGATATTCATAGAAGAAACAGGTGAAGCAGTAATTTTGACTGCATCTTGCGCACGTTATGAACGCCGCCCACCCCACGTTTTCATGATAATATGCTTGTTTTAAATAATGACGTTCCATTCTAATGTTGTGCAGATATAAATACAAAATAACATATATGATGTTGCGGATAATTTGAAGTCAGTAGTGTAAATATTGCCAAGGAACAAAAACATATTTGTAGCCTGGCGGAATTGAATCCGCGAACCTTTTAAGAAAAATCCGATATCTTACCGCTGAGCCAAACGCCGATTTTTAACCAGTCTATTTCTGGGGCAGTTGATATGGTGCATATAGTGATAGATGCGTATAAAACTTCCTTTTATTTACTAAACGCTTTGCCTTCTGGAGTTCCCACCTGGTGCACTTTCATATCTCACCACGCCCTACATGTTCCATAAATTTGGACGAATTCGACGATGACGAGTAGGCGCCCTCTCCTTGTAAGACTTTATCTGCAAGTGTTGGCGCTCTGTTTAACTGCTCGAGGTAATTTTCAAGTAAAGCACTTCGATCATTATTTCTCCATTATCTTAAACACTTGTATCTCTGTCTATATCCTGTAAGTTAAAAGTCTCCCCGATAACAGTAACACGACAAGGAAATTAATGGGAAATATGTTCCAAGGTTTATCTTAAATGTTCCGCCATCTTTGAAAATATTCTATGACCTTGTTCGAGTCATTTTTAACGCTGACCTTGGTCCAAATTATTTCAAATTACGGAACACAATAATTGAATACAGTCGTGTTATTTATCGCTACAACCACACCTCCTCGTTTAGAGATCAGCCTCTCTCTGTTGAATACGTTCCAGTCTGGGTTTCATAATTATTACTATTGGCATCAGTCAGCTTTCCAACCCTGGTACTATGTCGGCACTGTGACCCTGTAAAGGGTAGACCAGTTCTGAGATCATTCGCCAGGCGCAGGCCCGGTGGAATGGTTGGTCGCTCCAAGGCGCCTCGCTGCGGAGCGCGCGGTCGGAGGTTCGAGTCCTCCCTCGGGCATGGGCATGTGTGTATGTGTGTGTGTGTGTATGTGTGTGTGTGTGTGTGTGTGTGTGTGTGTGTTGTCTTTAGGTTAGTTTCAAGTTACTTCTTAGTAGTTTGTAAGCCTTTGGACTGATAACCACAGACGTCCAACAGATACACATAAATTTGAAAATTCACCAGGCGCTCCTGCACTTAACGTTTACTAGATTAACCTTTTTTCTCGCCGTACTACGGTTCGTCGTATTACAGTTCGTTGTACTGCCCAGTCGGGAATCAGCAGGTGTCTTGTCAGGCTAAGGAGGGATTTCTCTATAGTAAGAAACCCTCACGTGGACACTGTACCTACTGCGAAACCGTGGTAGCCTATGCCTGTGTTTTCTCCACGTATGATCTAGTCTGTCAGATTTACTTTGGAACTATGTGGACGCAGTATGGAATCCTAAACCACAAAAACACATCTATGTAGCAACACATAATAGGCAGCAAAGGGCAACAACACACAATGTCCTCACTTGACATGGCGCCGCGTTTTCAATAATGTGACCTTCGTACTGACGTGTTATCTCCCAAATAAATTTATCTGTAAGGTTTCCTTTCCTTCGCACTGTAGAAATTTGATATCCATCAGTGTGAGCGTATGTTCCAACTCTCTTAAGCTAGTGGACTGATTTCAGCCTAGCCGGCCGCGGTGGCCGAGGGGACTGAGGCGCTCCAGTCACGGTCTGCACGGCCACTACTGTCGGGGGTTCGAATCCCCCCTCGGGCATGGATATTTGTGCCGTCCTTAGGATTAGTTAGTTCAGAAGTAGTTTGTAAGTTTAGGGACTGATGACCCCGTAGTTAAGTCCCATAAGCTATACAAACATTTATCATTTGATTTGATTTCAGCCAAGCTTGAAACAAGTATTTGTTACTAACAGACAAAACTCGCCGTGGGTTTAACCCCTAATGAAAGAAACACAGACATATGGTCTAACCTCGTAGTTGAAAATCATGTATGAAATACGTAACATGTTTTCTACATCGGCCCTAAATATAGCAACACTGGAAAGCGGATAATGAGATACATACGGTTTTTAATTTAAACAATTAATGGAAAAAAATACTCTTATTAAAGACGTAATATAAAATTTCATTTTTTACTTACGTTCGAATACTAAAATGATTCCACTTAAGAACTCTGAAACATGCTCATTCCTAACTTCTAACACAATACAAAAATGAATGTACATAAGAATAAGGTAAAAAAATACATATCAAATTAGTAAATGAAAGGCCTAAATGTCAGTGTCTCGACAGTTCCCACAATCTGGTATAGAACACTCCAAGCATGTTATTTGGACACGTTGGTAACACGACTTTCGCCTTTTAATTGATGGGCAAGTGCTACATGTTTTTCTTGTTATTAGTCTGTTTCTCAATGAAAATAACAAAAATGGAAAGTAAATATACACCATTATTTTACGAAACAAAAGGATGTTATACGCACGATAACTATATATTTCAGCAATCTTCGAATCGCCACTGCAAACGACATCGTCGTATTGAAACAAACAAAAATTTGGTGGGACCAACTAAGTTACCTAACCTCTGACATTTGGTCCGTGAGATCGGTACGAGAGTTCTGCCTGGAATACTTTGAAACAGATTGACACACATGGCAACAAAGAATACTTGTCTTTGCCAACTCTACAGCTACTGATAATCCGAAGGAGCATGCTTCCCCGAAAAAGAAAAACTTATGCTTGTCTCCAATTTCCTAGCCGTCTGTGAAAACATGTCTGTGGTTACGGGATAAGAACCACGTACCTTCCAAGAGCGTGGTGGTAGGGGACAAGAAGAAGTTAGCTTGCAACGCGTAAGCAGCGAAATTCTTTTTATCTACTTATTGAGAAAGATTCCTCTCAGCAACACGTAATTTCAAACTTTTACGAAACATTTTCTCCCTGACAACCCTTGCAAAGTGAAGAAAGAAACAAGCATATCTGAAAAATGGTAGCACGGTACAGGAGCTGCTGAGGAGAACCGATTGAGCCCATTGTGAATGTGAAAGATAAAAACTTATATTTGCCAGGTATTTATACAATCACATCCTGATAATAACAGATATAATTTAGAGATACTAGTTTCAGTTCTAACTTTAGAATACAACTTCAACATTTTCATAACCAATAAGAATTTGAATACTCAGAGTTAAACTGGGAAAACAGATTACAACATTCCATCAGCTGAACTAATGACGGGTTATTCTACAAAACAAGAGAGAAGTATTAATACACATGCCGGCCGCAGTAGCCGAGCGGTCTGCGGCGCGCCAGTCACAGTCTGCACGTTCGCTACGCTCGGGGGTTCGGATTGCCCCCTCGAGCATGGATGTTAGTGTCGTCTTTACTATAAGTTTAAGTAGTTTGTAAGCATAGGGACTGATAATCAGCAGTTACGTCCCTTAAGCTTAAGAAACATTTGAACATTTTTTAATACACATGTTCTTGGACAATCTGAAAAACCATCATGACAGAGAATAAGTGAATAGACCAGAGTCATGTTGCTAAAGAGAATTTAGAACTTATTTGGGTAGCACTAAAGTAGTATGAAGTCCAGTGGATAACTTCTAACCATGACAGTAAACAGACATTAGTAATAACGCAAGAAACAGGATTCGCTTAACATTAATTCCCCAGTGGACAAAAAAATTGTTTACTCTCCTTGGTGCAAGCTTGGACAGCATTAAATAACCTAGTAGTCGCATACAAGTTGTCTAATATAAGCAGCTGTTCCTTCCTTTTTACAAACAAAACACAGACAGCCGCAAGGTCATTAATCACAGGAAAACGCACTAAGGCACAACTCAGTCAGTGCCATAGAATGATATGCGAGGCACAGCTCACGCCAAACAGCCAGTCAGAATTAGAAAATGTCACAACACGCAGATTAGGGGCACACCAGGCGGTCAGAATGGTACGAGCGTGGCACCTCACGATACAACAGCGACTTCCAGACGGACGCAGTGAAACTTCAGAAGGACGGATGCACGGCTCCCACCAGAAACGTTCCACGGCCACATACAGGCATCGATCGGCCCACCTCCAGCCACGGCCTGTTTATCGGACCGCAGCGAATCCAGCCCCGTCACACTCAGGTGGCCCCGCGCCACTACAGTAGGCAAACATAGCACGCGGGTGGCACTCGTCATGCCCTGTCGGTTTGCACTGCCACCCCCCCCCCCCCCCAACAGCACGCTGCTCGCACAACGCTGATACCACAGTCTAACATATACAGTCACGACACTCCCACAGAATTTTGTTATACGCTGCGATACCAGCGCTCCACGCGGCCGGCAAGCTATGTTCCTGAATACGGTAGTTGATGAGTGCGAATAGTATCGTTTAGATTGACTTCAGCATACTTTTTACATTAGGGAACGTATGTAGTGCCTGATAAATATGTAATAATTTAAAAATAGCTCCCTATTTGTCTTTCTTAAATTTCATAAGATCCCTGATAAGGTACGAAACGTTACATTACAGGACATTTAATTTACAGTCATCCTGTAACATACGGGCTTTAAATGAGTAATTTCATTTTCTATTAAAAATAAAAATGCCTAGGAAACACCAGGAGACATGCCCTTTGGCAGAGAGACGTTAATTTCTATGCAGGAACGTTAAGCATTCTTCATTAAAATTGCAGTAAAATCGGCGAGGGTGGAACATAGGAAACGTATATAGAATGCAATAAATAGGACATTTAACATACCAAATCAATCATCACAGATAAAACGTCACAGACATGGCAATATAACGATAACAGCAACCAAACTGTTTTACAACAAAGAAGAACCCAATTCCACAATTGTTGCTACATCTGAACCATCTGAAACGGCAAGAATCATCTAAACATTGTTTTTTTTTTTTTTTTTTTTTTCTTTTAAGGCTAAGGTAATTACACTTAAAAGAATATGCACGTAGAAGAAAGACGAGTGACGTGTAAAAATGTGAGAATTATTAGACTCCGTACCGAATTGATACACGTCAAAAACTGGCTGTCATAATAAGAACAGACCATAATAGAAATTTATTATACCATTATGTTTATATGCAACTTACTTTCAGCGAAATAAGCTGCAAATATACATATAATCGTAAGTATTTGTTCATGATGGTGTTGTTATTTATACCTTTGAATCGTTTAAATGAGGTTGTTTTTATGTTAATTTCCGTATTATGTTTGTCTCTCGATATTTCAATAATGCTTGTAACGTAAAAATTATTGCAAGTATTTCGTTAATTACGTACAAAAGCGATTATAAACAAACATCACAACTTCGGCAGCTTGCCCAACGCTAGGAGCGCTAGTGACGCAGCAACTGTCAGTTGGTAACAACTTTTACAGCAGTGAGTGTCGGGACTGTATGTGTTAGACTGTGCCGATACCCCGACTGACGCTCGCCGCCGTTGCGCCCTCTCTTGATAGCACCGCCAACCAATCACTCACGAGCAAAACTCAGTACTTAACCTCTTCAGTCCTGGTGTAGCGCGTATGCTACATTCGTTCCCGATTTTTTTTCCTGCAGCTAGCGAACGCCGACTGTATGTTGTTCTCTGAGGTCGGCGCAACACGATCTTGTTTGTCAGGCTTTTCCGTCGCGTCAACAGGTGGTAGGAGCAGTCAAAATTGTGATTTTCCACATTGGCGCCATGAGTCATAAAATACGAGGTATATATTGTGTTAATTTTGTGTTTTGAATATGAACTGGAAGGAACACGTAGATAATGTCGTGGGAAAGGCGAACCAGAAACTTCGTTTTATTGGCAGAATCCTTAAAAGATACAACAGAAGTGTTGCAAAATGTAAACTTTCACGGCCGGAATGGTCAAAATTACTAAAAATTTCCGGGCCGTTATGCCGGGTCTAGTGGATTTATTATTAAAACCCAACGTTTCGTCCCCGACTACGGAGGACAGCCAGGGTGTGAATCGGACATCCAAAAGTGCCACGATCCCCCTTGAGAATGTCCTCCGCACTCGGGGACGAAACGTTGGGTTTTAATAATAAGTCCACTAGACCACGGCATAACAGCCTGGAAATTTTTATTATTTTTTGCAACAGAACTACAAAAGAAACTGAAGACACTACGCTTGCCCGTCCATTTTTGGAGTACTGCTGCCCAGTGTGGGATCCTTTTCAGGTGGATTTGAGGGAGGACATCAAAAGAGTGCAAAGAAGGGCACCTCGTTTCGTGTTGTCACGATACTGGAGAGACAGCATTACGGAAATGATACAGGATCTGGGATGGGAATCATTACAATACAACAACGGCGCTTATCGCTGCGGCGTGGGCTACTTACGAAACTCCAATCGCCAACATTCTCCTCCGAATGCGAAAATATATTGTTAACTCCCACTTACATAGGTAGAAATGATCATCAGAATAAAATACGAGAAATCAGAGCTCGAACGGAGAGATTCAGGTGTTCTTTCTTGCCGCGCGCTATTCGAGAATGGAATGGGAGATAAATAGTGTAACGATGGTTCGATGAAACCTCTGCCAGGCACTTAAATGTGATTTGCAGAGTATCCCATGTAGATGTAGATGTGCATTTACAAAACACTGAATCGTTATATATTACGCAAACCCTTAAACTGTACCTTTATTTTTAGTTTTTACTACGATATTCTGCAGTTGTTTTACATGTGGAGCATATGGTACATTCGGCATTTAGCATCACAATGTGCCCTAGAGTAAAATTAATGAAAATGTAGATGTGGATTTTTTCCGTGCAGTGTTCTGCAGTTTACCATACACATAAAATACGTTGCTAATTACGATGAAACTGTTGATTGTTTAATAATGAAATGAAAATATGCAGAAAACTGTAAATATTTCAGTTTAAAGGACAGATTTCTTCATTCGAATATTTGTCAGTGGAAGAAATTTTGGAACTTCTGGAGACATTTAACCAATGTTACTCTGTTTTGGAAATTGAAGAGGAAAAAGTTTAGTGGACGATCTTTGATAGAGGAAGGGGATGTACACGTACAAGAAATTGAATGTTACGAAACAAAATCTTGGAAGGGAATTGTTGCGCCCACTGGTTCAGGGATGAAACACAAAAGTGGAGGCAGAAATCAGAAACACTACTGACTGATAGAAAAATAGTGGCTACTGATACAATCGTGGGAAACCGAATACCTAAATAATGCCAGTTCAAGAAGGACAATGATATGAAACGAGAGGTTAGGGTAAACAATGCCGAAATGAGATGAAAAAATGGCATTAATGAAATGGTTTAATAACAGAGCAATATACTTATCATCCACAAACCAAGGAATTTTAATAGTTGAAAACTGTCGCAATTGGCCGAAGAGAGACAATGCCAATATTCACGTTCCACGACCAAGTTTTGTGAAGTTATATCACAGTGACATGGGAGTAGTAGGCCTATTGGATAGAGTAATATCAAATATCAAATGATAAATAAAAAAAAATGGACAGTTAGGACCATTCACAACTTTTTTTTTTTAATTTTTGCATAGACAATGCATGGATTCAGTAATCAGAAACTGCTGAAACATTACGATGGCCTAAAAGACATTTTGTCACACCATTTCCAAAGAGATGATCAACTTGCTACTGAAACATATGAAGTGGCACATGAAAGTTGTGAAGTGTGCAATCATACTCTCAACCTTTTCCGCGCACAAGTGCTAGGACCAAAAATGCCATGTGAAAGCCAGTAATGAAGACTGATCAAAAAAGAAGATCAAGGTGTAGATCACAGTGCTGCAAAGGATTTACTGTTGTAATGTGTGCTACATGTAAAGTCAATCTTTGTTTCATTTCGGTTCGTAACTGTTTTTATTAATTTCATAGAAAATAAACGATTAAGCATTTCAATGTTGTATTAAAATCAGTTTGATATGTAAGAAACACTTCAAAAAAAATCTTTCATATAAATTAATACAAGTTTTTGCTGTTTATTTTCTCTTGTACCAACTATCCACCAACTTTTCAATCTATGCATTATGTACGAACAGTGATCCAATGTAGCACATATGCTATATAGTATTAAAAGTTACTGTAATTTGTCAAAAAAAGTACCTATTTCTGTTATTTGGTACATGTTGGAACTATTAAAACTGAATCAAGTGATATTTTTTCATCATATGTGATCTCGGGTCTGAAGAGGATAAGACGCGAGAGGATGATCGCTGCACGCTATGGTTCAATATCATGTAATTTTATTCCGCTCCAGACAGTGAAGCTACGGTCTTTGTTATGACGTTAAAATATATTTCTTCTGCACTACTGGTTATAATCACAGGACATTTTGCTCACAATATGTTTCAGGAGGAATAGTAGTAGTGGTAGTACAGACGTACTGCAATAAAAATGCCCTTTGATATGCATAGATACAGATATTACCATGTATCCCAGACTGACTGAAAGGGAAGGCAAATGGGGCCGTTAAAAGTCTGTTCTTCAAATATTCCGCCACCAAGTCCAACGCAGTTTTGATGTCTCTTGACAACATCACGTGTAGTGCTCCTGGGGTCGTAATTGCCTTTTATGAAGGCTACTCTATTCGTAATTCGAACGATAAAATCTGCTCTTGTTTCCTTTTTCTTTGTAGACATTGCCTTTCAACAATCCCTAAACGCAAAAATCCAATGGTTATGCCCACTATCTACCGATCCATCCATCGGGAAGTGTCACATTTAGATGATGTTTCTACTGATGACTACAACGTGCAATAGTCTTATGACAATGTAAGAACACACGCATTCTTGTATACAAGGGAATCTCTTCCAGTAGTAATGGAAGCTCATTCTCAAGAATGCGTAAGCAACATACGCGGTAACACAACAGGCACAGTAAGCAGATTGATTATCAAGTCACTCCATAAATTTCCTGAGAAGCGGTCCTAAAATGTGTCTGAACAATGGTGTGTGGGATTATTTCGGACCACTTACGTCAATTATCAGTGGTGTGGCTGCCGTCGCTAGTGAAATTTACTTCACGAGGGAATAAAAATAGAATTGTCTGTTGATTTTCTCTATTCAGAGATAAAATTCAAATAGTATACCTTTATCTCATGTTCGAAAGTACTGAATGAGGTGTGAATAATACGCAATCCGTGCATACGTGATGTTCGTCATGCTCTTGTATGTGTAGCGTGCAGAAATTCTACGTGTTCCCTTTTTAAGGCTTACGTTCTCAAAATTGTTCAAATGTTTATTAATCTTATGGGACTTAACTACCGCAGCGGAACGGCCGAGAGCATTGAGGCGCTATGCCACGATGCGTGAGGCCGTTCCCCGTCGGGGGTTCAAATCCCCCCTCGGGCATGGATATATGTGCTGTCTTTAGTATAAGCTAGCTCATAAGTAGTTTGTAAGTTTAGGGACTGTGACCCCGAAGTTAAGTTCCTTAAGATCTACAAATATTTGAACATTTTTACAAACTACCTATAAACTAGCTTATTCTAAAGACAACAAAAAAATTCATGCACGAGGGAGGATTCGAAACCCCTACGGGGAACGCCCTCACGCATCGGAACATAGCGCCTACGTTCTACCGACTAGTTAATGTCTTAAACTTCATTCATAGTCTGTTCAATTAAATGTTCAAGTGCTTTCACATCGGCATAGTCAGCATGTATTAATACGTCAGCCCTGTTACTATGCTACAGTATAGTATAATTGGGGAAATCATAATGAAAAGGTCAATGTATAAAAAGCTCGTCGTTGCTCTACTCCTGACATTCGATAAATACTCCCAAATCAACTAAAATGCGTTGAATTAAGCTGTACCTTTGTGCTCAATAAAATTGGATGTATGTTAAAATGTGACACACAGTTCAGGAGATACGGGGTTAACAACAAAGTGAATAAAAATTCTCGACATTACGTATAAGGTTTTAATTTACTACTCTGTTACAACTAACTATTTGCAATATGTTTTAGAGAGCATCAACACATAGCGTTGATATACCTTCCAAATTGTAGCATAGTACGACACATACTTCAGGCTGTATTACGTTGTATACAATGCTTCGTAATTTCTGAAGTCTCTGGGAGAGTGAATCATGACAAAAACATTCAACCTGATGCGCAAGGTGTATACTAGCGAAATAGCCTGACACTTCTAGAAGAATGAAGTAATTGCAGTTCAGAATAAATCACACACGGGCAGGTGTGAAAGTTACAGAACTATCAGTTCAATAAGTCATGGATGCAAAATAGTAACATGAGTCATTTACAGAAGAATGGAAGAACTGGTAGAAACAGATCTCGGATTCATCTATGGTTAAGAACGGTTTCGACTGTGTTGATTGGAATATTTTCAAGTTTGATGTCAGAAAGGGTAAAATACAAGAAAACAAAAGTTATATAGGACTTATGCGGAAACCAGATAGTTTGGCATGGACACACAAATAGCCAAAGCCAACGATTTTAATGCTAATGACTTTGAGTCGTTGTTTAACAAATTACGACAGCCAAGTCACAGCCTTTGAGTTCCACATCATAAATTTACGAAAATGGCATACATTGTCAGGGTGTCAGACAGAGCAAATAAATTATTCAAAGACTGTGATTTGACCATAGCCTTTACAACTAATAACCTTCTACATACAGGCTGAAACGATTGAGAAAAGCAATCATCAATATTATTGCTATGGAGTTTACAAAATATCTTGTGATAACTGCGAAAAACATTATATTGGGCAGACAGGTCGCAAGTTTAGCATCCTTTTCAGAGAACACACAACAGGCACTTCATCTGAAAAATCCGTTTTTGGCCAACATCTAAGTCAGCACCATCAATCTGAAAGTCCACTCACCCGAAACATGAAAATTCTTCATATTATGTCAAAACGACTGCTGCTCGATAATTTAGAAGAGATTGAAGTCTATACTCACTACAAAAAAATAATCCTGCATCCCTATTAAATTAGCAGTTAGATTTTAGAGAAAGATATTTTCTTTACTTCTTTGATGACTTGCTATAGAATGGTTAGCTTCCCTGTTCTTATTGTTTTAAATTGACAATCATAATAGCATGCACTGTTTGTTCTCCGCCTTTTAGGAATTTTTGTATAAACCTTCATTTTATTATACTGTTTTATGTCTAAAAACCTGTTATTCTGTTGGACCAAGAACTAGTGGTTCTGGTAATAATTTCGTAATATTTAGTTTCATTTTACCTCATTTTTATTAACTTAAATATTTTAATAGGTATCACTGTTGACTTATCGTCTACTCTGTCGTGTTATTACGCATTTTAATATGTTGACGTACCAAAGTTGTAATTTTTGTCATTCATTTATTTTGTCGTGCTATTAGATTTGTAACCATTTAGGTTACCCATTTAACTTTAGTTTAACAAAACCCAATGTATCCATTAACCAAGCAACTTGCACGCGTACGTCAGCCTTATGTTAGCTTTGTTATATCACCTTTTTAGTTTTAATTCTCACGTCTTATAGTTCCACATGTTTTCGTAAAATGACGTGTCTTTTATGACACTTTTAAGCCAATTTCAGTCTGAGTTGATTATGTACTACTAATACTCCAGCTGTTTTCAATCATTTTAACCAGCAGTATCCTTTTATCGGTGTATATGGCGGAAGTAATTACTATACTATCATAAGTCTATTAGTGCTCAATAAATATTGCTTAATTCTGCCGTCACCAGTCTACAAAACGGCTAAAAATACACTTATAGAAGTCATTAGGTACAACTGCGGGGCTCACACATGGTTCACTGGCGCTCCGCAGCCCCTGTTCATCGGCGCATCGTTGACGTTGGCTGCTACCCGCCTTCCGCAGCGTCATCTTTGACCGAACGTATTTTTATAAGCTTTCTGTAAATACCCATAGAGGGCAATGGCGCCACATACTGCCGATTTTAATCGTCAATTTTATTCTATGTTTCCTCTAGATTTTTAGTGTTACGAACATACCGTTTTATACAGAATCAAAGTAATAATTTTAACTATATAATTTTATTACATTAAGACACAACCCTTGCTATACTTTGGCTTACGTGACGAGCGGTGGGCGAAGCATCCTGTACTTAACTGTGACCCCTAACTGCCCTCGTCAGCAGTTGACGCCTGCTCCGGCCACCTCCCCTGTCCACCAATAAGGGTAAAAACTAATTTTCACTGCGCGCCGACTATTTAGGCGGGCGCAGCGACACGAGACGGCAATTCTCCTCCGACCGCCTCCGAGAACCACTGCCGACGGATCGCAATTGACGACTCCAGGGAAGAGTTCCTGCTTGCGACGCCGCGCCTCCAGGACTTTCCGCAACGGAAGATATCGTCCGGCTCTGTCTCCACAGCCCATTCTCGTAAGGCTGTCTTCCAGGCTTGTGGCTGCTCTTGAAAGATTTTTGATGTGTATTTGCAGTTTCGGTCTTGCTTCCAGAAGTTATCATTTTTGTTAATAAACTTGTGTATATCAGACTACCGAAATTCGGATGGTGATAATAAATAATACAACCTCTCTGTCAAATGGCGGTCAAATCATTTAATCCGTGTCTTTTTAGTTCTTAATATTCTTAAGCTATATATAACACCAATGTAGTTTAATTTTGTCGTTATTACTACAGATACTTCCTATATTAGACAAATAACCGGTATTTTTATAATATGAAAGAAATCGTCAACCCATAAGAAGTAGACAAATGAAAGCAAGACACTCGGCACATTTGTACTATGGAATGGTACCGTTAATAAGTGATCCCCCAGGCAACAAGGCATTTATCCCACTGGCAGACGATTAGTTTCACTCACGTAGATTGATGTTGGCCGCTAACCAAACCGGACCTTCCGGTCCATCTGATCTCCATGCGTGTCTTCCTTCTGTTATCTACTGATGTGAGAAGTCATATGCTGCCAAAGGCTGGCTTTACGGCCGATGCTGCATTGTTTCCCCAATAAACAGTTGAAGCGTCCGATTTTCAGTACACGAGCGTGACTTCATCCGCAACAGAATAATTCTGCCATTCAATATCATTTCATGCTAACAACTACTGACTGGAAAACTACTATTTATTTGTGGTACAGTAACTTCTGACTCTAATGCAGGTTTTCAGGCACTAGTCAGGCGGCAGTCGTAAAAGGAGGCAATATTAAAATCTTAACTGTTTCACGTGGAAGTCTGTCATCACATTCTGTAATCACATTCTGAGGACGTCTATGGAACCACCTCATGATTATACGAACATAACTAATCATAATATTTATTTAACTGATTTTAGTCGAAGCCGGGTGGATCTGTATGTTTTTGTTAGGTTTGTAACTTTTTGTTAGGTTGCTTAATTTATCACATTATATCGTTACCTGCAACGTTTAAATTTGCGTGTTGGGACGCTATGCGTGATTCTCCTGCGATCCTTCTCTCATACTAGTCTGAATTTTACTTGGTTCTTAGAATCACGTTTCCTACTGTACTCCACTACTCGTCTGCCAGTTTTATAAACTGTACCACTGGCTTCACGCCTTATGACTCTTCTCGCTAGGCGGCGCCTATTGTTAACCCGTTTTGAGTTTCGAGCTTGCACCTAAGTTTTTACTCCGCCTGCCACGTTACTGTGTGTTGCGAACGGTATTTTAGAGTACAACGATTACCGTCTGTTCCCGTTCCAGGCGCGTATATATAGCGAGAAGAATGATTACTGGTTAGTCTCCATGGGAACTGGGATCCATTTTTATTTTCGTATACTTCTCGCGAGATACACAGAGGAGGAAGCAATAGGTTGGCCTATTCTTACGTCTTTCGCAAATTTAACAGTAGACTGTCTCCTACAGCCTCTACACTGGAGGTGATAACACATGACCACGACGCTTTCGTGCTTATTAAATAAACGTGTGGAGACACGTGCTGCTTTTCTGTAGGTCTTCAATGTTTCCTGTATTCTTAAAATACGGCAGTCCAGATCACAAGTTGTTGCGTTTTAGTTGGCAACCGGTTTCCGTCATACAGGACCATCATCAGGCCTTTGACACTGTAATATAACATAGAGAGATAGCAATAATTACATTCTACATTAAATAGTAAAATAACTGATAAAATGACAATAGTTTTTACCAGGTTACTTTCCATGATTTGCGCTCCACGACTGTGATATGTTTCCAATACTCTGAGAATTTTCAGCTATCAGTCGTCTTTTTTAAAATTCTTTATTGGCAAATCATGATTTCGACAAGTAACGGGCCATTATCAATGCATGTGTTTAGCTGTAGATGTATTAATGTGGAAAAACTCACACCACGCCAAGTATGACAACCGGACATTGTTGCCGTTTCATATCTACATACACACATATTGAATGGCAGAATTATTCTGTTGCGGATGAAGTCACGCTCGTGTACTGAAAATCGGACGCTTCAACGGTTTATTGGGGAAACAATGCAGCATCGGCCGTAAAGCCAGCCTTTGGCAGCATATGACTTCTCACATCAGTAGACAACAGAAGGAAGACACGCATGGAGATCAGATGGACCGGAAGGTCCGGTTTGGTTAGCGGCCAACATCAATCTACGTGAGTGAAACTAATCGTCTGCCAGTGGGATAAATGCCTTGTTGCCTGGGGGATCACTTATTAACGGTACCATTCCATAGTACAAATGTGCCGAGTGTCTTGCTTTCATTTGTCTACTTCTTATGGGTTGACGATTTCTTTCATATTATAAAAATACCGGTTATTTGTCTAATATAGGAAGTATCTGTAGTAATAACGACAAAATTAAACTACATTGGTGTTATATATGGCTTAAGAATATTAAGAACTAAAAAGACACTGATTAAATGATTTGACCGCCATTTGACAGAGAGGTTGTATTATTTATTATCACCATCCGAATTTCGGCAGTCTGATATACACAAGTTGATTAACAAAAATGATAACTTCTGGAAGCAAGACCGAAACTGCAAATACACATTGAAAATATTTCAAGAGCAGACAGTAGCCTGGAAGACAGCCTTACGAGAATGGACTGTGGAGACAGAGCCGGACGATGTCTTCCGTTGCGAAAAGTCCTGGAGGCGCGGCGTCGCTGGCAGGAACTCTTTCCTGGAGTCGTCAATTGCAATCCGTCGGCAGTGGTTCTCGGAGGCGGGCGAAGGAGAATTGCCGTCGTGTGTCGCTGCGCCCGCCTAAATAGTCGGCGCGCAGTGATACGTGGCAGTCTCAAGCTGTTCTCACGTGACTGAGCGGATGGAAATAGTTCGGGTGTCGTGCGTTCTCTGACGGAGCTCGTCGAGTCTTCTGGTGACTCCGGAACGGCCGCTGTGGGACGCCTCGCTGTTATGCATCCGTGCGCTCTTCCCCTGCTTTGCGGGTTGTCCACTCGCAGGCGAACCACTGGTACGTGACAATTGGGTTAGCGAAATTAATTAAAACTTTATTTTTTTAATGAAAAGCAATAAATAGAATTGTAAAATAATAGAGGTTCTCTAGGATAATAATAATCCATAAAGGCATAGGTGCCTAATATCGCTTCACAAAATCGTTATTACAAGTTTCGCCAGATCTTGCATAGTGTTGATACTTCATAGTTCACATGTCAGTCATTGGTCTTGCGTCTTGCATGATGGTAAGAATGTAATCGGGGCAACAGTAAAAACAACACCAATAAAAATGTTCCGAAATACTATTTCACTTAAAAACAGAATGGCGCCTTCAAGTCAAACAGTATGTGATTGCAGGCTTTGTCGGCGTATTTCGGCTATGAATTCTTCAAGGGTTTTCAGCCGAGTGGCGTCGTCGCCTAAATGCTACGTTTCAATGAGGTGTATACCCATCATCTTCAGGCGAAGGTGATGGATGCGCAATACATTGAAACGTTGCATGTAGACAATAGCGCCACTCGGCTGATAACCCGCGAAGATTTCGTAGCAGCATATGGGAATTTCAGAAAAATGTTTCTCAACACGCTGATGTTCCCAGAATCCTGCTGTTATGACGCAAGACCTGTACTTCAAGCAACTAACTATTAGCAATGTGTAAGATCTTATGTTGATAGCCTAGATTTACTAAACCTGGTATTGAAACCTTTTTAAGTGATTTTAGGCAACGTTAGCTTATTTCATGGCAAATAAATAAATACATAAAATAACAAATAATAACAAAAACAATAATAATAATAATAAAACGCAATTAATATCGACCTCAAAGATTACAAAATGAAAATGTTGGCAAAGTAAAAGTAGTAGAGTTTTACATATAAATTAATTGTATCACTACCGTCAACCAGTTCTTAAAAGAAACTAAATATCATATAAACTTTCGAAATGACATCTAGAAAGTACTTGCAAACAAATCTCTTTTATTTCACTTACTTCACAGATGCGCTGCACTTTCTTGGAAAGTTTCCGAGAAATGTAAAATTTTTATTCGTCTTCTGTAATATCGTACCGTAATGCAATTCCCCGTTACTCTGGGATGAACTGCAACAGGAGTACGGCTTACAGGTGAAAGAAACTTTTCTTCCGGAGAATGGGTATACAAAATGTAAGAGACCCTCCCAGCAGGCCACGTACGGCGATACTCGGCGTGGCTACAGCGATTGGAAGACAGTGCGCGGTTACTCGGTCCGCTTGGCCGCTGTCCCTCCACGCCGTGTTGTCGTGTGCCTGTGTAGGCACTATCGCCCAGCCTGGAAGCTGCCTGTTGTCATAGAAACCCCTGTGGAGCGGCCGCTGGCTAAGACCTCTTCTCGGATGGCGTGCTAGTAGATGGTTGTCAAATGTTCAAATGTTTGTTAAGCTTATGGGACTTACCTAAGGGGTCATCAGTCCCTAAACTTACAAACTACTTATCAACTAGCTTATCCTAAGGAGGGCACAAATATCCATGCCCGAGGGGGGGATTTGAACCCCCGACCGTAGTGGCCATGCAGATCGTGACAAGCGCTTCAGTCCCCTCTGCCACCGCGGCCGGCTAGTTGGTTGTCACGTGGGCTGGCTAGGCTGCCATGTTCCCATTGTGGACGGCTATGCGAGCTGTCATTCTGGCACACAAGTTTGAATCCAATGCATGTTCGTCTCTGCTGGCGTTGGAATGAGTCCCAGTAGTGGTCATAGGAAGGCAGGGACTGCATTCGGCTGCATTGTAGAAATTCCAGGTGACTGTAACTGAATAAAGAGACTATCATTCTCTGTTAGTCAGTGATCGAGTGCGCACAACGTCGGCATCGATACTTCCGACCCGAAGTACCTCCTGGTGCTCCAGCCCGGAGTATTCATAGTGGCTGCTAGTGATGGCGCATTTGTTATTAATGTTTCTCTCGTTAATTTAAGCATTACATGCTCCGTTTCAGCTCTATCATCAGTCTTGACCGAGACCGCGTTAGCTCACTCGTTTTTCAATTTACCTGACGTTAGACTCTCCTGTAAAGATTTAATATCCGAGTAATCGAATTTTATTAAAAGCAACAACTAATTTTAATGATGTAAATTTTTTGTGGAGAACCTTTCTTTTCAAATTTGCTAATTTTTCAAATAACATTGCTTTGTATGGTTTATCCACGTACCTGTATAGAAATTCCAAGTGCATTATATGGTGCTGCAACTACATATACATTTCATTGCTCATTGCGCGATAGATAAAAGTTCAGTCATAGTTTTGAAAGAAATCAGTTACTACCTTGCCATATAACTACTTATAATTAGCTCATTTCTTCTATATATTTCGGATAGGAACGTTTAGGTGTGGCATTAGTCAAAATTTGTGACAGTGTTTCTATAAATCATCAGTACAGTTTAAGTGATTTCGTTCTAAATTCAAATCTAGTAGATTTAATTGATAAACCCATTCAATGAAGTGTCACCTAAAGATAGCTAACTTTGACAGAATCAAAGTAATCATTTGTTTCATGGTAAGCAGAAAGATTTAATAATTTTCAGCAAAGACGTATCTACTAGTCAGTGTTCTTTATGTAGTCCTTTGAATAGAGATCATAATAATAATTAATTTCCTGCTTACTTGTAAAGAGCATTGGGAACAGCACTAACCGTAACATCAGTAGATTTTTTTAAAATATTTTTTGTCACTACTAATTATAAGTTTTTTAGTAATTTTGTTTGTGAGTGGCGCTTTTACTGCAATTCTACATCCCACGATACTCTCTTTATAGTATCAGAAAGTAACTGATGAGATGAGACTTGTCTTTACAATAATTGAAATAAATGTTTGTTCAAATGTTTGTTAAGCTTATAGGACTTAACTACGGGGTCATCAGTCCCTAAACTTACAAACTACTTATGAACTACTTACGAACTAGGACGGCACAAATATCCATGCCCGAGGGGGGATTCGAACCCCCGACCGTAGTGGCCGTGCTGACCGTGACTGGAGCGCCTCAGTCACCTCGGCCACCGCGGCCGGCAATAATTGAAATAATTCCTGCTTTCATTTGAGTCTTGTTTATTTTTGTGATTGCTATTATTATTATATTTTGTTTGTTTGTTATAAAACTGGTGACAAAATTCTTCCACCCCATATTTATTCAGTACCAAGCTTCCAAATTTAACTGCATTTTTTTTTACTTTATCACTGCTTGGTATTCTCATGCCTCATTAGGCTGGCGACCATGTATATTTTTTTATTAATTAATTATCCTATTAATAAATTTAATTGGTACATAAGCCAATTTCATACTTCATAGTAACCAAATTCCCTTCTACTTCCGTATGCTACATCTGTTTCAAGCATAGCTATTGCCTCCCACAATTTATTTCGTGTTTGGGTAAATCTTTGGAGAGTTTCGGTACAAGTCTTGTCCTTAGGCTAGCACGAGTGCTACTCTTAGTGGCGCATGACTGCTCGATTAATCGCGATCGTGTCACAGTCACAGTGGACCTATGCTAAAATCAATAGGTACATAAGGGTAAACATTCACGTCATGGAGTTTCATGGTGACCAATCTCAAAATCACGAGGTAGGACCGTCATATGGTGCACCTAGCTATGCGGGATTCCATAGCGAACAGCACCCACAATACGTGGCCATGACTGAAGTCCCTGGTACAAATTTTAAGTTCCCATTCACTGTCTATCATCTCGCATCTGCTGGACTGCGTTAACATCCTGCTATTCATCGACTGGAGAGGTGCCGTTCTTGGGTGGCATGGGCAGAGGACGATTGTCAACGCATCATCAGTGATGAGACCGGCTTCTCCATAACATTCAATGATAAGCGTGTTCGGGCATGCCAAGTTTTCGGAGAGACACACACATCTGTAACCGGTGGCATCAAGGTATGGGGAGCCACAGGCTATGTGTTCACGATAGATTTTGTTGCCTTTCGGCAGACACGAACAGCTTAGCGATACGAGATTGATATTCTGAGTCCCCATTTCCCATCCATGATGGCGCAGCTGGAACAAACAAGATAATGCACACAAACATTCAGAAATACGTGCTATATATACTGAGGGCCCTAAATGCTAATAGGACCTTCTTTATATTTGTTTGGTTTAGTTTTGGATCATATAGTCATATCGTAGCGTAGCACTAATTTCACGCGTCATTGGTTGTTTCCTAGAGGTATTTGCTACCAGATATCTACGAAAATTCTACAGTTAGTTTCCGGGGGAGGAAGTGGTGCCCGATAGCTTTTTTGAAGTACGTGGTGCAGATAAAGAAAGACACCAGTGTGTAGGAAATGTGGCTACCTCTGGAGACTCTCAGTCTCGTCTTATTACCCAGGGCTTCCTAAGCGGTCTACTGTTGTGAATATGTGTGCGAACATTACAGTTTAAGTTCACTTATAACATACATAGCGCTATAAATAAGGCAAATAACAACGAAGCCAAACAAAAACACTACAATTTTAGAACAAAATTTCTGAAGAAACAGATGAAATTATTTTTAAAAAAATACGTCTCTTTTCCTTTTGTTTCCTATATACCATGTGAGGTATGAAACCGTACGTTAAAGGACAGTTTGCTAATGAATCTCTTGCGCATATATATATATATATATATATATATATATATATATATATATATATATATATATATATATATCACAGAGATAGAGAGACAGAGAGAGAGAGAGAGAGAGAGAGAGAGAGAGGCAAGAAGAGAGAGAGACATTGAATGCAAGAATAGATGGACAGATTTTGGACTGAGATGGATTAATACAAGAAAATTTATGTTATTAGTAGCTTGACCAGCCACAGTCTCAATTCAAATATAACATGAAACTACATCGATTGAAAAGCATACCCGGACAAATTAAGTTTTTCAGCTAATAATGATATTGAACATACTCTGCAATTGAGCAAAAACACCAAGGCTAGGAATTAAAGTTATGAAGGAATATGTTGTATAGTACATATATACACAACGGAATTAATAGGTTATGAGTATGTTTGTACAACGGAAGTGAATGACATTATGTCACTGCAACATTTGACCCCTTGATCATCGCAAACTTGGTACCCAGCGTTAGAAACAAGCGTTTTCATTATTTGTTTTTCAGACACACCGGTGGACAAAATCGACACAAAAATGCCTGAGGAAAAAAACGTTCAAATGTTTGTATAGCTTATGGGACTTAACTACGGGGTCATCAGTCCCTAAACTTACAAACTACTTACGAACTAGGACGGCACAAATATCCATGCCCGAGGGAGGATTCGAACCCCCGACCGTAGTGGCCGTGCAGACGGCGACTGGAGCGCCTCAGTCCCCTCGGCCACCGCGGCCGGCTATGCCTGAGGAAATCGCCTATAAGACGCTAGTGAAATGTTTCATTCCTCGAGGGGGTTGATTTCCACACTTTCAAAAATCCAAAGGGATAGTAGGGTGACCAACAGGAATCAACCCATCTCAAAGAACATCGCGAGATGGCTACCATCTCGAATGTTATCCAACTTTTTTGGAGTGTAGAGCGAACACAGTTTCTATAAATATGTACAGGGCGGAAACGTTTTGACGAAATTGAACGTGATAGGGTAAGGTGCTTACGCATTCAGAGCAATCCGGTTAAGCACTTTCATCATGAACCTATCTAGTACCTTTTATCAGACTCTGAGATATGGCAGTTTGGTTACAACTGTCGACTTGTTGCTACTTGTTGCCCAGCAGAACAGTGACGTTGTAGAACGCCACGCTTTCCGATTTATGCGAGATGAAGACAATAACGAAGTTTCGTACAGTTGGCTCTAAAAATATTACTGTGCAATGTAGTTTTTGGGGGTAATTTCGGCATTGTGTGTCGTTGTCCGATAAAACAGAGTATCATGACGACCCCCAGGAGCTACATTACTTCATATGACGTTTAGAGCAGTAGCGTGCTGTCGCTCAAGAAGAAAAAAGACCACTTCATGTAGCATTTTAACCCCTGGCAGCCAAGTCGCAATATGTGGGCACAGGCCTGCACCTAGATAAGAGTTAATTGGTGTGGAGTGCACGATCGGGTGTGACATAAGTTCTGTATCGTTTCAGTGAACTACGAGAAAGATTTCCGGAGCGGCAGGGGAATGGCACCATTCAGAGACTGCCCGCAATCCGATCAGACAGATGGGAATAGCGACCATTTTAGCGGACACGATATATCCCATTAAAGCGCATCGCATCGCCGAGTAACAGGCACCACACACCAGTGGTAAAAAGAATTGAACAGAAGATAACAACACACACACACACACACACACACACACACACATACAAAATCATTGCAGTATACTACTACGGAACAATGTACTGCAGTAACAGCCGTACCAGCCGCCACTGCAGTGCACTTACAATAGCAATAGAATGAAGTGTTATAGCAGGCGTATTATGTTGTAATTTCAGACACATGGATGGAGCAGTAAATCCAAGCATCAGCTACCGAGTGTTAAATCCACCGCTATTGAGGGTCAGCCTGTTAGTCTAAAGAAGCAAGAGGTAGCAGGGCAAGTAGTCGGACTTGACGGTTCAGTTATAAACAAATGAAGTGTTGAGGGGGCTACAATGAATGAAAAAGTTTCAACTACATTTATAGATATTAAATGAACCAACAGCACCACCAGACAAAAACTACAATTGCAAATAATTTTCAAAATGAAATGCTAAGATCGCACATCAATAATTTATTCACTGACGACCGGTTTCGGTGAACTGTGTCACCATCATCTGGTCAGATACATATTACAAGCTGGTCATCTTGTTAAAAATTTGGTACAAAATAACAAGTGGAACATTGTACTTAGTCACTATATAAAAAAACACAAGTTAACATGTATAAAATAACAACTGCAACATTGCACTTATACACTATATAAAAAATACACAAATTAATTTGTGTATTTTTTATATAGTGACTAAGTGCTATGTTGCACTTGTTATTTTAAACCAATTTTTTTTAAACGACCAGCTTGTAATATGTATCTGACCAGATGATGGTGACACAGTTCACCGAAACCGGTCGTCAGTGAATAAATTATTAATGTGCGATCTTGGCATTTCATTTTGAAAATTATAAAACGATCAGATCGCCTCCAAACCCGAATATGTCACGTAATCTTACAATTGCAAATGTCTGTAAATGGAAAACCATTTTAATATATATATATGTATCTACATATACATATACCTGTAGCTGTTATCGCAACACGTATGCTGATGATGGAAATTTCCGAAACGTGTCATTTACGTCATTCTATTCCTCAAATTCAACCAGTAATTTTTCGCGATATATCCATCTTCTCTGAAGCACTACCAATCAATCATAAACTTACGTATTACTTGGGAGGTGTGTACATTTGGTAATAGGTCATATTGACAAAAGTAATAGCAATGTTATTGCGGGATTTGGTGATACGTGACTGATTTTTTGTTTCAAAAATGAAATATGCTTTTTTATGGTGAATTTCACTACTTTTCCTTGCTGAGCTGTTTGTTATGATTCGGCATAGTTCTAAGGGTCAAATCTCGTCAGCGCTATGTTTGGTGCCCTATTAAATCAAACACTTCCAGCATTTCAGTGCACAACAGCTGTAAATACGAACAACAAAAATTTAAACAGTATTGCAAATATCGTTACTGACGTTTTACATTTTAACTATTTAAACAAGTTTGTTAACACCAAACTGTTGGCATCCTTTAATGCAACGATTATCATACTCTCATGAACAGTAAATTTCTGTATGGACACGTTGTAAATCGTATATAAAACCCGCAAGTAGAACGTCTTGTTAAAAGCACATCAGATGGAGTGTACTGTGTAATCTCTGCCACTAATTTATTTCGTAAATTATTTCCTTGGGGCACGACATATTACAAAATATCGTTTCCCCAGGGAACAAAAGTTTCGAAACACATTTATCAGTTTAATGTAATTAACATTTGACGTTTAAAAACCTTGTGTAATATGCTCGCCTGAGTATGCTAACAAATGACAATTTAATGTATTTTTTAAAAGTTAGATTTTTTTCTAAATATCTGTCTTATTTTGTATGGTTATCTACTCGTTCCTATACATTTAAGTAATGATTGTATTTTAAGTGTAAGAATCCTTTAAATAATCCTCAAATCAAGAGGGAGCCAGGCAACAATTGCCTGCAAGTTTAGCTATGTAGGTGACTGTAAGCATCTACTATAGTTGAACATGTAACGCATAGCTTAAAGCTCATTTTATGTATTGTAACTATTATGAAAATTTTAGGCAGTATAAATGAGAATGCAAATCAGAGTGGAAGTGCTGCTGGAGGTATGCTGCCTTTATAGCAACTATTGCAAAAATGACTTTAGAAAGGTTGTTGGGCTGCAGTAATGATGAAGATAGTGCTGAATTCTATATTCCTCTTACGCGTTTTGGGCGATGCACAGCACCAGAGAGTCTAAACAAAATACAGATATAAACAAAAATTACAAACATGGTTTCCTTGGAATATAAAAGCGAAGTAGGGTAAACCAAGTTTATATCCAAGTTCGGCGCGTGCTATGTGTTCACTGAACTCCCAGAGAAAAGCTTGTAGTGAAAAAAGAAAATAAATAAATAATAGTTTTTAAACTATCATTATTCATTTTGTTTCCTATCACATCATTTTATATTCATATTGAAAGTATTTTTATCGCATGAGAAACGTTTGACGTCGCGGAGACGGCACGTATACGAGTCGTAGCGCGGTCGCTTCATATAGGCGGCAGTGGCCGCAGCGTTGCTATGCGCATGCGCGGCTGAGGTTAAAATTCTCTTCTGAACCCTGCCCTGGAGGCGGCATATGGGCGTTTCTGCGGCAGGATGGGGAGAGGGGAAACGAGGTTTTTAACATTGTCGTTAGACACCAGCTCTAGGCTAGTCGAGCTCTGGCGATTACGCACGTCTAGTCCCGTAGCAAAGGCAAGGAGCTACTGCGCACTTAGCCTTGCGCATGTGCAAATCCTCCATGAAGGCGAGATCCCCCCTTCATATTTGTTTTCGGCGCGTTGAAGATTAATCAAAACACGTCATATTTGGTAAAATATAACTATAAATTAAAGATGCATCAATTTCAGAAGATCTGATCATAAACAATAATGAAGTCACTGTTCTCCACTTAGCAAGAATAGCATGGTTAGCGTCATCGATATGCGCTCTTAAAGATTGTGGGTTCGAGACCGACTGCAAGCTATTTTTTTTCAACGCAATCTTCTTTTTAACAGGTACGGGAACAACGACTTTTGTATTGTTACTTGCCAAATATACTTTGCACGTTTTAGCAAATGTGTCGCGATACTGAGGCTAAATGACATTTACACTCATCGTTGTAACAAATATTTAACTATGAACAGTTGGGGGAGATCAGCCTTTGTGTATGCATAGGGTTAAAAGGAGGTGCTGCTTATAGTGTTACGTGACCCTTAAAGTAGCATGTCTCTTGATAGTAACAGATTCATCTTGTTAGTCACTTAATAGTGTAATCAGTTACGTGCTATGTTTTAGTATTCTTGTGTATTTTCTTATGTTCTTGGTATTTATTATCAAAGAAATTATGAACAACGTTCAGTATGTTTTAAAAACAAATTACTAACTTTAAACCTTGGAAGAGAAGTGTGAAATAAACAAGCTTGGTAGACCGACACCACAGCTCGAGTTGAAGCAAGTTCAAACAAGCCGAGGTAAGACATTCTGCAGATACAGGGTGTCCAGAAAAGGCCTCCCTGATTTTAAAATTAAATATCTCGAAAACAAAGATTGATACAGGAATGCAGTAAACTGTATGTTTATTGTGAAAGCTGTAAGAAGTTTATACAGCTGTATGAAATAATAGTTACAAAAGCTGCTAACAGATGGCGCTGTACGCTGTGCAGCTCATATCAGCATACATAAGTGAAATAATCGTATGAAAACACTCTTTGCAAACAATCACATCTCAATGTTTTCAAAATGTTCACCATGGCACTACAGATGCGGCGCAAACGAAGAATGAAATTCGTCATCCAATTTCGTAGTGTCTCAACCGAAATGGATTCACATGCCAGAGAGATCCCGATTCAAGCTCGTCCAGCGTGGCGGGATGCTTCGGGTAGAACTTTTTTTTTCACTGTGCTCCACAAAAAAAAAGGCACAGGGAGTCAAAACCGGCGAATATGCAGGCCAATCCATGCCTGCACCAGTAAATTTGGGATATTCCAAAGCAACGACTCGATTCTCGAAGTATTCCTCAAGAAAGCGAAACACTTGTTCGGTCCGATGTGGTCGGGCTCCATCTTGCATAAACCATTCAGTACCTGGTCGATCTAACGCTTGCTGAGTCGCGAGAAATTGTTCCAAAATTGCAACGTAACGTGCACCAATGACCGTTTCTCGAATGAAAAAAGGGCCAATAATGCCTCTGCTGCATACTGCAGCCCACCCAGTAACTTTAGGAGAATACAGGGGTTTCGCTTCACACCAATATGGCATTTCAGAACCCCAAAATCGCCAGTTCTGATTATTCACGTATCCATTCAGGTGGAAGTGTGCTTCATATGTAAAGCAGATGCAGCCAACATCAAATCCTTCACTATCAATCATTGTGAGCATCTGATTAGCAAAGGCAACCCTTTGTTGCACAACTCGTACGGGTATGGCCTGGTGCGTTTGAATTTTGAATGGAAACATGTGTAGGCTCTTTCTCAGTATTTTCTGCGTACTGGAATGCTTCAAACCAGTTACAGATGCAATTCTACGGACGGATGACATTGGATTTGGCTGAATAATTCCAGAAACTGTGGCGATATTTTCAGTCGTAACTGCGGTTTGCTTGCGGCCAACATGCCCCACTAGATCATCAGGTACGCTGCCTGTTTGCTGAAATTTTGCGAAGAGCGTACGAATGGTTTTCGCATCGGGTCATTTTGGAACATTAAATCGTGCTTGAAAACTTCGCCTTGTTCCCGTAGAACTCTCTTCCAACCTGTGGTACTCTAGCACCATAAATGGAGTACATGGTTTTAATCTCTTCCTTCGGTACGCTAACCTCGTTTCACGTCTCAATAGTGTAACTGATCGCCCTGGGCTTCGGATCACTATTTATACTGGGCATTACGTACAGCGCCATCTGTTAGCAGCTTTTGTAACTATTATTTCAAACTGCTGTATAAACGTCTTACAGCTTTCACATTAAACATACCGTTTACTGCATTCCTCTATCGATCTTTGTTTTCGAGATATTTAATTTTGAAATCAGGGAGTCCTTTCCTGGACCGCGTGTATTTTTAACGAATGTGTATCTAAAATGGGAGGGAGAGGGCAAACCGGGGCGCTTTTCCCCGGCGCCACTCGCAGAAGTGCGCCAAATGGTCTCTTTCGACGCCGAGAACATCGACGATCGGCGCGCCGTGCGAGGATGAGGGGGCGGGGGTGGGGCGCCACTATCAAGATCCGGCTCTGAAAGTGGTGATCTTCCCAGTCATCTGAAGCACCTGTCGCCACTGTTTACGACATACCGTAGGTCGCAAATAAAATACAGAAACAGGACTGTCACGCAGGAGTACCCGAACGTTCTGGAGCGCCACGTTACGGTTCGTTCGGCGGGGCATCTTTTTTTTAAAAAAAAAAAAAAGACAGGGAGGAAGGGTCAGTGCATAGTTGACAAAGTTCCTAAAACACCTCCCCTCCTTCATGCCTTCCCTCGGCGATGTTACCAACGCACTTCGTGCCAGAGCCCCGGTTTGTAAACAGGGCAGCACTGCACGTGAGGTGCCCTGTCGACATGCAACTTCTGTGCTAATCTAAAATCACTCTTTTACTAACCTTGTGTCTTCTGTCGTAGTTGATGTCCCATTGCACAGGTGAAGCACACAGGTCGCGCATCCGTTGTACCTGAAGTGATGCTTAAAGAGGTGTTGAATGTGGCTAGGAAGTAGTGCACTACGAATAACTTTAGTTTTTGTAGGATGCCAGTGCTTGTTTTTATTGATGAAATGCTAGTGTATATCCAAGCATAAATATACAGAGTAATATTAAATATATAAACGATACATAACTTATAAACTGTCCCTGGCCCGCACTGTACTGACATGAATGTGCAAGGTATCGCGGTCGGCGCTCGACTGACTGCCGCCGCCTCTCGCTGTGCGCCAAAAGCCACCGTTTTGGCGCCAAGCGAAACTTCTAGACTAACATTGTTCAACTTATTACAAAATATACAAATAATTAAATCTTCGAATAAACCGAAATATAGCTTAGCACAAAAGCATTACAGAAAGTATACAAGTAATGTTTAATAGAGATAGGAAAGTTAAATATTAATAAAAGAAGCTTAAAGGTTTGGCGGACAACTAGTATAGGCGGGAGCCAATCAGATCTGTACTTGCAATAGGGGCGGAGCTTTCCCACGGGATACAAGCTCATGTACTGTCTCTCTCCCTCACCCTTTCTGCTATTGCGTCACACGGTTCTCCAACCAAAAAACTTCTTTAACGCCTAATATATTGATATGCGAAAGAAACGGCTCCATGTCAGCCCCCTCACAATCGCACGGCCTCCCGCGTCGGAGGTTCTAACCCTCCCCCGGGCATAAATGTGTGTGTCTTCCTTAGTTTAACTTCGTGTAAGTAGTTTGTAAGTCTAGGGACTGATGAACAACGTAGTTTGGTCCCAGAAAATTACAAACATTTGAAACATTTTGAGAAACAGGGCGTCATAGTGCAAGTATAACAGTTTTTGACTGATCATCAAGTACGAAGTGTTGCGTTAAGCATAACGGACTGTTCACATATGCAACAAGTAGGTAAGCAAAAAAGCAAGAAAGAAATTGCGCAAGAGGCCAGCACCACACGTTCTGGTTAACCATTTGTCCAGTAAATAAGAAAAAAGCAAAATAAACAAAAATGTACAAAGTCTAGTTAATATAGTCTTTCAAGAAGTGTGCTTAATATTCTCGACCTGCAGGTTACAAGAACAGAAAAGAGCTTTGATGTTAGCATATATTGTAAACCAACTGTCACAGACTTAATAATCTCCAACACGTCAAATCACCCACAGACACAAAAATGTGCTTTCTTCAGTTCCATGTTTCACAGATTGTCTAAATTAACTAAGTTATCGAAAAAGAAACTAAGGTTATTATACAAATAGTGTTAGCTAATGGAATCACAGAAAGGTGATCACAATTGCTTGATATTGTTGCTTATGGATTAAAAATAAGATATTTTGTGCAATGTATGAGTAGGCAAATGTTACAAATTTCGTGGTGATTGCAGGCAATGAACTAAAATCACATGAAAACTTGGAATTAATTCTGTCTTTCGTATTATCGGTTAAGTGTACTTAGTATATTAGTGTGTTAAAGCTATTGTACCTAGAGTACTCATATATGTATTGTTTTGTTTTGATTGTCACGAGGGATTGAATACTGAATTGGTAAAACTCTTGCTTTCATCAGACAAATACGCCACAATGGAAAGACTGAAAGTAGTCAACATTCAGGAGAAAGTCAAAGACATGCTTTAAATGCTGGTGACTTAGTTTACCAGTCGGACTAAAAATATGACTTTACGATAATTACGCAAGACATTGTCTCTTATGAATTGTATGTCTTGCGTGAAGGAAGACACAAACAGTATCCATTTTGAATTTTTGGAAACGTTGTGGAATATAATTGTGTATCACAATCTGGGACTCGTTATCAATTGCAGAATTTGTTTTGGTTGGTAAGGGTGGAGAGAGACAATCACCAATAAGAGGTGTGCTGGGCGGAAGAGTTTGATTAGCGTGTCATAAGCGTATCATTATTTGTGAGCTGTAGTAAAATAAACCGCTTATTCTGGCACAATGATGACAGTAAATTTCAATCTGCAGTATTCGTTTTGGAAACAAATGGCAGTATAAAAAATTTTATTCAGCGTTCCAGTTTGTAGTCAGAAACGAATCACAGTAAATACACAGACAACCTTTTACGAAGGAAACGTCTTGCTTTATTTATTTTTAAAATAATGGAAATGACATTAAGCACATTCAGATATTTTAAAGTACAAATAGAAGGGCAATCTTAGTTTGCAAAGTAACAACATGTTGAGCAAGAGCTAAGGAATACCGCAGTACTGTCTGACGGCAAGAATAATGGAATTTCACCTTTTACCTAAAAGTGAAACATTATAACTGAAGGAAAAGCTAAATTTTTATTTCTTTATTCTCATTCTTCCATACCATGATATATCTGCGAATAAAAAGAGAAAATTCCAGTGGGAGTAACCTAAAATAAATAGGTTATTACTTGTCAGTCTGTAAGCAATTACAGGTAGGGTGTTACAAATAATTCATGTTTTAATACTGAGCGAAATACTTATATCATCGCGTGACGTAATGAGAATTCTGTACAAATATTTAACTATTCCTGGCAGCACGAAGGTATAATTCAACGTCAATAGTTAAATCAGTTAAATAAAACAGGAGCTATTTGTGTCGATAATAAAATCAGTAATACAGGAAACGAGCAGGCAGTAACCGATTACGCTAAGGTATTCTCGCTGTCAATGTGCAGAAGGGTTAGGAATGACTGCCATTTAATTTTCCGAGATAGATAATAAAAGAGAACAATAAAAACGTTCCTGGTGCGCCTATAGTTATTTTACCCTCTCTTGGTCGCAATACGTTGATGTTTACAAGAGCTAATAGTATTCCCCGTTGTTCAGGAGAACGAATTCACCTAGATTAACCGTATACTTTGGTGCCCACATATTAAGTAAAGCTAGGGCGTCAGCAGATCCACAATATCGTGTCTATATAGCACTAAAAATCATGCATCAGTGAACCGCTCCTGATCTGATGTGCGTTAAATTAGACCCTTGCTTTTGATCTATGCGGCAAGCGATAACCGACACAGTAGAATTTTCCTCCCCCCTTTACACTCCTCCCGTAACAAATATGCTGCTGACTCGTTAAAATTTTCCTGGAAGCGTAACAGAAACCATGCAGCGTCATTTCTTTTCGTGTACAGCACGAATCAACTCCCCCCATAATCCTGATTTCGTAAGTGTTACTTTGGTCTGTGGGGCTACCGAATATCCTACCACGCAAGCACTCTATCAACTGCTCGTTCAATCCAATATTCCGAACATACCAATTAATAATAATACTTATCCGTAATAACAAATGACACCAACAATTACCAAAACCGGCGGAATGACCGAAATTCGTGACTAATGTTATTAAAGTTTTATACGGCACTTTCCCCTCTATTTCAAACAGAGGTTGCATACGACATTACAGTATCAATCTAGAGATACCCAAATATTGGCGTTGTTGCCCATGAAGTTGAAACCTTGTTTTACCGGGCCTATACAAATTTCCTCCTACGATTAACAAAGAGGAAAACAGACACTTGAAATCTTGGAATCGTACGAAAACATGCTTACAATAACAGCTGATCGTAAAAACTACTGTGGTCTGTATCATCTGCATGCATTCTACCGCAAGTGACATTTTAACTGACGGAGACAAAGTCATAATAATATCACACGATGGAAGTTATATGTAATTCAATGACGTCAATGTATCATACTTTGAGACACCTGTGGCAAAAGCTCTGTGCTGAAAATAATTACAATACCGCAAATCAAACATATCCTACACATTTCTAGTGCTTATGTTATCTCTCAAAGGACAGATCCAGGAGTCAGTGAAGTCGTTGAAACAAATGAAAAGAGAAGAATGTGCACCCCTCACTGAAACCACGTTTTTACATGCAAATCACTTTCGTATTCAAGAAGTTCAGTATCAGAACTACTAAAATTACATATTCAAATAACAGTATTGGTATGTCATTGTCATAACCTGCCTTTCGCCAAACTTATAGAAACAAAAACCTGTTTGGTACTGATTTTAAATTAGTGATAAATCTAATAATGAAATAACGATTGGATATGTGTTCCATATTATTTTAACCACATCACTGAAATCCCGCATCTGTACCATCTGTTGAGTGTATATTTTTGTAACTACATCTGCCAGAGGTTTTTCGGACTGTGCAATGATACTGATATCATTGATTTAGGAATATTTCTCTTCTATGTTACTGGTACCGTGTTACTTTGTTTGCGTCTATGTCACTTTTCTCAGAATGTAACGTTCTTCATGGGAATCAGACAGAAGTCTTTCTTATGTTCTAGTGCTACTCTAAGCATGGTTCCACGCAGAGCTTTCTCTTTCAAAGATATACACTGCGAGTCTTGAATACAGCTGTACTTTTCATACCGGGTAGATACCATGGCACTGTTCCGGGCGCTGCAATGCGGGGATACATAGGAGGAAGCAGAAACTTCGTGGGAGTCTTCAGTAACCGTTGCGGTCGCCGAGTATGCCGAAAATCACTTTCAGGTACGAAACTAAAGCGCTATAATCAGTGACAATGCACACTGTTTTCTACTCTGAAGTCAATATGCAGTTTTGAAAGTAGGAGACGATCTACTTCCACAAGTAAAGTTGTGAGGACGGACAGAGAAGCGTTACGGGAAGCTCAGTCGGACTGCCGCGGTGGAGTAGCCGAGCGGTATAAGGCGTCTCGCTGCGGAGCGCGCGGTTGCTCGCAGTCGGAGGCTCGAGTCCTCCCTTGGGCATGGGTGTGTGTGTGTGTGTGTTGTCCTAAGGTTAGTTTAGATTAGTTTAAAAAGCCGGGCGCCGTGGCACTGCGCGCCCGGTCAGAGGGCTGAACGTCCTCTGTAATAAAAATGCCGAGCTAAAATCACATCGAACAAGAACCAACAAACACGATCATCGTCCGCAACGACGCAACGAACAGAACTAATAAACAAAAAAACAAAAAAACAAAAAGTGAAAGTTTCATTATGCTGTTTGTTGTTTGGCGACGTGTAAACAGTTCCCGCATAGAATGAGGAACGATCAACTTGGTTAATAAATGCTTCCAGTTATGGAGACAATCGGTCCACCACATGGTTTCACGACTGTCTCATGGGAACAACAAAATGCTGTTTGAATCACGATTTACAAAAGAATTCGATTTACCAGGAATAATGGCTGATTTTAATGGTTAAAATATCTTAAGAAATAACCAGTCCTATCACAACTGAAAAATTTAGAACACCTGAAGACTTTCAATAAAATGTGATCTAATTCTCATGAAAACCAATTATAAAATACATTAATTGTAGTTAATGTTTGCAGAGTGATCTCAGATTGTGCTTTGAAAATGAAACGGTACATGTCCGGTGAAGATCAATGTGCAATACGTTTCACAGAGAAGTAAATTATAATAATTACTATTAAAATTATTATTATTTTGTACTCTTCATTCCTGTCTGTGTTGTTGACAAAACCGACAACGTTTCTAGCAATGTATCTTGCAGTAATGAGTTTTACAATAAAACTGAAGGCTATATTTCGCACTTCCCCAATTGTTAAGATCCACTTCATTCCATTCCTCCAAGATGGGTGCTCTTTTAAAATAGCAAAGAAATGCCGTTTCACATGATTGATCTAGAAATCGCCACATAGTTCGCTTAAAGTAACCAACATAGTGATCATTGATCTCAGATATGCAAATAGTTTGCTGTAAATCTACCACTGTGTTTTGGAGAGGATGTCTGTATCTTTGTGCAGTAATCATTCTGTGGTATTACATTGGATTTTGTAGTGCAAGTGCAGTATAACACCAATTGATCTGTGTTCTATATCGAAATGGTTGAATCACTGTTACACAGCGATCTACGAAACTCATCAGGTTACCAGTTCAGTCTTTATTACAAATTTGTTAGTCATTATGAAGTTGCCTTCAGCAAACTCAGTAGATTTTTATTCAACTGTATTTCGAGATGTTTCTCGAACAGCAGTTCGATTATTTTTATTATCTTTGAATTTTGTATTTCACGTGGCTGTCTGACATTTAAAGTTCACATTTAATTGTCCCCCCGTATTTTTTTCTTATTTATGCCTCTATTTGTTAGCAGAACTGTACTTGTTGATAGGTTGTTACACTGTTGATATGATATGATGAACATCCCACAGATGATCTCCGAAACGTGTTTGGGTAAGTAGAAGCAATAGTTTACGCTCAGGCAGAAGCACACACAGTTACTATACCTTGGGAAACAAGATGAGAGGAAGGACAGTTTGCACTGCTGTGACTCGTCCGTTAGCTTTCTCTGAAATTCGCATTGTAACAAAAACGGAGGGTCTGCTGCCGCTCCAAGTGGCATTATTTGCCAGTCAATATGGTAATTTTCGTTACTGTTTCTGCTTTTAAGAAGTTTGTTCTTACGTACTTGGCAGAAATCGTTTGTGCTAGACACAAGAGTTTATTCTCGCGTATTTGATAAATACTGTTGTGTATAGTTTTCTTCTGCGACTTATGTATTTCAAAACAAGTCAGAGGCCGCGGCGCTTTTGTGCAGGGTTGTCACGTACTTTTCTTAAAGTAGAAAAGGAGAACGTAGAGCTTGAGTAGGACCTCCTCGTACATTATCGAAAGGAAATAAAAGTGGTGGCTGTCATCTGGTGGGGGAAGGGGTAGCCGAACAGTGACGGTCAGAGCACCGAAATACTCTGCACTTATGATGAACTCTGCACCAACTTTTCACAGTGGCGCTTATCCATGGTCACCAAATGCACCTATGTCATTTACTGGAATACCTATTAAGTATGAGAAGTATCCTAAATGACATTTCCTTGTCTTGTTTTGTTCATTTCATGTTGTGGGAATTGGACCTCACATTTACTTTAAGAACCATCGGAGCAGGTAGCTTTCTATTTCCATCTCACTTGCAGACCATTACGAAGAAGGTGTATGCCGTTGTGTTCAGTTGTTATATATTTTTTAAAGTTCTCTTTACGTCCTTCATTTGTCACGAATAGTTCCACTACAGAATATATATTTGGTTTCCACTATAGTCTAATAGTCGTGCTGCCGGAAGGCTTTGCGTTTTCTTTCCTTTTTGGCAGAGGACGATTCTACATTTATATGCAACTGCTGAATTTCTGTTCCGATACAGCAAAAGAGCATTTTAGCTCTCTGAAATTTCTGTTTTTTGCCTTTCGATATAGCAGAGAAAAGACTGAGTAATAAAAAAGGAAAAAAGAAAGTTGGCAGACGTGGTAGGGCTTGATGTCTTTGGCCGGGTACCACCGTTTGGCCTATGGGTCAAGTTTTGCAACTTCGATTGCTGATTAGGTAATTGCTGGAAGAAACTAAGCTGGATGTCGATCGGAGTGACAAGAATTATTAATTTTGGTCGTTGGGCCTTTCGGCCGCGGTGGCCGAAGGGACAGGCGCTCCAGTCACGGTCTGCACGGCCACTACGGTCGGGGGTTCGAATCCCCCCTCGGGCATGGATATTTGTGCCGTCCTTAGTAGTTAGTTCATGAGTAGTTTAGGGACTGATGACTCCGTAGTTAAGTCCCATAAGCTATACAAACATTAGATTTTTTTTTATTTATTTTTTTTTTTTATTTATTTATTTATTTTTTTTTTTTTTTTTGTGCTAACTCCGTAACTACTGTGTTCCAGGTTCCCCCAGGATGAGCAAACATCCCCTTACTAGATTATGAGCAGCAGTGTTGTTTACAGATAGTACTATGTTCCTTGTTGTATGTTGACGTTAAATGGTGATATTCGTCAACTCTAGTGAGATTACTGCTGCTGCTTGAAACTGTAAACGTAGCTTATAGCTTGGTAAGACGGAACAAGTAACTCGACTGTCTTTTCCTGGTATTGCCCGCGTGACTAGTTCTGACCCCATCTATGGTGGGGCTGTACTGTAACAGAGCAATAGTAGAACAGAAAAGTTGTGTGTGTGATGGCATAGTCCGCAAATTTGTGTATTTGACAGCATTGCTTGCTCAGTAATAAGGATCGCGAAGACAACAGTGGGGCGAAAATTCACGGTGACACTGTGCTAAATTGTTTCCGTGTGTGTCTCCGGTACTTCGTCACTTCCGTATCGCAAGTTAAGTATTCATATTTATTCTTCAGAGCTGATCTTGGACGTGAAAACGTGAAAACTAAAACAGGGTGCTTTGTTTTGTTTTCAAGTTTCTTTCTCTTTATAAACTGTGATCACCCTGCTGGTAATGCTTGTGCCCGAATTGTTCCCGTTCCATGTAATGGTGCTTAATACAGGCATTTAATGATTTGTTATTGTTACTTGAATTTATAATTGCAAGTGAGATTGCTGTTTTCCATAATGCTCTCAAAAATAATTCAATGATTTGTTTGGTTCCCTGCGATTCGTGTGCAGGTCTATCAAATTGCAAACTTTTGTGGCTCCTTTAATAATTTACTTGTTAATTACTGTTGCAAGGGACTTGGTGGCTCTAAAGTCATCACACTATTGTATTTAAAGTGACCACCTGGTCACACATTTGAAGTTTCATTGTGGGTATCAGTAACATACCGTTTGAGTTCTGGGCTGACTAGTATTAACCTGACTTAATAACTGTATCGATAGCCATATAATTTTTATGCTATATTTAATAACTGCTGGCAATTATCTGCATTATAAGTGCATTCGGATAGCTGGAGAAGTTTGTGTTAATTGGTGTTAAAGAAAGGCTTCGACAAATAAGACAATCGAGGGCTCACTCTTCCGTGTTCCTTTTTCCTACAATCCCATACCTGTATCAGTTTTGCGAAAGACACCAAATGGACTCAAATAATTCTCCTCTAATGACACAGTTTTATTTCTGCTGTATGCAAGAAATTGTATCTAGGACGTTTCAGAAGCGCGCACTTTGACACTCTAAACTTGAGCGAATCGGTCAAAATAATACTAGGGAATGAGAAGCAATGAAAAATATTCAGAGTCTAAGCTGTAAATGAGGAGCACTAGGTTCTCGACCTATCTACAGCATCGAAATATTTAACTAAAAATTATTTAGATACTCGCGCATTTTTAATTGTTAGTATTGTCCCATTGTACTTATACTGGCACGTAGAATGTAAGATGGGATCTGTCACAGGACTTTACCCCATTTATATCCTCAGAGTCAAAGAAAACTAAATGTACATAATAGTATTTAGTGAGTAACAACGGGTAACAGCGACTAATAAAACACTTCATGATAGCAAAATAATTAGGTTTGGTTTCTATACCTTGATTTAATTTCAGTCTAAAATATTAAGAGGAAATTACTCATATTGATTCTAGGCTGAGTACTAAATTCATTAATAAAAATATTAAGTAAATATTTGGATATTAAGTGAAGATCTTACAGTTGGACAACTTATATTGTACAATTGGCAGTTTATTTTGCTTCTGTATATTTTTTATGTTGTATGTATTTGTCACCAACAGTGCATGAAGAGATATCTCAAGGATGGTGCAAACTTGTTTATGGTATTCACAGACATCAGTTATAACGAATATGTTCATGTTCAGTTATCAAAACATATGGCTACCTTACTAATAACGTTGTTTATGGCAACGTTTTCCCTTTCACCGACAATCTCAAAACTCGATGTACCATTACATATTTCCATACATACGTCTCCTTACATTCATCAGCATTACTTGTGTCATTGCCGGCCGCGGTGGCCGAGGGGACTGAGGCGCTCCAGTCACGGTCCGCACGGCCACTACGGTCGGGGGTTCGTATCCCCCCTCGGGCATGGATATTTTTGCCGTCCTTAGTGTAAGGCAGTTGATAAGTAGTTTGTAAGTTTAGGGACTGATGACCCCGTAATTATGTCCATAAGCTTAACAAACATTTGAACATTTTGAACAACTTGTGTCATTAGCAACGATTTTAGTACAGATTCTAGGTCTGGAAAATTGGTCGAACGCTGCTATGTGTGCTCTTACATAAACGTGGCGTACCATAACTTGTGACGTATGTCACTGTGGCTTTGTGGAAGTAATGTCCTTAGTGTCACCCAATTAGTATTGGTACAAGTAATGGTATTGATTGGAAGGATAAAGGAGTGACAGTGGACAGAGGCAAGTGGATCTAGGAGCTGCCAAACAAGCCAGATAACTGGTCAAACCGAGCCGCCGGTCATGGGTTTCTCGAAATCGGCGAAAATCTTGGAAAGGCTCATGCTTTGTACTCAACACTAATAAGGGCTGTTAGCCGAGCGTTTCGTAAGGGTGTGTGGAGGACTTCCGTGATTTCAGCACTCCAGCAATTCAGAATAAAAGATAATAATCTAGAAAAGTATTTACCTTCAACATTCAAGACATTTACGACGTCAGAATAATTACGCCCATCTCATGAGTAAAAAAAGTAATTTTAATGTCTCAAGAATTACAGATTTTTATGACTACTAAATCAAAATCAAGCTTAAAAAACCAACGTACTTCAAGAGGGATAACACATAGCGCTATGGTTGGCCTCTAGAAAGCGCTACATCAAGTCAAACGGATATCAACTGCATTAAAAAAAATAGGTACATCCATTTTTATTACATATTCGTCTAGTAAGTAAATAAATATGAATGTTTTATCTGGAACACTTTTGCCGCTTTGTGATAGAAGTACGTGGTATCGTTTAACATTTCCCCAGTGCGGATGGAGAAAAATAAATAAATAAAAAATCAACAAATAAAAAAAGAGCTATTCAACTACCGTCGGTGCAGATGCGAGCCAGCAGAGGGGCACAAACCAGATAAATTCCCCAGTTACGTTAACCAAGTTAATGTTCACAGAGTACTTGGTACTCAGAATAAAGGGAAAAGAATAATTCAATTGAACCGAACTAAAAGTGCGGTATAACACATGAATAAACAACTAACGACGTAGACACAAGCAACGACGGCCCACGGGGAACGACCACCGATCCTGACATATTCACACACACAAATTTGCGGAGCAGAACTGTATCAGTCACTTAACGTAATTCTTTCTTACTGCACGACAAGTGCAGGCATCCTCGCGATGGAGTAGGAGGAGGGTGTCAAGCAACGCCCGGAAACATTTCATATATTCCAGATGAAAAGCGGCTGGGACAACGCGAGGCGCAGCCGGGGCTGAGTGCGGAGTACTCTGCCAGTTGCTGATGGCTCCGACGCTTGGCGAGGCACGGACGCGGTGTCGCACGGCCGCTAGGAACGCGACCACATAGCCGGGAGACGAGGTAAACAGCCCGCACCGAGCTGCTGTTATAACTTGACAGACAGGCCTCTGCGGACCAACCTCTTCAGCTTATGCCATACCTGGCTCCCCACGGACAGACAGCCACCCAGAACAACCTCGAAGCACACGCCGGGCCCGGCTACAAACGGCCCCTTAATCACTCCACCTTGTCGATACCATGCATCGTCTCAAACTCACCGCCTGATCCCCTGTCCGTCTCCAACAGTGACTGACCCCTCTTTCCCACTGTCCAGACCCGCCACCGTAGTGCCACGCGCGGCAAGGAAAATACCAGTCAGAAGACAATTGACGCGCGATAGATCGAACAGCGCCACGAGCGGTGCAAGCACAGGGAGATCGATGGTACTTGCGCCAATAATTACAGCAAGGAGAGGGACAATCGAAGAAACAGGAGCCGGGGCGGCACAACCTCCCTTCGTACCGAAGGACCCATACGCTAGCGAGATGAGGTTGCATGAGAAGTGACAGGGCTCCTGTTTGATCTGCTTCGTGCTTTCCATCTTCTTTTGTTTGCTCATGTTAGCTATCGACTGGCCTTCCTGTGCCTGCCGGCGATGGCGCCTCATACGCGGGTTAGTGACCTCTCTTTGCGCGCTGCTGCGCTCCCTCTTTGAAGTGGCCTATAGCTGCCGCGCTGAGCGGCGAGGAGACAGTCGATTTTCCGGGTTCCATCGTCCGCAGTGAGCAGTGTCGGCGTGGACGCATGACCGTGGCCTGTTTACGTAGCTAGTGGTTCTACGAGTGTCCTCTTACGCGCAGGAGGAGATGTCGCGTCGTCCGACATGTTGATTGCTTGAGTACTGTTGTGTGATATTCTGCTGCCGCCGCCGACTGTGCTAACTGCATTGATGGTAACCTTCGCTACCCGATTTTGTGGATAAACCGCTTCATCCTGGTGTGCTGAATCGGACGATCACATATCTGCCTGCGCCTGCAGCGTCTGGATGTGCTAAGTTAAGTACTATTTCCAGGAGGTTTTCTGAAGATCTGTGTGTGCCTTTCTCCTCCTTTCGGCCTTTACTCGTCCGGGTGTGATATGTTGTCTTCTTGGAGACACCTATTGAGGTCGCCTTTCGTGTGTTAAAAGTGTTGTGATTTGTTTTGAAGGAGTGCCTGCCCTGCATGTCTGCTTCCTTATGTTTTGTGTTGGGTTTAACCCATGAAATTTTGCGCTCTCGTGGTGCGTATGTATTAGTGAGTGCGACCCGTTGGTTGTGCACTCTTCTAGTACGATACTCATTCCTCTTTAAGATTTAACTGAACTGCTGAGTGCCACTGGGTAATTCTGGGTTGTGCCCGGTGACTTTCTGTCAACTGCCCAGGAACCGGCTGATTTGTTTTCTTTTTTTAATCTTGGGCAGAATCATTTCCGCTCGTAGGTGTGCCGCCCTACGAATGTAGTTTAGGCGTTTCCTTCCTGTCCCTTTCCGTGCCTCTTAGCCTGCTTCCCTTTTTGAGTTCTCATCTACCGTCAAGATATATATATATATATATATATATATATATATATATATATATATATATAAATCTTGGTGCCATCCTAATCTGGCAGTGCAGTGAACTGATATCGCGAATTGTTATTGTGTCTTATCTGTTCTAGGCAGCCTGTAAGTTGCATGTGTCACACTGCTAAGTATTTGGCCTAGCATCATATGCCTTGTATTGCCACCTTGGGTGGTGTGTAATTGGTATTCATGTTGAGTGCACCTATGATGTTGTGAAACCTTGCCTTTAAGTAGCAAAGGTTGATGATTGTTGTATCTGGCCTTAGGGACTCTTTTTTTTATTTAAATTTGCCCTCCCGGCACATATTCTATTTTATATCGCCCTTCCGGCGTGGCTTCCCTGTTTGTTCAGTCCTGTTCATGTTGTTTTGAATTTCGCCCTTCTGGAGCAGGAGTTTTACTAGAGTTCTAATTTTACGTTACTTAATAAAGTTATTATGAATGGTTGATTTTAGCTAGAATTGAGTTTGAATAGCCTTCCACTCCCTACCATATCAAACCCACTATAATCAGTGACTAAAACCACCACAAGTAAGATGAGTCAAGACATAAAGCCAAAAGCGTCGTCAATAGTTAAGAGCCAAAACACACATGACAAGCCAAAGTCAGAAGAAGACAACGATTTACATGAAACGAAGTTGACACGGCTTAATTGCATCAGGTTTTTTATAATGGTTTTCAAATGTTCAAATGTTTGTAGAATCTATGGGACTTAACTACGGGGTCATCAGTCCCTAAACTTACAAACTACTTATGAACTATTTACAACTAAGGACGGCACAAACATCCATGCCCGAGGGGGGATTCAAGCCCCCGACCGTAGTGGCCGTGCAGACCGTGACTGGAGCGCCTCAGTTCCCTCGGCCACCGCGGCCGGCAATGGTTTTCAGAAAGAGATGTCAATTAGATTGATGACTGATTTAGATGCTACTGAGGCTTCATCTTCTGATCTCCATGACTCATCTTAAATTATTGCCAGTATCTGTCATATAAAACAGCATTACATTTTTCTTATGGTAACATGAAAAAGACACACGGACAGCACAAAATATGTACCTCTTGTGGTTATTATAAGAAAACAGTAATGCTGTATCATATGAGAGGTACAGTCAACAATTTATTTGAAGATGAATTGTGATCAGAAGATGATCCTTCAGTAGTATCTAAACCGATCATTAATCTAAATATTGTCTGAACATCAATATAAACTTATTCCAGATCGCCCCCATGTGTTCCATTTCGTGCCTCTTAGTACATAATGGTAAACCAATTCTATTTTACACGCCGTCTGCGAAGTAACTGACTTCACGTCTAGCAACATTGTACCGAATGTCACTAGAGGAGCGACTCGTTCCTGGGGACTGGGAAAAACCGCAGGTCATTACCGTTTCCAAGAAGAGCGCAAATGTAGTCTAAATCTCTTACATCCATCAGGTGAAGAAATTTATGCTCTGGTGTTTTGGCCATTTCTGCAGACCATAAATGTCCTCTGTAGGTTTCAATACGGTTTCCGATAGCAATTATGTGAAACCCAGATGACGATATTCAAGCACGAAATCCAGATCGCAGTAAATACCTCAGGTAGATTCCGTGTTTCTTCCACAAGGCGTTCGATACCATTCTGCACCGTCGTCCAGTGAACAAAGTGTGAGCTTATAGAACTGTGTGACTGGATTGAGGTGTTTCTAGCTATTAGAATGTAGCATGTCTTTTTGAACGAAGAGAAGCCTTCAGACGTTAAGGTGATATCATGGCTTGCCCCAGGGGGAGTGTTAGAGGAACGTCGATTTTCACTATTTACATGAATGACCTCTGACATCGGCCATCGGAAATTCAGTGTGACCTTTTGCGGATGATGCTACAGTTTATCGGGAAGTGACAACACTAGAAAAGGGCAGTGAAATATAAGATTATTCACAGTGGCGTAGGAAATGGCTATTGATCCTGAACGTAAACAAATTTAAATTGCTGCGTTTGAGTAGAAAGAAATATACTTTGTTATATGACTGTGCAGTAGCAGAACAAACACTGTTAACTGTCACTACCATAACATATCTGAGAGTAGACACAAGGGGAGATATTAAATGCAACGGCCATATAAAATTTATCGTGGGTAAGGCTGGTGCCAGACAGTTAGTTTAAAGAATCCTTAGGAAGTGTAGTGTGTTAACAAAGGAAATAGGTTAGCGATTGATTATTGCTCTTCATTATGGGATCCCTACAAGACAGGGTTAATAGTTAATAGACGACATAGGGAAGATCCAACGGAGAGTAACATACTTCGAAGATGTGGAAGAGGCGTCCTTTATTGCACTACGGGCTTCTGTAATAGTTCCTAGAGTTCCTTTTTATCGAAGCGACAAATCATATACATCTTTCTGCTACGCATATCTTGCGTAACCAACTAAACTCAATGCTTATGGTCCACATGAAGGCTGATCGGCAATAGTTTTCCAGCGAACCATATGCAGGTAAAAAGGAGGAGGAAATAATAATGGCACACAAACTACCCTTCGACAAACGCCGTGAGATGGCTTGCGGAGTGGTATGTAGTTGTAGAACGTTGTGTCACGTAATATGTCAGACCATTTTACGTAATACTACGAGATTTGTCAAGTAACGTAACATCATAAATGATGATAAGCTGTATGACATGACATGTGAGATTTTCCAACATGTCTTTGTTCATGCTGTTCAATAAACACTACATTTAGTTGAAGGTAAGTCGATATGCTAGTTTTCTGTTACACCTCTTTGAATCTTAGCAGGATATTTCTTCTCATTCTAAGGCAGGGTGCAAAATTTACCGTCGCCTGCTTGCCATTGGCAACCAAAAATTGGTAGCTGGCGATCTGTGCTTACATACAAGTATTGATTAAAAAAAAAAAAAAAAAAAAAAAAAAACTAGAGCTGGGTTGAGAATTGTAAAGCCCGAATAGGTACGCGACGCGGAAATTATATTGCTCAATAATACAGGCCTACATTTCGAGGTAGTTGTGTAAGTATTTTCAATTTTTTAACATCCTTTCTCAGTATTAGTAATGAAATGATCGATGGCTTTTCGAGGCCGGGATATCCCCATAGGCCTTCGGTCGTCTACTGCAAGTCTTTCTAGTGATGCCACTTCGGCGACTTGCGAGTCGATGGTGATGAAAGTGATCATGAGGATAAACACACAACATCCAATCTCCTGCCGGGAATCGAACCCAGCGGTCAGCGACTCTGCCACTTAGTACAAATAAGATATTAATCACCAGTTTTGTTCTGACATCACGGCCATCGTACTTCTCCGTACACATCAGGTTTGTTCAGGGGTACAGAGCTGAATTTATGTAAAAGCTGCACCTTCTCCTGTTTCTGTCTGGCTGTTTCCTGTATAAGCAATGGCAGCCAGCAAACACACTAGCAGACTGTACTCAGAATATTTTCTGGCGCTTCTAAGCTGCCAGATTCGCTAATGCGCAAAGCTATCTTAGTTGGATTGATGTTATTTGTTATTCGTGATGGGTGCTTAAAAGTCTTGAAAGGTCTTGCAGTTCCCGAGTTAGACTATATCATATTTGTGATCCATAGTTAATTGTAAGATAAGTATTTTATTTAATCCTATAAAACACCTTTACACATAGCTGATTCATCCGCGAGAATTAAACCAGTAACGGCGTGAAAAATATATTAGCAGAGTAAGCACCAAACACTAAAATCAGCGTACAGGACTTGGCTGAAGACAGATACACTGGAGGATTTTCTGGTAATATTTGTGAATGGACCTCTTCTCCGCAGAAAGACAACGTTACACGAAAATGATGTTCTAGACTGCTGTGTATTTTTCTATTGAACTGTTTGATATGATATTATGTAAAAAGATATTGTTCGAGCAGTAACAAGGGGGAAGGGGAATTATTTCATATTCAGGTAAAAGGATTGTGGTGACCAAAATAGCTGGACTGGCTGGTGCCTTCAGAACTGAAATTTTTTGAAGGTAGTTCGCTATTTTCTCTATTTTCTCAATTCATAAAAAAATCATCCTCTCGAGGTACGACAGACACATGACTTTCTAAAGTATTACTGAGGGTCAGCGTTTTATAAGGCCGCTGGCTGAGGTAAGAATCGACGCCACCTGGAGCTGCCTGCGTCGCAATACCTTTAGTGCTGCCCTGCGGTCGGCTACTTTGTCCGAATCGACCGCCGAGGCTCGTCTAAAGCACCACTTTGGGGGGTTAGTGGCTCAACGCAATCCGCAGGAGTAGTGGGTTCCAGCCAAAAGCCCTGAAACAATGAGTGCTGTAGCTGACCACTTTAGAACAGGCGTATCCATTTGTGATCGAGAGATTCTGTCGCATAAGGAAAATATGTACATTATTTGTAAATATAGAACAGGTATAAAACAACGATTCAGTTAATTAGCTCCTCCTTCATAGTCATTAGTAGCACAATGTCGATGGCTATCATCCTTCCTTTTATTCACGTCTATCCTGACTCTTGATAGGTCGCAACCTTTAATAACACGTTTCGGACATTTCCAGCATCAGATTTACATCCGTTTTGTGACGACAATCACACGTACACAGATACAGGTACATAGAATTTGAAAACGTTCTTCGTTACACACACAAATACAGTCTGCAGTCTACATAACGAGCAACGTTTTCAAAATCTGTGTACCTACATCTGTACACGTGTGGCTTTCGTCACAGAACGAATGTAAATCTGATGGTGGAAATGTCCGTGTCATAAAACTCATACTCTGATTGAGGTGTTACCTAAAAAAATGTTTTTTTGCGACCTCTCCAGCTAATCTGCAGCACTACCAATTAAATAGATCATAGTTTTGACTGGAATACTTTTCCACGATCAGATATCATGACACGTGGTGCTCCATGCTTCAAAATAATGTCTTCTACAAGGAATTTTACGACCTCTGGAATTTCTGCAGTCGGCACAGGTTTGGTGACAGCGTAGCGTGTGAGGTAGTCAGTGCAGAATATTATCCAACGGTTACCGGTTGTCGACTTCGGTAACCTCCCTAAAAGATCGATCCCAACTCGGTGGAATGGAGCTACTGCCGGCGGAATCGGTACGAGATGTCCTGGAGATAATTGCGGCAAATTCTTCCGTCGCTGGCACTCTTTACAGTGACTCACATAGTGCTTGACAGATCGGTAGAGACCTTTCCAGTAATACCTGCGTCTGATTCTGTCTAGGGTCTTCACGAATCCCAGATGATCGGATATTGGAGCATCATGGAAATATTTGAGAATAGCTGGCTGGAGATGAGCTGGAACAACAAGTAGCCATTTGGGGCCCAGTGGATCGTAGTTGCTCTTGTACAATGTTCCGTTTATAAGTTGGAACTCTCCATTGGTCGTTTCTCCTTTCTCCAAGGCCTCTACCATTTTTAATAGTGTTGGATCTTCTCTCTGTTCAGCTGTAACGTCATCTAATTCCGTGAGAGCTGAAATTTCATTAATGCTGTTGTGTTCCACTAATGGATTCCTCGAAAGGCAGTCAGCATCCTTGTGTTTGCGCCCGTTCTTGAATACCACTGTGACATCGTACTTTTGGAGTCTTAGTGCCCAACTTGTTAGTCGATCTGATGGATCCTTCAAGCTAGTCAGCCAACACAAAGAATGGTGGTATGTCACGACAATGAATGGTTTGCCGAATAAATACGGCCGGAACTTGATGATAGCCCAGATAACTGTGGGACATTCTTTTTCAGTTGTCGAGTAGTTTTTCTCGGACTTAGAGTACTCTTGATGCATAGGCTATCACTTTTTCAGCACCTTCCTGAACTTGTACAAGCACTGCACCAATCCCATAACCACTGGCGTCTGTGTGAAGTTCCGTTTCTGCATTCTCGTCGTACAAGGCTAGCACTGGTGCGGAAGTTAGAGCCTCCTTAAGTGCCCCGAAAGCTCTTTCTTGTGTCTCATCCCAGTAAAACTTTGCGTCCCCCTGCAGAAGTTCTTGTAATGGACGTGCCTTGTTACAAAATCCTTTTATGAAACGTCGGTAGTAAGAGCATAACCCGAAAAAATTTCTCACATCACGAATGTGCCGAGGAGTTGGAAATTCTGTGACTGCCCTTACTTTATCTGGATCAGGACTGACACCAGCTCCGTTGACTAGGTGCCCCAGGATTTTTATCTCTTTCGCGAAGAAGAGGCACTTCTTTGGATTGAGGCGGAGACCTGCAGTCTGAACACACTTCAACACAGTTGACAGGCTACTCAGATGTTCCTCAAATGTTTTCGAGAAAACGACAATGTCATCTAAATAGCAGAGACACGACGTCCACTTAAGGTGTCGAAGCAAGTTGTCCATCATGCGTTCCAATGTGGCTGGAGCATTACATAATCTAAATCTAAATAATAAAAGGCGTCTTCTCCCTGTCAGCTTCGTCAACCTCGATTTGCCAGTAACCTGTCTGCATGTCCATAGTTGAGAAGTATGTAGCTCCTTTCAAGCAGTCTAAGGTGTCGTCAATGCGCGGCAATGGGTAGGCATCTTTCTTTGTGATTCTGTTCAGTCGCCGATAGTCGACACAGAATCGCCACGTGCCATCCTTCTTCTTTACGAGAATCACCGGAGACGACCAAGGACTCCCCGAAGGTTGAATAATGTCATCTCGCAACATCTTCTCCTCTTCCTCCCGAATTATCCGTCTTTCAGCTGGCGACACACTATACAAATCAAATGTTCAAATGTTTGTACAACTTATGGGACTTAACTACGGGGTCATCAGTCCCTAAGCTTACAAACTACTTATGAACTACCTAAGACTAAAGACGGCACAAATATCCATGCCCGAGGAGGGATTCGAACCCCCGACCGCAGTGGCCGTGCTGACCGTGACTGGACACACTATACAAACGCTGGCTAATTGGCGGATGATCCCCAGTATTGATACGGTGCTTTATCGTGGGCCGTTTCGTCTGACTTTTCCCCTGTTGAGGTGTGAATGCACCCGAAAATTAGCGTAGTATACCTAACACCCGCTGGCGTTGTTCCTTGGTCAGTCCAGACCCTATTGGCAGTTCAACGTTTGTTTCCTCCAGCGTGTTGTCTGTACTAACAGCAAGGCTTGGGTCTTCGTTGATGACATTGAGCTCACCGTCCTGGATTGGTTCGGCTGTCCCGTACACATTCCCTTGGGGATAAATTGTCACTGCTCAATTTGTGATCCAAATATCTCCTTGACCATCGGTATGATAGCCGCTGGTATGTAAATTTCTTTTGTGAGCCTGATAAACTTTATACTATCAACAAGAACTTGTGAGATTACCGCCCAATAGAAATACTGGTAATTAATAGCATTTGATAATTAAACAATATGAAGTTCACTGCAAACATTGACCATGCCAATGCACTAAATGTTACACAATTTTAATCTTATTAATTATGGTAGCAATGTATGTACGCAGTTGGGTGACAACATTTATAGTTAGGCCAAAGGTAGAAATACTCCACGTTGAGATTTGCTGTGTGCTTGTAGCTGACGGGAGGCCATCGAGCAGGCCATCGTTGGTGGCTTGTTCCAGCTTAGGATTTTCCAGGCTTCGTTTCCGGTGAGGGGAGAGAGGGACAATGGCGAGTGCCAGGTGCAGTGCAGTGCACAGTGTGAAATAAAATATTCTAATACTACTTGCATTTGAAGTAATATGATGCAGTTAGGAACCTTTAAGGCCCTCATTAGAAAATAGCCTGTTGACAAATAAACAATACATTAGCTGATATAGTCACATCTGACGTAATATGTTTAATTGACAATGAAAAGTAATAAATTACCAATGAATACAAGACAGTTACACAACTAGCATGGCAATGTTTGTTTATAAAAGTAATATATTAACTATTTCTCATTTTATTTTCAATTAATCTTGTGTATTTTATCTTGAAATATTCAGTTAAATCACTTATCTGTGATATAAGAAATTGCACGATTGTGATAAATAGTACAAAGGATGTTTATACCAATATAAAAACCTAAGAAGGCATTTATTTAATGTGTAGTGTAATTATTTTGATTTTAAGTACAGTTTTAGAAATGTATCGGCTGGAAGTCGGTTAGAACAGCTCACATGGGGAAGTTGATGACGTAGGGGAAAAACCCGGCGGTTGACCTTTTGGCGCACGCGCGAGGGCAGGAAGTGACGAGTCGGGAGCGAGTGGGGTAGCTGGCCCGGTGGCGTCGCTCTTCATTCAGTCGGCATGTGGATGTCCAGGTGAAGACGTTAGATTTGAGACAGCCGCATGGTGTGAAAATAATTTGCGACAAATATTCATTTTGTCTGGGGTCTCACGAGCTATAACTTTATTTGATAAACGTGTCGACGTACAGATGTATCAGCCACAGGATTTAATATTGTGAAATAAACAACATAAAGTGAACTTTCATGTGTTTCCAAAAATAGTAGTTAGTACACATTTTTCTCTCATGAACTTGATTTAATTATGAATTGTTTTGTTAATCATATGCAGGGAAGGAAAGCTGCGAACGTGTGATATCATCCCCTAGAAAACGAGTCAAACTGTCGCAATCTCAGTTCCAGTGTTTTTGCATGTTCAGGAATTTGGTTCGCAGTTGGTGGTTGTGAGTTTTAAAAATTAAACTTTCCTGATTTAAACTCTCACCCCGACCTTCACTCTCGCATTTGGAGGCTCGTTACGGGATAAGTTCACGTTGGACTTGCTCGGGCGGAGAGATTAGGGTGTGTATAGGACAGTGAACAGTTGCAAACAAGTGCGCGGACGCGACGGACAATTTCAAGTGTGTGTGGCGGCTGGCAGCAGAGATCGCGATAAATTCACACTGGTCTTGCTCGGACAAAGAGGTAGGGTGTGCCTAGGACAGTGATAGTGGAAAAATCAGTTAGCATAATCGTGGACGGTACGCGAACGCGTCGTGCGGTTAACGACGGTTGGTGGCTGGCAGAGTTCGGGCGCGGGCATCCGTAACCGGCGATCGACGGTGCATCGGCCTGGCAGCTGTGAGCGGCGGCGCGAGGGATCCACGCACGCAAATTTCATCTTCTGCAACGGACGGCAGTGATCGTGGGGACTTCGCAAGTCGCCAACGGAGCATCGGGGCCCAGCAGCTTCGATTCTACAAAGGATAAGGGATTCAGTGAGGACATATTCCAGCCACAGTTTCTACAACAGACGGCAGCGAGCGTTGGGGACGTCGCAGCTCGTTGCAGCAACTTTTGGATTAAAAGATAAGTAAAGTAGCTGGCGCTATAAATTCTTGTGTGCTAATCAAGCTTTCTTGTGATACCGATAATGGATGAGGTTTTTAAAAAGTCGCCAAGCGACGTAGATTCAGAGAGTAGCATACCAGAAAGTCCAGAGAGGGTAAATACTGGGGGAATGTTGTTGACACCGGAGATGATCGCAGCCATGTTAGCGAGTTTTAGCTCAAATTTAGAATCAAAAATAGAAAATTCAAACTCAAATTTAGAATTAAAACTAGAAAATTCAAACTCAAATTTTGGATCAAAAATAGAAACTTAAAATCAGAATTGAAAGCAGACTTTAACGCAGACATTGGGGCACTACAAAATTCAATGCTTGGATTAAAGGCAGAAATAATCACAGACATTGACAAAAAGAAAGGAAATCTAACAGAACGGTTTGAAAATATGGAAAAGAATATACATGCCAGAATTGGTGCAATTGAGTCTGAGGTAGGAGGCAAGTTAGAGGCTGTGAAACAAATATGTGATCACAGGAATGAGGGCACTATGCAGGCGTTGGCTGAGGTTGACAAGAGGATGGTGGCAGGTATTGAGGAAACAAAAACTTTGTTGGCAGGAAAATTAGAGAATACAGAATGTAACTTTAGGAAAAAGATAGAACAAGTAGTGACAGTAAACAATACTGAGATTGAGAAGGTGAACACTAGAATAAATAATCTAGAATTGTGTACTGCATCAGGAAACACTAATTGGTCCATGGTGCAGACACCTAATGGCAAAAAGTTTTCAGGAGTGGGTAATTATCAATCAGTAAATTTTTTGGCTCCGTGCAAGGACCAATTTGTGCCTGGTATGTCAGACCAGTGTAAAGTGAAGTTAGCAAAGAGAATGCTTGACTGTTCTGCTCATACTTGGGCAAATCAGTGTGCTGATAAATTTGTTACTTTTAAGGCGTTTGAAAAATTGTTTTTAAATAAGTATTGAGGGGAGGCCAAGCAAGCTTAGATACAAAATGAATTCTTGAACGGGCCAAACTATGTGAAAGGGAAACAGAGCATGAAGGAATTTTGTCAGGAGGAACTTGAGAAACTAGTGCATTTAGGTACACCTTTGACTCTTTTAGCAGTAATTTCCGTGTTGTGTAGGAGGTTACCTGCAGATTTGCATTGGCAGTTAATTAACCATCCCACAGATTCAGCTGAGACTTTCATTGAATTTGTAGAAAAGATAGATCAGGGTTTAGTTATGGAACGACAGCTCAGGGGGACACAGCATGTGAACCACAATGAAAACAGAGGCGGTAGAAATGGGGGTCACAACCAGGGAAACCACAATAGAGAGAGGAATTTAAATGAAAATTGGAGAGCTAACAATAATAGAGGAGACAACTGGGATAATAGTAGCCAGAGGGAAACATGGGAAAATGATAGGAGAAATCAAAGACAGGAAGGTGGAAATAGGAATGGGGATAACAGTGGGAGAGAAAATCAGAATCAGGGAAACTAAGATTTGTTCCAAATGAGGTCCATTTTGGGACAATGAACTATTATAATAACAGGACCAGAAGATGGGATAACAGGGGATCTAATAATCATAATTACAGTAGGAATAGAGATGGGAAGAGAAGGGAGAAAATACTATCTCACATGGACAGAGATGATGATAGGAAAGAGGAAGTAGGAGTTCACAAGGGCAACGATAAAGAAAAGAGGGAAGAAAACATAAATAGAGCAAACAAGGAAAGGGAGAAAAGAGAGGAAAGCATGTGTCAAATGGATGCTGTTATAGCTAGTGAGGAAATTTTTGAATATTGGTTTTTGCAACATGACAAGAGAAATGCAAACAGGAGGAGGAATGCTAGAAACAAGGACAATAAAGGAGAGTATGATGTGGGAAGTTTATTTGATAATAACATTAAAGAGGATAAAAATAGTGTTGGGTTAACCTTAGTTTTGGATAGGTCAGAACACAAGTGTTGACTGAATGTGAAAGAATGAAAAATATTGATGGTACTGGAGACAGCATAGATGTTGTGAAATGTATGAATGAGAGTGAATGTTTTTCTAAATTAAGCGTAGGAAATGTCCAGGGCGTCCACAGTGGAAACACAGTGGTGTGTTGTCTTCTGTCATCTGTTCTTCTGCGGGGCGTCATAGTTACCGGGGGAGTTGGCTGTGGTCGCGTCGGTCGGTTCATAGGCTGCCGTTTGGCGGCTGCAGCGTAAGTCATGGCAGGGCGACGCCATTCTTCACGTCGGGTGCGATTGGCAGGGCAGACAGAGCTAATGTCTGAAATTCCTCTTCCTCAGCGGCGTCGACTCCCTCGTGACTTACATGGCTTACATCCATGGCCACAATCTGATGCTAGCTCGGTCTAATAGTCCCGGCTGCCACGCACTGTTGTAATTCTTCTCTCACATTTTGTCGTATGAGAGAAGCGAAGTCATGCTGGTCTTCCACAATGGCCATAGGGACTACATTGGAGAGTCGGTCATACTTCTTGCGTCCAACTCTCTTTTGTTGCATCTCTTCAATACGTTGGCACCACTTGATGGACTTCTCTGTCGTAGCGACGTCTTTTATCAGAAGGGCTTGGTAGGTGTCAGGCGGTACCCTGGCTTAGTACCGGTAGACCACACTAGAGGCACTTCTGAGTGTGCGTCTCTCACGTCAGCGGGTAGCGTGGAGGGGAGGCTGAGGGGAGAGCTCGTGCCGCCTGCCACGAGGCCACGGCTTTGTCCGGCTTGCTGGCGTTTGAGGGGAGGTGGTGGTGGGGACAGCCGCTACCTGCCGCCTGCCCTGGCCAGTTTAAAGGGCTACTTCTGACCATAGCCCTATCATGGGACATCTTACGGAACTGCTTCAGCAACCCCCGCCCCGCACCCCTGAGCGTGGGACCGGGCCCTAACGGAGGTTTCCCGTCTGTATATATTTGTCTGTTGTATTACACAGCTGCCCGTGGTCTGTGGGTGCATAGAACGACGCGTTCGCCGCCCGAGGGGTGGCCTAGAGGTAGGCGCCAGCAACTGTAATTTTGAGGCTCGATAGCGCCGTTATTTGAGGACATGGGTTCCCTACCTCATTGTGTCCATCAAGCCATCCTCTACCACCCCACGAAGTGTGTATCATTTAGGAACACCCTGTATATATAGTTTGAAATCATTACGAAACTTTTCCTTTGCTGATAGATAAACGTTTATCGGTGACTACATTGTCGCTGCCACATCAAGCGTTTTAAATTATGAGTGAGTGAGTGAGTACCTTTCATCGCTTTATGCTAGAAGTCTGCTTGTAATTTACGGTTATGGTAGGATTTAAACCGCCCCTAAGCTACATGTGTGATCAAGAGAAATTACTGTGCAGCTGAAGCGGATAATTTCTTTCTATGCTATGCTCATTTCCGGAAGGCTCGCCAACCGACTCCAATGTTTATAATTAAAAACACCGTCCAGTAACACGTATGTACTTATTTAGATTATGGTCAGTTTCGGATTTACTTTTACAAATCGATCGACAGATAGTTTACATGCCTTTCAGCTGAAGACTCGTTTTGCGTCTATTATTGTTTCGTAACCGCCTTCTTTTCTGTTACGAATTCGTCACGTATTCTTATTGTGCAATTTATACATGTGTGTGTCTTGTACTTAGGTTAGTTCAACTTAAGTTTAAGTAGTTTGTAAGACTAGAGTCTGATGACCAACGTACTTTGATCCCATAGGATTACAAACATTTGAACATTTGAACTTATGTTTTTGAATGTGCACTGTATGAGTGCTGTTAACGTTTTTAGGTATTTAACATAACACCATGCTAAAATTTCAGGTAATGCGCACTATAATCTTCATATAGCGCGGCCCAGTTTCACAAAAGAAATACGTTTTATTGATCGAATTCCGGCTGGGTGCACATCGACGGTTGGCGTCTTAAGTTCCATGAATATGAATTGTTACTAACTGCAGGATCCAAATTAGTCCTTGACGGTCAATGATCCTTTCTTCAGTGCGGAGGCACTCCTAAGCCTTCACTCTTACGGGAATATGTTGCAAGTAGCACGAGCATGAGTAATAGTTCAATACCGCTTGCAGTTAGGATGATCGCCTGTGTCCCTAGTGTTGTAAGTGTCAGCGAAACTGCCTAGAAAGCAACAGACCAGGGCTAAAATCCCGTTTGCGTACACATATTCAACTTTACCCATTTCGCAGTGAACGTTGTAAATTGTAAATTCCGGGAATATGAATTGATACTAACTGCAGGATCAATAGCAGGGGCTGTTACTTTTGAACATGTATGAAAGAAAATACACGCATAGTCGAGTAGGAGTCAGCGCAACTGCCTAGAAAACATGAGAACCGGATTAGATTTCGGCTGGGTACACATTTTAAAACTTGACCCATACATACATATGACTTATGTAATTAGCCGTTGATTGGCAATGATCCTTTTCTTTCAGAGCGCAAGGCACTCCCACACCGTTACTGTTACGAGAATAGATTACAAATGTCACGAGTTTGACTAGTAGTTATCAGGGAAAAGTTTGAAAACTTCTATCTGATTGGATGTGTACTTGAGTAGCCCTTGCACGTGTGCTAATCGCTGTTTCCACAATGGTGTAGGATTTCAGCGCAACTGCATGAAAAACTGAAGATCCGGGCTCGAATCACATCTGAGTACTCATTTTCAACTATAGCCACTCGTAGTCAGCGACGTAAATACCGTGAATATGAACCGATTCAAATTACTGGATAAAAAGTGGTGTCATGCTTTTCTTTTCACTCTGTCACTCTCAGTAGGGGTGTTACGATTTCGACAGCCATGTCGTTGGCAGCGAGGTGTCGAAAGAGTTCTCTCTCTCTCTCTCTCTTTCTCTCTCTCTCTCTCTCTCTCTCTCTCTCTCTCTCTCTCTCTCTTATTCTCGCTCTCTCTCTCTCTCTCTCTCTCTCTCTCTCTCTCTCTCGCTATCAGGTGTGCGAGGGAGGACAGTCGCGCCGGTCGTTGCGTGGAATTGGGATAGCGGCACGTGGGGGTGTGTTGATACTACTAGGCTGCTTTGGCGAAGGGAGGAGAGTCCTGTTTGGGATGAAGTGAGCACAGTGTAAAGGTTATTTGTCGTTCTCCACAGAAATTACTGGGATCGTCCTACTAACGACGAGGATTTTGACATGTACACAATGCAAATCCTACCCTGTTTTTCAGTAATAATTTTGCCCCTCTACAGTGGAGTATTCTCCGGGACCATTGCCGACAAGGTTGAGTTTCTGAACATTCTGTTGCCCCGTTAACCTTCGCCGTGCCGTTGGTAAGCTTAAGAGTTTGTGGCGTCATTGAGTTGTCTCTGTAGAAGACGTTCTGAATCTAAACCGGCCTTGTTACTAATTCCGGCTGACCGTGACAGCCGCGGTGGAGTAGCCGGGCGGTCATTCCGCCGGCGGTGGTCGTGAGCTGCGGACGTCGGAGCGGCCGTGTGGTGTTTACGTCGTCGCTGCGGGCAGCTGAGCGCGGTGTGGTGAGTGTACGCTTTCAGCGTTTCTTGTTGTGTAGGAAGTAACACTTGTAGAATGACATAATGGAACAGACAACGACAGTAAAGAAATTGAGACAAGAAACTTAGAAGATAGTTTTTGACCCGAAATATGCTAGACCAAAATCTTTCGAAGTTGAGACATTTATAGAAAATAACTTTAAGATCAAGGTGGACGAATTGATTGGAATTAACTTGTCGACCGTTAGCCCGACAGTTTACTTGAAGTTATCAACTGCTGACAAGTGCGATGTAATTATGAGATCTTGTGGTGGGGTAGCCAGATTTAAACACTCAGATGGACATATAGGGGATGTCACGGTTTCGCGTGCAGGTATGGGGACACGGACGGTCCGTATTTTTGAGCTCCCCTTTGAAGTATCAGAGTAGGAGATTAATGAGAAACTGCGGGAATATGGCACGATTATAAGCAATGTTGCAGAGAAGTGGTCTACTTTGTACAAATATCCCGTTATAAATGGTGTTAGAGAGATTAAAATTGACGTGTTGAAACATATTCCCTCTTATCTCACGATATGTGGATACAGAGCGATAATTATTTACGATGGGCAACCGAGAACTTGCTCAGGTTGTGGCTCGACTACCCACGTCCGTGCTTAGTGTGTGCAGAGGCGTGTGACGCAACTACCGACTGGTGAGCGAGCCTAGTCACATGACCACGTTACCCGTGACGTACGCCGCCGCAGCTCGCGGAGACGTTGCCCCAGACACATGCATAGAAAGGGCGGCAACTGAGTTTACAGAAGGTCCAGCTGAAAACGTCCCTATGGAGACTAGTAGCACAGAAGCTATGGGTCCAGCTACTTCTCAAGAAGCAGGAACCAGTGCCCATGCAGAAGATGACCAAATTAAGACGGCAGAAGAAGGCACGTGTCAGTCACACGAAGAAGAGGGCCAGTGCAAAGATGACACTGTTGAGACGTCTGAGGATGGCGACCTGCAGTCCCCCATGACTTCACCCAAGTCCCGGAGGAAGCGTCGCAAAGCTCGTCAGGGAGCAGAACAACTTGCTCCGCTACTGCGTGATAAAGCGAAGCGGATAGGCCAAGAAATGTCGAACACAGCTCAAGGAGCGCTTCCGGACAACCGAACTACAACAACAAAGAAGTCACGAACTGAGGACACTGAACCAGATCGAGGAAAACACACCCCTGAAAGCGGTACCAAGACAACTGACAAAGTCACAGCAAGTCAGAAGGACCCTCGAAGTATATCACAGACGGACGTGGGGGAAGTTAAGTGCACTCGCGATTGGGCGGATGATATTGAGGAGCACAGCCAACATGCAGAGATGACTGAGATAACAGGACAGACAGCACCCGAACACCGACATGAAGTGACCATCGATCGACAAAATACCGTAGAAGACGCTAATATGGCAGGTGACGATGCAGATTTCTTTTAAATGGAGACATATCCACCTTGTCTGGTAGGCAGTATAACTACTTCAATGGTACAGTCAACATGACGTCCTTGCAGGCGTACAGAATTGCGACCTTGAATATTAATAAAATTAGCAACACTTTCAAACTGAAGAATCTCCAAGATTTTCTGTACGCCGCCGATGTTGACATCCTTTTGCTGCAAGAAGTAACGGACATCTGTTTGGACAACATCGCTGGCTACAACGCCATTATTAATCCTGGTAATGGCAATGACCTCGGTACGGCGTTTATGCCAAAGGAAGGTATTATACTTACAAAAGTGGAGAAACTGCCGAACAGTGGAGGCATAGCTGCCACAATAAATAATACTAGGCTGATTAACGTATATGCCCCCTCAGAACTGGGAACAAGCGCCGCAGAGACGAATTTTTCAAGGAGGACATAGTACCACTTTTTACTGACCGATCTGAACAAACAATATTCGCTGGCGACTTCAATTGCGTACTAAACCCCAAAGACCAGACGCCCAATTTTAATAAATCTCTGGAACTGGAGACCATCGTAAGAGACTTAAATCTGCTTGATACTTGGAAACTGAAACACGGTGATGAGCCGGTTTACACATATATCACCAGTCACTCTGCCAGTCGTATAGGCAGGATCTATGCAACGTCCAATTTAAAGGAACACATTTTACAGTCCGAACTATGGCCAACTATGTTCTTTGATCATATCGCGTACATATGCACTGTAAACTTAGAGAGACAGGGAACCTACAGAGCTAGAGGCCAGTGGATGTTTAACGTAGCACACCTATCGGACCCTGGATGTCGTGCAGCATTCTATACAACTTGGGCAGAATGTGAACGGAAGTTCCCCCGTTACAGTACGGCACTGCACTGGTGGCTACAATGCGCAAAACCCGCAATAAGGAGGACACTGAAAAACTACTCTCGAGAAAAAGCCGCCTGGCGGAAGCAGACGACAGAATTTTACTTTCAGTGCCTGCGAAACTTGTACGTTCAGGACGCCACAGTCATCAATAATTACGGGCAGATCCAAAGAATAAAGGCGAAACTGTTAATTCTGAAGAGACAACATCTCGAAGGCTGTCAAATACGAACGCGCTTACAAAACACAACAAATGAAGAGACTACATCGATGTACCATGTTCTCCAAGAAAATAAAAGAGAGAGAAGGAAAATTCTGACAGAATTTAAAACTTCAGACGGGAGACTCTTGACAGACCAAGCTGCAATACGAGAAGAGATCCACAAACATTTTAGAGAATTACTTGCCCTTTTACCAACAGACGAAACAGCACAGCAAGCCATTACTGCTAGGACGCAAAGAAGACTAACTCCAGAAGAAGCAGGCGAGCTTGCAGCAGAGATAACAGACGACGAAGTCGACGATGCTATCTCAAGGAGCCCGAAGAATAAATCACCTGGTCCAGATGGACTTCCCGCGGAGTTGTATCAAGTCTTTCGAGAACGAGTAACGCCGAAACTGACACTCGTATGTAACGAAAAAATGCACACAAAAAATGATTTTCCGAAAGAATTCTGTGAAGGCACTGTGGTCTTGGTCCCCAAAACACCAGGAGGCAAAATCATAGCGAATCTTCGACCTATAACACTTCTCAATAGTTATTATAAGATCTTCGCCCGTATTATGATGCAAAGGTTAAAGTCCGTTATTCGTACAGTGACAGGAGCTTATCAAACAAGTGTGGGGAAAGATAGGAAAATCTATCAGACTTTAACCGACTACAGAGACATCATAGCAATATCGGAAGCTTGCAACATCAGATGTGCATTGATGTCGCTTGATTTTGAAAAGGCTTTCGATAAAGTAAATCATTTGTACCTTTTCCGGGCTATGAAAGCCATGCACTTTCCACAGACAGTGATAGATACTGTGAAAACCATACTCACGAATAGCACGTCACGAATAAGTATAAACGGCCAACTCAGCAGCCCGATAAATGTTCAGAGTTCGGTACGACAGGGGTGCCCAATGTCTGTGACGCTTTTCGCACTGGCGCTTGAACCTCTTATGACCTGCCTGACAGAAGAACTTCGTGGACTACACATCCAACATCCATGGGCAGAAGATAACATGCCAATCTTACGCGGATGATGTTGGAGTCCTTGTGACTGATGCAAGCGAGATGGACAAAGTACTTGACATTGTGGCGACTTATGAACTTGCGTCAGGAGCTAAATTAAACCGCAGTGTCTGGTGTTATGAATCTTGGTCGAGGTATAGAGATCAGACCCGCTGGACCAATAAAAATAGTGGAACGAATAAAATGCCTCGGAATCGAATATACTCGTAGTATTCACCGCGCGGCCGCTCTCAATTATAGGACATTACTTGCAAAATTACGAGCAGGCATACAACAATACAGCTTACGCAATTTAAACGCCATTCAAAAAGTGCAGCTAGTCAACACGTATATTACATCCAAAATCAACTATGTTGCTCAAGTGCTGCCCTTGCCCAGAACCATAGTACGCAAAATACAAGCAACGCTTGGTTATTTTGTTAGTAGAGGTCAGATATTTAATGACACCTTGACGCTACCGACACACAAAGGCGGTTTAAAACTGACAGATATATACCTGAAAGCGCAAGCATTATATGTCAGTAAAACATACAAACAGTGGAAACGATCACCAACGACCTTAGTATCTCATCTTTTGAACGAAATCACACCGGTTAGCAGAGCTCCACCAATAGACGTGCACCACATCTCACACGAGCTGTACCACCTCAAACACTTCCTAGTGGAGTACAGCTACATACGTCATAGAACCCCGGAGAAAGGCATGTACACAGTAAAGGAGATCTACAACACTTTGATGGAAGGCAAACAGAGTAATCAAATAGAAAAAAAGTTTAAACATAACAACTGGAACAACATATGGGCAAACATATCTGACACCCACTTATCACCCAATGTGAGGTCGACGTGGTTCTTGGCCGTCAATAGAAAAATCCCCACCAACTCAAAATTGCACAAAATACATCTGGCAGCCGAACCAAACTGTGCCCACTGCAACCTAATTGACACCGAAGAACTTCGTTTTCTGTGTGAAGATGCGAAAGACGTGTGGCTTCTATTCAGGAAAACACTGGCACTTATTCTCCGCACATCACCAAACACAATAACACCGGTACAAGTACTTAATCCTGATGACGTACCGTTCCCTAATACTAGACGAAGAGCAGTCAATTGGGTCAAAGGCCAGACTGTTCATTACATTTTAACAAACAAGACAAAGAACAAAGAAGATTATTGGATGTACCTGCTGATAGAACATCATAAGCTTGAACGTCACAGAAAATATAAAGAAAAGTACGCAAATTATCTAAAACGAACAATAATATAGACCAACGGGAGAGAAAAATTAAACGATACAGTTTCATTTAGGTATATTTTTTTATAACCTTTTTGTTTCATTTTAAGCCAAGAAGATGGCTATTTACTTTTATAGTTATTTAATTTTGGTTTTCATATTGATGCAAAAACACGTCGTAGAAAAAAAAAAACATTTGCAGCTTGAGATGCACCGCAAACCATATCCGAGCATCTCTGCCGCACAAGAAGGAAAGAAGAGTGCATCAAATGGGAACAGAAGCAAGAGATTAAGTACATTACTATACTTGAGAGAAATAAATTTCTCTTTTTTTCTGTTGAAAATAAAAGGCCAGTGAAGCCGAAAAAAAAAAAAAGCGGTCTAAAGCGTCTCGCTGCGGAGCGCGCGGTTGCTCGCCGTGGAAGTTCGAGTCCTCCCTGGGGCATGGGTGTGTGTGTGTGTTTGTCCTTAGGTTAGTTTACCTAGGTTTACGTAGTTTGTAAGCTACGGACTGATGACCACGCAGTCTGGTCCGATAGATATACAAACATTTGAACATTTTTTTTTTTTTTTTTTTTTTTTTTTTTTTGAGCGTGTCAGTACAGTTGAGTCATCTTGCCTGTGACAGCGTCTCTTCGTTGGCCAATGCCGGTATGTGCATTCTGGTGGCTGAAGTGAATCAAAATTATAGTAAGATGAAAGAGCGAAATCACCTGTAGCAACTTTCTTATCCTTTTTTTTTTTTTTTTTTTTTTTTTTTTTTTTTTTTTTTTTTTTTTTTCAAAATCTCAACATATGTATTTATCTTTCACAAGTGAGGGTCTGCGTTGTGCTTCCTCCCAAACCTGAGGCTGTAACGGTCTTCTTCGTCAGTGTTGGTAAGGGTAATTTTATACTTCCAGAGTTCATTGGCCTGTATAGTCATGTTTGACACCCGAAGAGCCGCATTGTGATTCGGCACGGTTCGGAGGTTCGGTTTTATTTCCCGTTGTTCCTTTCTGTCCGGAACAGGATGGAAGCTTTTATAGTGCTAAGATCGTGCATTATAAATTAATAGCATAAAGTATGGGCGCAAGTGAAGCCCCTGGTTCTGTTTTGAAGAACTCGAATGGATTCTAACATCTTGTTTCATTGCACTCTTGGTGCGCCGTGGACGATCGTGAAGGAAGTGTGACTTATCCTACTCTAACAGCGTGGTGAGGAGTTCCGAGTGTAGGGAGGAGCGACTCCAACCTCCTTCACAAGGAGTTACATAAGTATAGTCTCAGCAATCCTGCACCATTTATGTGCCAGCTGGAAGTTACTTATAATTCTGAAAGAGCATAGTGTATGGTTGCTACCAAGCACTGTTCGAGTAAAAGTTTTAATTCATTGCTTTGTGTTTTTCGTGTTAATTAACCGATATTATCGTTTTTTAATTATAACTTAGTTAGAAAATAGGAACTTTTGGCAAGCTCAAACACTCAAACGTACAGAGACATCCAAATAGTGCTACACATTAGTTGAGATCTGAAGGCTTGGGCGTGGCATACATTCTGTATAATAATAATTTCGCGTGGCTCAGTGGCCTGGTGCAAGTCTTTCAATTGGACGCCACTTCTGCGACTTGCGTGTTCCTAACCTACCCCAGTTATCCAACCAGGGAATGGGGACCTACAGATTAAAGTGGAATCCGAACCACGCGTCGTTTCTGGCGACTCCTCACATCGTTGAGAGGTGAAGGATGGGTTAAAGTGCAAACTGAAAAAATCCGAGGTCCCACCGGGTTTTGAACCCGAGACCCTTCGGTTTCCAGTCGAGCACTTTACCCCAAGACCACCGGGCCCGACTATACATTCTGTTATCCCATAGTTTAAAGCGTGTGAAAGGTTGTTTTTTCTAAAGCTAAAAATATTTGAATTTGGTATTTCTCTCGAAATATTGGGAAAGAGGAGACTGAAATACCTTGTAATTTGTTAATAATAAATTGTGTGGGACTGGTCACCGAGAGTGAGCTTCATATTTACTAGGTAGTTATGTTTTATATATATATATATATATATATATATATATATATATATATATATATATTATTGTCAGTAGTTTCTCAGACTTGTTGTGAGACACTATTGAGATAGTCCTTAAAATTTATGGTAAATGATTTTTATGAATTTGTGTTAAAGAAATTTTGGAATTGTGCAAGATTCAAGAGTAATCAAAATTGGCCCCACTGTTAAATTAATGTTATGAATGAAAGGTGTTCTTATCAAGACTACGCTCCTAATTAATGTTATCAGACTTGGCTTAAATCTAGATTATGAGGTTATGTATATATTGGCGTCTTCTTGGGTGAAACATTGAAGATGAAAACAAAACAGACATTTTGCGAATCGGAGAGTGGAAGGCTGTAACCCTTAATCGGGTATGTAAGTTAGGAGATCAGAAAAGAGAAATGAATAGGTTGAAGTTAGACATGGTAGGGATTAGTGAAGTAGAAGAGGAATGGATAGCTCTGAGAGAAAAGTATTGAAGGCTGCAGAGGAATATATAAGTGGGAGGCCAAGGCCTGATAGAAATCCTGGGCAGCACTGAATGTACTGAACTTAAATTGAAGAAAGAAGAAAATACAAAAATGCAGCAAGTGTAGCAAAGCAAAATGAAGTACAGAGGCTAAAAATGAGGTTAACAGGAAGTGCAGATTGGTTAAGCTAGAGTGGCTACGGGACATATGTAAGTCTGTTGAGCAACGTACAACTAGGTGAAAGATTGAAACCGCCGGCTGAGGAAGAAAAGAGACATTTGGCGACAAGAAAAGCAGCTGCTTGAATGATAACTCGGATGGAAAATCAGTACTCTATGTAGTACTGGTGAAATGTAGAAGGAATATATAGAAGTCAAGGGAAATGAACTTCAAGGCAGTATTGTCGGCATGGAAGAGGAAGTAAGCGAAACAGGACGTGCGATACTGCGAGAAGAATTTGAGAGAGCACTAAGATATCTGAGTAGAAACAAGGCCCCTGGAGTAGATGATAGTCCCTTTGAACTGCTAACATCATGAAGAAAATTAAATAAATCGTAATTTGCGATGTTATGTCATCACTGTATTAGGTTTAGATGGAATACCAAACTGTGACGAATGAAAATTTGCGCCCAGCCGGGCACAAATTTTCATTCGCCATAGTTTGGTATTCCACCTAAACCTAATAAAGTGATGCCATAACCTCGCAAATTGCGATTTATTTCATTCATTTGAACGCTGTAATTCGTAAAAAATAGATATAATTCTTGAAGAAAATGTTCCACCTGATATGCAAGAAAAATGTAATAATTCCAATTAATAGGAAGGCGAATGCAAAGAAATTTGAAAATTACAGAAGTGGCTGTGAAAGTCACGATAATAACTTGAGAGAATTAATTGGTATCATAACTACTAATAGACGAAAGTAAAAACTGGTAGAATCCAATCTCACGGATGGTCATTTTGGATTTATGAGAAATGTAGGAACACGCAAGGCAATACTGATATTACGAATTAACATAGAAGATAGCTTAAGGAAAGGCAAACCTACGAGAAAGATATTGATAATGTTGACTGGAATACACTTTTTCAAATTATGAAGGTAGCGAGGGTAAAAATATAGGGAACGAGAGATTGTATATAACTTGTACGAAAACCAAACAGCATGAAAGGAATGCAGTTATTGGTTAGGGAGTGTTGTAGCATTACCTCATTTTGTGTTTTGTCTTCGGGATGCTGTTGTAGAAAGACGTTGCGGTGGCTAGCAAGGATGTAAGCTAGGTCTGCAACTAAAAGAAGTGACTAGACCACAAAGGATTTAGTAATAAATCGAGACAAATATTCAGATGGGAGATACTAGTGTTTGTACAAACTTCTTGTACTATTACATAGTTCTGCAAATCAACAGAAAACTGTGCTGGTTTCTGCATAGACAGAAAGCTGACTGGCTCTTATATGATGAACTTCTGGAACTGTAGTATTCCTTGGGTTGCCTCGTACTGACTGAACGTCCGTACTCTGCCGTACTCTGTCTGCGGTGGTGCATCTAGGCGAGCTCCCTTCTTCCCATTGTGCAGCGCGCGCAGCAGGCAAAGAGATAACAAGACTGTGGAGCGACTTATCGCATCCTCTTAAAGTTGCGCGGCGACTTGTGTAGACCACCGGCGTTGTGGTGAATAACGACACCGCAACATTTTGGAGATTGACAAAGATGTGAATGAATGCAAGGAGAAATTTGAAGAAAGAATTAAAGTTGAGGCAGGAGATACAAAGGCTTTGTCGTTTGCCGTTGACTCTGTAATTCTGTCTGAGACAGCTAAGGAAGAACAGTTGAACGGAATGAATAGTGTCTTGACAGAAGGTTGTAATATGCACCTTAGTAAGAATAAAGGCGTGGGTAATTGCATGTAGTCTAAGAAAATCAGGCGATGCTGAAGGAATTAGATCCAAATGAAAGACACTTTTTATGTTTTGTTTAAATACCCAAACTAGTTTTGGCACTTATTGTGTCATCTTCCGTGGGTTTCTGTTGTTTATTTTCTATAATAACATGTTATATATTTTGGTTATACAATCGTTTGCACAAGTTGTTTCGTTTGACAATTTTGTTGGATGTTTTAGGCCTAATTTATTCAAGGTACTTACATTGTGTCATTCGCAGGATTTGCATGTGCATTAATTGTGGAATGACGAATTTTGACAACCTGTCATCTGCAACAACATGACGTTTTTGTTTACGAAAACTGACTAATTTATTGTAGGCCTACATTAGCCTAGAAGTTATATTGAAATTATTTCTATGTGGCTCTTTTGGCTTACTTACATTTGAGCTGTGGTGTTGCTGCTTGTTTGTTTGTGGCGTGTTCTTATGTTTTATGGTCTTCAGTGCGATTTTTGCTGTGAAACAGAACTGTTTACATCGTCATTTTTCTTGTTGTTGTGGCTGTATGGTGTTGCATTTGTTTGTGTGGCGTGTCTGTGATGTGGAGCGCGATTAGATACTGACATTGTTTTGAGGGTGTATATTTGTGTATGTTCTTGTTGTGTGTGTGTGTTAAACAGAGAGAGAGAGAGAGAGAGAGAGAGAGAGAGAGAGAGAGAGAGAAAGAGAGAAAGAGAGAAAATACTGTATGTTTGTGTGGGGAGGGGGGAGGAGGGTTCAGTTGTAATGTGGTGGTGGGATTTATTTTTAGACTTCTTTTATGGTCTCAAAGAGTGGTTTTGTTGCATAGTGACGTGTATTCATTTAGTACTTTCTTACCTTGAGCTATTGCTTTTTGGATGTGATAATTTTCTCCTATTGTTAGTTTTTGGAATAAGCTGTTGCCAGTTTTGAGGATATGTAGTTCTGTTTCCATGTTTGTTGGGTGTGATTCTGTTTTATTAAATTAGGTAATGAGACAGTAAAAGTAGTAGATGAGTTTTGTTATTTGGGTAGCCGAATTACTTCTGATGGCCAAAGTAAATAGATAAAAAACGCAGAATGGCTGTGGAAAGGAAAGCGTTTATGAAGAAGAGAACTTTGTTGATATCCAAAATTCAAATTTTAGGAAGTCCTTTCCGAAGGCATTTGTCTGGAGTGAAACGTGTACGATAAGGACTTGCCACAAAATATGATAAATGCAGTGTATTTGGCGGAGGTCACATTCGTCCCTAACGTACTTTTTTTTTCAAAAGTACCTAAGAAGTAACTATTTGTTTCAATTTGGTCCCTAAAGTACCTTTTTTTACAAATTGGAACATACATTTTGCCGTATTTTAATAACCGCAATAAAACTTAACAGAGGTAACTTTCATGTTACAGCTGGCTTTAACATGTGGCTCAGCATTTTGGCCCCCTCTCAGCTCCTGCACGTACAAAATTGTCCTGTCAACGGGAGTGCCGGGAGTGATGTAAGGACATCGTCGACCGTGAGGCAAGAAAACTTACTCAGAGGCAGTGCTACGAAATGCCAGAGACTTTTGCGCTCGTTCCTCTTCATCTTTTATGGAAGAAGTGGTGCGTGTAAGTAGTTTGCTTATGAAACTTCTTGGCAGATTAAAGTTGTGTGCCGGAACCGGGACTCGAACCTGGGACCTTTGCCTTTCGTGGGCAAGCGCTCTACTGGCTGAGCTATCCCGACACGACTCACGATGCCACGTCACAACTTTACTTCCGCCTCCTACTGGCGAGGTACTGGCGGAAGTAAAATTGTGAGGCGGCATCGTGAGTCGTGTCGGAAAAGCTAAGTCAGTAGAGCGCTTGCCCACGAAAGGCAAAGGTCGCATGTTTGAGTCCCGGTTCCGGCACACAATTTTAGTCTACCAGGAAGTTTCATATCAGTGCACACTCCGCTACAGAGTGAAAGTTTCATTCTAGTTTGCTTATGTTGCCAGTAGATCCAACGAGGACGACTTGCGGCTTCTACCAACAAAACAATATCGATAAAAGGCAGGACGTGTTGAGAAATGTGCTACTGATTTCAGCTATGATCGGAAACATTCAGCTACTGAGATCGTTGGCGGTACTACGTTATTCTCAGCCACTGTATGTATGTGTCAGTCACGCCACACTGAATTTCATAGCTGCATCATAACCATTACGTGAGAAAAGGAATTACAGCACTTTGGTAAGTTGTGCGAACAGTAGGTTGTTAGCTGCGGCTGTGAAAGTCACGATAATAACTTGTTAGAATTAATTGGTATCGTAACTACTTTCAAAGTGGCATTGTCTTATGATATTTTGTTAATGATTAGGTGTAAAGATGAGATTTGCAATGCGAGTACTTTTAAGTTTAGTGGAGCGGGCAAATAATTGAAATTATAGAAAACAAGCAATTTTTAACTCATAGATCACAGATAATGTGGAACACGGTACTGTAAATTTCAATTTTTTTCCTTTTTTTTAAAAAAAAGACTTCTTTCACGGCATGCAAACCCTTAAAACTGCGGATCTTCCAATGTTTATAAATTATTCTTTTCAACAGGCCATAGCCATACAAAAAATGGAATCGATAAGATACGTCACGATATGTCGCAAGACCCACATTAAATGACAACACTTGCACGCAACAATGTTATACTTGAGTGGGGTAGTGCTGTAACGGCAAACTGCAGTTGTTGTTAAGTTGGTGTTCGCGGGGCTTAGTAAGCACAATACAAACAAATTGTAATTTTCACCTATTTGTCGTGATAATGATTTGCAAATTAAAAACAGCCTTGATTGCCCTCTATTTATTTATTGCTAACTCATTCTCCTGCATCTACATCTACATGTAAAGACAGTTGTGCGATTGGAGGACAGCCGACTTCGGTTTATTGGGAGAATTTTAGGAAGATTTACTTCATCTGTAAAGGAGACCGCTTATAAAACGATTATACGACCACGTCTTGAGTATTGCTCAAGTGTTTGGGACCCGCAGCAGATCAGTTTAAAGGAAGACTTGGATGCAGTTCCGAGGCGAGCACCTATGTTTGTTACTGGTAGGTTCGACCAATGTGTCACGGGAATGCTCCGGGAACTCAATTGGGGATCGCTGAACGAAAAACGACGTTCTTTTCGTGAATTTGTGTTGAGGAAATTAAGAGGGCTGGAATTTGAAGCTGAGAGTAGTACGACCTCCCGGCCGGCTACTTACATTTCGCGTAGTGATGACAAAGATAAGAGAAATTACGACTCGTACGGAGGCATATAGGCTTTCTTTTTTTCCTCGTTCAAATGGGAGTGGAATAGAAAAGGAAATGCCTGGTTGTGGTACAGTGTACCCTCCGCCACGCACCTGACGGCGGATTGCGGAGTATGTATGTAGATATCCAGACGTGACATAAAGTCGTTCATGAGGTATGCGCCCATATCAGTATTAATTGATAAACAGTGCTATTCGGACGCTGTGTAAAATTATAGAGCCACATATGGTGATGTGGTCATGCGTTTATTGACGCGTTTCGATAAAAATCATCTTCAGAATCGTGGAAGGGGGTTTTCATAATAAAATTGTATGGCGTCAAAGCCCTGCTGAACATTACTCATTAACGCCATACAATTGTATTATGTAAACCCCCTTCCACGATTCTGAAGATGATTTTTATCGAAACGCGTCAATAAACGTATGACCACATCACCATTTGTGGCTCTATAATTTTACACAGCATCCTAGTAGCACTGTTTATGAATTAATGTATGTAGATGTAATCATGGAGTAAGCATTGCACGGTACAAGAAGTCAAAGATCTTGTGTGTGTGTCTGTGTAGGTAGGACAAATTTCTTGGCCGCGGGGAGGGGGGGGATGACGCACGGCCGAGGCTCTCTGTCGCGGATTGTGTGGTAGCTCCCGTCGAAGGTTCAACTCCTTCCTCGGGCATGTGTGTGTGTGTGTGTGTGTGTGTGTGTGTGTGTGTGTGTTGTCATAAAATAAGTCAGTCTGAGTGTAAGTTTAGGGACCGATGACATGCAGTTTTGTCGCATAGGACCTTAACACACAGATTTACTTTCGTTGTCACAGTTACCGAATAAATTAAAGTAGTGACTAAAGAGACATATGATACAACTTCTTGAGGATAAATTGAAACTGAATCAGTTACAATTACAGTTTTGAAAGTTTCCATATTATATGTGAACAAGGCCTTTCTTCAGAATACACTATGTAATTACCGTACTTATGGACGAGGGAAATTGCTCACAACAGGAGTTAGTGGTAGCTCATGCATGAAAAGCACTCCTTGACCTCAAATGTATTAAGTTTAGTAATTTTATGCAATATTTTTAAATGGAAGTTGTTCAGAATATGTCACCGAAATGACAACGTAAAGACAAACGAATTTATAAGTACCGTGTGATCAAAAAGTCAGTAACATTTGAAAACTTAATAAACCAAGGAATAATGTAGATAGAGAGGTAAAAATTGACACACATGCTTGGAATGACATGGGGTTTTATTAGAACAAAAAAAAAAGTTCAAAAATGTCCGATAGATGGCGCTTCATCTGAACAGAAAATCAATAATTAGCATAACGAATTAAGACAAAGCAAAGATGATGTCCTTTACAGGAAATGCTCAATATGTTCATCATTCCTCAACAATAGCTGTAGCCGAGGAATAATGTTGTGAACAGCACTGTAAAGCATGTCCGGAGTTATGGTGAGGCATAGGCGTCGGATGTTCTCTATCATAATCCCTAGAGATGTTGGTCGATCACGATACACTTGCTACTTCAGGTAATCACAAAGCCAATAATCGCACGGATTGAGGTCTGGGGTCCTGGAAGGCCAAGCATTGCGAACGTGGCGGCTGAGCACACGATCATCACCAAACGTCGCGTGCAAGAGATGTTTCACGCGTCTAGCAATACTTTCTTTTCGTTCTATTAAAACCCCATGCCATTCCAAGCATGTGTGTCAATTTTTACCTCTCTGTCTACATTATTCAGTGATTTATTGAGTTTTGAAATTTATACTGACTTTTTGATCACCCGGTATAAATCAGTCTGATACCCGAAAACGACTTTGTGCAAAGTCTTCACTACACTGGTGACAAGGTAATACATTTAGCTGGAAACTGCAGATGGGACTCGTAAGTACAATCCAGGGCTAGCTACTGTGCTGTCTAAATTTCAGAAGTTCCATGTGACCAAGTGTCTCAACTGTTAAAGTAGAATTTCGGAATTCTTGGAACAAGCTTCGATTATGTCGTTATAGAAATCTGGCGTATCTCCTTCAGGAAAATGCTGTGTACGGTGGACCCAGCGAAGATAGTATCGAACGATCGGAAGTTCAGTAATCAGGCACAGCCAGGCGCTGTCGATGGGTACGACGCCTAGAGCGACGCTGCAGACGGCAGCACGCCACTCACAGCTGAGCAGCTGCCTGCCTATACAGCAAGTTAGGAAATGCCCGTCGCAAACTTCACTGTGCTGTAGAGGGAGGAGTACAGAACAATATGGTAAGGAGTCCTGTAGGGAAACGCCATCGACTAATACTATGAACAATTATTTGACACTGCGAAACAAATCCCTGTGACTGCAATATCTTTGCTTACTGCAATACCTTTGCTTCCGATACCTTAAAAAGATTTATCACTTGGTTAATGAAACCTTCCATTATGTGGACAAGCGACCATACGTTGGCATGCATGAAAAATGTTTTGAAAAGTCTCGGTCGCAATATGCTCTATTTCACATTCAGTACATTTTTGAATATTTACATTCTTGGAGAATTTGATACTACTGACGAGAAACTGGGAGCTTTCAGAAGGCGTTGCAGCTTCATAAAATACCTTTCCAACAAATATGGCACCAAAGTATTTGCTCTGTGCGATGGTAAGTAATTCTACACTGGTTTGGTGGATGTGCGCTATGGCATATAGCTAGAATGATTATTTTATGTTTGTAACAAGCCATATGATAACGTGTCCTGACAGAGCCGATAAAAGACGTAAATACAAACTGATATACTAGCTATCCGCTGGCACTCTCTCTCTCTCTCTCTCTCTCTCTCTCTCTCTCTCTCTCTCTCTCTCTCTCTCTCTCTCTCTCTCTCTCTCTCTGCCGCAAAACAAAATCAGTCTTGTAGGAACGCTAAGAAAGGAAGAGAAAGAAATTGCACCTGAATTTTCACCCAACAAGAAAAGAGACCTGTTCGGAAAATTTTGGATACCAGAAAGATGATACTGTGGTGTCGTATGTTCCTAGACGTAACAAGACTGTTGTACATTTGTACTGTTCGACAGTGGGCAATTAAGAACAATAGGCGAGGCCACAAAGGAACCTCACACTATACTAGATAATGACATGACAAAGAGTGGGTTTGATACTGCTGAGCAAATGTGTAGTAATTTGTTATATCTCGGGCCCACAGTGTTAGAAATGTCGTATATTGACATCATGTGAAAGCATAGTCCAAACACTGTAATTATTTATTTATTTATATATCACACAAGATATCTTCCGGCATTAAAAGCCATCGTCAGGTGTTTCTGCAAAACCATTTTCTTATATGAGTATGTATCCAAATGATACATAAATAAACTTACGTAAATAACATTTTACAAATTTCACTTAGAAAGTGTGCAGTACGTACCGTATTTAGAGATTGTAAGTGCTTCAAATGACTATTTATTACGTGATGTTTTCCATTTGATTTATGAACTGTAGCCAGTTACAGCATCTGTCAATATCTCAGAATATTAAACGTTTACAAATATTTACAAATTTTCTTTCAGAGAGAAAATATAGAAGTTAACAGATACGGCATTATTTTCTTTATTATTTCTGTCTACGTTGTTATTAGCGATTATTGTTAAAATTTTTATTAAAAATTTTGGACGATATTATAGATTATACATTTATATTCGACAGGGTATGGTTGTCTTTATTTCGTCTTTGGTTGATTTTAACTATATTGTTAAAAATTTGTAAATATTTGTAAACGTATAGTATTCTGAGGTATTAACAGATGCTGTAACTGGCTACAATTCATAAATCAAATGGAAAACATCACCTAATAAATAGTCAGTTGAAGTACTTACAACCTCTAAATACGGTACGTTCTACACACTTTCTAAGTGAAATTTGTAAAATGTTATTTACGTAACTTTATTTATGTAGCATTTGGATACATACTCATATAATAAAATGTTTTTGCAGAAACACCTGACGATGGCATTTGATGCCGAAAGATATCTTGTTTGATATATAAATAATTATTTAATTACAGTATTTGGACTATCCTTTCGCATTATGTGTAGTAATTATTCAGTAAGTCGAATAACAATAAAATCGACAGTTCGTATATGGTATGATTTGTTGAACGTGGCAGGTATCAATGCGCAAGTGGTGTTTCGAGCAAATGAAAAGAACGAGAAACATACACGTTGGGTATTTCTAATAGACCTCTCTCTTCAAATCATAAAATCTTGTAGAAACACTGGCTGTGGTATGGAGAGGCGCGTGGTCAGCTCCCCGCGTTCCCGGCTGTTGTCTGGGTTTTCCAGACCGGAGCCGCTACTTCTCAGTCAAGTTGCTCCTCAATTGGCTTCACAAGGGTGAGTGCAACCCGCTCGCCAACAGCGCTCGGAAGACCCATCGAAGTGCTAGCTTTACTTCGTTGATCTAACGGAAACTGGTGTATCCACTACGCCACTGCCGTTGGTGTTATTCTCGCAATATTGTGGAATGTATGGAATGATTTCGTCAGAGATCATGGTTTCATGAGGTTTTTTTTTTTTTTTTTTTTTTTTTTTTTTTTTTTTTTTTTTTTGAATAATCGAGTGACTGTACTGTGAAGCGGTTAGAATATAAGGCAGCTACATCATGTGACTGGACGGCGACACGGTTTCGTTTGCTGACTGAGGCGACAGTTGTGATCACTTCGTTTTATATTTCGCTTGAGCTTGCGACTTTTAAGCTGTAGATTACGTCTTGATTTTCACAGTTGTATTGGATGTATAGGTTCCAACTTCTGTTTGTCACCTCAGTATGAAAATTAAGTTGGTAGACCTGGTACTTCTTCGCTGTTAATAAAATTTATATCTCTGTTGAAATTTTCACTGTAAATATTGGTTCTGTATTTCATTTAAACTTAAAGACTTTTTGTAATGTTTGAGCATGATAATCCGTTTCTCAGGGGCTGATCTTTAATAAACCAAAGAATGAAAATTTGAATCACTGACGCCCGTGACAAAGATACTGTTTTTGCCTGATCCTTTTCCTTTATAGAATTATTCTTTAGAAAATTTCACCATAAGTTTCTCCTGACCAAAACTGTTAGATATATTCCTTCACACATTAATTAATTTCTTAGGAAGGTCACAGATATTTTTCCACATTTAGAACATGCTGGGACAATATTAGGGAACTAAATACTGGAATAACTATTTAAGACTTTTTTAAGGTTCATAGATTCTCTAATTTGAAATCAATAGTTGCAATCACAACACTTTCACAGTACACACTTTATAAGTTCACATTTCGTGATTAATTTCGTCTAACGTTGCTTGTATTAATGTCTCTGGATCCTATATATTGATTACGAACTTTAATTCTTCCAGATACGTCTTTGCAAAGTTATTGCATTAAACTTGACAATAAGTTCAAATTTCATCTCAAGAATGTTCATCATTTTATTACGGTAGGCAGAAGTTTCTAATTCTTCCGTCCTAGCCTGTCCCGAACAAAGTCCAAAGATAATGTTCGCTTTCGCGTATGATCACGATATAAAAGTTTATATTAAATTTTAAATATTTTCTCGGGTTTTTTTCCTATCTTGGAATGAAACCACGTATAATACTTTAAGCTAAGTACTGAGTGCTAGTCCCACTGAGAGCTAAGCACGTAGTGAAATCTAGTGACATAGAGAGCTAAATACGTAGAGAGCTAAGCACATAGAGAAAGCTGAGCATATAGGGAGAGAGTAACTCAACTACGGTTACTATTTATAATAGCAACCTGTCAAATGTTCTCAGATATACGAGATGTTTTGACCTAAGATTTCCCCGGATACTATTACTCCGAATTAAGCTGATATAATTTGAATTTACTAAAAATTATGAAAAATGCGAAAATTCCGCCTCTTGACAAATTATTAAAATTACGTAACGATGAAAAATTTCGGAATACCGTGGTTCTAATGCTATGGTTGCGATGTGGTGCTACAATTATATGCGATGCTTGCTTCGTAGTGAGCGCAATTTACGTCGTCCGATATTTCACCAAGCAATAATGCAAGAATCGTTTTATCCTTTGCAAAGTACATGTAAAGGTACAAGAAACGACATGAATAATATTTGTGGCAGCTACAGCGGTAGGTCCAAAATCCGCTCAGGACGGAAAGTGTGTCCTCTTAGTTAAAGTGGCTGAGGAAACATTTGGCCTGAAGCAAGAAATCCGCATCGTGGTACGACAAAAACTTTGAAATGCCGTCACTATATTTACGTATAGCTCAATCAAGATGACAAAATGTTTGTGTATCATAAATTTACGACTGTTAATGTCGATCAGTTGTGTCTGTTCTTTTGGGCCCAGATGTGATTTTTATATAAGTCTGGTTTATAGAAAAATTGTTCCTATTACGAAATTAATGTTTCATAAATGGAAGAAACTAACTAATGGAATAATTATTCAATTCCTTGGATCGATTAAACATAAACGGTATGTAGTATATTTATATAGTTGCTACTGAGATTTGTTGTGCGAAAGTACTCAGTGTTAATAAATTAGCCACATTTCGGCTCACTTTGGCAAATTTAAGGAACAAAAAACCGGATAATATACATGTCTGCCCACAGCCTAAAATTTGACAGTTTCCTCGTATAGCTGCTTTTATGATGCACTAAAAGTAATTAAATAATTTAATTAACAAATTGTACTTTTTATGCACATAATAACGTTTAAGTAAGTAATTCCATTGAACGTATAATATGATTAATATTTCGCATGGACTTTTAATATAGATAGCATAACGCTGTGAGTCGAAATTCTTATTATTATTCCCTGCTGATTGAAGTCTTACGTAATAACAGGTGGCGGCAGGACAACAGCGAGTTGCTTGAATAATCGTCGCACGATACAGTGTAATTGTTGTCCGCTATGCATTGGTAGCTCACTATAATGGCCCCCTCTGCATTTAATTATCTTTTTAATAAGAAATTTATGCCACCACAACACTGTTTTTCATGTGTACTAAACTGTTCCATTCAAAATACGCATGTTTTTCTCAGAAAAATATCGTCGTCATATGAAATTTTAGTGTTTATCAGTGTGAAAAATACCAGCAGATTGTGCAAATAAAATAAAAGTCTTTCGTTAATATAAAAGTAAGGAAAGCATTTATCTGATCATAATATCTCTGGGAGATTTCTAGCAGATTTTGACAGCTAGTTAACCGAAATACGTGCAACACTGAGCACTGTTTAGAAAGGTGAACAGATGGGGCTTAACAGCTTTGACATAACTGAAAAACGACATATTGACCATAGCTGTTTATTTTTTATCTGAATGCTACCGGTTTCGGTTAGTTTATCATTTTCAAGCGAAACTGGTAGCATTGAGATAAAAAATAAACACCTATGGTCAATATGTCGTTTTGCAACACTGAAGTACTGCACTGACCATTTACTGCGGTTGGCGACGGCGTCGACATATATTCCACGCTACCTACATGCCCGACTTCGCATGGAAATATTTTACAACCTTTATCTACAAAAATAGATACCTGTATGCATTTAAAATGTTTTCTACGTAATTTGATTAAACACAATACAATCCTCAGCGTGTTCAATCCATATTTACGTACTAATGTCACAGCGTAAAGTATTTTTAAAAGTTTAAGGGCCGATTGTGTAAACATCGCTAACTGGAGATCAGATCAGACGTTAATTAAGAAATTTGTTCAGTGCTCCGCTCTATTGTATAATAGGAAACGTAGATCCTCCTAAGATGGTTCAACATTTATTTTATTCAGCACGTAACACTTCTAAAATCGGCAATCGGCGCGATTTTTGCACCTAACCCCACATATTAATACAATGTTTGTTATGAAAGATTTCATGTTATAAAGATGGAAAGAATTAAATAGAAAAAAGAGCTAAATTGAAACTTTTCCCAACATGAAAAGATATTTACTTCTATCAATCGTTTTGGGCTGAAGATAGGAAACAACGGATAAAGCTTCTACGATCTAGAAGGTACAGATATGAAAAGAAGTTTCTTGATTTTAATTCTCACAATATCGGATCGGATCGTGACGGGAAGAGTCTCAAACTATCTACTGAGAATATTCTGAAAGGGACCACGAATACAATTGCACTTGTACAGATATTACTTTTTAGACTCTCTTTACAATTATTCAGCTTTCATTAGGCCCTGCATATTCGGCAACAATAATGTGAAATAGTTGTAATGCCCACCAGTAATCTAGAATACTCTGAAAACTGACAGTGTGCTTAAGTAATGCGATGGCAGTGTCGTCCTAATTATCTTTAATGAACGATACAGTACAGTCAACCCTTGTCAATGGTGAAAAATACCTTTAACATCCGAGTTTACGACGCAATCACATCGCCGCCATCACGACCACCTTCTGCGTCATCGTTTACAGTGTATCCATAAAAGGGTAGTATCACAAATATGCACGTAGTTGTCAGCTCATGATATGCTTAGTAGTAAAATGATATAAAGAAATAGGGTAAGATTGATTCTGATTCTTGTATTCTAGATACTCCTAAATAGTTTACTTTTCCTCGTGAAAGCTTTAGTATTTAATCATGCAGTACATTCAATCATTCAGTAACATTACTTTAAGACGTTCGTCGTCATTTATGTGAATTCACGTTACCCCTCCCCCCCCCCCTTCCTACACAAACACCAACGCATCCTTGCAGTACCTCACCCTACAATAATTCACGTATAAATCTACTCTTTGATAGAAACGGTAACAATACGAATCAAGGAAAATGATTTTTCTGTATAGAATGACGTTTAAAAATAACAAGGCCTTCATAAAAGTACTGTGACCCATATTACTTTTCTTTTCGCCATTTAAATGTGTCAAATGGCTACAGTTTTCCACAGTATTTGACAATACAGACCCTTATTGTACGTGCTTCTTCAGATATCACTAATCCTCAAACAGCAATCAAAGTTTGAAATTTTAAGCGCCTTTTCTCCTGTGTTTCATAGTATTTTTAAATCCCAGCTGCTTGTATCAACGGGAAAGGATGGGAAGAATATTTCATTATTTCCTGAGCTCCCCACTACTGTGTCTGCAGAGAAATAAATTACACGTGTTTATTTCTCAGAGTTTAATAATTTCTGACAGGGATTCTATTTTGGATTGAGTTCACGCGTACCGCCGGTCGGCTGGTTTGTGTATTCCCGCAGCGTTGCATTAATGAGGTACACACGTTGCTTCCACTGTTTCCCTACCCAACGTTTGCGTTCCCTGCCTCACAGTTATTTAGTTTAACACTGAATATTCCTCGTGCCCACAGTACGCAAAACAAATTTATCTTGCTACATATTCATCATTTATATAGTAAGTTGTTTTTGCGTGAGGTTTTGTAAAAATATTAATTGTAAATAATTACTCACAAACAAGATCCAACAAAGAGCATAGCATAACATTCTTCTTCTATCTCTAATTCTCCTACCTTCCCAAATAACATCCCCTACTGAATCTATTTTTTCCTCACTCTCTGCAACATACAAAATACACTATTTCTCTCTTCCCCTCTTAGAGAAACACAAAGACACACACACACATACACACAGAACTAAAGCAAAAACCCACCCGCAGCAATGACATCAGATTTGTTGCTAACAGATTGTTTTCTTAGTTCTCTTCACACCTTTAATTCATTATTAAGATGAAATTCTACCTATTATCTTACGAATTCCATAAAGAGAACTTAGTGCCTATGTTAGTAATCGCATATGAAAGTTACCAAATTTCTGATGAAAGACAAGTTTAATGACTACCATATGTTATATCTACTACGCCTATTCTTAGAATTCATGCATTTTGTGCACACTCAGTTACTTAGTGCCGTAAGTCCCTATAGTGGGACGAATTTGTAATTTATTCAAAAATATTACATTAAGTTAAAAACAGTGCAATCAAGATAGACTGTAAAACTATGGTGGATTATGTAACTTAAATATCACAGAATTTATTTACTATGAATTACTGTGTACTATTTAGAGAAGTAGTTCATGTAATGTTGAATTCATGTATTTTTTTTCTTCCTTAGGAACATTGTATAGTTGCCGTTCATTTGCTTTGTGGACTAGGGCGAGATATAGGGGGAGAGAGAGGAGGCGGATTCTCTTATAGACAATGACGTAGTGTATTGGATGTTACGAATCCCGCATGTCTTTACAGTGTGAAAAATGGTCATATATATAAACCTGTCAGCAAAAATTGTGAAACTAGCTGCAATGTTACATTCCAAAAAACAGTGGTATAAAATGTTCTAATAAGTCTGTTAAAACTATTTTAGACCCTTCTTCTTCTGCTTCGTTACCAATCTTCAGGATCACGTGTGGCATGTTTTGCACGTCTTATTTTTTCCCAATACCTCTTCATGCTCTCACTTCTTAAATTTTCTTTGTTTAGTTTCTTTCTTCTTCTGTTAAGAAAACTTCAATTTTGGTGTCCGGTCATCTGTGGCTGTCCTGTACTATTGCCTGCGTGTTCCTTTCTTTCATTCCTACAGTCTTCCAATCGTATCTCAAATTCTTCATCCAGTTATTTCACCTCTCATAGTCCATCTACATTATATGCCCAACAAATCGTAACATTCTCTTCCGTACCTCGCTCGATAGAGGTTCCATATTTTCATACAGTTCCTGTCGTGTCCTGTGTATCCAGATGTACCCATGGTTTGTTGCTCCATATACCTCTCAAAACTTTCCGCTCCTCCTTTTTCAACTGCATGCAACCTCTCTTGACGAGTGTGATCGTTTCTGATGCATAAAGTGCAGCATTTCTTGCCCTTGCTGTGTAATGACGCAGTTTGGCATTCCGTGACACATTGTTCCTGCTATAAGTTGTTTTCACCGCACACAGAAGCTTATGCAAAAGCTGTGCCCTGTCTACTGCGCTCCCGTTGCTCTGTATTCCGCCAGTTATCTTCGACCCAAAATAACGAAAACTGTTGACTCATAACATCTTCGATTTTTGTATTATTCAAAATGTTCAAATGTTTGTAAAGTTTATGGGACTTAACTGCGGGGTCATCAGTCCCTAAAGTTACAAACTACTTATGAACAGCATATACTAAAGACGGCACTAAATACGGTAGTGGGTGGAGTAAGAAACAGTATTGAGTGTGACCTGGTGAAAATAGCCTCTGCAACGACCGACACAAATGTTGGTCTGGTGCTTTCGTGCGACATGATCAGCCCCAGATGAACCACTCTACCAGGAGGGTCAACTGCATTCATGAATGTACCTCTCTTTTACGCTAAGACCAGGGTCCAATGGGAAGCTCAGACAGGCATGTGTTTTAGATGCTCAAAACTTACATGAATCTGAAAAAAGTAAAGTAAAAAATAATATTACCATATTTCACCAAAATATTGGGGGATTAAAGAATAAAATTGAGTCTCATAAGAGTAAATTAAAAAATAATGTTACTATCTTCCACCAAACTATTGGTGGAGTAAAGAACAAAGTAGATGAGCTACTAGTTTGTTTAGATGACAAATAATCAGAGAATTTAATAGATATACTATGCCTATCTGAGCATCACATTGTGACAGTTTGGAAAAAGTAAACATAAGCAGCTACAAACTAGCAGCACATGTGAATAGAGAGAATAAGGTGAGCGGAGGAGTTGTCATCCATGTCAAAAGTTATTACTGTGTAAAAAGTTTGGAAACATAAAAGAAGAGCAACATATAAAAACATGTGCCTGTCTCATTAAACTGAAAAAAAGGTCCTTCTTTTATAGTTGTAACAGTAGATAGGTCTGCTTCAGGACACTTTCAGTTATTTATGAAAAATTTGGATGCCTTGTTGTGCTATCTGTCAGATAAGGGACTGCATTCTTACATCCGTCTATCCATTACTCATTCTTCCCTTTTCTGTAGTTAGTAGCCAGTTGCACGTCCTCCTTTTCCAATCACTTATTGAGCCGTGTTGGAAGGTCGATACCTAGACTAAGTTTCAAGTATCTCTGGCGCTACGACAGAGGTGCTCTTTAATGAAATAAATCGCAATTTGTGATGTTATTGCTTCACAGTACTAGGTTTAGATGAAATACAAAAGTGTGGCGAATAAATTTGTTCCCGGCCGGTATTCGAACCGGGGATCTCCTGCTCACTAGGTAGACGCGTTATCCACTCCGCCACCGAGGGCACAGTCAATAGCCCGACTGCAGAGGACTCTTCTCTGCACGTCTCCCGCCACACACAAATCTCCATTCGCCACGCTTGCCTCTTTCCTGTACCACAGCTTATTTTGTTCTGTAACGCTCGCAGCCACAATACTGCATTCCCGCATCATGGAGAACAGACCATGAAGTATCGAGACAAAATTAATTGCCCTCACGTGCCCAGCCTCGGCTTGTATACAATTATATATATTTCACGACATTACAGCGTTCAAATTAATGAAATAAATCGCAATTTGCGATCAATTATGGCTTCACTGTACTAGGTTTAGACGAAATACCAAAATGTGGAGAATGAAAATTTCCCTGCACGTCTCCCGCCACACCCAAATCTCCATACACCACGTTGTCTCTTTCCTATAATCACAGCCTATTTAGTTCTGTAATTGACGGCAATTTATTGTGTCTTGATACCTCATGGTCTGTTCTCCCTGATGCGGGAATACAGTATTGTGTGCGAGCATTACAGAACAAATTGGCTTTGGTTATACGAAAGAGACAGCGTGGCGAATGGAGATTTGTGTGTGGCGGGAGACGTGCAGGGAAGAGTCCTCTGCAGTCAGGTTTGTCACTGTGTCCTCGGTGGCGGAGTGGTCAACGTGTCTGCCTAGTAAGCAGGAGATCCCGGGTTCGAATACCGGCTGGGCACAAATTTTCATTCGCCACACTTTTGTATTTCATCTAAAACTAATACAGTGAAAGCCACAAGTGATCGCAAATTGCGATTTATTTCATTAATTTGAACGCTGTAATTTCGTCAAATATATATAATTGAGGTCCTCTTTCGTTTGTTTTGAGTCTGGCTGGCAATGGCACTAGTGAAGTTGTTGGACGGTCGACGAAAACGGGGCGCTGGTGGCTCACTTGGGTTGCAAGGCGGTTCTTAAGACGTTTCCGACATCCGTGGCCGAGCAAAAGGAAAACATCGGGGAAGCCTCGAGCTGGACGTTCCAGCAGCGGCAACGAGCCGCGAAAAGTGGGGCCCTCGACAACTTCTGCTCTCCAGATCTCACTGGGCTGCTGGTTTTACCAGAAGACTGGTTGTTAAAGACTGGGTAAGTGCCATAATTACCATCGTGCTTTGGTGGTTTTCCACAGAGCCAGCCAGTGGACTGTTCAGGACAGTTTATTCTACGCGTTCTGTACCTTCTGTCTTCGATTCGTGTCCGTTTTGCCTAAACAGTGCCTAGCAACGCTATGCTCAGTCACCCTCTTGGATGCAATTTGTTTCCTCTTTTGTATTTTATTGCCATGCGATGTTTACCTGTTGATAAAACTTACGTTCGGGCTACCGAAACCGTTGCAACTTTAAGTTTCGTTTGCAAAGCACCCTTTAGTATTGGTGGTAATTTGTTAAAACTTTAATTTTCTCTTAAAGTGGCCTTACCTTTTACCTTATGAAATAAAGGCAGGTTGCTATTCAATATATTGTCTGAAAGAGATTTGGTGTGTTTTAGTCAATTATGTCTTGCTGTGTGCCTGCGCGGCTTGGATGCATCTTGCGTGTGCCTGTTTTTTTGTCAACGTGCCGACCGGGATTCTTAGCCTGTCGAATGTTGAAATGTTTTTTAGAGCTTATGGGGCTTAACTATGGGGTCATCTGTCCCTAAACTTACAAACTACTTATGAACTAGCTAATACTAAGGACGGCACAAATAGCCATATTCGAAGGGGTGGATTCGAACCCCCGACCATAGTGGCCCTGCAGTACGTGACTGGTGCGCCGCAGATCGCTCGGCCACAGCGGCCGGAAACCTGTCGGAAGACACTCAAAAAATGTTCAAATGTTTGTTAAGCTTATGGGACTTAACTACGGGGTCATCAGTCCCTAAACTTACAAACTACTTATGAACTACTTAAGAACTAGGACGGCACAAATATCCATGCCCGAGGGTGGATTCGAACCCCCGACCGTAGTGGCCGTGCTGACCGTGACTGGAGCGCCTGAGTTACCTCGGCCACCGCGGCCGGCGGAAGACACTGTTAATAGTCATATCTTACAGGCACGACATGGATGTTCAAATTGTTATGTATAGTTTCTGATTCTAAGTATTAAGTTGTGGTATAACACTTTGTTCAATAGGAAGTTATCCTTGTAAGATTTACTGGTAGCCCCTTATACTTAAATGTTTGTATGGCTGTTTTCAATGCTTGACCGACATTAGACTAAAGGTGTTTACGATTTATGTAGTACAAACTTAAATGAATTCGGAGCAATTTAATTTTGTAATCATCGGAAGATCAAAACCACCTCAGAACGATCTGATTAAGATATCACAATGGTGAAAAAATTGGCAATTGACTCTAAATAATGAGAAGTGTGTAGTTGTCCACATGAGTACGAAAATAAATCCGTAAAACTTTGTTTACAAGATAAATCCATCAAAAGTGAAGGCCGTAAACTCCACAAAACACTACATACTTAAATTGAAAAGAACACGTAGATAATTTCGTGGCAAAGAGGAACCAGAGACTGCGTTTTATTGGCAGAACCCTTAAAAGATGCAACAGAACTACTAAAGAAACTGCATACACTACGATTGTCCGTCCTTTTTAGGAGTATTTCTGCCCAGTGTATGATCCATATCAGGTGGGTTTGACGGAGGACATCGAAAGAGTCCAAAAAAGGGCAGCTCGTTTCGTATTGTCACGATACACGGGAGACAGCGTTACGGAAATGATACAGGATGTGGGATGGGAATCATTACAACAACAGCGCTTATCACTGCGGCGTGGGCTACTTACGAAACTCCAATCGACAACTTTCTCCTCCGAATGCGAAAATATATTGTTGACTCACACTGCATAGGTAGATATAATCATCAGAATAAAATACGAGAAATCAGAGCTCGAAAGGAGAGATTCAATTCTTTCTTCCTGCGCGCTATTCGAGAATGGAATCGGAGATAAATAGCATAACGGTGGTTCGATGAACCCTCTGCCAGGCACTTAAATGTGATTTGCAGAGTATCCCATTAAATTTGAAACTTAGTTTGCTGGGGCTAAAATTATATTTGTAAAATTTTGTCCTCCATTAAATTTGTACAAGCCTTAAACGAACAATGCTCAATTTTGCCCCTTTTGTGGTTCAGTCCTTTCAAGTACGTTAAACCGAGTACACGGCGTGGCAGGTTAATGTCGAGTTCCATAATAGTAGCAGAGCGTTAATGTCGTGTACCAGTTATCTTCGCATAATCTGCTTTGTGTTTTCTCAGGAGATCACGGCCGATTCTTTAATTATATATGGTCCTACGTCTCTTTGTTCTGTTGGGTATCCATCTTCATTTCATTTTGACCACGTAGTGATCTGATTCCATCCTTCCTATTTTTCCTCACTCTCGTGTTCATAATCTCTCTGCGATTAGTGTCATGAATTACTATATGGTCTACCTGTTTTTCCCTAATCTTGTTTCCAGATCTGACCCAAGTTGTTTAGTCGCTTGCCTTAGATTTGTAGTGGGTGGTCTCCTACATAGGTCCACTAATCTCTTACCATTCTTGTTGGTTCTCTTGTGGGCCGGATAATCTTCCACGGGAGCCCCGATATTTCTTTCCCTTGCCTGTTACGATGGACCCTGAGGCCCGTTTCTCTCACACTTCTTCTCGATAAAGCATTCAGCAATTTTATTTATTCTCCCTACTTACTAAGACAACCTGATAATCTGTACATTGACTAATAATATTCACTAAACTTTAATACCTTGACGTTTGATAAACAAATTTCCGCTCCTTGATGTAATGAAATTAATGTCATCTGCATAATTAAGGTGAGCTTCACTGCGCATGCGCTCTGCGTAACAGTATCGTACCTGTGTTCCACAAGTGTCCAGTTCTTGCTTTTCCTATTTTATTAATCCTATTTGTTGTTCCACGTGCTTTTTGTGTTATATAATTTTTGTTTCCTTAATTAACTGTCGGATATTGCAGCGTCCTGTTTATGCCATTCCGTGCAGACTGTATTTACAATATGGGAAATTGGGCAGTCTGTTTGAATCTGAGCACAAATGTTTGATTAGAATACACGAAGTAGTTAAATAACAAAAGAACGACTGCAGAAGCGGAACATGTCAAAGCTGAGGAAGTATTTGGAAGCAGTCTTGAGATTCCTGATTCTTTATTTGCTGGCTAACAGAGTCAACAGCAGCATTGCATGAACGGTATTGCACACCCACTCCATTTACTTTCCCTCATTATTAAATGTTTCACTCCTTTTTTCTTCCATTTAACGATTCATTGCTATAAGAGATCGATCGTATCAGGTCAATTACGTTTTACAGAGATACACGAACAATACCTTGGCGGAGATCTGAAAACTATGAGTCTGAATCGTTATGGTCTTTTTATATAAAACACAGTATGGAATAACTGTTATATAATATTCATAAATAGCAACGTAATGTCGATACAACATATTACGCACTAATATTTGAATGCAGTTACGTTAAAGATGAGATATGGACGTAAGTACAAAAAGTGTTAAGAATTAACGGGTTTATCGTAGAATTTACTGATGGCGTTGTAAAATAATTTAATAGCTGACAGCTTGAAGAAGGCCTTGGCACTGAAATAAGCTTATATGTTAACTTTATCTACTCATCTACTAAAACTCATACAAAGCAGCTTTCTGATATATTACATATAAAATGTACTTCCAGGATATTTATTACGCTGCAGGCTCAGAAGAGTAACTCGTTTAACACTCTGGAGCGCGTGAAAAATATATTACGTAATTTCTCTGAAATTAAAGCCGATTACACGATTATTTACGTTATTAAACCAGTCCGCCTCACAACGCCGTCTAATCTTTCCGAATGGGTTAAGACTAAATGGAGACGTTTATGCAGTTAAATAACAACAGCAGCAAATTCACATTAAATGGAAACATGAATAAATTCATTGCATATCTGGATAAAAAATAGTAACTGAAATCCCAGTCTAGAGTGCGAAATCATGCGCTTTCTGCAGTTTTCTGTCCACCTACAAATCGTTAATGCTTTTTAAGGATTATTTTAAAAGGATAATCGGCAGACGATATATATTATCGTTCTGAACAGTCAGCTAAGTGCAAGGAAAACGAAAACATAGAAAGAAAAATGCTGTAAATCAAAGTTGTGTAGGCTGAATATCAAAATGTAGCTATTGAACTCCTGCCAAGGATTTTTGAAACATTAGAAATGATGATGCTGTGGTGTATGGGAGGGTGTCGTCTTTAACTGACTGTAATAGCATAAGGATGACTTAGACATAATCTCTAGTTGGTGCGATGAATGGCAGCTAGCTCTCGATGTAGAAAAATGTAAGGTGATGCGCATGAGTAGGGAAAACAATCGCAAAATGTTCGAATACAGCATTACTAGTGAGCTTCTTGATGCTGTCGCGTCGTTCAAATATCTAGGCGTAACATTGCAGAGCGATATGAAAAGGAATGAACATGTAAGGACAGTGTGAGTAAGGCGGACAGCCGACTTCGGTTTATTGAGAGAATTTTGGGAATATGTACTTCATCTGTAAAGGAGACCGCTTATAAAACCCTTGTACTACCACGTATTGAGTACTGCTCAAGTGTTTGGGACCCGCAGCAGATCAGTTTAGAGGAAGACATAGAAGCAGTTCAAAGGCGAGCGGCTAGGTGTGTTACTGGTAGGTTCGACCAATGCGCGAGTGTCGCGGAAACGCTCCGGCAACTCAATTGGGGATTGCCGGAGGAAAGACGACGTTATTTTCGTGAATTTCTTTTGAGTAAATTTAGAGGGTCGGAATTTGAAGCTGAGTGTAGTACGATCTTGCTGCCGCCTACTTACATTTCGCTTAGTGATCACAAAGACAAGATAAGAGAAATTAAGACTCGTACGGAGGCATATAGTCATTCTTTATTTCCTCGTTCTGTTTGGGAGTGGAATAGGAAAGGAAATGCCTAGTAGTAGTACAGTGTACCATCCGCTACGCTCCTTACGGTGGATTGCGGAGTATATATGTAGATGTAGATGTAGAATATGAAAAGTTCTATAAATAATTACTAGTAATATTGGAATCATACAGAGTGATCTCTAGTGGAAACAAATATACGTTAATCTTAATACTATCCGCGGTGAAATGGCCAACCGCTCTAAGGTGCCTTGCTAAGGAGCGCGCGGCTACTCGCCATCCGAGGTTGGTGTTTTCCCTCTGGCATAGGTGTCTGTATTGTCCATAGCATAAGATACTTTAACTAGTTTGTAAGCCTAGGGACTGACAACCACAGCAGTAAAGTTCCGTATTTTACAAATATTTTAACATTTTCTTATTACTCAGGTCAGATGATAGCCAGTAATGGTGATATTTATGATAACATTAGTAAAATAATAACTGATATTATTAGTAAAATAGAAACTGATTTGCCTGTTTTGAACATAGTGAACAACACAGTTGCAGAGATAATTGAATCTTTGGCGTCTGTAAAACAAGGAATTACTTGTTTGAACTCAGGATGCAGATATATGAAGCAGATTATATTTGTAATTACCATGAAGACAGTATTCAATTAACTATAAACAGTTTATTATAAGACGATATTTCAGTATTAAAAACCGAAGCACATGTCCGTAGGATTTTATGTGAAGCAGAAAACAGAAGAATAGCTGGTTTGACAGAACTACTCAACTAATTCGCAATAATATCCGATGTTTATGATAAAAGCCCTAAAAATCCCATTGTGGTGTCCTGAACTTATTATTGCACATGGCCTGATAGCTCACAGAAGCAACAGAAAATAAATTTATGAAATTCTAGGTTGCTGGTTTTTCAGGTACAGCAACTTATTATTTTAAACTATTTCAACACCCTAAGTTACAGAACAGTTTTCTTAATTTTTAATGACTAGTTTCAGGCTGGCCTCCATGACGGTGTCATCTCTAAGATCAGCCCGAAATTAATAGTTAATAATAAAAACGTATTTTGCAAATTAAGCTGTTGAAAGATTTAAAATAGAATTAAGTTACCAGTATTTCGCAGAATAATTGATCGAATTTAAAAGTTTAGGAACCGTTCCTTTTTCACAACAATCAGTTAAATTGTAATAACGAGTTTAAGAACATAAGCCAAGAATTATAATTAGGAAACGAGTGTTCGTTTTGAAGGTTATAGCACTCAATTTCAATTTTAATTCGTCTATTACTTGTAAATGATAACAGCGACGTCCAACAAACTTCACATATAATTTCAAACTTTTTTCGATGATCACTGACATTCCCCCCCTCCCCCCCTCTCTCTCTCTCTCTTTCTTCCCTTCTTTCCCACCTCCTCCCAAATACACACACACGAAATGATAAAAGGGGAATGGTCGATTGACTATAAAACTTCCAGTGTTCCTGCTGTCAACTTTGGCTTCTACAATGACGTTCTAAATTATTACCGGTTAGCTATCAATTTTGTTTGCAGACAGCATCTACGACTTCTATCAGTAAATGCAATTGCAGCATATCACAGTACGCCACATAGACACTTAGGCGCTTCAAAATCAAAAGTGTTACTGATATTACGATGGGCGGATTTTAAAACTTTTCTGTTATAAATCGCTTAGCGTCTCTAGCGTTACCATTATTCAATTTGAACAAGTTCTCGGTTATAACAAGATGACTCAATAAGTGGACATAGTTGTTTCCACTGCTTCTAAGTGAAAACGTAAGTTCGTTTAACAACCTGAAATCATAAAGCAGTGTTCCATGCACGGAAGACGGCGCGCAGATAGTAAATTTTTGAGGTGGTGAGGTTTTAAGGCTAGTTAATAAAGATGCTCAATGCGTATGAAATAAGTTGTCTTTCTCAGGATATCATTTTTTCAATTTGTTGGAAAAGAGATAACAAAAAATTCTTCGTTAGACATAAATCGAAAATAAACGATATGTTTCATATTAGTATGAAGTAATACACTAGAATTATACTTTAAATATAACCTCATTTCGAGCATCAAAACGAATACAGGTATAAGCGAACACAGAGATGCCGTAGCGCGATTGAATATCGGAAATCCCAAAGTTACCAAAATAGACAAAAAGTATATTTGTTCAGGAAAGCAGATGGAAATACAATACATAGCTTCTTGAAAGACAGTTTTCACTCGTTCCTAACACTAAACGTAAGTGTAGACCAGATGCGGCTCAAATTCAAAGAAGTGGTATCGACAGCAATTGACAGTTTTATCCCAAATAAGTTAATAAAAGGAGGTTATCCCTTTTGGTACACAAAACAGGTCAGGACACTGTTGCAAAAGCTACGAAAAAGGCATGATAAATTTAAACGACTAAATTCACCAGGATTGGTGATCCTACACAGAAGCTCGAAATTTAGCGTGCATTTCAATACGTGATGCCTAAATACTTGTCACAACGAAACTCTTTCTGGAAATTTGACTGAAAACCCTAAGAGATCTTGGTCATATGTTAAATATACTGGAGCAAAACACAAATACACTCACTATGTGATAGTAATGGCGATCCTGCCGATGATAGGGCTACTAAAGCAGAGTTACTAAATATAGCTTTTAGAAATTCATTCACCAAAGAATACGAGACCATTATTCCAGATTTCGAATTACGAACAGAGACCGGAATAAGTAAGTATGAAGTAGATATCCTCGGAGTAGTGAAGCACCTTGAATCACTTAACAAGTCTTCTCGTCCATTTAGATTTCTATCAGATTATACTGAAGGGATAGATACTTACTTATATACAACCGCTCTCTCAAAGAAGTATCTGCACCAAAAGATTGGAAAGTTGCGCACGTCACACCTACATTCAAGAAAGGCAGTAGGAGTAACCCACTAAACTACAGGCCTATTTCATTGACGTCAGTCTGCAGCAGGGTTTTCGAACATTCCTGCATTAAAATATTATGAATAATCTCGAACAGAATGATATATTGACCCAAGGTAAACACGGATTTCGAAAATATCGTTCATGCGAAACAGAAATTGCTCCTTACTCACACGAAGTGATGAGTGCTATCGACAAGGGTTCTCAAATTGAATCCGTATTTCTTGATTTCCAGAAGGCTTTTGTCACCGTACCTCACAAATGACTTTTAACCAAATTGCGTGATAATAGTATATCGCCCCGAGTTTGCGATTGGATAGGGGATTTCCACTCAGAGAGGACACAGTTTGTAGTAATCGATGGTAAGGCCTCGACTAAAACAGAGGAGATATCGGGCGTTTCACAGGGTAGTGTTATTGGTCCTCTGCTGTTCCGTATTTACATAAACGATTTGGGAAAATATATAAGTAGCTCTCTTAGGTTGTTTGCAGATGACGCCGTCATTTACCGTCTAGTAAAATCATCTGAAGATCTAAACCAACTGCAGCACGTTCTGAATAAGATATTACTATAGTGTAAAAATTGGCAATTGAGTCTAAATAATGAGAAGAGTGAATTCATCCACATGAGTACGAAAAGAAATCCGTTAAACTTTGTTTACAGGATAAATCAATCAAAAGTGAAGGCCGTAAACTCCACTAAATTCCTAGGAATTACTATTACTTCAGACATAAGCTGGAAAGAACACGTAGATAATGTCGTGGGAAAGGCGAACCAGAGACTGCGTTTTATTGGCAGAACCCTTAAAAGATGTAACAGAACTACTAAAGAAACTGCATACAATACGCCAGTCCGTCCTTTTTTTATGTATTTTCTCACAGGATGGCAACATAGCGAAAGAAGTGGAATCGAGGTGCAGCAAAGCTAATGCAGTGAGTGCTCAGCTAAGATCTATTCTCTTCTGCAAGAAGGAAGTAAGTACCAAGACTAAGTTAGCAGTGCACTGCTCTATCTTTCGACCAACTTTGTTGTATGGGAGTGAAAGTTGGGTGGATACAGGTTACCTTATTCATAAGATAGAGGTTACAGATATGAAAGTAGCAAGAATGATTGTGGGTACCAATAGATGGGAACAATGGCAGGAGGGTGTCCATAATGAGGAAATCAAAGGAAAGCTGGGAGTGAATACCATAGATGAAGCAGTTAGAGCGAACAGACTGAGATGGTGGGGTCATGTTACACGCATGGGAGAAGCAAGGTTACCTAAGAGACTCATGAGCTCGTCAGCGGAGGGTAAGAGGAGTCTAGGTAGACCAAGAAGAAAGTACTTAGATTCGGTGCAGAATGATTTTGAAGTAAAAGGCATCACACGAGGCATCAATGTTAGCTTTGAATAGGGGATCATGGAGGAATTTTATTAGAGGTACTATGCTCCAGACTGAACGCTGAAAGGCATAATCAGTCTCTAATGATGATGATTTTTTTAGGAGGAGGATATCGAAAGAGTCCAAAGGAGGGTAGCTCGTTTTGTATTGTCACGATACAGGGGAGACAGCGTTACAGAAATGATACAGGATCTGGGATGGGAATCATTACAGCAACGGCCTTTATCGCTGAGGCGTGGGCTATTTACGAAACTCCAATCTTCAACATTCTTCACCGAATGCGACAATATATTGTTGATTCCTAGTTACATAGGTAGAAAAGAGCATCAGAATAAAATTCGAGAAATCAGATCTCTAACGGGGAGATTCAGGTGTTCTTTCTTCCCGGTGAGAGGAAGATAACCGGCCTCGCATATGCAGACGAGTTTGTTGTATGACAGATTCGATTGAAAGATGGTAATCTAGTGTTTTGAGAGATGTAATGAACATTGTATGAAGGTCAGCATAAAAAAGTGTATTCTATGGGAAATAGCTTTAAACAGGTGGAGTGTCTAATAGTAGGAACAAATTTAGATCTTCTTCGTTTTTGAAGGTGAAAAAACACCTTGTGTTTTCACCTTTCAAAACCGAAGAATTTCGGCTCTTTGGGAAGGTGGCCACCCGAAATAGGGAACTGATGGAAAGTTACTTTAGTATAAATTTCTCATATACCAGTTATCAATGAGATCATTGAAAGGGGATCATTGAAGGGCATGATCAGTCTTTATGATAATGACAATGACATTAAAATTTAAAGGATTAATGTGTATATAATGTAACGTATATTTCGAGGAACTGGGCTCGAAGTAAGTGGAAATATGGCGTGATACGCAGAACAGAGGCGGAAGGCGCCCAGAATGTAAAATTCGAATGGCGCGGCAGAAACGTGAGTCGATTTTGCAAGTACGTGTGTGGACAGCGAATCGAGTAGAAGCCCTCTGGGAGCATCACGTATCGCTTTATTTTGTTTTGTGTCGAGACCTTCGCATCGTCACGTCGCCGGTTCCATCTGCGAATATTCTCAACGGCTGCATTGTCGCCACCAACGACCGTTGGCTGAAGACAAAACGATGTTATATCGGCGGGAAGGGAAGGGAAGGGTAGGAGGAGGGGGGGGGAGACTGAAGTGTATGGCCATTCCTTACATACACCGATATAGAACATTCTTTACGGCAACAGCTTACTGAAATCTTTAGGGTACATTAAATTGCAATCACTTGGATGAGTAAAATATTTAAGTTGCTTTTCACCGAGCAGGAAACAGCTCCATTACTACCAAATTTCTGTTAAAGTATCTCATTTCATCCTTGCGTCACGCCGATCATTTTATCAAACGTTTCTTTGATCTCGAAATGAATTGCTTCTCATCATAAACAGCACATTTTACAGTACAATTTCCGCTGCATGCGATCATCTTCTGGAAGATTTTGTTTGGTGTTTGTTTTGAAAACCAACTGACTGTAACTGACTGTAACTGACTGTAATAGCATACAGGATGACTTAGATAAAATTTCTAGTTGGTGCGAAGAATGGCAGCTAGCTCTCAATGTAGAAAATGTAAGGTGATGCGCATGAGTAGGAAAAACAATCCCATAATGTTCGAATACAGCATTAGCGGTGAGCTTCTTGATGCTGTCGCGTCGTTCAAATATCTAGGCGTAACATTGCAAGCGGTATGAAATGGAACGAGCATGTAAGGACAGTTGTGAGTAAGGCGGACAGTCGACTTCGGTTTATTGGGAGAATTTTGGGAAGATGTACTTCATCTGTAAAGGAGACCGCGTATAAAACGCTTGTTTGGAACCCGCAGCAGATCCGTTTGAAGGAAGACATAGAGGCGGTTCAGAGGCGAGCAACTAGATTTGTTACCGGTAGGTTCGACCAATGCGCGAGTGTCACGGAAATGCTCCGGCAACTCAATTGGGGATCGCTGGAAGATAGACGACATACTTTTCATGAATTTTTGTTAAGTAAATTTAGAGGGCCGGAATTTGAAGCTGAGTGTAGTACGATCTTGCTGCCGCCTACTTACATTTCGCGTAAAGATCACAAAGACGGAGGCATATAGGCATTCTTTTTTTCCTCGTTCTGTTTGGGAGTGGAATGGGAAAGGAAATGCCTAGTAGTGATACAGTGTACACTCCGCCACGCACCTTAGGGTGAATTGTGAATATGTATGTAGAATATTTAACTAATCACTTAGTTAAAGTGTTTTTCAGGTATATTTTTCGGTCCTCTTTCCAATGCACTGTTCATAATTACTATCCTCATAAATTATAAACAAATTAGGGCAATAAACAAAATAAATCAGTTTACATAAAGACAGCATATCAAAATAAACGAAAATAATGTATTCCAATCAGGTCATATTGTGGGTATACGACACCTGCAACTTATCACTGCCTCACTGTTTGTGTTTCTGTCTTGTGTTAATTGTTATTAACAAATCACTATTGTTCCTTCGTAAAAGTGCATTATTACGCCCCACATAAATGTTGGATATAATATAGTTGTACCAAACGGTACATCTCGATGCGACCTTTTATTACTGTAATTCAATTAGTTTATCCTCTGGATATTTCCAAGTAAAAAAATATTAGTTTTCTGAATAACTTTTGACATAAAATTAATATAAATGATGTCAAGACGTCATCTGAATCGCGTTGTTCACCTCTTTCGTTTGCTGCTACGTGCTAGCCTGTAACTCTGATTGTGTCAGCATAGTATCTAAAATTAATGCCGTTTTTCGGCGTGAAAAATGTCAGTTGGACATGACGTCATGTCCGCCAGCGTGCTCTCCGTGTGCTCTCGGTCCGCCGTTGGGAACTGGGCGAGGCTTACCTCTTCGCTAGCGGCTGGTTGTCTGTTCACTCGTCGTAACCTTCGACGTTCTCCGCAGTCAAATTAGCGTGCTTTCAGCTCCAAATAGGTGTTGTACGTTGTTGTAACGTCACAAGACCAGACGCGTTTCGCTCTGTTTTAAAGGATCTTCAGTGATCAACTGCAAGAAATATTGCTGAGAGCTATGGTGAACAAGATTTATTCAAGAAGGAGTGACAACAAAAGAGTTCAGTGTAAATGCAACGAAAAGAGAGAACCATAGCAAAACAAGAGCACTCTCAATAGTACATTATATTCCAAATAATATAATGCTACAGCTTGAGAACTGATTATGATTGAGTTAAATAAAACCGCACAGAAATATAAAACAAAGCCAATATATATATCTCGTTGCACGCTGAGAAGACAGTGCAATGTTCAGAAAGCGTATATACTTATAAGTTTAAAATCAATTATAACACGAACAAGAAAGACCTTTTCCTTTTTTCTGGATCTACTAGCTGTAAACGCGGCGTTGCCCAGCTGCTTACTTATCCTACACTCTCGTAGTCCACATCCCCATACTCCCCCCCCCCCCCCTCTCTGCATCCACCTCTTTCTCTCCCAACGCTCTGTTCGTTTCCACCTTTCCCTCTTTCAGCAATGTTTTCTGCAAGGTATCCTCTGTCATGTACCATATAAACATTTATGTACCCACTGATCTTCCTCTTAGTTTAAAGGTCATGAGTGGAAAAATTCATAAGAATTGGAGCAATCTCTAAAATTCCGTAAGTAGCCTACACCGTGCACCGAACGAAATTTTATACACACAGTGATATTCCTCTCGTTTCTAAGGTAAAGTGTGCAAAATTTCATCAATATCGGAACAAAACTATGGATTTCTATGCTAGACAAACTCAGGGTCACATTGAAAAACGTACTTTATTGTTCTCAAATATTCTAGTTTTATTTCATACAACCCTTGTTCTGAGAATAACGAAAACAACAACCCACAACAACAAAAAAGGATCTGTGAAATTGAGCCATTCTCAAGTTATGGCACGAGTAAGGTATTTAGGGACCCATTTTTTGTTGCAAAGTACCCTCGCCTATACACTGTAGACGGTAGACGCTGCCCTTCCTCTTGTTTTGAAGATCAAGCGTGCGAAATTTCGTGAAGATCAGAATGAAACTGTATATTTCGTAGGTCTGTAGGATAAGTATTTTCCGCCATGAAGCTATCACGAAATACTTTCGTAGCTGACATTTTCTACCTATAAACTACATTCCTGCCAAATTTCAGCTTCATAGGTGAAGTAGTTTTCGGGATTTCGTGTTTAGTCAGTGAGTGAGTGGAGTGAGTGTCCTTTCGCTTTTATATACATAGAGATTGAGAAAACAGATTGCTTATTTTAGGATGCAAGAGAATTAAGGGATACTCGTAGACAAAATAAATAGTAACATGCAAATCTGTAATGCTTACTTTATTGATACAAGGTCTTGCCTGATGCAACAGTTTTACGGCATCTACAGGGAAACTGTTGGGAGCGGTAGGGTTGGGGGGAGGGGGGTTGGTTACAAAACGCTTCAGAAACGTCCGAAATTACATGCGAACTTTGTTGCAGGTCCTTAACTACTCCCATTTTCCAATAATTGACGCATAAATCTGGTTATTCTCACACGGTGGCCACTCATTATTTATGACGTCATAATTAAATCGAAGTGTAAAATAAATGTTTCATATCGCACTACCAAGTAGGAAATTTCTTATTTTTATTGCAAAAATATATTATTACAGTTGGCCACTGAAGGTGCTTGGAAATAAAGCGAAATGCATCTTATCTGAATTAAACAACTTTTTACGGTTGCAAAAGACAGTTATTTCCGTTTACTGTCAACATTATCCGTATTAATAAATGGCTGTTGCCACGACACGGACACCATCGTTCCACGCCACGTTTCTTTTTTCTGGACGAATCAACTTTTTTTTTTTTTTTTTCAATAATTCGCGTTCAGTAGTTAACTAATGTTATGCGCATGATAGTTTCCGGGTGCGGCGGGCGACATGTGTCGATGTCTATAGCTTCCGGGATCGGTTACACGCTGACAATACAGTGCACTGCTCCGAAAATGTATATAAAGCCTCAAGCAACAGAGAAGTATAGCTGTAGTAAAATGTATGTATCCGGCACTGAGTAAGGAATACTTTGTCTGATACAGAATGCTGAATCGTTACTCAAGAGTACATTTCGTTCTTCGCATCTATCGTATCGATAAGAACTCTATAACGAAGACCAATATGGAGAATCGATATACTCTATGGTACTACTTATTATGAGATGAGTTGTTTTAATCAAATTGCGTGTTTATGGTATGTCGCCCCAAATTTGCGGTTGGATAGGGGATTTCCTGCCAGAGAGGACACAATTCGTAGTAATCGATGGTGAGGCATCGACTAAAACAGAGGTGATATCGGGCGTTCCACAGGGTATTGTTATTGGTCCTCTGCTGTTCTTTATTTACATAAACGATTTACGGGAAAATCTAAGTAACTCTCTTCGGTTGTTTGCGGATGACGCCGTCATTTACTGTCTAGTAAACTCATCTGAAGATTAAAACCAACTGCAGAACGATCTAATAAAATATCACTATGGTGTAAAAATTGGCAATTGACTCTAAATAATGAGAAGCGTGAAGTCGTCCCTATGGGTAAGAAAAGAAATCCGTTAAACTTTGTTTACAAAATAAATCAATTAAAATTGAAGTATGTAAACCCCACAAAATACCTAGGAATTACTATTACTTCAGACTTAAAGTGGAAAGAACACGTAGATAATATCGTGAGAAAGGGGAACCAGAGACTGCGTGTTATTGGCAGAACCCTTAAAAGATGTAACAGAACTACAAAAGAAATTGCATACACTAAGCTTGTCCGTCCATTTTTGGAGTAATGCTGCCGGGTGTTGGATCCTCATCAGGTGGGTTTGATGGAGAACATCGAAAGAGTTCAGAGAAGGGCAGTTCGTTTCGTATTGTCACGATACAGGGGAGACAGCGTTACGGAAATGTATCTGGGATGTGAATCATTACAACAACAGCGCTTATCGCTACGGCGTGGGCTACTTACGAATCTCCAATCGCCAAAATTCTCCTCCGAATGCGAAAATATATTGGTGACTACCACTTACAAAGATAGAAATGATCATCATAATAAAATACGAGAAATCAGAGCTCGACCGGAAGGATTCGGGTGTTCCTTCTTCCCGCGCGCTAATCGAGAATGGAATGGGAGATAAATACTATAATGATGCTTCGATGAACCCTCTGCCAGGCAGTTAAATGTGATTTGCAGAGTATCCCATGTATATGTAGATGTGACGAACTTTAAGAGTATACTTCGTAACTCTACGATATTAGATCGTTATTTTTGCTTTTAAAAATTGTGGATTATGTTTCTTGGCCCGTGTTTGAAGGTTAATCGTCGATGATCTGACGTCCACTTTTAACGCAAACATGCGGTTTCTTTTTCTTTACATTAAAGCTTTCAATTTAATGGTCGATTAATTGTGTATGGTCTTGGGTACTATGAAAAGTTTTCTGAAAAGTGGACCTACTCAGAAGTTATAAGCTTCTCATTTCATTCATGGCGGTATTATATGAATCGTAATGTGACTTTCGGTCTGGAGCGCCACGATACGGATCGCTTGGTCCCCCGCGTCGGGGGTTCGAATCCCCCCCTCGGGCGTGGACGTGGGTGTTGTCGTTAGGTTATTTTAACTTAGTTTAAGTAGTTTGTAAGTCTAGGGTCTTATGACCAAAGACGTTTGGTCCCATAAGTATTACAAACATTGGAACATTTCTGTAATGTGACATAATTTACAGTGGCACTGTCCCGCTGTTCACAAACGTAGAGCTACTACCATGGTCTGTCACACTGGCTTTCGTTATGAAATATTCTGATTGATCTGATATTCCAAGCCTCTAAGTAAAGGTGTAGGAAAAGTACTTAAAATGGAGGTCGCGGGTGGATCTCGATAATTTTGAACAATATGTATGGTAATTGTATTTGAATCACGAGATAAATGGACTGTACTAATCCTTACCTCAGTAGTATAATTGCCTCAAAAAAGCATACATACAGTATCTAGGTTGTAAATTAAAGTTCTAGAGTAATATTAACAATAACAGTTAAAAATTTTCAGGAAGACTGTGTACGGCCGTATTTCTGGATGCCACTGCTGATGAGAAACTAGCAACGATACGTTTGTATCGAGTACTGTTTCTTTTAATAACGGATATGTACGGATTCGCATGTTTCCGTTACTTTCACAGCTCTACACAAGAGAGGGGAAACAGCAACAGGGGCAGCGTAGCAGTTGCAGCAGAGTGAGCGAGATGGCAAGTCACAGTTACGCTGGCACTGCGAAGGGGGTGGCTAACGGACGAATGTAGTGCTTGATTATTAGTCACTACAATGAGTAGAAAGGGCGCGAAGAGGAGCACATATTAATAGAAGCACGAGCAATAGTCGTGTTGTCACCTTCATATCGGTACTCACCAATAATTCATAACTCATGGTTTAAGGCACTTTGTCTCTGTTTATAGGGGTGAGTTATGTATGTCAGCTTCTATACCATAAACACCTATCCGAACTGTTTAAATAAGATCAATAATTAATCTATAGTTTAGCCAGTCTATCAATCTGCAGATGATGATGTGAAAATATATTTTAACAAACATAAATTAAAGTTCTGAATAACGAACAAAATGGATTCTAAGATAATGGAGTTTATTACTCTTTTTGGACATGAAAATGCGGATGTGGTCCTACTTCTTACATCGGTATATAACTGATTTTTCCCCAACTATTGTTCATGAGAGGCACAATAAGTAACACACGCACTCGAGAGTAAAAGTTCCAAATTATCACTCGTAAATTAATGAAGTCCATCCAACATTCCAGTTGCAAATTGTCGTTGTGGTCTTCAGTCCGCAGGCTGGTTTGACGCAGCTCTCCACGCTACCCTCTCCTGAGCAAGTGTCTCCATCTGAGAATACGTTCGGCAACCTACATCCTTTTGAATCTACTTACTGTATTTCTCCCTGGGTCTCCCACCACGACGTTTACCCCACACTCTTCCTTCTAATACTAAGTTGATGATTCCTTGATGTCTCAGAATGGGTTACTCCAACCTATCCTTTCTCTTAGTCAGGAATGCCAGAAATTCCTTTTCTCCCCAATTCGGTTAACCACCTCCTCATACTTACGTGATCTACCCATCCAATTATTTATCATTCGTCTGGAGCACCAAGTTTCAAAAGCGTCTTTTTGTTTGAACCTCTTTACGACCACGTTTCACTCCCATACAATGCTGCACTCCAGACACTTGCTTTCAGAAATAACTTCCTAACAATTAAATTAATATTGGATGTCAACAAATTTCGCTTCTTCAGAAAGGCTTTTCTTCCCAATTAATTAATCCGCGATTAATTACAGTATATATCATAAAACATAGTTTGTCAGCAACCGAGTATACGGTTTCTGAATTATCACAGTTCCACAGCTCTAGTACCGTCTATAGTTTACCACTTTTCAACTAGAGACTAAGTTCTGCAGTCACAGTCCCATAAATGCCTGTCTCTTCAAATCACAAGTTCGTGACGCGGCATCAGACCGCCCAGCAGTGACATCCTATCACCACTAAGTTACGAGTCCCCATCAGAGGGTTGGAAAGCGTGCTCTACCTGCTCCCAAAAATGTATTCTTCGGCGCATCTTAACGCCTCATCTTTAACATACAATTTCCCTTCCAAAATATTATACATTTAAATATCACAGAACCAAATATTTTGACCACCTCCCTACAAATGTTTTTACATTTAACAAACAAATATATTTTTAACAATACTGAAGTCGGTTGAGACTGAAGCTCTTTGATCAGGTAGCTATTAAGCGTGGCATCTCACTGTTCAAATATACTGCCGCCGTTCATGAATAAATTATCTGCTGCATATCTATTATTTTTAGTCGGCCATGAAATATTTAAGTGGCAATCTACAACATAAAAAATTAACATTACTAAGAATATTAAATAAAATAAAACACATATACAGGGTGTTTGCCTCTGTAACTTATAAAATAATAGGTGACGGGAAATTTTAATGCGGTAAGTCAACACAAGAAATGTTACACTTTCTGCGGAGCTATGAACATAGTTTATTGTATCATTTTCCAAAAAGTTACAGCAAAAAGGTGTAATTTTTTAAATGGAACAATAGTTTTTTTTCTATCGTGTATTGGATTCGTTTAAACGAGCTGCGTCCAAATCAATTTAAACTACATTCCTATCACTGTTAGTTTGGGAGCTACAACCCTTCAAAGTTTCGGGGGTGGAGGCTGCGACAGCGTAGCTGACTGGCCGAGTGGCTATCCCCTGGGGCACGGCCCACTGTCTCATGACCACCAGCCAGTCTTTTCCTTATTACGTTACTGTTTTCGTGCTCATATCTCATGAACTACGTGTCGGGTGTCGGAATGTGATACAATTTAGAAACTACATTCAACTATCTATGTGTATACTGTCTGTAAAATTTCCTGTCGCTACAATTTGTAGTGTTCAAATTATAAATTGTAACGTCATTCCGAGAGCCGTAGTTTTACTCCATAAACTGCGGAAGAGTAGTAAGCGAGAAACTTTTTTCCTTTCATCATTTTACTATGGCTGCCAGCCAGAAAAAGTTTAATAAAGGTTTGAAATTATGTTTAAAGTTTGTTGCAAGTCGCCAAGTTCTGTCATCCTCATACACTGTATTTCGAAAGTCTCGCAGCATTATATGTCAGTTTTTACGATTTCTATTAGTTATGACGTAATATCTTTTGAACCATGTGTCGTATGTGATTCTTAACCATGCAGCAATTGTTACCTCACGGTAAGGAATGTGTGTACGAAATTAGGTTGAAATCGGTCCAATGGTTTAGGAGAAAATGAGGAGCATTGTCGCAAAATGCAGCAGTTTTTCGCACATCTCATTGTTTATGACGTTATATCTCGTGAACTATATATTGTATGTGATTCTTACACTTACGGCGACCGTCCTCATGGGTTTAAGCTTACGTGTACAAAATTTCATAAAGATTGGAACAAAACTGTAGATTTGTAAGCAACACGTACACACATATCGACACACTGCTTTATATATTAGATTAGGAGACAATCTGAGGAGCTTTCACAGACTATTCACGGACGATGCTGTCATTTACCGATTTACCGATATCAGCGTGGTGCAAAATTTGTCAATTGACGCTTAGTAATGTAAAGTGTGAAGTCATCCATATGATGACAAACAGAACTCAGCTAAACTTCGTTTAGGGCCTGTTCGTCCATCTCTCGTTAATCTTCTCGTTAGTAAATGAGAAGATGACTTTAATGTCCAGTTAAATGTGCTCGTTAAGTGCATTGCGTTTGTCATTGCCAGATACACCTCTCGTTTGCTAACCTGGAGAAAACGAGAAGGTACAATATATTTCGACTAGGTTGGCAATAGAAACAAATGAATGTTCTGTCTGAATAAACAGCTGTTTCCCTTATTTAACTATCAGGGAAGAGGTTAGCAGATAGTTGTTAATTAGCGTTATGGAAAACAAACGTGAAAGAAGCTCGAATTTTATAAGAAGTTAGTGCGAGTGTGTTGTGTCCTCAATAGAGAAATATTAGGGTGCATTGGAATGTAAAACGGACGCTACGACATGGAAGGAGAAGAAAAAAGCGACATGATCGCGTGTGGCAAATGAATTCAGTGCTTTCCACGGAAAATGTTGGACATGCCAAGTGCGTAGTATCTTAGTCCAACCTTGCACAAAGGCAAAAGTATACTGTTCCTGTAGGTCGGAGGAAGGAATCACATTTTAGGACTCATACTAGGCGCAACAAGCATAAGTAAATACTGGGTTAAGTTTTACGACACTTCTCGCCGGGCTCCAGTGCTAATGTTGGCAACAGATAAACAATGAAGTGTAGAATTGTGTTAATATTTTTCACGAGCTACAGAGTAAATATTATTGCTGCTCGTTTCACTCGCAGCAAAATTAGTAATGTACCTGCTCTATGGTTGACATGTTCTTGTATATACCCTTGTCCGTTCAGAAAAAAAAAAATAATTTTCGTTTTAATTGAAGTTGTCACGAAAAAATATTTATTGGTCGTCTGAGTTGCCGTCATTACAATTGGTGCCAACATAACCACTGCAGCCCGGCGAGAAGCGTGGTACAATTTAAACAAATACTGCATTAATAAGCTTGCAGGCATAAATAGTTTATTCTGTTTTCTATTATGACAGATAACTTACAAAATACGTAACTATCTGTTGGACTCTTGAGATGGTCGTGGAGTTTTTCATGTAGCGTTTCCAAGACGAAATAGCGTAACAAATTCTGAATCATCTCAGCATTCAAAATGATTTGGGCGAACATAAATACGTCTATGTCGCATTATAGGAGAAATGACCTCTAGATCGTCTAAAATATAGACATCGTCTTCATTGTCAACCAAATCTCTTATTCCAACCATTTTCATCATACCGATTCTCACTGAACTAGTCATTAACTATAAGTTTGTATTTTGATATCGCAACAATAATTTTAAGGTTATGTTGCGTATCTGCAATATATCAAACTCATCTGCTAGCTACTGACATGGATGGGGCGAGAAATATAACGATAACATTTTTCATTGAAGCTGCTTTCCACACTACTTTTTCATACGTGTAGTGCTTCTGTTATTTTGTTCGATAAATCGGTCTTATCGCGTGAATATATTGAGGTATTTTAGCGCTTTGGAATATTTGTATCTTGATACAGATTCTCACTTAACTGATAGTTAGCCGTGTAATGAGCAGAATTCTACTCGTTAACTTAACGGCCAGTTTGAGGTCTTTTAACGTCTGGTTAACTCATAACAAAACATTGACAAACGCAGTTCTCCGCTAACGATAAGTTAAAATATTAACCGGAACTTAACGAGACATAGACAAATCGGCCCTTACATTAAGTACTTCTCGTTACATTCTTGGTGATCATGACATTTAAATATTAAAAAATTTGAAAACTTTGATATAAAAATTTTATAGCAATTTTCTTATACTTTTCGGTCTTTTGGATATTTCGGTTAGTAGTTCAGTACCTGTACCTCTACCTGAAGGTACATCTCAAGTGATGTGAGATCGGTTGTATTTAAATAAACACGTTTCCAAACATTTGCGGTTCTATTTCAACATACAAGCACCCAGGACGTTTTAAATTACTTATATTAATTTTAGGTTTTGGGGAGTAGTGTGTGTTCTAATTCAAATAAAATCAAATGTTTGTAGAGCTTATGGGACTTACCTACGGGGTCATCAGTTCCTAAACTTACAAATTACTTATGAACTAGCTAATACTAAGGACGGCAAAAATATCCATGCCCGAGGGGGGATTCGAACCCCCGACCGTAGTGGCCATGCAGACAGTGACTGACGCGCCGCAGATCGCTCGGCCACCGCGGCCGGCGTGTTGTAATTTCATTCAGAATGTTAAACTATAATTTGTAATTACTTTCCAAGCACGGCAAACAGGGCCTTTTATCATCTGTTGAATAGTAGCAAATCCTTGACTAAAGTGATTTTGAGTATCCAGTTTGATAAGGAGTGGAGTGCCTCAGGAGAAAACACTCTGTTAGACGGCTATCAAATAAGAAGGCTTTTTTTTTTTTTTTTTCTTTGCACAAACGTTAAAAGTTTCTCGCACATTTACAGCTCCATGGCATGCACGAAACTGATGTGTTTGATGGGGTCCGTGAACTTATAGAGTTGTACGTGGCACGTTTCAAAATAAGAAAATCAGCAATATGTTGCATAACGGCGGTAAGGAAAGCCCGATGACAGGCAGATTCCGGAATGTGATTTTAATTTTGCTCCACGTGTGCCGAATCTCCTGGGGATCTGTTTCATTGAAAGGGAGTCGCGGTTGTTGAAAAACGGGTTATCTTAAAATACATTAGTGGCATATTGTATATCGGCTATGGATGCCCCTCTTACTACTGCCTTAACAGATGAGTTGACTGTAGGTCTGATTAGAATTGTGTCAGGTAATATCAGGCTCCCGTCGTAAGTGATGACGGTTGATCATGAATGGGATTCGGACGAGAAAATATTGAGTGTAGTGGAAGAGGGAACTCGTGGAGAGAAATGAACTGGAACTGTTATTAACATTGATTTGATTTTTCTGGGAAGCCAAAACAGTCTTGGTCCAACCCGCCACTACCCGAACCGAAACTAAATTTATTGTGCTCCCTGTATATCTAGTAAAGCCAACCAATGCCCTTGAACAGTGCAAGGAGTCCCTTTACCAGTTCTTTATTAGACACAATTTCTTCGGGTCTGGTTGTCCAAAATGTTCTGTGCTTTTTACTCTCAAATGCAATGCATTCGAAGATTAGATGTGATGCAGTTTCATCACCGTCGTCACAGGCCCTACATTTAGGGTCCTGTTCTGTTATTCCCATTGTATGTAGGTGTTTTTTGAAATTCCCATGGCCTGTCAGTAATCCAACCATGAGTCTAATCTCTCTCCTGTTCAGGCCCAGGATTGCAGAGCTTTGTTTTTAAAACATGGTTTTGGCATCATTACCTTGCCATGTTTTTGTTGATGGACTTTGGTCCAATATTCTACGTGCTGTCTTCTGAGCCAGTTACGTAGCTCCAATTTGATCACTGCCTTGGCGATTGTCAGGACAGGTTCCAGTCCAATAAATGGAGTCTCTACCCCCATCCTGGCTAATCTGTCGGCATGTTCGTTGCCACTGATTCCCGAGTGGCCAGGGACCCACAATAGGTTTACTCTGTTGCTTTCCCCTAGCTCCACCAGAACCCTGTGACATTCTGCAACAATTTTAGACCTTGTTGCAGGAGCTGCCAGTGATCTCAGGACTGCCTGGCTGTCTGAATAGATATAGATGCTACGATTTTTGTAGCACCTACGCAAATTCTCCGCCCTGATGGCAGTGATTTCGGCCTGGAATACTGAGGCCAGTTTCCCTAGAGAGATGACGCCCTCCAGTCTTGGCTGCACCGCTGGCCGCAGTGGCCGGGGGGACTGAGGCGCTCCAGTCACGGTCTGCACGGCCACTACAGTCGGGGGTTCGAATCCCCCCTCGTGCATGGATATTTGTGACGTCCTTAGGATTAGCTAGTTCATAAGTGGTTTGTACGTTTAGGGACTGATGACCCCGTAGTTGAGTCCCATAGACTCTACAAACATTTGAACATTTCAACATCTTGGCTGCACCCCGTATACCCCGGCCCCATTTATTGACATAGCTACAGTGTATATGTTTTTAACCTGGCTTCCGCGGCCTCCAACGGCCTTGACTGAGTGAGCGTTGGAGCTGACGCGGCGGGCGGAGTGTGGTCGTCAGCAGTCGTCCCTTGCGGTGGTCCGCTGCTGCCTTCGAGCCATTGCGCTTCCAGGCCGTGGCCGGCCAGTAGTATGTTGACCCGCTTTCCGCTTCGGTGGCGCCGTGTTGGAGCCCCCGAGGCTCGTACCGCGTGTGCACTGCCTCCCGCTACCCCACTCGCGGTGTTGCGCCAGATGGTGCACTGCCCGGGATTCGAACGGGCGCCCTCTGCTTCGTTGTCATCAGCTGCTCTCCCCGCGGCGGTCACCACTGCAATAGACTTGCGTATAATAGTACGCAATCGGGAGCGCTCACTTTAGTTCGCAGCTCTGTCGCGAACTGGTTCATTCTTTTAGTTCGTCCCCTTCCAGTAACGGCTGACGGCGTGGTCTGCGTAGGGATGGGAAAAACCGACCGGTTAAAACTGGTACCGGTATTTTAGTTTCGAACAACCGGTTTTCTTCGGTATTTATTTCGTGTTGGTTGTAACCGATTTTTTTAGTTATTGCCAAGAACCGGGTAAAAAAACCGGTACGACTACTTCCTGTAGTAGTGGTTCAAAATGTGTTTTTTGTAAATAATTTTAAAAAAGTAAAACTAGTAGACCCTATTATTTAGGGCTATTCCTTAACTTTCCCCTGCTGTGAAATATTAGGTCATCGCAGTAACTAAGAAAAGCGATTAGTGATAATTTAAGAACAATCCCGGCAGTCAGAAACGCGTGGCATAAGAACTTCAGAGCTGGTGCTGCTATTGAGGCATCGACGCACCTGTTGCCGTGTGGCGTGGCCTATTAGACGACGCCCGTGCACCGGCAGTGTACGAGACTTGCCTCCATCTGGTCATGCGGCAGTTCCTTGCTGTCGCCGCGAGACATCGGTTGTGTCTTAAACTGCACCATCCCGAGTGTGGAAGTACTTCACGAAGTACGGGAGCAGTGAAGTACAATGCTCCATTTGCTTTAAAAAGCTGAAAACGGTTGGAGGTACTACCAAGATGCTGTGTCATTTAAGGAGAAAGCATCCAAAATGTTTCTTGGAAGAAAAGGTAAATTCGATTCATATACCAATTATGTAAGCTTAGAATAATAACTTTTAATGTATTATCATATTGTTATGCTAACAAGTTTTATTAATGTGATTCTTTGAAAGCGAGTCGCTTTTTTAATAACCAATATGGGCTTAGGTAACATTGATCATGTGGTGCCTCGTGAGGTAGCCGTGCGGTCTGGGCTCCATGTCACGGAATGCGCGGCTGCTCCAGTCGGAGGTTCGAGTCCTCCCTCCTCCCTCAGTCATGGGTGAGTACGTTGTCCTTAGTGTAAGTTAGTTACATTAAGTGGTTTGTAAGTCTAGGGACCGATGACCTAAGCAGTTAGGTCTCATAAGAACTCACACCCATTTGAACATTCTTTGATCATGTGGTACACAGCTTTCCTAGTTCCATTTGCGTAAATTTACACTGACAACAATCGTGCTATTAGTCGGATCTGTGACTTTCGTTTTCGAAATACTTCTGCAGCACTGATGGAAGTTCATTTACTTATATATATATATATATATATATATATATATATATATATATATATATATATATATAACGAGATATTCATATGCGCTGGCTCACAAGTCCAACTTACGGAGTGGTTGGCTCAATATTCGCAACTGTCGGATGGAAATACTAGGCCAGTAAATCAGTATGCTTCGTATATCGTCTTCTACGGACTCCAGGCTCAACAAGGCGTAGTATTGGGAGGGGATCTTGCAAAATATGGAAAGACTAGTGATTTGTCGTATAACGTAAGTTTACCTAAATTTTAATTAAATTTCGTGTTTCGGTTACGGTCGAAACTAGAAGAACCGAAAATTCGATTACGGTTTCTGCTTCGGACGCAAAATATGTTTTGGTCTAACTCTACTGGAAATAATAGCAATAAAAACCGAAAACCGGTTATTTAAAAACCGGTTATCTTGAGCAACTTTTACAGTGTGGTTAAACTGGAGATGAAAAGAACCGGTGTAACCGAAAACCGGTTGTTTCAGCAATAACCGCCATTCCTAGGTCTGCGCATGCAGGTGGAGGGAGAAGTTCCCCCACCTAGCTGCTTATGCGCTTGCTGCTTGAGCCGCTAACGATATCAAACAAACCAAAATAAACAGTTTGTGGATAATTTCTTGCGTTTAAGTTTAGAGTTATCTCTATATTTCACAGTGCAGAATACTTCAAAACAGAAATTTTGTAGCACTGAAGTATGTGATCTAGCAGGCAGACGCTCACATCGAAATGGCTCTCATCAGCACGTGTTTTTTAATTCTGCTGCGCGCCCTCTCGCTATTGCCCGTCGGTCTTCGGAAAAGAATTCAATGAACAGAAGTGAGATACGCTTGGCATAATAGTTCGCGACCGATAACGCATGTTTTAGTTCGCGACGGGATTCACATATTTTAGTTCACGACCGATTGCACATATGTTAGTTCGCGACAGATTGCACATATTTTAGTTCGCGACCGATCGTGCATATTTCAGTTCGTGACCGATCGCGCATATTTTAGTTTGCGACTGGTAGCTCTCCTATTAGTTCGCAGCTCAGCCGCGAATTAGGTCACTCTTTGTAGTTAGTCCGCTCTTTTTGGCTTTTGCTACCGCTACTAAACGAGCTCTTTCTTTTGTTATGACACTTTTGTTAAGACACCTTTTCTACATAATGGTGTTCAGAGGGTATTTCAGACTGTACACACATTCTGAGGAGCTCAGAAAAAATGATCATTTAAACACCTCTGAGTGTGCGGTTGTTAATATAATATTGTCTTTGTGGTCCTTAGACAGTTCACTTAATACCGCATTTTGTAACTTTGAAATGACGCTTTCGCAGGTAGTTTGTGTCAGTATTCAAGCATCTCTCATCTCAGTTTTTACACAGAATCCCCCTTAGCTCAGTCAAAACTGTGACAATAAATGTTGCCCTTATTTATGCAGGCGAGAGAAAATATTGGTGCATAATTTCTCTCATATAAATGCAAACAATGTTAAGTTTTGAGTTCACCTTACTTATTTACACTATGGAATGAGGGTTGTATTTAGACACTGCTGAATATCTTAGAAAAGAAAATTTGTGGCAGTGAACTCTGACACTACAGCTGAGCTGCATCTCAGCACGAACTGACGGTGCCTGGCAATTCTGCGCTCTCTCTCGCCCTCTCACTGTTCCTCGTCGAGCTTCGGAAAAGGAAGAAGGAAAAGGAAGGAAGCTTTAGGTTTAACGTCCCGTTGACAGCTTGATCATTAGAGACGAAGCTAACGCTCGGAGTTCTGAATCAGTATGGGGAAGGAAATCGGCCCGTGCCTGGAGTGATTTAGGTAAAGCAGAGAAAACCTAAATCTGGATGGCCGGAGGAGGATTTGAACCAGCATACTCCCGAATACGAGTCCAGTGCGTTACTACTGCCCCACCTCGCTCGGTTTCGGAAAAGGAGCGGACGAACTAAGAGGCGAGGGATCTGCGAACTAGTTCGCCTGAGAGAGCGCTCTTCCGAAGTAGTTCGCACGCGAACTACACAGGACTACAGTCACAAAAATATACAGACGGGACGGGAAACCTCCGTAAGGGCCCGGTCCCACGCTCAGGGGTGCGGGGAGGGAGGGTTACGAGCAGTTCCGTAAGATGTCCCATGATGGCGCTGCGGTCAGAAGCAGCCCTTTAAACTGGCCAGAGCAGGCGGCAGGTAGCGGCTGTCCCCACTACCACCTCCTCTCAAACGCCAGCAAGCCGGACACAGCCGTGGCCTCGTGGCACGAGCTCTCCCCTCAGCCTCCCCTCCACAATACCGACGTGCGATTGGCATCCTCAATAGTGCCTCTAGTGTCGTCTACCGGTACTAAGCCAGGGAACCGCCTGACACCTGCTAGCATCTTACGGAACTAGGAGGGGAGCGTAGAACAGTGGTTTGGGGGGGGGGGGGAGGCTGTTTCTCTGTACTCTGTGGTGTAAGCTAGTTGATAAGTAGTTTGTAAGTTTAGGGACTGATGGCCCTGTAGTTAAGTCCCATAAGCTATACAAACATTTGAACATTTTTGGCCAGTATCTATTCCGCCGGCTGCCCCCTTCTGCTGACGATACCCTCTGTAACTCACGTTCAGCATGTAGTCACGTACGCCATACGCCGGCCGTGTATCGCTGTTTACCGTTTTGACGGCCACGCTTGCTCAAATCCACCGCTTCTTTCTGTTCTCGTGAAACATGCAACACTCGCATTTGATCACGTACTCCTGCCTCTGTCCGACACTGCTCACCAGTTTGCCAGTTCATCTGAAGTTGGGACCGAAGTGTCAGCTGCTCATCTCGCATCCGTATTCACCAGTTACAGTCTACATCTACATGGGATATTCTGCAAATCACATTTAAGTGCCTGGCAGAGGGTTATCAAACCATCATTATACTATTTATCTCCCATTCCATTCTCGAATAGCGCGCGGGAAGAAAGAACACCTGAACTCTCCGTTCGAGCTGTGATTTCTCGTATTTTATTCTGATGATCATTTCTACCTTTGTAAGTGGGAGTCAACAATATATTTTTGCATTCGGAGGAGAATGTTGGCGATTGGAGTTTCGCAAGTAGCCCACGCCGAAGCGATAAGCGCCGTTGTTGTAATGTTTCCCATTCAAGATTCTGTATCATTTCCGTAATGCTGTCTCCACTGTATAGTGACCAAACGCAACGAGCTGCCCTTCTTTTGACTCTTTCGATGTCCTCCGTCAAATCAACCTGATAAGGATCCCACACTGGGCAGCAATACTCCAAAAATGGACGGACAAGCATAGTATGCAGTTTCTTTTGTATTTCTGTTGCATCTTTTAATGTTTCTGCCAATAAAACGCAGTATATGGTTCGCCTTTCCCACGACGTTATCTACGCGTCCTTTCCAGTTTAAGTTTGAAGTAATACTGATCTCTAGGTATTTTGTGGAGTTTACGGTCTTCACTTTTGATTGATTTATCCTGTAAACTACGTTTAACGGATATCTTCTCGTACTCATGTGGACGACTATTGCCACTCTTCACTCCAGAGTGACATGTTATTTAGATCGTACTGCAGATGAATTTACTAGAGTGTAAATGACGGCGTAATCTGCAAACAACCTAAGGGAGCTGCTTAGATTGTCTCCCAAATCGTTTATGTAAATAAGGAACAGGAAAGGAGCAATAACACCACTCTGTGGAAAACCCGATATCATCCTGTTCATGACTACAGAACCAAGAGTAACGAAAGACTAACACTTCGCTTAGAGTTTTTCTCTTGCTCTTTTCCAAGATAATTTCTTTATGTGTATGTGGGAAACAATAATACATTTGTGAATGCAGACTTTCTCGGCTGATCTCGATGAGGAAATCTTTTCGGATTGATAGCCGAGTGAGTGCCTCGTTTTCTGGAAAAGTTTCGGCAAGTTGCTTACTTGCCATCTTCAGGCGAAGTGAAGATGGCAAGTAAGCAACTTGCCGAAACGTTGCCAGAGAACAGCACTCACTCGCCTGTCAACCCGAGAAGATTTCCTCAACAATATATTTTCATATTAAGGTTTTCCCGGCGGGGTGTTGTCCTCTTGCAGAATCGGGTTTCTGCCGGTAATCCGCGTCGTAGTAGCACGATATTTCGATCGCGTTACCCGCGATCTTCATCAGTTGCTTCCTGAAGCTGAATCCAGTGTGGAACGCGTTCAGTATTTATTCATCTCTGCGGTGGCTAGGCGTTCTGCCATTGGTCGGCGCTGTGGGAGGCGATCCGTCCGACGTCCGCGACGTTCGTTATGTTACGTTCTGTTCCACCTCCCAGTTGTACTGGGCATTCAATCTGCTGATTGTCGTCATTTAAGCTTTCTTGTGCACTATACTGTTCTGTTACCGTAGCCGGCCGGGTAAACTGCTCCCTATGAGGTCCGCGTCGGAAGGAGCGCCTCCCACAGCGCCGACCAATGGCAGAACGCAAACAGGCATAAATATTGGTCGCGTTCCACATTTGATTCAGCTTTAGGAAGCACCTGATGAAGACCGCGATCGAAATGTCGTGCTGGTACGACGCGGCCCGATTCTCCAAGATGACAATATATTTTCACATTAGGAGGAGGAAGTACGCGATCGAAATTTCATAAGTAGATACCGACGCGACGAAAATGTGATTTTGTAATGATTTCTACTGCAAGTACTGTATCATTTCTGTCACACTCTCAAACCTCTATCGTTATATAACGGACAGCCCTCCTTTTTGACTCATCCGATATTGTCCGTGAATACCACTAGTAAAGATGCTATACTTCGCACCAATATACCGAAAGAATACGTAGACTACTAGTGCCTGCTGTACCTTTAATAATCGTGTAAAATCCTTTATTGTGCATTCCTACAACGTTTAATATGTGTTCTTTTCAATTTAAGTCGGTCGCAATATTGTTGTTGCTAGATACTTAGCTGAATTTACGGCTTCCAGATTTCATTAATTTACTATAAACCAAGTTGGCAGTTTCCTTGTAGTACTCGTGTGAAAATATTCGCTCCTTTCTTTATTTCGGTTCAACTCCTAATTTTCGCTACATACAAATGTCTAAGAGATTCTACGTTTGGTTTTGATCTTCTTATTAGTTTACTAGAAAATAACCTAAAACGACAGCTCAAGTTTTCTCCCAAATCGTTAATACGGATAAGGAACATCAGACAACCAACACAAACCTGGATACGCCAAAAATCACCTCTGTTTCAGCAAATTCCATTCTATCAATTGCTAGTAACTGTGTCCTCTCTAACATGAAAGCTGTACTCGAATCACATATCTGAGACAATACTCCATTAGCACACAATTTCATTAAAAGACGATTATGTCAAAAGCTGGAATTGATCGGAAATCCATAGTCGATAACACCCATCACTTCGTGTGAGCAGAATGTTTCACAAGACTGATACTTCCTGAATCCGTGTTGACTATCTGTTAGTAGATCAATCTGTTAGAGGTAATTGACACCGTTTTAACTCAGTAAATGTTTCAATACCCTGCTGTCGAGGATAAAGGTTTGTAATTGAGTGGATTACTCGCACTGCCTTTTTTGAATGTCGGTGTCACTTGCTCAAACTCTCAATCTTTTGGTACGGATCCTTCATTGAGCATACCCTGGTAAGAATATAATCGGTATACAATCTGGAGCAGAAGCCCTTTCTGTTGAACGATTTAAGCTGCTTTATTACTCCGAGGTTGTATAATTCCATGAAAATCTTGTTGGTAGCTGTTCTTCATCTATCGAATAATTATTTCCTCTTCTATGGTAAAAGAGTAGAATCATTATCATCAAGTAGTGCCGTTATTGTTTGTGTTTCACAACTCGTACAATTTGCAGCCCAGTGATGAAAATGGGGCATTTGCAGAACGAGTTTCGTTGTGGAAACTATTGTAAGCATATCGGTAAATTTCGAGTTTCTGCAGTCTTTAGGTTTTTTCTGTTTTAAATTTAGCAAATTTTTGTCGTTGTTTGTATAACAGCTTCATGACTTGTTTTGTGTACCAACGTGGATTAGCTACGTATTTTTTTTCTTTTTTGCTTGGTGTAAGCCTAACAATTGCAGTCGTCGGTACTTAGGCGAGTTCTAGCTACAACATCTCCACAATTATATTTAATTATATTTCTAATTCATATTTATTCATAATTTGCACGGGGTGTGATCTTCTGAATATATAGTTTTTGGATTTTTTTTTTTTTTTTTTTTTTTTTTTTTTGAGACTTTCATGAATCTGTCTCGCTACGCTCAACTTAGAACCATTCAATTGTTGATAACCTCATAACATGTTCATTGATAATAGTTACAGTGTAAATGCCACAGTATTAAAAAGAATTATTTCAGACAGTACATGAATTAAACTTAAAATATTACTAACAGAATTGGAGTCTGTTCCGCAGTCATAGGTGTATAATTTCGTTATTGGTAAGAGTTGATTATCTTACGTAAGCCAAGATGACAACCGAAGAATTCAAATGGCTGAACTCACTTTAAAGGCAGCCCAGTCGCTATCCTCCCGTATCCACACACACACACACACACACACACACACACACACACACACACACACAGACACACACACATAAAACACAGTAAAGCTGAAAAACAATTTCCTTTATGTCTTCAGAGATTGAATACGCTGTACTTATATACTTAAAGGATTAGCTCCAGTCCGAAATGTATTTTCTGACTTTTGTTGTTAAGTGCGTCTTAAAACAATCCAAAATTTTTATAATACTAATGAAACAAGAGATGCAAAGTTTAACAGATACGTTTTATTCACATTACAATGTACACATATACAAGTTTCACATAAAGAGGTGTTTATTTAGCAGCAGATCCTCCAGCTCTGACAGAGGTCAGCCCACTGGCAAACCTGACGTGGGCTCATAGGCGCCAGGAATACCAGATGGCCACTCTTTCTCTCTCTCTCTCTCTCTCTCTCTCTCTCTCTGTCTCTCATTATCTTTCTCTCGCTATCTCATTCTCCGCCGTCCCATAATTTGTTGCACTGAAACAAGGGTGTCTTATCTCCACTAGCAACATGGAAGATCTTAGAAGTGAACCAAATCAAATAGGTCCATAGAAGGCGATTTCGTACAGAACCACAGAGCACAATGTTCATATTCAGGATATACAAGTAAATCGCATGAAGTCGTAGTATCAGGAAGACCAATGATGAATATTACATAGAATTTCCCTACTTCATAACCCTGTATTTGTGCATAAGAAGCTGGAGTGGCTGTAAATTAGGAATATTTTTATTGTAAAAAAACATTTTAAATAGCGATCACTGCAACGTGGTTTTTGTTCTTTCATTTGGAACTTTATCAGTATTATAGACATCTTGACATTTGGTTCTCCACATACAACTACATCTGGGAGTTTTCATTATTTGTAAGAGCGGTTGCTATTGTGTATCGACTGCCGTTTTGTTTAGATAGTACATGATTGACCCTAATTTCAACAGGAAGAGATGTGTTAAATGGTGTGTATGACATGGGGATGACTAATAACATTTAAAAAACCACAATATGTATGGAGAATTTGTTATTTTATGAAAATTTGTGAATGAAGTAGATGAAAAGTAAATTACCGCTAGGAGTTAAGTAGATAAACAATTTTTCAAATGAAGATACTTGTAATCTTGTCAGTAATATCTGCTCATTATTGGAACGAGATGCAGGAAGTAAGAGGGAAAAATGAAACAAACAAAATTTCCTCTATTTATAGTCTGCCAAAGTATTTCCTTCCTATAATTTGAGACTACTGAAAGTTACTCGTTTTCAGCTGACTCTTCTGTAAGTTCCGGCATACTTTTCTGGAATATGAATGAGACGAATTGGGCATTTTCCCGCATTATAAATCGGTAAGATCACGATTTTTATAAGTGTATTCTGATACGAACATTAATAAATATTGCTTTCCAGATCGGGTGTGGGACACTTAAGTTTTGGAAAGAGACACGCTGTAGGGTGTACAAATATTTCTCTTAAAGGCTAATACGAGTTCTGTAACTATTAGCTCCATCATCACGTGGATAAGTGATTAATCACTGAAAGAATATAATTACAGTAAATAAAATGAAGCTTTGATAGTATTGAATACAAACAATGAAAAATATGTGTTCCTGATTGTACCTTAACTTTAATGATTATATGAAGTGGAGCGTTGTGTCCTCTATTACATTAAAATGTTTTTCAATGAAACTTTTACCTCGATTCCTACGTTTTCGTTCTTCAAACACAAATTAATGTACACTGAATGGGGAACAAGTTAGTAGCTAGAAGAAAATAATGCTCGTAGTACCTCCTAGTAACAAACTGCGTTTAGAGTGGTCGCTGCTTCTTGCTATAACACCTCACTGTGGACACAAGGCATATCGTAGGTATTCTTGGACGAATATTTTGCTTCATATTGTGTTTTTCTTTTACAAGAGTCTCATTTTCTTTTATGTCTCAACTAGGTGCTTGTTTAGTGTCTTAAGAGCGAAATTATAGGAATAAGCGGTAAGTTTTATTTATCCACGTGTCGTTATTTTGTGGTACGATGAAGGACACACTTTATTACTTTTATTGACAATTCATGTTACACACATCTAGAGTTTGTAGAGCGGACTCAGTACATCAACATTTACATAGTAGCCAATGTCAGAAAAAGTCACTCTACGACGCTACGGGTATCAAGTCATCGTGGATATTGTGAAATCTTACTTTTCATATTTATGGAGGACTTACTGCAGAAAGAAGGAACGTAAAATTTACAGTAAATATGAGCTCTAAAGACAATACTTTAAGTGCTATGAACAGTTGATATGTTGTATACAGTATCACCGATGAATAATTGCTCAGAGTTCTCAACGTATACATCGTAGAGCCCAATACTACAGGAGACTTATTATTGCTTTTCTCTGTATTATTCCCTCCCAAATTACGGAAAGCAAAGAGCTTCCAGTAGAAGATTCACAGTATCGTAGATGAAGAGGTAACCGTAGCATCGTTGGATGTCATTTTCAGACAAGGGTACCCATGCAAAATTTGACGTACTAACTGTAATGTACAATCTCTGGACATGTAACGTGAACAGTGAACCACCCTATGAAGTCAGTAATATTAAGATATAATCAAGGACACATATCTCTGATTTGTCTTCCGATAATGGCTGTGTTAAATTTTATTTACTCTGTTTGTATTATCGTATTCACACAGTGGAACACAAACAGATTAAAATATTCAATGCAGGGGAAGAAGTATACCGCGTTTGAATGAAATTAAATGAGGGGGAGACTTAAGGTAAATCTGATACTTGATGACAAATCTGCGAATGAGTACCTTTCGGTTAAAGCAAAAATCAAGGAAATAGGTAGGATAGAATGGCCTGACCAACTAACTAGTTTACAAAAGAGTTAGGAGAAAATGTATGTTACGTTGAATGTTCAGACATAGCATTCTTCAGAATCAATCAACGCAAGCACTTCGAAACAAAATGAAAGACCGTGATCCGCTGAGTGTTGTTAGGTCAAAAATAATTGTCTACCTTTATTAGAATCGAAGATATCGTAAAACAAAGCCATTAAAATATTCACTGCAAGGACAAGAAGGATACCGTGCTTTAATAAAAATGAAGGATGGAAAGACTTAATTCTGATACTTGATGACAAATCTGCAAATGAATACTTTTCGTTTAAAGGAATAACGAAGGAAATTGGTAGGATATAACGGCGTAACCGATTGACTTTAGTTTACAACAACGACATCCCTATAAGAAATATACAGAAGGATATCGCGTTTGAGTATAGAAAAAGGAAGGCAAGAGTTAGTAACTTCTAATACTTAATGATAAATTTGTGGATGAAAACCTTTCATTTAAAACAAAAATGAAAAAAATCGGCTGGGTAGTTTGGTCTGGCCGACTGACTTTAGTTTTCGTAGATTCTTTTACTGTATAACAATCAGTTGTTGTTTAGGTATCCACCTGAGGATGTATAACTAATACTTAGGAAACCGGCAGTACGGTTGGAATAAAGCATTTATACACCTGCACTGCTACGTTCTTTTGCAGCTTTTTTTATGGTTTCAGCGTATAAATGTTTGTACTCAGACATGTGTATTGTGGTGATTTACACAATCGCGATAAAACTAATATCTCACGTCAAATTACGTAACATCGTGAAATACTACATGGTACATATTGAACAAGTAAGAAAGCTTTCCAGCATAAATCACAAAAAACTATTCGCATACACCGCACATGAAACGCAGTCAGCCACTTCAACACTATTCCGAAAGGGCTGGTTCTGGAACAGTAGTGTGATGCTGACACACGCACTTGCTGCAGCTGATGGTCGCCAGTTGAGCAAGTAGTTTTAGGTGAATAACAGAGGCCAAAGCTGGGGTGACGGATGTCGGTGGGTGAGGTAACGGGTGGGTGGCAGACTAGAGCGCCGTGACGGACGGCTCCCTGGCGGAAGGCCTGAGGAAGCTGGCGGCGCCGTTGCGGTGGTGCAGCGGCAGCAGCTGCTGGCTGGCGACGGTGCTGCTGTTGGCGGTGGGCGCGGGAAGTTGCGTGCGCGTCGTGCCGTCCTCCAGGCCGCCGCCACCGCCGCCACCGCCGGTCCCCGTGTCCGCACAGGACGCGGGCCGCGCCAGCGCTGCAACACAACAGAACGGTGAAACGATACACGATTCATCGGGTAGGTCGTAGTTGGAACTTGTCTGCATGTCAGCGTCATTCTTTTCGCTGCAAAGATACCTCACTGATCAATCCTTTATCGTTTCCTTTCTGCAAAGAAAAGAAAGATGTTCACTTGTATTCATTGTCTTTAGATCCGTTGTCTTGGAAGGACGTAGGCATTCCTGCTCGTTCAATTCTACAACTTTTCTTTTCAATGGGGAATACTACGAACAAACGGAGGGAGTCGCCATGGGTAGCCCACTCTCCCCTGTGGTCCAAATCTGTACATGGAGAATTTCGAGGAGGAAGCCCTGGCATCATCTGAATGGAAACCTACTTGCTTTTTCCGTTACGTGGACGACACTTTCGTCATCTGGCCACATGGAATGGACAAACTCCTTGACTTCCTTACACATCTGAACTCCATACACCCCAACATTAAATTCACTATGAAGACTGAAACGGAGGGTAAATTGCCGTTCCTAGACCTCTTGGACAAGAGAAGAGCTGATGGCACCCAGGGTCATAGTGTATATCGGAAGAAAACGCACACTGATCTGTATTCACACGCAGACAGCTGTCACCATCCTTCACAGAGGAATGAGGTATTTAAAACTCTAGTACATAGGGCGCGCACTATCTCCGACGCAGAAAGTCTACCCCAGGAATTGGAACACCTAGACGACACTTTTTCGTCATCTGGCCACATGGTATGGATAAACTCCTTGACTTCCTTACACATCTGAACTCCATACACCCCAACATCAAATTCACTATGGAGACTGAAACGGAGGGTAAATTGCCGTTCCTTGACGTCTTGGTCCAGAGAAGAGCTGAGGCCACCCTGGGTCATAGTATATATCGGAAGACAACGCACACTGATCTGTATTTACACGCAGACAGCTGTCACCACCCTTCACAGAGGAATGGTGTACTTAAAACTCTAGTACATAGGGCGCGCACTATCTCAGACGCAGAGAGTCTACCCCAGGAATTGGAACACCTGAGAACTGTATTTCGAAAAAATGGGTATTCAGAGTGGCAGATTCAGCGGGCTCTCTGCCCAACCACTACAACACAACCTGTGGAAACGGCTGAAAATACGAGGGAGGATGTAGGCACTGCGTTCGTTCCATATACTGGCGCACTCTCGGGGAAGATCGCCCGCATTTTGAAAAAACACCAGCTTGGAACTGTTTTTTGCCCGCCGAATAAAATTCGTGCACTGGTGGGGTGCGCCAAAGATGATCTCGGTTTGAGGAAGGCCGGAGTGTACCAGATTCCGTGTCAGTGTGGAAAGTCATATATTGGACAGACGAAGCGTACCGTCGAGGATCGATGCGTTGAACACCGGAAGCACACACGATTGATGTATCCGAGCAAGTCGGCGGTCGCTGAACATTGTTCGTCGGAGAATCATGCGATGGAGTATGAACGTACAGACGTAGAGATGCTGGGACTGCGTCGTTAGAGAGGCCATTGAAATTCGCACAAGTGACGACCTCATGAACCGTGACTGTGGCTATAATCTTAGCAAAGCTTGGGAACCAACGATTGGGTTAATTAAGAGTAAATCTAGCAAACGTAACAAAGTGATGACCACGGCGGACAGAGCCCTCACACCGACGTTATCTCAGACGCCGTCGCAATCGGTTCCACTGCGCGGCCGCGGCGCGGGGCGCGGACCGCGGAGGGGTCGCTCCGCGGGCCGAGGGTATTTAAATCGCCCGCCACCGGACTAGAACCCAGTTCCTTTCGAGCAGCCGTAGCGTGCGGATCTCCGTGCCGGCGCGTTTCCAGGAGCTCAGTCCGTCAGTTCACCTGATGATGGCGACATGTATGATCGCCGAAATATTGTGCCCGTTGGACACTATAGACCGGATGTACACCCGTGGATATTTTGATTATCAAATACGCCGGGAGAAACTGAAGAATCACAATTCTACAACTGTTAATGTGACTAATTTGTTTTTCAAGATAAATAATGAATAAAGTAGGGTTAAAATTTACTTAAATGTTTTTAGTCATTTCAGCTTTATTCCTATCCATATCGCGTTAATGTTCAAGAACTTAATCTTATAGTGATTTGGACACCATTATGGTAAAAGAGAATCATGTACAATCGGTTGCAGAAATTCGTCAGTAAATAGCGGCAATTCCTTACTTCGCAGTGACAGTATCGGAAGAACCTGCAATCATTCGATCCCGTCGCATTTTCTTTTCTTTTCGAAGTCCGATAAGTGAACATAAAAATTATTCTTTGTTCCCATTGTTGCAACATAATACTGATTATATATACACACGTGGCGTCTGTTCCGAAAGAATAGACGTCACTTCTGATCCTGCAGTTGTTATTATTTAATATTCACAGAATATATGACATCAACTGCGATTGGGCAAAGCTGAAAATGTGTACACAGCCGGGAATCGAACCCGGGTCTCCTGCTTTCTAGGCAGTTGCGCTGACCCCTACACCACTGGGGACACAGTGATCACCGCACTGCTGGGAATTTGTATCTGACGGGAGGCGTGCTTAGGTAGTCCTTGCAGGTGCGGTGATCACCGTGTGTAGTGGTGTAGTGGTAAGCGCAACTGCCAATTTAATTGCATAAAGTGAATTTTCTCCGACAAATAAGAACCTCCACAGGCTTGGATGACATCTTGTCTGCCTACTGGCGGTTTTGGTGAAGAACCGCTAGTCCAGGTGTCCCAACCGCCCAGGACGCCGCCCCTGCCCACACGGGCCTGGGACATTTAGTTTCTTGTTACTCTATTCTGTGACAAGTGTTTGTTAGTTCATTTGTCATAGCCTTTAAGTCCTTCTTTCTATGTGAGCCTACGAATGTAACGTAGGCATTTTAATCGCTTTTCCTCTGTCATATTCCCTTACTCCATTTCATGATAATTGTTAATTCTTCATCTGCCTTTTTCATTTTAACTCCCGGGTGTTTTATGACTTATGTGGAAGAGATAGAGGGGAAAAATACATAAACTTCTTGATAATTGTACATATTCTATTACTTTTAACCTCCACTTGTTTTATGACAGATATGTGTAACCCTACTAATTCAGCGTAGGAATTTTATCATGTTAACCGTTAAATTGTGATATTTTATAATAGCTGACAGTATCCGTCAATTTTACTCCCATTTGAATACGTCCTAGTATCCCGCCTTTCTGTCCTCGCCATGCCACGGGGCACCACCATAGGTGTGTGAGTTTAACAATAACAGCTGCATACAGCTGTATTGTATAGTCCCGTCCTCTCCATTTTAAACTTAAATGTTTATCAGGAGTACTAGGCTGTAATTCTTTCTATTTGGTTTTATATAGTTTCTATTTTTCTTATCTTTGTCATTTAAACTAGAGCCACCTGGTGGGGGTCTACCGTTTACTTTGACGATGCTGGGTGATTTGGCTTCAGTAATGTTCAGAAGAGCCTTGACGCCATAAAATTTTATTATGTAAATCCCCTTCCACGGTATGTACTTAAGATATTTGTGTTTGTAATGTAATTTGGTATCTTTTGTCCATGATTCTGAAGATGATTTTTATCGAAACGCGTCAATAAACACATGACCACATCACTATCTGTTGCTCTATAATTTTACACAGCGTCCTAATAACACTGTTCATCAGTTAATACTGATATGGGCGCATACCTCATTAACGACTTTATGTCACGTCTGGGTTTATATCTGTCGAAACCGTGGTCAAAAGTTTATTAAACAACTATTATTGCAACTGGTTGGCTGAGTTGTAATTTGCTGTGATTTCCCTAAATCACTACAGGCTAATGCCGGTAGGCACTGATGACCTCGTAATTAAGTCCCATTAACTGTACAAACATTTGAACATTTGCTAATGCCCGGATGGTTCCTTTCAAAGGGCACGGCCGATTTCCTTCCCTCATCCTTACCCAAAAATCCGAGCGTTAGTTCCGTCTCTAATGATCACGCTGTCGATGGGACGTAAAACCCTAAGATTCCTTCCTTCCTAATAATTTGCTATGCTGTAACCGTTGCTCAGACGCAGTCATGTTTAAACCAATGAATTTGAATTATGTATATTATTTTTCCACAAAAATATTATCGTACGGCTCACCGATGTGGATAGACGCACTGGAGCGACAATACAACCGTACCAAACTTAACATAGTCCAACGGTTAATCAATTTAAAAATGGTCAAAGCTTACAGAACGACATCCAGCGAAGCACTTTGTGTTTTATGAGGTCTCATGCCCATAACACTTAAGTTACAGGAAATACCATATATCATAACCTAGTCAAAACCATAGACGCCAAACAGACAATCGACATCGCCCTAGAGTACAGAAGCTGGGCACACCCGGCAGATGTTACAAGGATAACTGAGAACAACGCCAGAAAAAGCTACGCTGTTGAAATATACACAGATGTAAGCAAGTCAGACGACGGAGTGGGTTCGGGGATAGCAATATTTGTTAATAAGAGGCTTACTTACCAGATACAGCTAAAACTATCTAATGAATGCTCAAACAATCAAGCGGAACAATTTTGCCATCCTCAATGTTCTTGAGTTCATAAAAAATCTCTCGAATACTGATACAACTGCAGTAATTCACGCCGATAGCAGGATTACTTTGGACTCTTTGCGAAATCCGAAGAACCACAACTTGTTGATTGAAGAAATAAGATGTCAAATCGGAAGGTTGCAGACACACAACTGGCTGGTGCATTTCGACTGGGTTAAGGCATATCAAGGGATATGGGGAAATGAACTAGCAGACAACCTTGCTGAAAGAGCAGATCGATCACGACAATCAATACGCTACAACAAAATTCCTACAAGTGCCGTAAGAGAGGAGTTTAGGAACAAATGGGACATTGAGTGGCACAGAACAAAAAACGGGGGAAGTACTAAACCGTATTTTCCTACGATCCGACAACGTTTATTGATTAAACTTCCAATATCTACGAATTTTACAGCTATGTTAACAGGTCATGGGAAACTGAAAGCCTTTTGTCAGCGGTTCAAAATAATTGAAGACGGAACGTGCACATGTAACAGTGCTGTCCAAACTATTGACCACGTGCTTTTTGACTATTGCAATTTATTGAAAGAGAGGGACCATCTCAGGAAAAAAAAAAAAAAAAAAAAAAAAAAAACAGCTGCCAAAGGAGGAGGATGGCCTGTCAATAAATATGACTTAGTACATAAATTCACTACAGACTTTTACAATTTTTGTAAATCAATAACAATTTTCCTGATGTATAAAATTGTTTGTTCTTTTGCAAACCCTGTCAACTTATATACTGTACTTGTGTTTGCAAAAATATTTGCTGTAACCGCCTGAATCTAACCATCAAACATGTAATATTACTATGTAATGGGGCATGTTAAATAATAAATAAATAAAATGGGCGTGGTTATTATACAAAGCGTGTACCAAGCTTGGTTTCATTATGGATTTCATCATACTTCAAAGGGAAAACCTGTTACTAATGTATTGTAAACGTAAGAGCAGTATATCTTGTATGTAATGTTGTCCATACGAGTAGAGCCTCCAGTAATTTGGCTGACACTGCCATTCCAGAAAAGACGCTGGTCCCCGCCTTACCCCTCTTGCAGCCGGACGGCAGCAGCTGCATGAACTCGTGCCGGATGTTGGAGTTGAGCCAGCCGTAGACGATGGGGTTGCTGACTGCGGACGTCATGGCGGTGATGTGGCACGCCGCCAGCGCCAGGTACTGCGCCTCCGTCGTCGCGTCGGGGAAGCCCAGGTCCATCACGATCTGGTACAGCCCTGCCGGACAAGCAGCAAGTGCGCGGGCGGCTGCAGTACACTGCCAAGAGCTAGCGACGGCGCGCGGCGCTCCACATCACACACCAAATCAAATGTCTGTTAAGCTTAAGGTGCTTAACTGCGGGGTCATCACTATCTAAACTTACAAACTACTTCTACATCTACATCTTCATAGATACTCTGCAAATGACATTCAAGTGCCTGGCAGAGGGTTCATTAACCACTTTCATAACTTTTCTCTACCGTTCCATTCTCTAATAGTGCGCGGGAAGAAAGAACATCTAAATCGTACCGTTTCCGATCTGATTTCTCTTATTTTATGGGGATGGTAATGTCTCCCTGCCCTGCCCTGCCGGACAAGGAGCAAGTGCGTGGGTGACTGCAGTGTGTTGGTACCAGCTAGCGACAGTGTGCGGCGTTCCAGGTCACACAACACAACAAATGTTTCTTAAGCTTAAAGGACTTAACTGCGGGGTCATCAGTATCTAAACTTATAAACTACTTCTACATCTACATCTACATAGATACTCTGCAAATCACATTCAAGTGCCTGGCAGATGATTCGTTAACCACTTTCATAACTTTTCTCTATCGTTCCATTCTCTAATAGCGCGCGGGAGGAATGAACATCTAAATCGTACCGTTTTCGATCTGATTTCTCTTATTTTATGGGGATGGTCATGTATCCCTAAGTAGGTGGGCGCTAGCAAAATATTTTCACATTCATAAGTAAAAGTCGGTGATTGAAACTTCGCAAACAGATCACGCCGCAATGAACAAACGTCTTTCTTTTAATGATTTCCACCCCAATTCGTGCAACATTTCCGTGACGCTTTCCCCCCCGTAACGTGATAAAACGAGCTGCCCTTCTCTGAACCTTCTCAATATCTTCTGTCAGACCCACCTGGTGAGGGTCCCACATTGGGCAACAGTACTAAAAAAAAAATGTTCAAATGTTTGTACAGCTTATGGGACTTAACTATGGGGTCATCAGTCCCTAAACTTACAAACTACTTATGAACTACTTACGAGCTAGGACGGCACAAATATCCATGCCCGAGGGGGGATTCGAACCCCCGACCGTAGTGGACGTGCAAACCGTGACTGGAGCGCCTCAGTCTCCTCGGCCACCGCGGCCGGCGGCAACAGTACTCCAGGAGATGACGCACAAGTGTGATGTAGGCAGTCTCTTTGGTGGAGCTGGTACATCTTCGAAGAGTTCTGCCAATGAAATGTTATCTTTGGTTCGCCTTCCCCACAATATTTTCTGTGTGTTCTCTCTAGTCTAAGTTGTTCGTAATTGTAACTCCTAGCTATTTGGTGGAATTTACGACCTTAAGGTTTGACTGATTTATCGCGTAATTGAAGTTCAGCGGATTTCTTTTAGTGGGCATGTGTATTACTTCACACTGTTCTTTATTTAGTGTCAATTGCTAATTTTCGCACCCTGTACAAATTTTGAATAAATCGCTTTTCAGTTGCTTTTGATCCTGTGTTGACTTCACTGACCGATAAACGACAGCATCATCCGCGAACAGTCTAAGGGAGCTATTCAGATTATCTCCTAAATCGTTTATAAACACGAGGAATAGTAGGGGACCTATAACGTTTCCTTGGGGAACGCCAGAAATCATTTCTGTTTTACTCGATGACTTACCGTCAATTACAACGAACTGTGTCCTTTCTCATAGGAAATCGTGAATCCAATCTTCTGTTTTACGTAGGTGCTCCATCAGACATGTGCACTATGGTGGTAATTATTTTATGTAAATTTTACTATTTTAATTTTGACGAGCCATCTATTATATTTCTGACCAGCCACCAGCACAAGATTTCATGTAAAATTGTCAACCAGTATGAATGTATGTTTTCGCGGCGATATCCATTAATAAAACATTCTCGGGATAACCCGAGAAGATTTTACTGAATATATACCAGTACACCTACCAGATTTTGCGTGGAGTATTATTATAAGAAGTTATTTCTGAATGAGACCAGATGATGACACCGCAGTGTGTCGAAACCGGTCGTCTTGAACGAATAAAATAAAAAGTCACTATGTTGGAATGTAACCTTGACGTCAGTTTGCAGCAAGGTTTAGAACATATACTTTCCTCAGATATTATGAACTACCTCGAAGAGAAAGACCTATTAAACCATAGCCAACACAGAGTCAGAAAGTACCGTTTTTGTATAACAGAACTCACAAGATGAGCGCTTTCGACAAGGAATGTCGAATAGTTTACGTGTTTCTAGATTTCCAGGAAGTTTCTGACATTGTACCTCCCTAGCGTCTTGTTATCAAACTGCGTTCTTATGGAATATCGCCATAGTTGTGTACTTGGTTTCGTGATTTCCTGTCAGAGAGGACTCCGTACATTGTAACTGACGCAAAGTCATACACTAGAACAGAAGTGAAATCTGGCGTTTCCCAGGGAAGTGTTATAGAGCACCTACTCGGTCTTGTTTTCAAAAATGATGTAGGAGACAATCTGAGTAGCTCTCTTATACTGTTCGCGGATAATGTAGTCATTTATCGATTACTAAAAACACCAGAAGATCAAAAGCAACTACAAAATTATTTAGATATCAACGTGGTGCAATAATTGGCAATTGTCTCTTAATAATGACAAATGTGAAATCATCCAATTGACCCCAAAACTGAATCAACTGAACTTCATTTACACGATAAATCAGTCAAATCTACAGGCTGTAAATTCAAGTAATTACCTAGGAGTAACAATTACGAAAAACTTAAATTGAAAATAACACATAGACCAATGTGGTTGGAAAGGCGCCCCAAAGGCTACCTTTCATTGGCAGAACACTTTGAAGATAGAACAATTCTACTAAAGACACTGCCAACGCTACACTTGTGCGTCGTTCTTTGGAATTTTGCTGCCCATTGTGGGAGCCATACCAGGTGGGACTGACAGAAAGAGAAATTTCCAGCTTCGTGATGCGATATGAAATATTTATTTTAAAAATTTTCATATGGATTTCGTTCCCAAGATGGAACATCATCAGTACAAATTTCAAGTCATGATGACTCATGTACTCCGCATGAGAACGAAACTGATATGTAATTTTTTTTAAGTAAATATTTCTTATCGCAGCACCAAGCTGGAAATTTCTTATTTTTGTTGCAACATTATAGTTGGCTGGCACAATATCTGTTATGGATTCAAATTACAGGTAGATTTAGATAAAATTCAGAGACGAACAGATCTTTTGGTATTATCGGAATGTAAGGTACGGCGAGTCACGGAAATGACGCACGATTGGGGTGGAAATCATTAAAAGGGAGGCGTTATTTTTTGCGACGAGACGTATTTGCGAAATATCTTTCACCAAATTTATCTTTCGAATGCGAATATATCTTGTTAATACCCACGCTCATGGGGAGATGTGATCATCATAATAAAATAAGAGAAATCAGATCGAAAACGGAAACTGTTAGGTGTTCCTTTTTTCCCCGGGATCTATTAGAGAACGGAAGTGTAGAGAAATATAACAAAAGCTGCTCGATGAACCCTCTGACATCATTTTCACTTGCAGACTTTTTATGTAGACAGATCAGGAGCTACAGTAGAAACGGTACACAAAAGTGTCCTCCACATATTGAAATTAATCAAACAATTTACATATGTGATGTTTGGCAGATTTCACCTATGAATCGATTGACAATAATGCAGACTACAAATCAATACTGATACCTTTAGAACAACCCCATGAAATATGCAGTAATTATTGGAGTGCTTGTAAGTAAGCACACCTTAATAAGTGAATAACAAACTTAAAAACTTTTTGTACACATTGATTATTTAAGAAATTAAGTAATATTAGATTCAAGAAATGTATTCGCAATTACGAATATTGATCAGCATCAGCTGTATGGTGTAATGGTGACATATGAAAATTTGTGCCGGATTTTCCACTTATCGCGACACGGACACTACACATAGTATAATATTAGATTAATATAGCCGAGTGTGTCTTGTGTCGGAAATGATATCTAGCAAAGGGTATAGATCGTACATTGAGGTTATCTTTCTTGTAACCAAGCTTCAGTGCTGCTTGTATATATACACCATCTCTAGTCTTTGCTGATGATCTTATCCTATTTGCCAACAGCATGGAGGAGGCTACTCATCAACTAGTGAGGCTCTACAATGTTGCAGTACAAACCGGCTTGAAAATCTACAGATGACCCAGTTCTCCACCAATATCAAGCAGGCGTCTTCTACAATCAGAAGCAATAATATCTGTAAAGTTCCTGCAGTCAAGTACTTGGAAGAATAGATTTCAGCAATCGAGAGCGAAACCTTGGCCATAGACGCCAGGTTCACCAAGTTAGAGAGGACTTATCATTCCGGTAAGAATATCTGTACCTCCGAGTACTTATCCAAGAACTTAAAACTGAAGCACTACAACTCGATAGTAAGACCCTCAGCACTGTATGCCTCTGAGTGCGTCTTGATGAATCGAAAGGGCGACTCAGGAAACCAGAACTTAAAGAGAGGAAGATCCTGAGGAGAATATTAGGACCCACAAGAGAGGAAGACGGTACTTACAGAACCAGACGCAATAAAGAGCTGTATGAACACCAGGAAGACAGTCACATGTATGAGGAAAAGGTGTCTGACCTTCTATGGGCATATGATCCACCTGAATCACTCGAGGCTCGCCAAGAAGATCCTCACAGTGACAAGCAGAGGAAAGGCGTCCAAAGCCAAGTGGTTCATCTCTGTTAGATCAGACTTAGAGGAGCTGCAGATCCCATTAGAGACAACCGAGAACCGAACTCAATACCGTCAGGCCATCCTACAGAGAGTCTTCCCACTGTCTCTCAAGAAGTGTACAGTCACCACCAGACCTAAATGGACGGATGAGAGGAAGCAGGCTCACAGCCAGAACATGAAGGCGTACTGGGCCAACAAAAAGCAGAAGTCCCTAGTAGGCCGAAACGAACTGAAAAAGTAGGCAGTAATATAAGGCAATTATTAGAAACTATTTCGTCCATAAGCGTCACTAACGTAGTATATATAAAATATTAAGTCCACTGTTTAACACAATTCGCTCTAGCGCATGAGAAAATAACATACAAATGGTGCTAACAGCGTGCATCTGAAACAGGCGCCTTGGCTGAATAAAGAACCGCTAGTCGTCCGAAAAGACAATACAGGGTCATCACTCTGTCCATCACTCTTAAAGGCGCATCAGTGTGACCAAGCGTTGTTTTGCTGTGACGTAAAGGAATTTGCAACAGCAGTCGCTCGCAGTTGTTGGCACTCCAGTCGCCGTTCAGTAACCAACCTACGAGAAGAGGAAGAAGGAAATAAGGTTAGGATTTAACGTCCGTCGACATCGTGGTCTTTAGGTATGGAATGAATGGTCGGATAAATTTTGTCAGGGATGGGGAGGAAATCAGTCGGTTCTCTTTGAAAGGAAACATCCCGGAATGTGTCTGGAAAGATTTAGAGAAAATTGGGAAACTTCTCTTTGAAAGGAAACATCCCGTAATGAGACAAGATGGACGGAGCGCGTTTCAACCGACGTGCTCCAGAATGTGTCCATTGGGTTATCCCTGCGGCACCTCGTTCTGTACACTATCAGGGAGACCAGGTCATCAGTCAAACTCAATAAAGAGCCTAAGTCGATCAATATACCAATGAGCTCTTGTTCTCTAGTGGCTTGGAGTAGCAAACGTTCTGCATGACATAGCAGAAACTTGTTTTGAATTCCAATTTACAATAAAGTAAATATATAAAAACCAATATTCAATATGGTTTTAAAGTGTCATATGTGCAAAATTTATAAACCCCCATGTTACGCAATGTAGCAAGTGAAACGTTCTATTGCATTACACACTAATACATGAAAGGTAAATAATAGAAAAGAACAACATTACTTAAAACAGTACTAACCACTTTGTGTAAATTATTGTGAGGAAAGAGTAACACAATAATTTACACAAAGTGGTTAGTACTGTTTTAAGTAATGTTGTTCTTTTCTATTATTTACCTTTCATGTATTAGTGTGTAATGCAATAGAACGTTTCACTTGCTACATTGCGTAACATGGGGGTTTATAAATTTTGCACATATGACACTTTAAAACCATATTGAATATTGGTTTTTATATATTTACTTTATTGTACGTATATATTCAAGATTATTATAAACTAGTATGTCTAAAACAATATAATTTATTATAGTACGATCGATTATTTAATTTTGCGTGTATTTTTACATACTATAACAGTATATTTACGCAAAAACGGGTATAAAAATGAAACTATTATTTATTATAATCATGTGAGAAACTGTAACTAGTATAAGTCTCTATTTTTGTTGTCAATGAACACATGGGCTACACATTAGTGCTCGACGTCCATCACAGATAACCGCTTCACATTTCTGGTAACTGGACATGAATGCAACGCTGCACATTCTTTAATTAACATCGCAGAAATGTAGCCACCATTACCATCATATTATACACAAAGTTTAAATACATTTCAGCCAACATAATCGTCGTAATACGTATATAGCAAATACACCAGGGTTCGTATGACCACGCTGTGAAATGTGAGCTACGAGGATTACGTATACTTCTCTTTCGCCTCTTCCACCCCCATCCTAAGCCGTCGATATCGTATCTGCCTGATAGTCGTTGGATCTCGACCAACACCTCCAGCAATATCGATAAACGATAATCTGCAGACTCGATAGGCGTTTACCGTCTTTACAAGAGACAGACCACTATTTTTTCGCCCCTACCGATATGTGGTTTTGAGCTGGAATGTAAATAATATCCATTTCCATTGATGTATCATACCAGGTTTGTGTTGCTTTTTTTAGCTAATTTTAACAGCCAGTAAAGCAGTCGGCGAGCAAAACAAACTAAAGAACAGTATTAGCTGGTAACAAGTGGAATTCTTTTAATGTGGCAAGTATTTCAAACTAAGCAAACAAGTAAGTCCATTTTTAAACCTTCACTAGTCTTCTTACAATCGTTTTCCTATAACTACTATGTCTTCATTTGCAAAAATAAACACAATATTCTATATGAAATAGCGAACTTTACGCGATAAATGTGTACAAAGATACAGATACTGTAGTGTCGTGTACACAAGGGTAGTACTTTGACTGAGCTACCATTTGCAATATGGTGAGTCATGAAAATGTTTAGAAGTGTTATAGTAAAGACATTTTTGTATATTGTGCCAAAGTTGCTTTTATTTTAACTGCTGACTAGTCTCGGGCTTTGCCCATTTTCTTAAGCCACATTCATATATATTTTATATTTTGAAACTTACTGGCAGATTAAAATTGTGTGCTGGAACCGGGACTCGAACCTGGGACCTTTGCCTTTCGCGGGCAAGCGCTCTACCACTGAACCACCCCGACACAATTCACGATGCCGCCAGTACCTCGCCTCCTACTTTCCAAACTTCACAGAAGTTCTCCTGCATAACTTGCAAGACTAGCACTCCTGGAAGAAAGGATATGGTGGAGACATGGCTTGCCACAGCCTAAGGGATGTTTCCAGATGTTTCCCTAGGTTTAAAACTTTGTAATTTATCGAAGTTCACTTGGGCCTTTTTGCTAAACGAGAACCCCTTACGTTAGGAGGCATGAGGAACAGCATTTTATTTCATGTTATTAAATGTTAGTTTCTGTAATACTGTGTTAATATTACTGGGATTTTATTATGCTAATAATTTATCATTGTCTCTATGAATGTGGCAATATGAACGGTTTCTCCGTGACGTCAATGTCCCTGTGAGAATGTGTACTTGCTTTATTCTGTATGTGCATGTATGAACATCTTCTAGCATGGCAGTCTATGTATGAGAATTTTCGTCGTCAGTTACTGGCTGCACGCTACTAGTGTTTCTCTAGCTTCGTGTCGATAGGTAGTAGTTACCGACCTTTTTTTTTTTTTTTTTTTTTTTTTTTTTTTTTTTTTTTTTTTTTTTTTTTTTTTTTTTTTGATGCTACCAAAGAGGTTCCTCTACCCTTTGGTTACAAGTTGGGTTGGCAGTGCCCGGTAGCGAGCTTCGGTAGGACGAGCGAGTCTACGCTCTCCCCAACACCGCAGTTTTCTTGGTTTTTTACCGATTTACGGCCCTGGGGTGGGGGGGACACTCACTGGCTGTCTCTTGATTCTGCGGCTGCGCTTCTACCTGCTAAGATGTTCTGATTTTCTTTCCTCCCTTGAGATGGTAGCGATTCGTTGTCTTGTTTCTTCAAGTTAGACTTCAGAACTTAGGTTAATTTTTCGGAATAAGTTTCTCCGATCATGTACGGAAGTGTATTCAATTTCATTTCGGTGATTTTGCATGGGTAAACTCGGTGAATATGTAACTAATTCGGTTTGATAACAGCTGTGAGACTAGCTGGCGGTGTACTAAGTCTGTATAATTTGTTCTAGCTTTGTGGGACGCGATTAATATGTGGGAATATTTTTATCTGTGTAGTGCTTGTGAAATATTCCTTTCCGTTTTCCCCTTCTGCGAGTGATATGTACGCCACGTGGTGTGTTCTTAGAACAAAGTCTTCAGCTACCCCTGTGTGACAGGAAATTATGCATATATCTTTCTGATTTCCATTAGCACATCGCGATCTCCTCTCCGTCTATTTTAAATTGCTGTTTCGTTTTCAAACTTGTACTTTGCGTTCAGACTCCGTCAGTAAATTCTCTTCTAGTCTTGTACGACCCCCTTTATTAGATTTCGTATGAAATACTACGTATTTCTACGGGCTGCGTGCAGTATTTCTTAGTTGATTTACTCCGGCTTTCAATTTATTCCAGTTTTGTGATTTATGAAGATTGGACTTCGTCCAGCCGTGTTAAAGCTTCCAATCGCGTCTGGCTGTATTTCTTTAGCTTCCTTGTGATATCCTACGCATTTTAAGGGTTGCATGCCATAGAAATTTTTCTTTATTTTTCGGAAATTGATTTTTTGTATTTTTACTGGTTTTCGGAACCACGTGGTTCCGAACTCCGACTTCAAGGGTTTATAGCTAGTCACTTTTTCTCGTCACTGCTCACATACCTGTGACTTACTATTGTGTATAATTGCTTCGTAATGTATGATTCCGTTAATTTTTGTTCAAATGAATACGATTTTTAAACACTACGCCTTCAGTGGGATGCGAATATGTAATGTAGCAGACATGCGCCATGTGTCTCAGTAAGTCTGCATGCTCACGGCGTACCCTTTCTAAATGAAATATCATTTAGCTCGTATTTTAGTTCATTTCATCTTATGATCCACTCCGGCTTTGCACAGGTAGCACAGTGCGTAGCTACACCCAAAGAAAGAAAAATAATTATTTCTAAGACATATAGAAAATTACAGTTATTTATTTATTCACTTTAAGATTAGCAGTCAGAAAATTATTTTTTCCTTCCGTTTTGTGTAAAACTGTACAAATTTTTGATCTTTTAACGCGGGAGTAAGCCACATCATTTCGCCGCCTGAAAAGAATGAATGTTCCATGTTTAAACTAGCAATAGTCAACGAGTGGGCTTGTAAACCACTATGGTAATTGAAAAGGAAAGATGCTAAGGTGTGGAAAAGCTTCGATTTGTAAATCTTGGGAAATCATAGGTAAGCAATTGGCAACGTTTTCTATAGGGACTAGTTATTTACGTACAAAAGTTTCAAAAAATGTATAGGCCTACATTTCGGTACATATATTGCGGTTAACTGCCAGTTTCAGGGAGAGACGTTTACTTGCTAGTAATTATTATAGTTGTTTACAAATGCCAGGACGTTCTTAAAAGAAATAATATGAAATTTCGCAAAAGGAAGCAAATGTTCTGAATTGCATGAAGCTACGTTATGAGGGTATATACGAGGAGATATTAGTAACTATTTTATAGTTAGTGAAAAAGTCTGGTTTTGAATTATTAAAATGAATCCCAAATCTACTAAAGATAACACTGTAACATTGAACGAATTAATATCGGAGCAAAGCAGCAGGAAATACAAAACAAGACTGTACGAAAAAAAAAAATCATTTTCTTCTGAACTTAAAAACGTCATCTTATAATTGATATCTCGCTTCAAACAATTTCCTACTTTACAGTTACAATTCTGTTACGAACCTATGACTATGAAGCGTACGTATTGCACTGCTGCTATTTTGGTGAGGCATTCGTCTTAATGGACGACAATTCACGTACTCATCGTGCACATCTTATGGATGCGTTCTTTCATCGTAACGACTTACCAATATTAGAATGGCCAGCTAGTATGATCTCCAGATATGAACCAAATTAACCTACTGGAACTAAAAAGGGCTGTTTTCGCAGGAGACTACCAAACAACCAATATGACAGATCTGTTCAGAATCGTTGTTCAGAATTGGGACTGTCTGTAGGAACAGGCCCTTGATAATCTAGTGGACAAGCATGCATCAGTGCAACGAGACGTGTTATCGGTTATTAGGAGTACCGGTGTATGTAGCAATCTCGAACACATTTTCAGAATGTCTTGGTTGTTGCATGATATTTCTTCATCTCGAAATCCGCAACTGAGAGCCAAGATATTATATATATATATATATATATATATATATATATATATATATATATATATATAAACATAAAAAAAATAAAAACGCGCATTTGTATTTAGAGGTTTTTTTATCAGGCATGAATAAAGGTTTTAACACAACTGTCTATTGTCGTACAAATCTTCTATGTCTGATGTCATGAGCTATAAACAGTATTGAACGGTTGGTTTGGTATGTTTATATTCTGGTTTTTCTTGTAAAATATCATGAACCCCTAAAACGTCATAATGAAACACTTTTCTTCATTCGTATTCACTGAATATATGACATAAAATGCGAATCGGTAAAGCTGTAAGTGTGTATCCAGCCATGATTCGAACCCAGGGACATATTTTCAGCTTTGACCATTCGCAATTGATGTCATATATTCTGTGAATATGAAAGAATAACAACTGCAGGATCAGAAGTGACGTCCGTTTTTTCGAAACAGATGACACATGTAAATACTTCTTTCATGTCTGTATTTATCTCTCGAAAATCATGTAAAAATTGGATAATGTTGTCCATTCCGAAAAGTAAACTAAGATTTTATCCCATGCAGTTCAACACTTTATGTTTCACAAATTTGTTTATCGTTTTGGTTTGAACCGGCTTTCGGCTTCTTAGGCCATTATCAGATCAGCCGAAAGCCTGTTCATACCAAAACAATAAACAAATTTGTGGAACATAAATACGAAGTGTTGAAATATCTGATATATCTGTATTGCTCCAAGAACCGAAAGAATCTATAAATGTGAATGTCTGTTCATTGTACGTTTATCACGTCTGAACCACAAGACATAAAGAGCTAAAAATTTGTACAGTTATTAATGTCTACCCGGGGAAGGCTTTAGGCACGGTTTTATGGCGTATATATATATATATATATATATATATATATATATATATATATATATATATATATAATGTTAACATCTTTTCAGTGTATGCTTATCACGTCCGAACGACAAGATGCAGATACTTCAATATTTAACATTCATAGAATATATGACATCAACTGCGATTGGGCAAAGCTGAAAATGTGTACCCAGCCGGGATTCGAACCCGGGTCTCCTGCTTTCTAGGCAGTTGCGCTGACCCCTACACCACTGGGGACACAGTGATCACCGCACCTGCAAGGACTACCTAAGCACGCCTCCCGTCAGATACAAATTCCCAGCCTTGCCCTGCCCACAGTACTCAAACTCGTAGTTATGAACTAATTCCTATAAGAGTAAGGGTTTCGAACTTTTCCCACCCCTCTACGAATGTTGAATAATAACAACTGCAGGATCAGAAGTGACGTCTGTTCTCTCGGAACAGACGCCACATGTATATACTTAAATATTTGTGCAGTTACTAATTTATACTTGAGAAAGGTTTTAGGCACGGTTTTATAGCGATGTGATAGATATGTAGTAATTTGAAGAATAAAGCGTGAAATGCGGAACAATAATTACTCTTTGGAAATTATATTTATTCTCTGAAAATGGTTTTATTGGTTGCATTGTTGCTTGGGGGTTGATAATGATACAAGGGTGGAGTATATTGGGATGGAAAGTTATCGATGTATATAAAATTCTACCTGTGTGTTTGTTAATGTTTCACTCTGCAGCGAAAACTACAGAACGCAAACGAATGGTCTGTGTGTAATTGTTGTCTGAAGTCTCCCATTGTACACCATAGCAGTTCCATGCCGATAACTATAAGGGGGTGGAAGATATGGTAGTTGAAAGTCGTCAAATTATAAAAAGAATTCGAACTGAAGGCCAGCGATTCTATAGCAAGACAGCGTTATTTCTTAAAACGATCTCCCACAAAAATAAATGCTTTTAGAAGAGAAAAAAAGAGAGTTTGAGAGAGAGAGAGAGAGAGAGAGAGAGAGAGAGAGAGAGAGAGAGAAAGAAGGAATAGGAGAAGTACTAACTCTATGCTGGACTAAATAACTAAATACCCGGGCTACGCCGGGGTTTTAGCTAGTATTCTATAAATAGTGTGCATTCGGTTTACAACAGAGTTTTATTAACAGAAAGGAAACTAAATTTTTTATCTTTGAGATCACACACGTAATTGTGTTACTGAGGGGTGGGGAAGGGGCGGGAGTGGGGATGGGAGGTTTTGTAACCACAATTTGTATGAAAAGGAATTGCGTATTCAAAAAGACTGATAAGCACTACCGTACGATAACAGGGCTAGTATGGCAGAACTGCGGTGTGCGGTGTCCGTGTTAATTGGTAGAATCAATTCGCGCTTCCTTCAAACACGAATGCACGCCTAATACGTAATTTAGCTTGCAGAGGAGTGACGTGCACGCACGCCCGACAACGTCCTCCTTTGTGTGACCGGACATGTCGCTGTTACACATCGCTCAGTCGGGGCGGATCCGTCGTACGAATTGGAAACGTGCACCTACAGCCATTGTGCCTTACCGAGATCACAGGGTGGAATATCGGCATGCCGATCCGTTTGAAAAGGGCAGATTAATTGGTTTCGGGGAGTGCCAATACTGCCGTTTTGTTACACGACTGCTCGTACAGGGCGGTCTGTTGAAACACTGTGGCATTTGTGGGACAAGTAGAGGGAAAAGGGGCCTACACACAAGAGTGAGATGACCGTCGCTATTGTCCGTAACGAACAAATCAGGTTCGACCTCGATGCTACTTTTTAGCACTGTAACGGTGCCTTCTGTGGACTGGACTAGTGGCACATAAGCCAATGCATTGGCTTTATTTACCATAACCAACCACGGTCACAAAGCGCGTATCAAGGACGAAAACACTGATCGATTTCAATCACCTAGTGATCATCTTAAGTGTCCTTCAAACAAGCATATGAATGCCATGAATGTAACTGCAATGGTAAACATGAAATTGCAGTTTTATGTTTACCGTTGAAGTTACATTCAGGGCAATCATATGCTCGTTTGAAGGACACTGAAGATGATCACTAGTTGATTGAAATCAATCTGTGGTTTTTTAAAATAAAACATTAACGGCCAATGCTGCGAAATACATCTAGTGTGTTCATCATTGTGTGGTCGTGGAGCACCTCCAGGAAATGGAATCAAACCTCAAAAAAAGAATTTATTATGGTGCGGTATAGCAGAAATGTTAAAACAATCTTCAAATGAATCACTCTGCAGCGGAATTTGCGCTGATGTGAAACTTCCTGGCCGATTAAAATTTTGTGCCGGAACCGGAACTCGAACATGGGACATTTGCCTTTCGCGGGAAAGCGCTTTACCGACTGAACTAGTCCTACATGACTCACGATGCCGCTTCACAACTATACTTCCGCCAGTACCTCACCTCCTACTTTCCAAACTTCACAGAAGCTCTCCTGCGAAACTTGCAAGACTAGCACTCTTGGAAGAAAGGATATGGTGGGACATGGCTTAGCAACAGCCTAAGGGATGTTTCCAGAATGAAACTTTCACTCTGCAGCGTAGTGTGCGCTGATATGAAACTTCCTGGCAGATTAAAATTGCGTGCCGGAACCGGGACTCTAACCTGGGACCTTTGCCTTTCGCGGGCAAGCGCTCTACCGACTGAGCTACCCCGACACGACTCACGATGCCGTCTCACAACTTTACTTCCGCCAGTAATTTTAATCTGCCAGGAAGTTTCATATCAGCGCACACTCCGCTGCAGAGTGAAAATTCCATTCTTAGCTGTGGCTAAGCCATGTCTCCACCATATCCTTTATTCCAGGAGTGCTAGTTCAAATGTTCAAATGTTTGTATTTCTATCGGCCCAAACTGCGTGGTCATCAGTCCGTAGCTTACAAACTACTTAAACTAAACTAACCTAAGGACAACACACACACCCATGCCCCAGGGAGGACTCGAGCCTCCACGGTGAGCAACCGCGCGCTCCGCAGCGAGACGCTTTAGACCGCTCGGCTACTTCACCGCGGCGGAGTACTAGTCTTGCAAGGTTCGCAGGAGAGCTTCTGTGAAGTTTGGAAAGTAGGAGGCGAGGTACTGGTGAAAGTAAAGTTGTGAGGCGGCATCGTGAGTCGTGTCGGGATAGCTCAGTCAGTAGAGCGCTTGCCCGCGAAAGGCACAGGTCCCAGGTTGGAGTCCCGGTTCCGGCACATAATTTTAATCTGTCAGGAAATGTTTGCAAATTTATGGGACCAAACTACTGTGGTCATCGGTTCCTAGGCTTATAACACACTAGTACCACTTGTAGGTCTTGAGGACAACCTGAACATCTGCCGCTACATCTGGAAAGTTTTACAACGCAATTCACTACTCCCCACACCCCCTGAAGCCCCTTTACTCATTAGGGCAACACCAACCGCATGTGACAAGGAACGCATTTCTTGAATTACGACTGCTAACACTGCTTCCGCACCAAACGTCGATACAAATGTTCAGATGTTTGTAAAGCTTATGGGACTCAACTACGGGGTCATCAGTCCGTAAACTTACAAATTATTTGTGAATTATACCTAAGACACTACAACTATCCATGCCCGAGGGAGGATTCAAACCTCCGACGCGGGATGCCGGGCGACCCGCAAGGTGGCGCTCCAGAGCGCTCGGCTACTCCCGCGCGGAAAACGTCGATACTCCACGTTCGTTGGTATACAACTTGCCTTAACGATGGCGATTCCCCACTGACCAAAAATGCATCTTACGTCGATTCACATGACGTCGATTCGTAAAATTTTATTCATTAGAGAAATTCTGTCAAATATCATAAATTATTGACTGGCAGTTGCATCCAGCTGTATCAAGCTACAAAATTCAAGTGCTTTTAAAAATCTTCACCACGCAGCGATAAACGTCACGGATGCAATTTTAGTTGTTTTAGAATGCGTAAAACACTTCTTTGAGAAATTCCTAAGCCTCGCGAAACTGCCAAGAACTAATGTGAGGATTTTGAGCAATTGCATTTAAAACATTCACTGTAATTTTCGTTTGTCACAGGCCGCAGTCGGAGTCTTTTTCTAGGTCTAACGTTTTCACACTGAGAGAACAGTCGTAGTCTGCGTGTGCTTAATTCGATTGTGGGAGGTGTCAAAAGGTATCATTATTAAAAACATCAGAAACTGTACTTCGATTTTTGTAATATAATGCGTTTGTTTGAGATATTTCTGCTTTCCGAGATTTAAAAAAAAAAATCATTTTTGCCGATTAAAGCGCCTTTATTATGAGAAGAAAAAAAATGTTGCACCTAAAAGATTCATATTCTTCACGGAGAATACATAAAATGTGGCTGACTCCATGTCAATACATTGAAATTTTAAAATTTAAAAACAAAGTCACATAATAAAATTTTGGATCATGTCCACACACAGGTCAAGTGAGCACTGATGAAGGAATCCCTATTGGGATTCCTTCATCAGTGCTCACTTGACCTGTGTGTGGACATGATCCAAAATTTTATTATGTGACTTTGTTTTTAAATTTTAAAATTTCAATGTATTGACATGGAGTCAGCCACATTTTAACAACTTTTTTAATGTGAGCTCTATTGTATCCTTCTGAAGAAGGCAAAATTAATTTTGCCGAAACCTGGGTAAAGGTTTACAGATGTAAACTATTTTATGCAACTGGTCGGCTGAAACTGTGTTGACTCTTGGATTCCTTCATCATTTATTCTTCGATTTGCAGCTCTATTGCTGTGTTTGCAGTAAACTGCTAACAAACTGTACATAGCCGAAATTGTTACAGTGGGAAGTGATCGTGAGAGAATAAGTCCGCAAAATATGTATATTACATGTGTGTTGTCTACAAAAACTTCGAAGTGCGGCAGCCGGAGGTGATGGTTGTATAACTGTGTTGTGTGCCTGTGTGATTGCGTGAGTGTTCTATTTTATGAAAAAGGCCATGGGCGATAGCTGAAAGTATATGTGTGTGTCTTTTGCATGTGCCTGTCGCAGCTCGTCGCCACGTCTTTGCGGTGAGTTGTAAACTATCTTTACTATATTATTAATTCCAACCTGGACTTTCATCGACCTGCTAGTTTGGTCTGGCCGACTGACTATAGTTTTCGTAGATTCTCTTTTAATATATTAAACTAGCTTAAAACTCACGACTCCTCTCGCTTGTTGGTTGATTATGATAGATAAGCTATCTTTCTGTAGTGTGCTATGAGATAAAATCACACGTAAAAATGCACTCGTTTTGAAGAATCCAATCATGAAATTCAACAATATTGATTGTAATAATATCACAGATATTACTTGATGTAATGCGTGAAACGTCAAATCGATTTTGTAAAGATATGTATTAAGAGAAATTTATTTTTACTGCTTTATTTATTTATTCTTTTACTGCCTTATTCGTATGCTTATCCTTAGAGAAAGAGCTGAAGACATTGTAGCACGCATAGACCAAAGATATGGTCTCCGGCATCACGTTTCGCTGTATGTAACCTCCTTGCTACAGAGTCGCAAACGTCATCGCTTTTTTTATAATTTGACGACTTTCAACCACCATATCTTCCACCCCCTTATAGGCCTAGCTATCAGCATGAAACTGATATGGTGTACAACGGGAGACTTTGGACAACAATTACACACTGACCATTTGTTTGCGTTCTGTAGTTTTCGCTGCAGAGCGGTATATTAACACACACACACACGTAGAATTTTATATACGCCGAAACTTTCCATCTCAATATACTCCACCCTTTTATCATTATTAATCCTCAAGCAACAATGCAACCAATAAAACCATTTTGTTCCGCATTTCGCGTTATATTCTTGAAATTACTAAATATCTATCAGATCGCTATAAAACCGTGCCTGAAACCTTCCTCGGGTATAAAGTAACTGTACAAATATTTAAGTCTCTGCGTCTTGTCATTCGGACGTGATAAGCGCACACCGAACGGACATTCAAATATATATATATATATATATATATATATATATATATATATATAATAACTATCCAATCGCTATAAAACCGTGCCTAAAGCCTTCCCCGGGTAGACATCAGTAACTGTACAAATTTTCAGCTCTTTATGGCTTGTGGTTGAGACGTGATAAACGTACACCGAACAGACATTCGCAATAATAGATATAGATGTAGACATGTAGTGCTGTTTGGTGACTTTACGTTTCTTTCTTTTTTTTTTTTTTTTTTTTTTTTTTTTTTTTTTTTTTTTTTTTTTTTTATTCCATTTGCTTTTTCGTTTTAGCAGTTCACTAGTAGGCACGTGCGATTTTGTTTGTGTTGTGCTTTTTGTTTTGTGGCGTCTCAATGTTAACAAGTACGAAGCGGTGCTAACTTGCTACAACATGTAGTAAACTGTACAGTGTTCGCATTATGTTGTCCACCCTCTGTTTCTTAACTCGCAAGTAACGTGTGGGTGTGATATCTCTGGTGCATTCTGGTGATCATTTTGGACGGCAATGTAGACGAGAGGGTCATGTGGCGGGTCCAGCGGCCAGTAAAGAAAATTTTGTGGGGATCTTTTGGGGAAACAAAAAACGTGGGAAAATTGCTGGAGAAAAAAATTCTGTGCTGGGGAAATTTGCAGTTAAACTTTTATTTTCGGCAGTGGCAGTGTTTGTGGTCATGTTGGAAACGAAATGTTCCATTTACGAAAGTAATCAATTTACTGAGCAAAAAAAGGTAGTTACAAGAACCTATCAACCACAGAGCAGGGAAAGAATTAATTATTTACTTCATGGTCAACACGAAAGATTATTCCCCACATTCTATTGTGTTTTCAAAGAGCGTTCAATAGTCTTAAAACATTAGCACAACTACACTGCCACTGCCGTAATAAGATTTCACTTGTGTCTGGTGGCAGCTGCATATCAACCGCTGCTAGTGTCACGCCTAACTTTGCTATCTGAGACTGATATACTATGCAATCCCTAATACAAAGTTTTACTTATTGCTCATGGAGTAAACAGAGAAGTATGTTTATATGATAATAAGCAGCGATTTCTATGAACATTTGACAACTGGTTGTCATTTCCCCAAACTAGTACTACAATGTAGAACCTTCATTGTTGGACCTTCGCAAAGAAGTACTTTACTACGTACACAGCATCTGAGAGTTGGTGAGGAAGTAGGCAACAAAAAATTATCATGCGAATATATCGACCTGCATGGGAAGCCCTACCACTATTATCTGGAAAGTTAATAAATTTCTACATTTTCTACGTGCTTCAACTGATGCATACTAGACTGAAAATCTTGTGTGAAGTAAGGCAACGAAGCTGTAATAAATTACTTTAATTTTAATTTTGGAATTATTACAGTTACAGTGAAATTAGACCGTACAAAATTACTTAATACATACTTATTGAGATCCTTGAGAAACGTAATGAAATATGTAAGACTGGTTTCATTCCTGGTTTGCTCTCTGGGTTTTTGTATCATTAATATAAAAAGCATATGCAATAATATTAACATTGTTACCGTAAAATTAATAATGTTGTTTTATGTACTACAATTTCTGATACTATTTGCCCAATTTTGATCATTTTTTGGTAATAATATTTCATTTTTTTCCTATTTAGATACTAAATTTCATTCATGTTACAATCGATTCCACTATTGTATGGTATGTGATGTCTGTACATCATGTGATTTGTATGTTTTATGAATATCTGCATCATGTTTATTTTTGCATATTATTTTTTTGTAATTTTAAATGGTCTCGACAATGTCAATTTCATTTTTGAATCGTTTTATGTATGTGAATGTTATGTAAATTTGTAACATCTCACGACCAGCATAATATGTAAAACACGTAGTGATTTCTATGTGAACGGAATTCCGCTGTAAATGAAAAGGTGGTGTTGACGCGCAGCTAACGGAGAAAGAGTAGTCAGTCGAAGGTTGGCATTCACAGCAGTCAGTCTGTGGTGGGAGCTCACAGGAGTAGTGAACCTGAGGGCACAGCAACAAGACGTAGTGGCAGACTTGTGCTACTGTTTTCTGCCCAAATATTTGTTTCACTTGAGGCAGAAGAGCAATCTACGTACAATGGCCTCGGTGAACGTGCTGATGCACTGGTAACACTTACACTGTCTGCATATGGAGCTAAATAGAAGCTACTGGAAACCGCTGTTACAATGTCGGCTCACAAACTGCATAAATATGAAATCTGAGCTGTATACGCTGCGCCGCCACCTCGCCACTACTCCGCATTAATATCAGGTCACAATATTTATTGTTACTGTTTATAAACTGGTCGTTGAGAGATTTAACCTGTGTTTTGAAAGTTTTTTAATAGAGGCTACATTTCTGTTAAAAGTAGTGTGTACATAAAACTAATTTATCCCAAGTCACATAACCTAATAGGGATCCTCTCCTGAAAAGAACTATTAACCGAGTCATCCTATTTTTTCTAAAAGCAGCAATCAATTTTTATAATGAAAATATTTTGGAGAATCTTCTTAGTACAATATACAATGCTGCAACAATAAATTTCATTGCCCTTGCACAATAGTATTGGTAGGAATAAGATACTGTTTTGCCACATAACTAATTTTAATCAGTTCATATAATTGAAGTCGTCAAACACGAACTTCTGTGTTGCTGTAAATTGTCAGTACAGTTTGAGTGACCTCATTCTAGATACCAGGCTAGCAGATTTAATTGATGAATCTATTCATCAAAGTGTTACTTAAATAATAGTTAACTGTAACACAATCATTAGTTTCATGGTAGGGAAAAAGATTTCATTATTTTCAACAAAATTATACATACTAGTTAGTGTTTTTTAAGTAGATTTTTGAACAGATGTCATAATCATAACCAATGTGTCACTTATTTACAAAGAACATTAAGAAGAGCATTGACCATTACATCAGTAGATTTTTATTATTTTTAACACTTAGTAACTTTGTTTCTGAGTGCCATATGCATTGCAATACTGCATACCACGCTATATTATATAGTAACAGAAAGTAACTGATGAGGTGAGTCTTACCGTTACAATAATTTAAATAATTACTGCTTTCATTTAAATCTTTATTATTTTTGTTATTGGTATTTTTGTTCTCTTATGAAACTGGTGACAAAGTTTCTTCCACCCTTTATTTATTCTGCACCAAGCTTCTAAATTTAACTGCATTCTTAATTTATCATTGCTTGGTATTCTTATGCCTCATTAGGCTGGCGACCGTGTATAAATTTTTAGTAATGAAATATTTTGTTAATAATCTTTAATTAGCACAACAATAGTATTGCAAGATTACCTAAGTTAATTTTTGTTTCATAGTAATCAGACTTCTTTTATTGGTATAAGCTACACCTATTTCAAACATAGTTATCGCTTTCCATGATTTATTTCGTGTTTGGATAAGTCTTTGGGGAGTTTCGGTCCAAGTCTTGTCAGAGCAAAACCCTTTCTGTCCCTATCCATCACTCAGCAGGTTTCTCAAAATCCTTTTTAGTAGCAGGAACCAGGCTCTGGAACAATCTACCTCATTATATCAGAGAACTGAATGACACTGCCAGCTTCAAACGACAGTTCATGAATTATCTACTTAAGCAATAATTACGCCAGTCTTTAATACCCTACGGTCCAGGTACGTCACATCCATTCCTCCTCCCAGATATTTTCCTACTGCCATTTGCTCTCGTCAGGTACAGCTTTCTTAACTTCCTTCTGTCAGAATTTGCCATGCCTTAACCAGTCTCGATATATTCAAAAGTACATCTTGTATATGCTAATATCAATGTTGTTATTTCTATTACTACAACTACAGCAGGAAAAGATGTCTCAGTGGTACTACTAGTATTAATCCTATTAGAATTAAGTCAATACCTTTTATTTACATACTTTTACAGGTAATCAACTTATATAAATTATGTTATTAATTGTTTATCTGTAAAAACCATTTTATAGGTAACTCACATGTAAAGAAATACTGTATGTGTAAAACCCTGGTCCGATGTAAGAGAGGGCCTGATGGCCCTAATCTGATCAGGCAAAATAAACAAATAAATAAATAAATAAGTCTTGTCCTTAGGCTAGCAGGGGTGCCACACTTAGTGGCCCATGACTTCTCGATTAGTCGCGATTGTGTCACAATACATAAGATAATTTTACGGCCCTGAACACGTAGTTACACCCCTACAAGTTGTCATTACTGACAATAAATGTTAATTTGAAGAAAAAGGTAGTTTTAATGTATTTGTGGAAAAGTTGCCAAAATAGTGTCACTTTTGTTGATATTCATGTCGGGTTTCCAGCCGGATCGTCGAATCATGTTGACACAATATTTCTGCGGACCACACCTGGCCGCCATCTTCAGGTGATGTGAAAGCTGCTGAGTATCGTACGAAACTGAAGTCTTGCCGTGACCGACGGCCTTATATACGCCGCTAAGTTCTAACGGCGCGAGCGCCAGAGAGTCGTGGCTGCGTCCTCAGCCGCCAGCAGCCGGTGCAGCGCCTCAGTGGAGAAAACTGGCAGGAACGGTGTATCGCTTACATGCGCTAGTTGTCACAGGTGGAGAAAAGAGTGCGATGTTCTTTAAAATTAGACAAAACTGGATTCCACATGTTGCTAAGAGGGAACCCCTTATCTCTATTTATTAAATCGTCCGCCAACCTAAATGAAATGCGTTTTGAAGGATCTATTGAGATTAGGTTGGCGGACGATTTAACAAATAGAGATAAGGGGTTCCCTCTAAGCAACATGTGGAATCCAGTAATTTTAAAAAACAGCGTGCTCTTTTCTCCACGTGTGACAACTAGCGCATGTAAGCGATACACCGTTCCTGCCAGTTTTCTCCACTGAGGCGCTGCACCGGCTGCTTGCGGCTGAGGACGCAGCCACGACTCTCTGGCGCACGTGCCGTTAGAACTTCGCGGCGTATATAAGGCCGCCGGGCACGGCAAGAGTTCCCTCCTCAAACTCCTCACCGGCCGGACGTGGGGTCTCAGCCACTCCACCATCCTCTACACCTACCGCTCCCTCATGCGTCCTGTCCTTTGCAGCTTCCATCCCGCCTGGATCTCCGCTCCCACATCCTACTATAAAACCCTCCAAGTCCTCGAGCGCCACGCCCTCCGCCTCGCCTACCGCATCCGGCTCCCTTCCCTCACGCGGATCCTGTATGAACTGATCCCGTTTCCCCACCTCCTTGAATATCTCCAGCATATCCGTATCCTCTATACCACCCATAAAATAGACTCCCGCAACCCCCTGGTCCACCCCATCCTTACCAACGCTGGGCCTCTGCCACGCCTCTACCGCGTTATACCCCCTTCCCTTCATCTCCACACCCTCCATGTCCTCTCCCAGGGTAATTTCCGCCTCCTCCCCCTCCCTGATGACGTCCTCCGTTCCGACATATACCCGCCCTACCAGCTCTGATCCCCCACCCATAGATAAAGTGCCCCCTCTCCCCCCCTCCCCTTCCACTCCCCCGCTTGTCTACCCCCTCCCTGCCCTGGAGTTCCTGCGGCTCCTCCCTGCCGCCCCCTTTCCCCACCGTCCCCCCCCCCTTCTCGGGGTCCTGGACCGACAGTTTTAACAGTGCTACGTCAAGTGTTGTGTGCTGTGCTCCAGTGAAGTGTGTGTTTTTTTTAACTGCGACCACCGCAACCAGACAAGTGTTGCACCGTGTATTTTACCTAGTGTCTCCGTGTACTCGCCGTCCTGTGTTCTTGTCGTCCTACATTGTTTTTAGGTCGCCGTGGCTCATCATTTTTAACTAACTATATGTGGTTTTAATCGTCTGTCTATTGTCATGTACTCCAAACTGTCGCCTTGTCTATGTCACTATCTCTGTTGTTTTATCTCCTGTTATGTATTTTAATTCTCCACTAATATATGTATTTTTACTCTCGGCTGAAGAGCAGCCCATGGTGCTGCTGCCATCCTACCAGTGTACTGCTGGTATAAAAATACAATAAAGGAAAAAAAATGGCAAGACTTCAGTTTCGTACGAGACTCAGCAACTTTCACATCACCTGAAGATGGCGGCCAGGTGGTCCGCAGAAATATTGTGTCAAGATGACTCGACGATCCGGCTGGAAACCCGACACGAATATCAACAATTTATACGCCGAGAAACTAGTGTCACTTTTGACTGCCATGGGGAAAATTGGAAAACTCAAGCTGGAGACAGTGGCAGCGGCGTACCTTGCGGCAGCCAGGAGACGACGAAGAGCACGGCGACGCCGGAGAGCAGCATGGTGGTGCGGCGGTTCCTGCGCAGCTCGCGGCGCGCGCGGCGCGAGTCGGCGGCGGTGTTGGCGTGCTTGTGCAGGTAGCGGGCGATGCGCGCGTGCACCGTGGCCAGCACGGCGGCGGGCAGCACGGCCTGCAGCAGCAGCAGCCCGGCCGCGTAGCACAGCTGCAGCCGCCGTGACGGCCAGCGCTCGATGCACGCCTCGTACAGCACCAGCTGCAGCTGCCGCCCGCCGCCGCCGCCCACGCCGCCACCGCCGGGGCCAGGCCCGCCCGCCAGCGGCAGCGTCACGCGCTCCACCACCTGGCAAACGAGCAACGCCGGCGCCGCTGTCAGGCCAGGAGTGAACGGCGAGGGCGTGCACTGTTACTAGAGATGGGCTATCTGCTCCTGAACTGATTCAAAGAGCCAGATCCTTCTAAGGAGTGAGTGATGGATGAATCCGAAAAAAAGAGTGGTAGTTCATCCGATCCGAAAAGTCCCTCTGGTGACAGCAATGAGCTGCATAAGCAACCCTTGCCACATGCTTAAGAAGTTTACTAAACCCCTTGCCATATGCTTCAGAAGTTTCCTAAGCTGCAAAGTAAATGTGGTAAAGACCATGTGCAAGTATAAAACTGCACAAAAATGAGTGCCTAAACACGTGCAGCGCCTCCGTGCTGCGAGTCGAGAATCGGTGAGTCGAGAGTCGGCAAGTCACACAAGCACCACGGTTCAGTGAGCGCGCAGCTCCCGAATCCCGCTAGCTTACTGCTCGCACGACTCTGGCGATCGAGGCGATCCGGCCGCCAACTGAGTCGGTGAGTTAGCTGGTTCAGCGGTTCACCTCTCCCCACCACTGTCCCGACTCCGCTCGCTTGCCGAGCCGGCCGTGTGGCGCGCTGCTCATTATTCCCCCCACTCCTCTAGCGAACCCCATGGCGCCGAACAAAGCGACTCCGCGTATCTCTCTGTTCTCTCAATTCTGTGTTCTTCTGATAAAACTTGCAGCTCACACAGAAACGATCATATGAAGCAACAGAAACCGTCATATAGGCTAATGTCCTATTTCGAATAGTACTCGAGATGAAACGTATTTATTTAATGTTGCGTGTTTTTTCTTAATAACGGAAATATGCAGTCTGTAGCAAAAACGCGCTACAGTACAAAATTAAACTATATAACATTCCCGCGAAAAAGATCCTACTCCATTTTTCGCGATGACTTGTAGTTTGTATGATGGGAGAAAGAGAGACAAAGTCTTGTGCAATGTGCATTCCCTGTAGGTTAGATTTTGTAAGCCCATATCACGCAGTTTTCTGACTTGATAGACGAATGTCCTGTAACAAATTATGCGTCTTTTATGCATCTACACTAATTTGGCCCATTGAAAACAAAGACTATATAATCGAATAACAAAGAAAATAACAATACATTAATGTTATCTATTTCTGAAACCATTCAGTTTCGGGGATGTGTCCATTTGAAATTTTTGCTGCTTGTTTCCCTAGAGAGACAAAACAAAAAGGATGTCAAACGAGATGTCTAAAATTACGTTTCTAAGTAAAATATCTTGCTATAATGTTTCATTACGAATTTAATGTGTTTGGTACAGCGGGATATGTGTGTTTGCAATTGTAGATAAAATATATTGGGAAGCACTTAAAAAAATTGACATGCTCTTTATAGAGAATATATAAAACTAGCACAAAAAACAGGTGAAAGGGATGCAGTTACAGGAATTAAAATATAAGAGGGAACGGAAATCGTACCAGCCCGAACGCTACCCCTTACTACGCCGACTGTAAGAGTATCACCGCAGTTATTTACCTAATTATTTCTTTTGATAAGACTCTATTCTAACTTAATCGGTTGTTGATGGTTTGTACTCACAAGAAAAAAACTCATTGACGACATAGTCAAAAGTATCTGTACTCGTCGTCGTATTTTCGAAGAATTTGGGTGGATATCTTCAGTCTTTTTTTCGTATTTGAAGTTATGAATGAAATAGTCTACGAACATTTCTCGATTTGTCAATTTAATTGACATTACTCTTTTGACGCCTTATTTCCTAAATTAAATAAAACTTTATTGCTTACTATGGAAACAGGTGATCGGTTCTAGCGGCCATCTTGTAGCGAGAATCTGTCGTGCTCACGTAAGACACCCGGCCGTGTCGCCGAATGTCGTTGCTTGTAGCTGCCGTGTCGCGTCGCTGAATATCGCGTGTTTTTGTTGCTCACGTAGCACGCGGCATTAGTGCGCATGGCTATTTTGCTGCGGCAGTTGCCACGTCCTGCATGGACCTCTCGCTCTACCACGTTTCATTCAACACACTCTAAATCGCAAACTACTCACTGTATAAATATGGAACTAGTGTCATTTTATTCTGCAAAATATCCTATTTTTTGAATGAAAGTATTCAAATATATATTTTTTTCTTTTTCCAATTACATTACCTTCAAAACTATTTAAATTCTGTTATAACAATTTTAACTTTTAATGTAGGTGTAACTAACAAATTTTAATTGTCGAAACTACTAAGGACATACATTAAAATTATTACTCTTCTTTCTTCTTTCACAATATGGCCAAATCAAATAAAGGTATAGTGACAAAAAAGCAATGTGACATTGTTTTACGTTTTTATTGGTTAGTCGGTGAGCCATGAAAAAGAACTAGTTCATCCCAGTGAATGACTATTTCTAATCCGATCTCTGAAAAGATCGGTTTTGCTCATATCTGTTACCCCACTGAAGCACACGTGAAATGGCAGACTAGAGAAATTAAAGCAACAGTGCTGAGGTCGCTACGTCGTCAAGAACTGATATTGTGAGAACTGTGGCTGACGCTTTACAATTTTTATAATTTAAACATCGACCAGCCACGTGTATGGAATCTCTATCTATCTATCTATCTATATATATATATATATATATATATATATATATATATATATATATATATATAAAAGCCAAAGGACACTCATTCAGACACTCACTCACTGACTAAACACGAAATCTCAAAAACTACTTCACCTACGAAGCTGAAATTTGGCAGGAATCTAGTTCATCGGTAGAAGACGTCACCTAAGAAACTATTTTGCGAGGGGGCCGATAGTTCAGGAGATATGACAATGAAAACTTCCACGTATTGCGACACGTGATAGTGTGACTTTATCAGTCCACTATTTGAGAAGGAGAGGACTTAGTAGTTTGTTACAAACTTCAAACATAATTTCAAACCTTTAGGAATCATTTTCTCACTGACATCCCCAGCAAAATTATAGGGTAAAAGTTTTTCGCGTACTACTTTTTTGGCGTTCATGAAGATAAATTACGGCATTTGGCATGACAATTTATCACTTGTAAACTAATAATAGTATTCGCGAGAAATGTTACAGACAGTATACACACATACCACTGAACGAACGTTCGAAATTTTATCGTAGTACGACACACAATTCATGAGGTATGGAGTAATAAATAATTACGTTAACGAAAAACCGCTACATCACGCATGACGTTTTGATTTGTTACGTCTTTCCTACTAACTTGATTTGCTACGTATTTTGCAAACGTTTTACATATGCACCACTGGATGTACCTTCGAAATAATATCGTATTACGACATATAGTTCAGGTGCTATGACGTCAAAGACTTTGAAATACATGAAACTTCGCCCTAAAAAGCATGAGGCTGTAATTTACTACGTTTTTATTACAAAATCAATGTACAATACATTTCGCAGGCAGGTTTCTATTATTCCTCTCTACGAACCTGGTAAATAATGACTTTGTATTCAAGAAGAATATTGTAATTCCAATTCCAAAGAAAGCAAGTGCAGACAAATGTGAAAATTGCAGAACTATCAGATTAATAAGTCATGGTTGCAAAATAGTAACACGAATTATTTACAGACGATTTATGAAATCCGACCTCGGGGAAGATCAGTTTGGATTTAGGAAAAATGTAGGAAAAGGGGAGGCAATACTCAAATTATGACTTATCTTGGAAGATACGCTAAGGAAAGGGAAACCTACGTTTTTAGCGTTTGTCCATTTGGAGAAAGCCTTTGACAATGTCGATTGGAATACACTCTTCAAAATTCTGAAGGATTCAGGGGTAAAATATAGGGAGCTATGAGTTATATTCACCCTATACAAAATCCAGACAGTGGTTATTAGAGTCGAAGGGCATGAGAGGGACGCAGAGGTTGGGAAGGTAGTAAGACAGGGTTGTAGCCTTTCCCCAATGTTTTTCAATCTGTGCATTGAGCAGGCAGTGAAGGAATGGAAGGAGAAATTTGGAGAGGGCATTAAAGTGCAGGGAGAAGAAATAAAAACATTGCTGTTTGCCGATGACATAGTAATTCTGTCAGAGACCGCAAAAGATCTGGAAGAGCAATTGAATGGGATGGACAGTGTCTTGGGAGGAAGAAACTATTTGAAAAGAAATCCGGAACTGGTCATGGTGTAAGAAAATACACATTTTATACCATACCTGTGGCTGGTCGCTGTTTTAATTATAAAAATTACAATGATTCAGTCAGTTAAGGAAATGGGTAAGGACGAACAACAAGTCATTAATGGCGGAATGATTTATATGGCGAAGTAATTAAGAAAGTAACGGCATGTAGAAAATGGAACAATTAGAAAAAAAAGGAATATTGTCAAAAGTTTAATGAAGGAAGAAAGGAAACATCGAAAATTAACAGGTTAATAAACAAACGTACTAAACACATATTATAAGAAATAGTTTCAGACACTAAGCAATTCGCAGTTGCGCAATTGTTTGGAAGTTGGGTATGCGCTGATGAAAAGGATATGCAAAAACAAAACAAACAAAAAAAAATTAAAAATCAACAAAATTATTAAGCATAAACGAAAAGTTTCAAAATGGACGAAATGTACCGATAGTAATTACAACTTCCAAATAAATATGCAACTATGACGATGAACAATATAAAAAAACTATGTAATAACGATTTTGCGGATCTAATCCATCTTGCCATCAATTTTCACACTACGAACTACATTATACTTTTAAAGACTTATTAACTAGATTCCAATCACGAAGTCTATATTTAGAAAAAAGTAAACATGATCTTAAGCAATAAAATCTAATTAACTGCGAAGAACCTAATGACATTACGATTATAAAAACCACAACAATAAAAATCCACCATCGGAGCAACCTGCGACAGAAGACGGGACATTTCGAGGATGTGAAGGAAGATCACATGACTCATTGTGCCAGTTGTTCTGAAAGTAGGAAAGAAATTTAGACGAGTAACGTACCTAACATGATTGACATTTTATTCTTAATTTTAAATCTTTATTTACACTTTTTGAATATTATCTCATATTCCTGAATTTTAGAGTCTGACAATTTTTACATAGTCTTTCTCCGTTACGTTTTCGCTATCACTTTCGTTGTCTGTACTACTTTTGTTTGTTCCAACTCTTGGAGCATCGTGCTCCACATATTTTTATAAGTAATAGCTATGAATCCCATTATAAGATCTTTATTGCTATAGATCACTTATTGATTTTATATAAAAATAAGCGATATTTTATATAATAAGCAATCTATGGCAATAAAGATAAAGAGATTCATAACTTATATAAAATCAATAAGCGATATATGGCAATAAATACCTTATAAAGGGATTCATAACTATTACATTAAAAGATCGCCTCCTAGAAAACAACCTGAAGAAAATGTCAGGTAATTATAATTTGCATAGGTAGCTTACCCCACCCGAAGATTTATGTTTTTCAATAACCTGGAATTAAATTTGATGAAAACTACTTTTTTTTAAACCATTTGAAATAATCTATTATAGAAGTTCTTTCGATGAATTGCTGAGTTGCAATGTTCACTCACTTTCGTTGTTGCATTTTCAGAATTTCAGCCGGCCGCGGTGGCCGAGGGGACTGAGGCGCTCCAGTCACGGTCTGCACGGCCACTACGGTCGGGGGTTCGAATCCCCCCTCGGGCATGGATATTTTTGCTCTCCTTAGGATTAGCTAGTTCATAAATAGTTTGTAAGCTTAGGGACTGATGACCCCGTAGTTAAGTCCCATAAGTGCTACAAACATTTGAACATTTTTTTTTCAGAATTTCACCACCTTTTTTATTCCTGTAGGAATTAAGATGAATGGTAATATTGTATTTGCATGTCAGATTTTACATACGTGATAATATTACATCATGTTAGCCACGTAGAGCACCGAAAAATATTCCATTACACTTAAGGAGGCACAGAAAATATGCCAAAAACAGAAGTTCTTAAAGATATCATCACCAAATTCAGTAACAGCTTTAAAAAATAACTTCCACTGCCAGCGAATTTTTCATTTTGAAATAGTCAGAAGATGTGTGTCTTTTTTCCTTTTGTATTTAATGTAAGAAGACTGTCATTTATTCGTAGATAATACATTGTGAAGCTGACTTGCAAGCAGTATGACATAGCGTGCAGTACACAAAGTAGTTCCGGCTTTTCCCGTTTTGCGGGACATTGTCAGTTATCACTCCAATGCGGAACGACGAGTCCAAATGCGGGACTGTCTCGCAGAATCCGGGACGGTTGACCGCTTTAGTATAGGGAGCTTGAGGTGTCTCCGTGCATTAGCGCCTGCTTGGTTGACACTGTCCCTTCTGCCTGTAAACTTTCATGCACACTGGCAGATATGTGACTGGGCTGTTTCTTGGTATATGACTTTGTAGCTATTATCAGTAGATCTTTTATCTCCCAGGCGGCACCAGTCGTCATTGGATCAAAACCAAGACATCTTTCCAGGTGTACTAACTTTTTTTGTTCTGATAGTGTATGTATCGTAGCATAGCAGGTGAAAGTGACGGTTGGGATTCCTTCAACCGCTACGAGCTTCGCAGCGACCCGCTTAGCTTACTGGACAATAGGCTAGGCTTGCTCTGGCAGCTACATAGCAGCTCTATTATTCTTAATGACATTTGTTATTTTTTTGTAATCCACTTTCAATTGCTTATGTTTGCCTTGTTCGAGAAACATTTTAGAAGAATCTCGTTAGGAACTAAGTGATTCGTTTGTAAGTAAACGAAATTTTCTACATACTTGAATGTGTCCCAAATATTTGTGTGTCCTAATAAAACAACGTCACCGTTTAGCCAGCAGATTCTGGGCGGAGGAACATTAGGATTGGAGTGGTAACGAAGAGCGCCAGTCTGCAACAGTCCTTTAATTGAAATTCTCAATAGCTTAGACTGCAAATTATCCATACTAAGAAAGCTGAAAGAACAGTACAGGTGGGAATGACAGCAGGCAGATTTCCATGGTGAGGAAATCAGAGAAAAACTGGGAACAGACACCCTACATTTAGCAATCAGAGAGACCTGACGGTGATGGTGAAGTCATGTTCCACACATGGGAGCAAAGTTACTAGGAGACTCGTGGGTAAAGGGAGTCGAGGTAGAACAAGGGGAAAGTACTTTGGTTTGTCAAGAATGATTTTTATGTATGAGACTTCGCATCAAATGATGCATCAATCATAGCGCTGGATGTGGAATCAAGGAGAAACTTTATAATGGGGACTAAGATCTAGAATGAAGAAGAAGATGATGATGATTATGATAATCAACAACGATGAGCATATAATGAAATGTGACAGAAACTAGAATAACGAGTAATTGTAAAACGTGATAAATATCTGAAAATGCAAAATGAGAAAGAATGCTTATATGTGGAAGCAAGAGAATTTTACTATATGGCCCACAAAATGTACCTGTAAGACAGGGAAACTAAAAGTACGTAACTGGAGCAGTGATTAAAATAATTACTTAAATCATATAATACTGTGTATTGGAAATATTGGAGAATTAATTGCTCATTGTGGAATCTCGTTTCTCATGCCATTTTAATTTCAGTGTTTGAGATGGACTTCATCAGTTTTTCTACGAACCCTGCAGAATTCCTTTTGCTGGACTTAACGAACTGCATGGGATATATACTTTATGTGCAACTTTCTGTTGTCGATGAGGGATTCTTTGTTATTCCAATGTAACGTAGAAACTGTAGATGCACAGCAAACACGTTTCTAGGAGCTTATGGCTGATGGTCATTCCGGACGGTATTGTATGAACGCCCTGTCAAACTTTGAAGTTGTTAGTCTCACTTTGTTCAGTGCTACTGTGCCACAAAACGGTCACATGGAGGTTGCTTTAGAATGATTGAACTTTATTTTTCGAATAGATTAATTCACTGAGAATAATTTTATGAGAGAATTGTTTTCTCACTTTATTTGAAGTTCGACATATTTTTAACATCTGCCCATCAATTCAAAAACTAAACTAACTGATTCAGGTATAATAATGGGGAGTGCTGTCAGTAGTTCTGCGTATTGTGTATTACACAATACGTAGTTATCTCAGTGCATGCGCCAGTTACATCACGGTGCTTGCTACGTTGACAGTTTATCGATAATAATTTAGTCCAAGCTCCTGTGCCCTCATGGCAGACTTAACAGTAGCCGATGCTTTAAGAGAAAGATGTTTCCAAGAGAAACGATATTTTTTATGTGGGATCTAAAGTATTTCATATGAATGTGATGTTCTATCCACATGTTTAAGACTTCTCAGCATCAATGCTTTTCTTGGCTCCGATTGTTTCTTTGTAAGAAGTTACTTAAGAAATAGTGTATAACATAGCTAGACTACTTAAGCTGGATTTTTTTTCAGAGTTGTAACATTTTGTTCTAATGCTGCTGAGAGCAACGTATACAGATGCGAAAATAGATAAAACCTCATTTACATTCTTCTCTAGAATGATGATCGAAGCACTCCGAAAAACAATAAGTTTTAGCAAAAGTAATTGCTTGAAGGTGTGGGATTGGTATGCGTAGAAAATAATTGCTACATGAATCAGTTTTACGGAGTTCGTCGAATAAATAAAAGGGGGAAGAAGGTAAATGTTATATCTATTAGACGAAATTCTAGCTTCTGATAATTGTATTCCGCAGTCTATACATACAAAAACTGGAATAAATCAAAGTCAACAGTTAGTACCGTCAGTGTTCAGAAATTTACTAACAATTAGAAAGCAATAATGTTTATATTTTACAATAAATGTAACCAAATATATGGGAAGCAAAAAAACACATGTATGATAGTCTCCCAGGAAGGTTATTAACTTTACCCAATGAAAGAGATAAGAAAAACTTCTATAAATAACTTAGTAAAAGGAAGAAAGGAACAGAAACATTCAATTGCTGACGTAAATAAAGACTAAACACTATGTTGATTTACAAAAGAATGCCGAAAGTTACCTGCCTCTCCATTTTCTTGTTGTCATTTTCTTATGGAGACTATGAGAAGAAATGAAGGTGGAAGACAAAAAATAAATAAATAAATAAATAAAAAAAAATAAAAAAATAAAAATCAAATGTTCAAATGTTTGTATAGCTTATGGGACTTAACTATGGGGTCATCAGTCCCTAAACTTACAGACTACTTATGAACTAACTAATCCTAAGGACGACACAAATATCCATGCCCGAGGGGGGATTCGAACCCCCGACCGTAGTGGCCGTGCAGACCGTGACTGGAGCGCCTCAGACCCCTCGGCCACCGCGGCCGGCGTGGAAGACAATAGAGAATATATACGCAGGAAGCTAATACACCATTTCATTTGGCTTCACGTGTAGTACAATAATACAAGTAGTGTGTTGTTATCTTTAGTCGGGAGACTGCTTTGATGCTGCTCTCCATCATACTTTATCCTGAGCAAGCCTCTTTATCTCCTCATAAGAACGGCATCCATTTGAATCTGCTTACTGTATTCATCTCTTGACCTCTCTCTGTAATTTTTACCCAACAGGCATCCCTCCAATGCTAAATTCACAATTCCTTAATGTCTAATAATGTGTCCTACCAATCGATCCTTTTAGTTAAGGTATGCCAGAAATTCCTTTTCTCCCCAATACTGATCAGTATCTCCTGATCTGTAATGCAATCCACCTAATCTTCAGCATTCTTCTGTGATACCAGATGTCAAAACCTCTATCCTCTTCCTATTTGCACTTTTATTGTCCAAGTTACATCCTTACGATTAAATTAAAACGCGGTGTTAACAAATTTCTCTTTTTAAAAAACACTTTTCATCCCATTGCCATTCAGCATTTTATATCTTCTATACTGCGACCATCGTGAGTTATTTTACTGTCCAAGTAACAAAACTCATCTACCACCTTTATGGTTTCGTTACATAATCTAATTCCTTCGGCCTCGTCTGATTTTCTTAGACTGCATTACCCTTGTTTTGCTCTTGTTAATGTTAACCTTCTATACACCTTTCAACACACTGTTCATACAGTTTAACTGCTCTTCCAGGTCCTTTGCTGTCTCTGACAAGGTACAGTGTCATCTACAAAACGTAATGCTTTTATTCCTTCACCATGAACTTTAATTCATTCTCCAAATTTCTCCTTGCTTCCCTCTATAGCTTGCTCAGTGTACAAACTAAATAACATTGGAGAAAGGCTACAAGCCGGTCTGACTCCCTTCCCAACCTCTTGCATTCCTTTCACGCCCTTCAACTCTGATAACTGCAATCTCGTTTTTGTACAAGTTGTAAATAACCCTCCGCTCCCTATATTTTACTCCTCTTGGTTTCAGAAAGAGTCTATTCCAGTCGACATTGTCAATAGCGTTTTCCTAATCTACAAAAGATAGAAATGAAGGTTTGCTTTTCCTTAATCTAAGATAAGCCGTAAAGTGAGGATTGCTTCCCGTGTTCATACATTTCTCCTGAATCCCAACTGATCTTCCCCGAAACCGAGTCGGCGTCTACCAGCTTTTCCATCCTTCCGTAAATAATTCGTATTAAAATTTGGCAGTCAGTAAATAATTGCACTGAGGAGGTTGGACAGTGGTAACGCACTGGACTCGTATTCGGGTGGGCGGTGGTTCAAATCCATCCCCGGCCATCCAGATTAGGGTTTTCCGTTATTTCCCTAAATCACTCCAGGCAAATGCCGCATGGTTCCTTTCAAAGGGCACGGCCGATTTCCTTCCCCGTCCTTTCCCAAAACTCCGAGCGTAAGCTCCGGCTCTAATGACCAAGCTGTCGATGGGACGTTAAACCCTAAGCTTCCTTCCTTCCTTCCTCAGTAAATAATTAATTTCTGTTGTCGATTAATATTCATGGTTTAGCGAAGTTTGCAGGAACAAATTTCAGAAAATTACCGTAAGCATTCTCTCGAAAGGTTCACGGCACATTTAGACATCAGTAGCGGATACACAATTTTGCAGCGTGGCTGCCTCTTCCAGTAATTTTCTCCGACCTCAGCGATGCGCGCTCGTTAAGAGACGGGAATCAGCCACCCGTACTAATTGAGAAGGATGGAGCACAGCTCGTACGTCTCCCTTTCAGATCCGTTGGGAAAATAATGACTTCGTCAACATGATATCAGTAACTGAGTGCAACAGCGTAACTTCTTATACAATCATTTGTGTGTAATGCTATTCATTATTCGTTTGTAGAAAAACCTGCACAATACCTCTACTTCTTTGAATTGTGCAAATGATAAATTACATCTAGCAAGGATGACAACAAGGTGTTCAGTTTCAACGTTGTAGCCGATTCACCTTCAATCACTTATAAAAACATACACCAAGGATGACAACAAGGTGTTCAGTTTCAACGTTGTAGCCGATTCACCTTCAATCACTTATAAAAACATACACTGAATAGAAGAATTATGCAAATAGCATTTTCCAGCCCAAACCACACTCTTTAAAAGAAAGAGGAATGTTGCACCCTCACGGTGTTTTATCAGCAACTCTAGGATATAGTATGATATGGTATGATACATGCATAGGAGGAGCTGCTGTGTCCGTAACTCATTTGTCTCGGTCATCGGCAGAATGTGGTCTTCATGGGACTTTCACGAGGGCTCTCAGAATTTATAGATAATATGTATTAGCAAAGTTGATGCTAAGGCATACACTCGTCCCATGAGCGAGTCCTCAATCAAATGTTCAAATGTCTGTAAATCTATCGGACCAAATTGCGTGGTCATCAGTCCGTAGGTTACAAACTACTTAAGCCTAGGTAAACTAACCTAAGGACAAACACACACACATTTCCCAGGGAGGACTTGAACCTCCACGGCGAGCAACCTCGCCCTCCGCAGCGAGACGCTTTAGACCGCTCTGCTACTCAACCGCGGCAGTCCTCAATCCCGTTGTTCTTCATCCACTTGACGGGGTCCTGTTGCGGGCTTATGAGAAACTGCATAATCATAAGGAGAGATTACCGTACACTTGGACACAGTGGGTAGATGATGTGTTGCTACCTATAACAGTGGTATCAAGATTATTGGCAAGACCTGTAGAACAGTTCATGAAAGTCTGTATAGTACAGACGCGCGCCAAGATCGACACAATGTACGAACAGTATTGGCCACTGAACGTCATCCAGGTACGAAAGCTGAGCACATGTCGAACATGCTGTGACATCTTCGATCTCTGGGTGAATAAAGACCGGCCGCAATGGCCGAGCGGGCTGTGGAATGCCAGTCACGGTATGCGCGGCCGTTGTGGTCTGGGGTTCGAATCCCCCCTCCCTCAGCCATGGATGTTTGTGCCGTCTTTAGTGTAAGCTAGTTCATAAGTAGTTTGTTAGTTTAGGGACTGATGACCCCGTAGTTAGGTCCCATAAGCTCTACAAACATTTGAATGTTTCATTTGATTTGGTGATTAAAGTAAGAGCACATTGTGTAACTCACGCAGATCGCAAGTGCGGGATCAGGAACTCACATTCAGTATTTCTGTTTGGTAATGTAATCAGTGTACGCCAGTTTTCTCCAGCGCCGTTGTTGTAATGATTCCCATCCCAGATCTTGTATCATTTCCGTAACGCTGTCTCCCCTGTAACGTGTCAATACAAAACGAGCTGCCCTTCCTTGGACTCTTTCGATGTCCTACGTCAAACCCACACTGGGCAGCATTACTCCAAAAATGGACGGACAAGCTTAGTGTATGCAGTTTCTTTAGTAGTTCTGTTGCATCTTTTAAGGGTTCTACCAATAAAACGCAGTCTCTGGTTCGCCTTTCCCACAACATTATCTACGTGTTCTTTCCCGTTTAAGCCTGAAGTAATAGTAATTCACAGGTATTTAATGGAGTTTACGGCCTTTACTTTTGACTGATTTATCTTGTAAACAAAGTTTAACGAATTTCTTTTCGTACTCATGTGGACTACTTTAACCTCTCATTATTTATAGTCAATTGCTAATTTTTACACAAAGGTGATATATTATTTATATCGTTCTGCAGTTGGTTTTCATCTTCAGATGATTTTACTAGACGGTAAATGACGGCGTCATCCGCAAACAACCTACGAGAGCTGCTTAGATTTTCTCCTAAATCGTTTATGTAAATACGGAACAGCAGAGGACAAATAACACTACCCTGTGGAACGCCGGATATCACTTGTGTTTTAGTCGATCTTATACCATCGATTACAACAAACTGAGTCCTCTCTGACAGGATATCCCCCACCCAGTCGCAAAATTGGGGCGGTATATCATAACCACGCAATTTGATTAAAAGCCGTTTGTGAGATACGGTGTCAAAAGCCTTCTGGAAATCAAGAAATACGGAATCGAATTGCGAACCCTTATCGATAGCACTCATCACTTCGTGTGAGTAAAGAGCTACTTGTGTTTCGCATTAACGATATTTTCTGACTCCGTGTTGACCTTAGGTCAATAGATCATTCTGTTCGAGATAATTCATAATATAAGAATACAGGATATTTTCCAAAACCCTGCTGCAAATTGACGGCAATAAATTGGCGTGTCGTTTAGTGAGTTACTCCTATTGCCTTCCTTGAAAATAGGTATGATCTCTGCAACTTTCCAATATTTTTGTGCAAATCCTTCTTTGAGAGAGCGATTGTATATGGCTGTTAAGTAAGGAGCTCTCACTTCAGATAGAAATCTAATTGATAAGAAATCTAATTGATATGCAGTACCGACCAGAAGAGTTGTTCTTGTTAAGTGATTTTAGTTGCTTCACTAGTCCGTTGGCATCTACTTCTATGTTGCTCATTCTGGCCTGTATCGATTGTAGTTCCACAGATATTTTCGGTGATATAGTGGGGTGGGACATCACTGAAGCAGCACATGTTCTGTACACATATGGTTTATTTGCTTTTGTTATCGTCTTACGGGCTTTCCTTGTGGAGTACGTAAAACAGACCACTTCACTGTGCAGGTTTAGCCTTAATCGTGACTGCGAGCATTTTTTTTTCTTTTTTTGCATTCAAAGTCACGTGATGTCCATTGCGCAGCAAAATAATGTCTACACAGGTCATTAGCTAGAGTGCAGTGATTCGTGTTGTCTGATATTATTGAGTGTGCGTACAGTACAACTGGAATGATACGTGTTGTTAGTGATTATTGAGTGCTAGTGCAGTACAAGTCGTTGTTATTACAGAGGATATCAACAACAGTTCAGGTGACACATTAATTACACCCTTTATTTTACTGTGAGCATTGACAGGAGCATCTCACTGTTCTTTTTTAAGAAATTATTATAACGTTTCTTGGAAGACGTTTCCCTGAATTTAATTTACCACATGGGTTGTGCATGATGCAGCTAGAGCAGTTTTACATCAGAGATTCCTGAACAGACTAATAGGTCGTTAGAAACGGGGCCTGCTCGATACACCGACCTCAATCCATTAGACTGCTAAATATTGCGTCATCTGAATGTTTTTGTGTATGCCACACCCGTTCATAACGTGGAAATGTTGCGTCAGTGTAGAAGGCAATGCTGTCAGTGGAAAATGCTAACGCCTACATATGGGAACGACACAGTCAATGATGTTTCAATGTTTTAGTCTGGTGAAAATCAACAGCCGTCCAATACTTAATAAAATGCATCGTAAAACCATCAGCCGTTTACTAATCCGTTAAACATCGACTAGTTTCAGTCGTAGACCATCATCAAAAGGTGTTAAAACAAGTTAGGAAAATGCATTAAATATCATAAATCTGGCTGATTACTGCAGAGGTCAAATAAATCTGCCATATTTAACTATTCCATCAGTCATAACAGAAGAGAAAGTTTGTTTGAGTGTTGGAATAGTTAACTACAATTTGTTTGTTTGTTCAAAAATTTTCAAATGTTTGTATAGCTTATGGGACTTAACTACGGGGTCATCAGTCCCTAAACTTACAAACTACTTACGAACTAGCTTATACTAAGGACGGCACAAATATCCATGCCCGAAGGGGGATTCGAACCCCCGACCGTAGTGGCCGTGCAGACCGTGACTGGTGCGCCTCAGTCCCCTCGGCTGTTTGTTTGTGAAATTGGCTTTGTCTGTTATCAGATAGTTTATTTTTCAATGCATACTCATAAGCTGTTTTAATACCCCTTTATCCAGGATGATGGTTTGCAACTGAAACTTTTAAAACTACGTCCGACAGCCGTCGAGAGGCCCACTGGGTTCTGACCGGTCGCCGTGCCATCCTCCATCTGAGGGCGTCAACGGATGCGGTATGGAGAGGGACGTGGTCAACGCCCCGCACTCCCGACCGTTGTGTCAGTTTTTGTCACCGGAGACGCTACTTCTCAATCAAGTAGCTGCTCAATACCAAATACCAAGGAATTACTATTACTTCAGACTTAAATTGCAAAGAACACGTAGATAATATCGTGGGAAAGGCTATCCTTATCAGGTGGGTTTAACGGAGGACATTGAAAGAGTCCAAAGAAGGGCAGCTCGTTTCGTATTGTCACGATACAGGGGAGACAGCGTTACGGAAATGATACAGGATCTGGGATGGGAATAATTACAACAACGGCGCTTATTGCTGCGGCGTGGGCTATTTGCGAAACTCCAATCGCCAACATTCTCCTCCGAATACAAAAATATATTGTTGACACTAACTTACATAGGTAGAAATGATCATCATAATAAAGTACGAGAAATGAGAGCTCGAGCAGAGAGATTCAGGTGTTCTTTCTTCCCGCGCGCTATTCGAGAATGGAATGGGAGATAAATAGTATAATGGTTCGAAGAACCCTCTGCCAGGCACTTAAATGTGATTTGCAGAGTATCCCGTGTAGATGTATATGTACATCTCAACAAATTCCTGTAACACGGTAACGAAAGCAAATAAGTACTCTATGGAATCCCTGGTGCGTTCTATAATATTACATCACCGATTACATACTTAAGCCATAGACAGTGGTGTTACTCTTTGTTCTGCTATCGTTCTCGTTTCCCATCTCTGACCTTTGTCTTCCCTTTCTATTATCTTTTCCTGGCAGGGAATAAGAAGGATGAGTGATGACAATCTTGGTTCTTTTTGTTTGGTCGTGGTTGACATCGGATGCATTTTGTTCGCTGCTCTCAATTATGTAAGTGTTGTTGTGAGCAAAATTTATTTTTATTTTTCTAATCAAAACTAATATTCAGAATTCACCAAAATTGGTTTTGAATGTTATTTCATACCTAAATATAATTTTTTCATTTTTTAAATAAATATATTAAGTAATTCTTAGGTTATTAATTGTAGGTTCATACCATTGTTCGGTGCCATTGTGCGAGCTATGAAGACTCGCGAGAATTCTGGTAAAACAATAATAATAATAAATTAGAAACTTAACAGTTTATGAATATAATTTTATCTCAACATTAGCGGTTTACTTCAAAAATAATGATAGGCGAAATTTATCTACTAATGTACTACAATAGTATCTTCAGTTTAAAAGGAAAAATATTAAACAGGGAATAAGTAGGTTGATTTCCACCTGTTATAGTCTTGCTCGGCAACCCTTTTTAGTATTTTAAAGAAAAATAAATTATTACAGGTTGCTTTACTTTTGTTGTTAGTTGTGTTCGTAATGCCAACTGCTTTTGCTACGTCGCGACGTAACGTGCGCCAATATTAAATTTTTATTCCTGTGTTACCAACCTAACTAAATCCGGCCGCGCGGTTCGCTGGACGCGTATTGAGAAATTTAACCCGACTTGCGGCATATTTAATTTACCAAAACTTGACAAACAATTTAGACGGGCAACGCTAAAGTTCCCACATAATTACTTAAACACTGCAATATAAATGTTTGGATGTACAGATACCACACATAAAATAACTCAGTTTTTGTCTATTATAGATATATGTTAGTTTAAATGTACGAACTGCATGAAAATTGGCCATGCACGATACCTGTGGGAACCGGTATACAGTCTGACATACAAAGCAGCTATAGTGGTCAATAATTAAAATGATGTTTATACAATTTGTGGCTGCAGAAGAGCAAATTGTCCGAAATGCAACTAAACTTATTTAGCCAGATAACTTTTGACGTCAGTCTGGAGGAGGAATCGCATTGTGATCTCCAACTGCATTCCTCATTCTAGAAACGTGATTTATTTGTATACAAATGTGATTACATGCAGTGGTCGGAATTCATTCATCGTTTTTAATCGGGCTACTTACTTCATTAGTAGTATGTTTAATTAGAACTACAAGGAAACAGGTTACAGACTGTGTACTTTCGTGTCAGTATGGTGCGTAAACACGTGTCAGACCCGCCGCGGTTCCAGCCGATCGTCAGGCGAGACTGGGATGTAGTGACTAAACGCCTGCTGCCGCCGCAACCCTTCATTTAATACTGCATGGCGCTGTGGCCTGGATTCCAGGGCGGACTCTGGATAGGGCAAAATGTTCAAATGTTTGTAGAGCTTACGGGACTTAACTACGGGGTCATCAGTCCCTAAGCTTACAAACTACTCATGAACTAGCTAATACTAAGAACGACACATATATCCATGCCCGAGGGGTGATTCTAACCCTGTCTACTTCTGTCTGTATTTAGCTGTACCATATCATCCAATGGTATTGCTAGAATTTTTTTATCTAATGTGTGTGGGGTTACACACCATATGTAGGCGGTCTGATTTAATGGCTTAACACAAATTCGCATTCACTTTAAAGCAGTAGGCTAATATCTTTTATTTACCTTCCCATTTCACGATACTTTTCGCAGTACGAAAGGAATGTATTCCGTTCTTAACACAAGCTCACTGTCCAACTGAAAAATATTAATCATATTGTTTAATTTGATTTCTTTTTACACATTGTTCCTAGCCGGCCGCGGTGGCCGAGGGGACTGAGGCGCTCCAGTCACGGTCTACACGGCCACAACGGTCGGGGGTTCGAATCCCCCCTCGGGAATGGATATTTAAGCTGTCATTAATATTAGTTAGTTCATAAGTAGTTTGTATGTGTAGGGACTGATTACCCCGTAGTTAAGTCCCATAAGCTATACAAACATTATAACATTTTGAACATTGATTCTTCCTTTTGGATTAAGTTATCTCTTCAAAAGTTAATATTCGCTCGCTGATGGTAGTGCTAAGCGTCATTGTTTCTCTCAAAGCTTACGATCAGGTGTTACTGAGAAATGAAAATGTTTAACCTTTCAAGTTACCAAATTGTTTCATCATATACATGTGTGCAATTTGTCTTTTAAAAAAAGGGTGCTGCAAAAGCCCCATAACCTAAATTTGATCCATTTCAAAAGAAAACAAACATTTGTAAATATTAGAAACGACCATTAATTACATCAAATACTATGGGCAGGTACAAGTCGCAAGTTCATCATAGTGGTGACCAGGAACCCCAATGTATGAACAAAATTTTCAGTGAATTATTGAAGTATCATGACAGTTGAATATTGCTTACATTGTAACTAAAGCACATTTTCCATTACATCCATACTGAATGTTTATTCAGTACCGTATGTTTACGGTACGTAATGTGCAGTACTGTTTGCGGCAAGTCATGATGCAACAATAAATGAAGGGAATTAGATAGCTGCTGCAAGTCAGCCCATTTGAAAAGAGATGTTGACGGTGCATCTTCTGCAGTAGTCACGTGGCTTAATAATTTGGACATAAACATTTAGAAACGCATTCAGGTGTAATGTATAATTTGTCCCACTTTTTAATGACTTTAATTTTTCTTAACATATTGTTTTTAACTCCTGATATTGACAACTACGATATCCGTAGCACAATTACTTAAATAATCTTATGACAAATTGAAATGTGGATACGTTATCTGTAGGAAATTTTAGTACATTGCGACACTGTGCTGTTCGTACTATAAGGTACCTACTTTAAATTTCATCCGCACTTTTTGTGAGCTGTTTAAGTATTTTGCAAGCCTAGGACTAACAACTGCAGCAGTTAAGTCCCTTACATTCAGAAACATATATACTAAGTAATTGCCGCTACTTCACACGCATAGACTGGATGGTCTGAATTCGTTGTTTCTACTTCTAAATATAAAGTTTCATAGATTTAGCTTTAAAATGCTTTCCTAGTGAAGTATTTTGATACATCTTGCACTCCCTATTGCACCATTGTTGGCAGAATTCAAAATATCCCGAAACGCATTATTTTTTTTTAATTATAACCATGGTTTCAAAACGAAATTTTCACATTTGTGGCATGAAAATAATAGCGCCCTTAAAAGATTTTCCCTTATTTCACTCACTTAATGGTTGACTTTAAGAAAAAAATCGAAACACGTGTTTTTAAAATTCCAACAAGAATCTAAATCCAAAGTTTTGTGCTTCTTCTTCAAAATTGCCTTAATAGCAACGTATTTTCAAAAAAAAAAAAGCCATTCATCCCCTACTTCACCCCCTTAGGAATGGGAATATCGATAAATCGCTGACGCCTACAGTGTAAGATAAAAAACATCTACTAATTTGAAATTTCTATCGACTGTAGATTCACTTTTCAGCGCCGTTTTCTGTCTTTTAGAAACGAATCGAGAACGCGAAATTTGTTTCTTACGCTTTGGCAACTTTGTTGGTAGTTTTGAAACTGCAATATGTACTTATTTTTCGTTATTCGTACGCTTGCTGCAGAAAAAACAAATGAAGAATGTGCATCACTGTATATAACCTCTTTGCTATTATAGTGTCAAGTGTTCGCTGGTCTTCAGTCAGAATTTTTTATAAGCCGACAACTACCAACTTCTACATCTTCCACACTCCTACAGCTATCGACACGGAACTGCTAATCCAGTTAGTATTTTGATCCTAAGCACTACAGTTGTCCCTCCAGATCATTGATGTATTGCCATTGTAGTTAACGCACAGTTAATGTATGTCTTTGTTTCCCAGTGTTTTATCTTTGAGTCTTTTTATCTTTGATGAGCTGTTGATCTTCGTATTGCGCCACATATTACGGATTTTTGTTCGACACACACACCCACCGCCACACACCGCGACCAAAACACCATAGTGTGCACCGCGAACCTGATGCATAACCGCCATTGGTCTGCAGTGAATAATTTTGGCTACCGAGTGAAACATACAGACACAGGTGAAATTAGAACATAAAATCCAATTGAGACACCAATATGGCAACAATCATTACAAACAATAATAATAATAATAAAATGAAACTGTGATTATGCTAAATGAGCCGAGATGGAATGGTCGGACGCTGAGGAGCCCTCGGCCAGTGGTGTCTGTGTCATGTCATCAGCAAGAGTTAAAGTTTGTTTGAATAGCTGTTTACTTCGTTTGTCTTTTCATACGAAATGTGTGTATCAGTAGAACACTCGGACAGATGCAGCAGATGCTTGATTAAGGTATCGGTGCGCACCTGGAAGAAGAGTATGGGCGTGATGGCGACGACGGCGAGCAGCCAGGTGAGCGCGATGGAGAGCAGCACGCGCGGCCGGCTGTCGGTGGGGTGCGCGGCGGCGTGGCGCACGATCGTGAAGTAGCGGTCGAGCGCGATCACCGTGATCGTGCCCACCGACACCATGATGTTGGCGCCCTGCAGCGCCGGCACCAGCTTGCACAGCAGCGCGCCCATCGTCCACTCCCGCCTGCAACACGACCACGACCCCGCGTCAACGAGCACGTCTCCGTTGGGCACGTTCCAATAGAGCGTGTTTGCTTAAGAGAGAATGTGATGGACACTATAATTTGGAAACCTCGAGTCGGAGAACCTAGCCTAAGGAGATACCAGGAACACAGTCACATTACTGTGCACAATTCACTTATATCGGTGAACAAAAAGTCAGTATAAATTTGAAAACTTAATAAATCACGGAATAATGCAGATAGAGAGGTAAAAATTGACGCACATGCATGGAATGACATGTGGTTTTATTAGAACCGCATCTACCGTAATCGGGCCTTTTTACTTCGAGAAAATGCGTGATTGTGATTTTGTAGCTGCTGCCGTGACGGGTGAGAGGTACGCCGATGAGTTACAGAAACGCATCATACCCAGCCTGGCTGATAAACACCTGCTGGAACGTACGATTTTTATGCAGGATGGTGCTACACCACATGTTGCTAGATGCATGAAAGATCTCTTCCGCGAATCGTTCGATGATGATCGTATGCCCAGCCACCATTTACGTCATGCTCGGCTTTCCAGTTCCCCAGACCTCTACTACTCTATACAGCTATTTGTGAGGAATGATGGTAAACATATTGAGCATTTCCTGTAAAGAACATCATCTTTGCTTTGTCTTAATTTGTCATGATAGTTATTGCTTTTCTGATCAAATAAAGCGCCACATGTCGGACATTTTTTGACAACGTTTTTTTTATTTTATTTATTTATTTATTTATTTATTTTTATTCTAATAAAACCCCATGTTATTCCAAGCATGTGTGTCAATCTTTACCTCTCTATCTAAATTATTTCGTGATTTATTAAGTTTTCAAATGTATACGGACATTTTGATCGCCCGGTATTTCTATCTATATAAAAGCGAAAGGACACTCATTCATTCACTCACTCGCACACTGACTAAACACGAAATATCGAAAACTAGTTCAACTACGAAGCTGAAATTTGGCAAGGTCGTTTATAGGTAGAAGACATCAACTAAGAAAGGCTTTTGTGATATGACGTCAGAAACAATGAAAACTTCCCTGTCTTGCAGCACCTGACTTTATCAGTCCTCTATTTGAGAAGTACACCACTTAGCGACTTGAAACAAACTTTAAGCATAATTCCAAACCTTTAGGAAACTTTTACTCGCCGACAACCCCAGCAAAATGATGAATGGAAAAAAGTTTCTCGCTTACTACTTTTTCGGCGTTGATGCAATAAAATTACGGCATTTGGCATGACGTTACAATTTATTACTCGTACACTATTAGGTAATCCCCAAGGACCAGTGTACATCGAAGTAGCGGCGTATGCCAGCGATTTATATATATATATATATATATATATATATATATATATATATATATATATATATATATATATATATATATCAATGGTTCTACTTGTACCTATGAGTCCTTATTTCAACAAGCTCCGGCCAAATAAGAACTCGCTAGCCGTCAGCCAATCAGATCGTGCGTGTTTCTTAATCGGAGATTCGGGCTCTACGCGCCGTCATGTACTGAGAAAAATTTGTTTTTTAAGCTAACTTTCACTTAAAAAAAGTGATCTGTAGCGTAGCCTTAAGAAGGTTAGGTATAGGTTAAACAAGAAGGTTTTTATAGTAAGTGAGAACGGATAATGGCAAAATCTCCTGTTAAGAAACACGAACCATCTGGTTTCCAGACGTGACATAAAGTCGTTGATGAGGTATTATAACGTTGTGTAAAATTATAGGGCCACAGCTAGTGATGTGGGCATGCATTTATTGACGCGTTTCGATTAAATCATCTTCAGAATCGTGGAGGGGGGGGGTTAAAACAATAAAATTGTATAGCGTGAAGACTCTGCTTAATGTTCATAAACGCATCACCACATCACTATCTGTGGCCCTATAATTTTACACGGCGTCCTAATAGCACTGTTAATCAATTAATACGCACCATCTGATTGGCTGACAGCTAGCGAGTTCTCATTGACCGGAGAAAATTTCTGCGTGTGAAAATAAGAACTCGTATTTACAACTAGCAGAAATCGATTGTGCGATTCGAACGATTCGAGATTTATCGCTGCCAGACACCAGCAGACGCCGCTAATTCGATGAACACCGGTCCTTGGGGATTATCCACTCTTAATTTTATTCTCGAGAAATGTTACAGACAGTATACACACATACCAATGAACTTACGTTCCATGTTTTATCCTAATACGACACATAGTTCATGAACAATTATGTTCCTGAAAAACCGCTCATCACGCTGGACGTTTTGATTTATTACGTCTTTCCTACGAACTCTGTTCGCGACGTAATTTTTAGACATTTTACAGCTACACTACTGGATGTACCTTCGAAATAATATTGTATTAAGACATTTAGTTCAGGAGCTATGACGTCAACGACAATTCAAATGTTCAAATGTTTGTACAGTCTATGGGACTTAACTACGGGGTCATCAGTCCCTAAACTTACAAACTACTTATGAACTACTTACGAACTAGGACGGCACAAATATCCATGCCCGAGGGCGGATTCGAACCCCCGACCGTAGTGGCCGTGCAGACCGTGACTGGAGCGCCTTAGTCCCCTCGGCCACCGCGGCCGGCTCAACGAAAATTAAATGCATGAAAATTTACCCCATTGAGCATGATGTAATTTACTACGTCTTTACTACGAACTCCATTTACAACACATTTCGCAGGCAGTTTCTTAATATTCCACTCTACGAACGTGGTAAATAATGTTATTGTACGACATATAATTCAGGAGATATTACTTCATAGACGTGACATACGTAAATAGACAATGCATTATATTTGACATTTTTTAAGTCTTTATTACTCTGTTCGCAGCACATACCACTGAAAGAAACTACAATATTATATCACTAAACGACACATTGATCAGCAGATACGACGTCATAATATTATAAATATTCACGACTAAACCGCTTAACCGATGAAACTTCCTGGGACACAATTTTAATCTGCCAGCAAGTTTCATATCAGCGCACACTCCGCAGCAGAGTGAAAGTTTCATTCTGGAAACATCCCTTAGGCAGTGGCTAAGCCATGTCGCCACCATATCCTTTCTTCCAGGAATGCTAGTCTTCCATAATTCGCAGGAGAGCTTCGGTGAAGTAGTAGACGAGGTACTGGCGGAAGTAAGGTTGTGAGTCGGCATCGTGAGTCGTGTCGGGATAACTCAGTCAGTAAAGCGCTTGCCCGCGAAAGGCTAAAGTCCCAGGTTCGAGTCCCGGTTCCGGCACAAAATTTTAATCTGCCAGGAAGTTTCATACCAGCGCACACTCCGCTGCAGAGTTAAAGTTTCATTCTCGCTTAATCGATATTCATTAACGTGGGCATGGCTTGAATTCTGAAGAAGAAAATAGGCTACTTTAGAAAGTGTGTAATTCAGTATATTTTAAGTTTTTAAGTTTAAGTATATAACAGATATATGCAACAGCCAAGCATCGAGGTTTCTCTTATAGCTTCTAATACGTTTGAAGAGTCCTTGGAAAAGCTATTTATTCTTAGACATTTGAAATTTATCGCATTTCAAAATACTTTCAATGGTTGATGTGTTGTACGTAATACGAAACAACACAATGAATAAAATGTTTGCACAAGACGTCAACATTTATTTTTTTACTTTATTTATTTATTTATTTTTTGATTAGTAATAAGCAGAGTTTCTTTTCGAATTTAGTAATGTCTTTATATTCATCTCGATAAAGAAGAACAGTATTTAACGTCATTGTATTTAAACCTGAAAAATTGAAAATTTTCTTTTAACTTGATGATCCTGGTCTTAACTTAAGAACAAGGTTACGACGTTATATTCCTTCTATTGTCTTCTACACGTATGCAACGATATCAACGCCGCGGGTCAAAGCTAGTTGGATGTACCGTACCATGAAATCCCATAGAATGTGGTACACCTGTTATCTGTAAGAATCCCGCGAACACGCGGAAGTTCCGCAACACGTCGCGGTAGGGACTCAACTAATGTGTAAAGTAGCGCTGCCTGGCGAGTTCGAAATCCCGCCAGAACACACGGACGTGGACGGCACCCGTAGATTGGATTGGTCGTCAGGGACCTGCAATTTTAGCCAACAAACAGATTGTAAAAATACCTAGATAGTGCAGTTTTTATGCAAACATACAGTTTTTAAATGGAACTATGGTTGTTTCTATCGTGAACTGGAATTTTTAACACCAGATGTGTACAAAAAATGTTGAATGACATTTTTATCATGTTTAGTTTGGCAGCTACAACCGTTCAAAGTTATGTGGGGGGAGGCTGAAATAGCATAGCAAATTAGCCGAGTGGCTAGCCCGTAGGTCATGGCCCACTATCCCATGACTACCAGCCAATGAGCTACGCTGCCCCCAAAATTATGAATGGTTGTAACTGGCAAACTAAACGTGATAAAAAGGTCATTCAAAATTCTTTGTATACAGCTGGTGTCAAAAATTCCAGTTCATGATGGAATCAACCGTTGATCCACTTGAAAAATTGTATGTTTGCATAAAAATACCTTTTCTAGGTATATTTACAATTTCTTTATTGGCTAACAATAAGAGCCACGGACTATAAATCCTTTCTGTGAAAACCGCACATGAATCTCCCTTACCATTTCCGCAATATTTGGGGTGCAAGTGTTATGTGATTCACCCGTTATAGGGCACGGGGCCGCCGCATGCTCTCCTTACCTCGGAGTTCACCAAGCTTCCAGCAACCATCCTGTCTCGCCGCATTCACCAGCACCTCCAAAAACCTCTTTCCCACTACTATTGTGATTTCCAACCCTCCTTCTCCGCCAATGACCAGCTCCATCACCTCCCTCCAACGTAACTCCGCTACCTTTGCCTCCCACGATATCGAGGAAGCCGTCGACTGTGTTTGGTATTCCGGTCTCCTCTTCAAAGGAAAAGTACGACTTCCCATAAAATACGTCCGTCTTCTCGCCTCCCTCCTTCTGTCGACCCTCCAACGTTACTGTCTACAACACCCACCCCAGGGCTCCATCCTCTCACTCCTACTTTATTTAAAAAATGTTTGTAAATCTATCAGACAAAACTGCGTGGTCATCAGTCCGTAGCTTACAAACTACTTAAAGCTAGGTAAACTAACACACCCATGCCCCAGGGAGGACTCGAACCTCCACGGCGATCAACCGCGCGCTCCGCAGCGAAACGCTTTAGACCGCTCGGCTACTCCACCGCGGCCTTACTTTATTTCCTTTATAAAGAAGACATGCCGCAACCCCTCCGACATTTCACATTCTCTAAAATGACATGACAATACCCTCGCCCCCTTCACAGATCCCGGCGTCTCCTTCAGGCTTACCTCTCCCGCTTCTCCACATGGTGCTGCTCTCCATAAATCATGACAACTCCAAGGCAATCTTCATAGGTTCTACGGCCCCTTCCCTACTTCTGACTCCATGACTTCTAACTCATTTTCTACGACTTTCTGTCCGCCACACCCCTACAATGAAGTATCCCGGCCTCACTCAATCGTTTCCTTAGCTGGGGCCCCATTCCACCTCACGCCCCCACCCAACCCCACTTCACGATGCAAATTTTTGACATGTGTGGACCTTGAAAAGCCTGACTGTAAGACTTATTTAATTCATCTCGATAGCCGTTTTAGCGATAGAGTAGAGGAACACACACACACACACACACACACACACACACACACACACACAAACGTCTAGCCAGTCACATCATAGCATTGACGTGCAAGGATCGACTATTGCCGTCAGACATTTTTTGGAAGATGGAAGGACGGTCCGTGGACTTCGACGGTGAAACCAGCAGTCAAGTGACTCTCGCTTTCTCGTAAGACATACCTCGCGTTGTTTCGCCGCGCGTATTCGTATCTCAGCCACCGCGGCCTAGTCATCTCAGGAGAGATAAGCTACAACTCTGGCTCAACATTGGTGATGGGAACCCTGACCGGCGCACAGTACGTGCAGAATGTTGCACGACCCGTTCTTTTGGCAATCTTGTAACCGGAAGATGATTTTCCGACAGGGAAGCTCTCGTCCACGCACCTCGTGAAACTCACAGCAGTCTGCAAGAAGGGGAAAGCAACTTCTCTGTCCACTGCGATCTCCAATCGATGTCCAATCGAGCACGTGTGGGATGGGACGCGTGTTACTGGAAATTAAGCGGAACCATTTGCACACGAAGGGCCTTAGAGAGCGATTTAACGAACCGTTAATTTCGAGCGTCATTTCCACCGCAGGGTCAGAAGTTTCTAGCAATTGAGTTTGCGATACTAACGTTTCATTATCAGAGATGTGAATGTGTTATAGAGAAGGTGACATTTTAGCACTCTTTAAGGCTAGTATACAGATGGCATATGAGATTGAATGAAGGCCAATAGCACAAAGATTTATAAAACTTGTTATTGTGTAATGACATTCAATAATACAATGGTTAAACGAACATTATCAAAACATTACCATTATTTATTATTGTAGCAATCGTGTTTCGCACTTCTGTCTGACCAATATTTCTTCATTATTTTTTATATTTCATTTCTTTAATCAGACATCACTCTACCTATAGTCCTGTTATTGGTCTTCATCTGGATTCTGGTTGTGTGTTTTATAATTCTGTTTCCCGATAGATTCACCAGATGCCCAAAGTACGAGATGCGATTCTTCCTGATTCTGCTCATTACTGATTCTATGTTTTGTGTACTGTTTCATTCGAAACCATTCTACAAGTCCCTTTACTTCAATTAAATTGTGAGGATATTCCGCCAAATGCAAGGTACTTAAATGTTCGTTATTTTTCCCGTACTTGTTTCTGCGCAGTTTGTGCTGTCATCAGTGAAGATTTCTTTCTTGTTGTTCTGAAAATTATGATAGTACTGAACGAATGTAATATTGAGACACATCTTAAGGTTTTTACAAGTTCTTTCAATGTGCATTTTCTTTAACTATTCAGAAAATGTGCTGGGAAAGATAATAAAAAATAAGTGTCTTACATACTGCGGAATATCCTTACAAGTTTTTAAGTAATCACGGAAGAAAGAAAAGGATTAAATAAAATGATGAATGCCCTGTACGTCATATTTCTTGTTTACACATGTCCTAATTATTGTTCCTTCTGTCTTCAGTATTCTGTCAGTTTATGCTGTATCAGCTAATTCAAAAAAGTTTCATTTGCATATTTTATTTCAGGTTGTGTAACTGTATCATAATGTTCTCGTTTTCCGGCTATACGGCTTTCATTGCTGAATATGTTTTTGAATAAGTAATTCGCATTTATAAGTATTTTTTCTTGCCATATTGGTTCATCATTTAAATTTTGTGTTGTTATTTCGCATAAACATTTAAACTCATTACAATTTTCATTTACTTTTCTCCTGTTGTTCTTTTTGTACGCAGTTTGCGAATCAGTTATGATAAAAAATGTTCAAAAGTTTCAAAATGTAAGGGACTTAAGTGCTACGGTTGCCATACGTTAGGATTACAACACAGACGCCCATCCCGGACGGAGGACACGAACCTCTGACGGCGAGCAACCGCGCACTCCGAAGCAAGGCGCCTTACAGCGCTCGACCACACCAACGCGAATCAGTTTGCATAATTACTATTTTTAATTTCATATGATTGTTATTTGTAAACAGCTACAGTTCATTCCAATTACGTAAATTTCATTGACCACTTGTATAACTAATATTAAAACTCGGTTCATCATTTCGCGCTCACTAAATTATGTTTTTATTTCTGTATTACCGAAGCTACTTCAATACAATCGGACGACAACACAATAGCTGCTCACTAAGACAGCATGGCGGGTAACAATGAGTTCACGCAAGCGAGGTCTGCGCAGCGCAGGTTCCATTCAGCCAGCCGGCCTGTAAAGAATAGCGCTAGCCTGTGTTCTGGCGTAATGCCGCTCCGAAGGCAGACCAAACAGGGCTGACAAAACAGAAACCTGCCATATCCCTTCATCCGATTACGTACTAACATCAACGCCTTTCTCAATGGCGAAATTTGCTGCAGGGAAGAGCTGTCCATTCTGTCAGGAGCATTGATTGAATGGTATCCCTCGTAAGTGGCGATCAGGAACCTAAAATATTGTTACTGTTCGAAGAAAGAGGCGAAGCGACGCCTTTTCTTTCTCACATCTGTCGTGACTAAAGCTGTAAAATTTTGAAATTGACAAAAGTGTCTCACATTTTCATCGGGAACTTTTCTGAAGCATTGAAGATTTTAAGCATTTTCCTGCAGATTTTTCACAGCGGAAATAGAGTACACGTGCATCCATATACTGTTGTCTCCTAAAATCACTGCGAAACTAAATTAAACGTTCACTTCGTAAGACCACTTAATATCAGGGGTTATATAAAATAAAACCAACTCATAACACTGACACAATATTTATTTACCGGTAAAGAGAGGCCGCAACTTTTCGAGGTACAGAAGCGAAAAGTGTCTTTACATTCTCTAATAGAATTTCATCAGTTCTTACACCAAAACAACCGCCGATTTCGCACAGCTTTGCCCGCCCTCTACCATTAGTACGTTCGATATATCACTGTCACAGCAGCGTTAACTTTTTTTAATCGTTTTAACGAGAACGTGAACATTAGGTAACAGTGTTCAATATTTTATGCGTCTGACATGATCGGCGGAGAGGGGCTAAATGGCATACACTTTTTTTTTTTTTAATTGCAATCACCTGTTGATGCATGGTGTCTTTTTTAATATAAGCCTATTGCAGTAAGAGCGGACTTATTTTTCATTATGACTACAGTTGGCTGTGGATGCCCGCATTTCAAGACAAAAAATTCCTTGAACAATGCTTGAGCTGTAAATTTGATCATCACTATCTGTTCAGAAATTTCCCAAAACTGTTCAAATTTGCTGGCAGGTGACGATTTTACTGTCGAAGGTAGATGCTTGATGACTTTCTGGCGCTGCACGAAGTGCTCTGAACCTTTTCGGCCGTGCGTGTTTGGCAGCATTTTCATTTAGGAACATGGCAGTTTTTGTCAGGAATATGATAGAAAATTTATTTTCGAGGATGATGAAATTTTCAATCACAGTTATTAAGTCAGTGAGGGTAATATTAGAAAAAACTTGAATACGACGATATCTCTCTCTATATATGTATATAAAACAGTTGCACGTTTCAAGATACAAGATTTGAGTCTCTATATTATCGTCGTATTCAATTTTTTCTAATATTACCCTCACTGGCTATATATATATATATATATATATATATATATATATATATATATATATATATATATATATATATATACCAACGTTGGAGTGGTATCAGTCGTAACCGAAATAAAAATGTATAACATATATTTATTTTGGAAAATCCTGTTGTTCCAGGAAATTAAATAAGCAAAACCAGATCCACATGCAGAATTAAAACCGTTTCCGACATGCACAAAATATAGCATATGTAAGACACGAGAGTTACCGAGCTTCGGCAACGTTTCTGTGATACGAAAAACTGAATATTATATATATTCGGAAAATAAATAAACTTTCATATTGATGCGATAGCTTTAAGTAGCAGTATAAATACGTTTCCAGACGATGGAACGCTTAGAGCTGCAAGCTGTGATAAAGGCTATCAAGACGCATATATCCCTTGTCCTTTTCTACACAGTCTTGCAATATAATCTCTCTATGGAAACACGTACTTTATGAATAGCAATTTTCAAGATCATAGCTTTCTTCAGAATCAATCAATGCAAGTCTTTAAAAGCTGATTGTTGTTAGGTCAAAAAGGGCTGCGTACCTTAATTAGAACCGAATCGAATGTTCGAATATTTGTATAACTTATGGGACCTAACTACGGGGTCATCAGTCCCTAAGCTTACAAACTACTTATGAACTAGCTAAGACTAAGAACGGCTCAAATATCCATGCCCGAGGGAGGATTCGAACCCCCGACCGTAGTGGCCGTGCAGACCGTGACTGGAGCGCCTCAGTCCCCTCGGCCACCGCGGCCGGCAATTAGAAGCGATTGAAACATTCAATGCAAGGACAGAAGGATAACGCGTTTGAAAAGAAATAAAGGAATAGAGACTTAAGATAATTCTGATACTTGATGACAAATCTTCGAATTAATGCCTTTCGTTTAAAGCAAAAATGAAGGAAATCGATCGGATAGAACGGCCTGACGGACTTACTTGTTTACAGCAAGGAGATTCCCATAAGAGATATGCGGAAGTACAGAAAAAGGAAGGCGAGAGTTATGTAAATTCTGATACTCGATGACAAATCTGTGGAAGAATACCTTTCGTTTAGAACGAAAATGAAGCAAATAGGCCGGGTAGTTTGGTCAGGCCGACTGACTTCAGTTTTCGTAGATTCTTGTAGTATATAAGATGGTGCACTCCAGTCATGCCCAACGTCAGTAGCGTAGCCCGACAAGTTAGCTGCTAGATTCTCGTTGTATGTAACCTGTGACGCTTCATCAGCGGTCTGCCAAGAGAACAACTATCTTCGATCTCACCGCCAAATTGACCGCAAAGAATTTGCTGTCAGGAGCTTTTTCAGCCTTGCCTTCGCCGAGCGGAAGACCTTGCTTCCTTCGAGAACAGACCCCTGTAGACGTCACTCGTGAACCTCGCGGAGATAATAAACCTCCTGGGAGCGCAGTAATTGATGCTTCTGCCGTACCCTCCCGGGGAGCAACTTCGATCAGCAGCAGCCGTCGTCATCTGTGTGCTACCTCAGTAACTACGTTTACTTACAAGGGACGTATCCCCAGCTCGAACGTCAATATCTGGCTGGAGACGGTTTTAACAATATCTCATTTACGTTGGTTAAATTTTTTTATTATTTTTTATTTTATTTTATTTATTTATTTTTGACATGCGTGGAATGAAAAAGTGTTTCTGATTGGAAACATGTTGACAGTTTCGTGGCGTTGAAATAAATTCAACGGCGATGTTGAAAAAATGTACTGCACCGGGATTAGAAACTAGATTTCCAGCTTCGGGCCAGCGGTCACCTTAAACCAATTACGCTATCCAGGCATACTTGTTTTCGAAATATAACGATGGTAGTGCTCCTTACAGCCTATATTAGATACCCCCAAGGGACCGACCGTATTAATACGTCCGCATTGAAATTTGCATTACCTGTTGTCGGAAAATTTAGAATTATGGTTAAGGTGACTATTCTTTTCGGACATGATATATGATTCGAACTAGATCATTTTATTGTTATTATTATTATTATTATTATTATTATTATTATTATTATTATTATTATTACCTTTATTTAAGAGCTATTCAAAATTTTATCATATTGTATCATTTCATCAAAGAAACTAGTAGCTATTAAAATGCTATATAACACACAATGACTCTGATTTAAATATCACTTCGAGGCACTTTATTTACTAAGAAGTCTTGTAGGCGCGTTTGAATATTTTACAACTTTCCAATAAACAGTCATTGCAATTGAGCTGCACTGTTCATAAATTGAATCTTGTCACTGATCAGTAGCGTCACACAGTACTTACGACCATGGAGGAGTAACATATCTCGTTGTAGTAACTTTTACTGTGATATTACCACTACATGAAGCGTTTACTTCGCATTCTTAAATTCGTAGATAGGGCCACTCAGAGGATGACGGACGCCGAACATAGAGCAACTACTTCTCTGTAGTGGGAGTAAACACATAAATAATGGTTTTTTCCCTAATTGTTGGGCCTGCAGCATCATGTATCATGTATGTCGTAAAAAGACATTGTAATAGAGTTCCAGATTCCTGCTTATGTTTTATTTAAAATTGCTACAGCTGTTTCGACAGTTTGTCATTTTCAAGCGCGTCTACAAAAACATAAATAATGCGTTGCAGCCTGTTCTCTGGAGCTGCTGGAATGCATTGGCTATACGGCATACTTCAATGATTCACACAGAAAAAAAAATCTAGCAATGTAAGGCCCGCAGATAATCCATCTACCAGGCTATTTAAGGTACAGTGTTCTTCGGTTTCGCAAAGCGTTATGTTCATGGCATCTATCATGGTGATTCCGTATTAAAATTCTCTTGTCCAAAGGTACGGCATCAAAGGCGGTCAGAAAGTGTGTGTCTTATATTTTCTACCATTTTGGTTGCCACTTAAAATTTTAAGGTCCGATAATTGTGTCACCAATAATTTCGTACCAAACAATAACGTTCCACGAACACTGATCTGATGCTCTCCCTTCCAGAGTCATTACGAAATTTTAATGGACCAATATTTCTGATAATGAAAATTTCTTTGTTGAAGAATGACGAGCCGCGGTGGAGTGGGCGACCGATCTTAAGGTGCCTAGCAGAGGAGCTGATGGTTGCTCACCATCTGAGGTTCGAGTCCTCCCTCGGACGTCGATGTATGTTTTTGTCCTTAGTGTAAGATACTTCAGGTTAGTTTAAGTAGTTTATAAGCCTACGGTCTCATAACGCCATAAGTTAAGCCCGTTAGATTTACAAACATTTTAATTTGCGAATGGTACCTCATCGCTAAAGCCAGGAAGAAATTAGTCGATCCTGTGGCCAATGGCAAACCTGACCACAATTTTATTGTTGAAGCCATTTTCATGTAGCCCTTGTTGTAAATGGCCACAGTGGGAGTGCAATTTAATACGATGCCGAATGCCATTTACACTTGTTTTCGTGACGACTTGTTGGGTTTCGGTTGGGTTGTTTGATTGGGATAGGGAGACTAAACTACTGAGGTTATACGTCCCCCGGTGGGGAGGGGAACGAGGGAGGATAGGAAAGGAGGGGAGGGGGAAAAGGAAATACAGCCCGGGAAGTAAAGAAGGAAGGAAGACTGCATTATCTAGGGGGCCCCGTTCCAGCCACGCACGTACACACGAAAGAACCATGAGCCCCCTGGGGGGGGGGGGGGGACGACTTGTTAAATTCGTCGTGCATTGACTTGAGGACTGACTGACAGCTAAGAACTAAGCACATCAAATCACGCACGTAAACCGCCCGTACCAGGTCGACAACAAATTAGAAAACCAAACATCCAATGACAAGCCGATGTCTTTCCAATGATTCGTCTTCCGTACTGTCATTCTGTCTGGAAAGAATTTCCGTCTCTAATAACCAACATATCGACGGGACGTTAAACAGTAATCTTTCTTCTTTTGAAATGCATTTTGCCCGACTACCTCAAATTACAACAATACAGATATGTACAGTCAACATACGTACAGTCAGAATATGCACTGCCAACATACTTTATCCGTAGACCAACAGCTTTTCTATCTTATCTACATAAGCGTACTTAATAAAGTGAGATGACGAGCATGCTTCGTGTTCCTAGATGTCGCCCTACGTTATCTTAAAGCAACATATTTAAATGTCAACCGGTTTTGTGGTATAGACGTTTCGTACCTTTCATTTGAACATCCCTCGTAACTCATTGTTCACACTAGTAATTAGGAGATTTGCTAATTAACGGAACACACGGCTGCGAACACGACACGACTGTAGAGATGAGACTAGTAATTAGTTTTGTCCTGAGCATGCCTGTTGTTACAGATCTCATAATAGAACAAACACAAGTGAATAGAGTCAGTCATATTGTTGTTGTTATGGTCTTCAGTCCGGAGACTGGTTTGGTGCAGCTCTCCACCCTACTCTATCCTGAGCAAGCCTTTTCATCTCCTCATAAGAACGGCAACCCATATCCACTTGAATCTGCTTACTATACGCGTCTCTTGGTCTCCCTCTGCGATTTTTACCCCACACACTTCCCTCCAATGCTAAATTTACGATTCCTCGATGTCTAACAATGTGTCCTACCAAGCGATCCCTCCTTTTAGCCAGGGTATGCCAAAAATTCCTTTTCTCACCAATTCTGTTCAGTACTTCTTCATTGGTTATGCGATCTACCCACCTAATCTTCAGCATTCTTCTGTAGCACCACATTTCAAAAGCCTCTATTCTCTTCCTGTCCGCACTACTTATCGTCCATGTTTCACTCCCGTACAAGGCAACACTCCACACAAATGCCTTCAGAAAAGACTTCCTTACACTTAAATTAATGTTCGATGTTAGCAAATTTCTCTTTTTCAAAAATGCTTTTCTTCCCATTGCCATTCTGCATTTTATATCCTCTGTACTGCGACCATCACATGTTATTTTACTACCCAAGTAACAAAACTCATCTACCACCTTCATTGTTTCGTTACCTAATCTAATTCCTTCAGCATCGCCCGATTTTCTAAGACCGCATTCCATTATTTTTGTTTTGCTCTTGTTAATGTTCATTTTATACGCTCTCTTCAACACACTGTCCATTCCATTCAACTGCTCTTCCAGGTCCTTTGCTGTCTCTGACAGAATTACAATGTGATCAGCAAAACGCAATGTTTTTATTTCTTCCCCCTGAACTTTAATGCCTATTCCAAATTTGTCCTTGCTTTCCTTCACCGCCTGCTCGATGTACAAATTGAATAACATCGGAGAAAGGCTACAACCCTGTTTTACTCCCTTCCCAACTGATGCCTTCCTTTCATGCCCTTCGAGTCTAATAACTGCGGTCTGGCTTTTGTACAAGTTATAAATAACTCTCCTTTCCCTATATTTTACCCCTGCTGACTTCAGAATTTGAAACAGTGTATTCCAGTCAACATTGTCAAATGCTTTCTCCAAATCTACAAAAGCTAAAAATGTAGGTTTGCCTTTCCTTAAGCTATCTTCTAAGATAAGACGTAAAGTGAGTATTGCCTCCCTGGTTCCTACGTTCCTCCTGAATCCAAACTGATCTTCCCCAAGGTCAGCTTCTACCAGCTTATTGTAGTTTATTACGGAATCAAGTTTGCAGAAATGTCAAGACATTCTGACAGGGTTATTAGACCTACATACAGCGTTTGTTCGATTGACTATAGTGACAAGTGTTCGAAATACTCCGTAAAACTGACAATGCCAAACAACAATGATATAAATCGAAGGGTATACACACTTTTGTAATATAAACGAAAATTTAGAACCTGATTTTAAAGCAGATATATATGAGATTACTACTCTACCTCTGAATGGAACTAAATAGGATTTAGTAAAGTTTTCTAGAATGGAGTGGTGATATGACTGAAAGTGATGTGCAGCCTTTCTTTCTTCACAGACTCTAACGTATTGCCTTCCGTATATTAGAAAGGTATTAGTCATCGTAAGGAATAAGAGTAATGTAAAAACATTCTCTTAGATTATTCGACAAATGAGTCTGAAATCTTTTTGCTTAATAAAATGAAGACTTTCACGACATGATGTCATAGTTTCTGATGAAACATTCTTATTGGCCCCTCTCTATAATTTTAACAGGAAAGTAGAAGCCATGAAACTTAGTGATGCATGGACTGTAGCTCTTCAGACAGCAATATATATTTCATACCTAATTTTTCATCTCGTTTTTGACCTACTTTTTCGCAGTTAAAGTTATACAGTTCGTATAGGTTGGGTTACCGAGTTTTACAACTGTAAATTACTCTTCTTGAGAAGAGACGCGTTTTGCTTTTATTTGAAGCTTCTTCAGTGGTCAACTGTACTGCATATTTTTACATTATTTGTTTGGTTTTTACTAACTTCGATTGATAACATTTCTCATGCTATGAGTTATTTAATTCTGAATAAAATGAACTATTAATATTGCTCAGGTATTTTTATGTTGTCCTCTTCATGTGTGTTTTGTATTACATTGCTGCTAGCTGTGACTGTTTACATTTACACTATTTACAATTAAACATTTTACACAAAAGTTTCTGAAAACTCGCCATTTCTGTGGTCTGGCAGGCTGCGATAAACAAAAACAAAAACAAAACAAACGACATACGTAGCCTGCCATGCCACAGAAATGGCAGGTTTCACAAAATTTTATAAAAAACTATAGTTGTAGATATAATAATGGAAAGTCCAGGTTGGAATTAATAATATAGTGAGGACAGTTTACAACTCACCGCAAAGACGTGGCGACGAGCTGCGACAGGCACATACAAATGACACACACATACAACACATTCAGCTATCGGCCATGGCCTTCTTCAGAAAATAGAGCACTCACGCAATCACACAGGCACAAAACACAGTCATACAACCATCACCTCCGACTGCCGCACTTCGAATCACGCTCTGCAGCGAATTGGGGACGGGAGGGGAGGGGAGGGGGAGGGGATGGAAAGGTTACGTCACGGTGGTGGGGATGGGTTAGATGGGAATAACGAGATGCAGCTTAGGAATGGAGTGGGGAGGCGGGTGAGGGGAGAAAATAAAATAATAAAAATATAGAAAATGCATGCACACTGCAAGTACACAAGACCGCATACACACACATGCGCGTGCGCACACACACACACACACACACACACACACACACACACACGCAACACACACACACACACACACACATATATACACACACACGATCACACATTCACACACCACTCAAAATAGGCGAGGTTTGGGATAGAGAGTAGGAACTGTAAGGTATGGAAAAATATATATAGGGAAGTTATCGTAGGTTGAGGCCTGGTTGATTTCGGGTTCGGAGAATGTATTGTAGGGATAACTCCCATCTTTGCAGTTCAGAAAAGTTGGTGGTGGATGGGAGGATCCAGATGGCCCGGTTTGTGAAGCAGCCATTGAAATCAAGCATGTGCTTCGCTGCATGCTGTGCCACAGGGTGGTCCACGTTGTTTTTGGCCACAGTTTGGCGGTGGCCATTCATCCTAATGGACAGCTGGTTGGTGGTCATGCCAATATAGAAAGCTGTACAGTGCTTGCAGCACAGCTGGTAAATTACGTGGCTGCTTTCACAAGTGGCCCCGCCTCTGATAGGGTAGGATAAGCCTGTGACAGGACTGGAATAGGAAGTGCAGGGTGGGTGGATTGGACAGATCTTGCAGCGGAGTCTTCCACAAGGATATGATCCCTGTGGCAGTGAGCTGGGTTTTGGGGTGGCATAAGGATGAACTAGGATGTTGTGAAGGTTGGGAGGGCGACGGAACACCACTTTAGGAAGGTTGGGAAGGATCTTGGGCAGGATGTCTCTCATTTCAGGACACGAGGATAGAAAATGAAAACCTTGGCGAAGGATGGAATTTAGTTGTTCGAGACCAGGGTAGTACTGGGTGACAAGGGGAGCGCTCTTTTGTGGATGGTTACTGGTATTAGGAAGAGGATTTGGGGTGTGTGAGGATATGGCACGGGAGATTTGTTTGCGGACTAGGTCTGTGGGGTAGTTTCTGTTTGTGAAGGCCTTTGTGAGACCTTCAGCATATTCAGAAAAGGAATTCTTGTCACTGCAGATATGCCGTCCACGGGTGGCCAGGCTGTAAGGGAGGGATTTTTTGACATGGAAGGGATGGCAACTCTCAAAATGTAGGTACTGTTGGTGGTTGGTAGGTTTAATATGGAGGGAAGTGTGGATGGAGCCATCAGTGAGGTGGAGGTTGACATCCAGGAATGTGGCATGGTTGGTTGAGGAAGACCAGGTGAAGTGGATGGGAGAGAAGGAATTGAGGTTCTGAAGAAAGGAGGATAGGGTGTCCTGGCCCTGAGTCCAGATCATGAAAATATCATCAATGAACCAGAACCAGGCCAGAGGTTTGAGGTTTTGGGATGCTAGGAAGGATTCCTCCAGATGGCCCATGAACAGGTTGGCATAGGAGGGTGCCATGCGTGTGCCATGCGGGTGCCCTTGGATTTGATGGTAAACTTTCCCGTCAAAGGAAAAGTAGTTGTTAAGTAGGATGAAATTGGTAAGGGTTATGAGGAATGAGGTATCAGGCTTGCGTTCAGAGGGACGTTGGGAGAGGTAGTGTTCCAGAGCGGCAAGGCCATGGGCATGTGTGATGTTGGTGTATAGGGAGGTGGCATCCACTGTGACAAGTAAAGATCCAGGAGGCAAAGGGGTGGGAATGGTGGAGAACCGGTGAAGGAAGTGGTTGGTATCCTTGATGTGGGAAGGTAGATTTTGGAGAATAGGTTGGAGGTGTTGGTCAACTAGGGCTGAAATTCGTTCGGTAGGAGCTCAGTAACCAGCCACAATAGGGCGTCCAGGATTATTAGGTTTGTGGATTTTGGGGAGCATGTAAAAGGTGGGTGTGCGGGGTGCTGCTGGGGTGAGAAGGGAGAAGGATTCAGGGGAGAGTTTCTGGGAGGGGCCATAGGATTTTAGTAGGGATTGGAGATCTTGTTGGACTTTGGGGATGGGGTCAGTCTGGCACAACTTGTAGGTGGAGGAGTCAAAGAGCTGGCAGAGCCCTTCTGCCAGGTAGTCACTGTGATCCATAACTACAGTGGTGGAACCTTTATCAGCAGGGAGGATGATTATGTCAGGATTAGTTTTAAGGATTTGGATGGCTCTTCTTTCTTCTGCTGAAAGGTTTGAGTTCTTGGGAAGGGACTTGGGAAAGGAGGGTGAGGACAAGTTGGAGGTGAGAAACTCTTGGAGGGTAACCAGAGGGTGGTTAGGTGGGAGTGCAGGGGGATCTTTGTTGGATGGTGGTATGATTTGGGACAGGCAGGGTTCAATATTGGGATTAGGTAGATTGCGGTCAGAGGGATTGGTGGCAAAGTAGTGTTTCCATCGTAGGGATCGGGAAAAGGAGAGTAGGTCTTTGACAAGACCAACATGATTGTACTGGGGTGTAGGACTAAAGGTAAGACCTTTGGATAGGATGGAAACTTCAGTGGAGTTTAGGTTTTTTGTGGATAGGTTGACCACAGTGTTCTGGGGTTGTTTTGGTATTGGATGCTGTGGAGTGGTGGTAGGGAGTTTGGAGGAATGAGGTAGGTTCAAGAGGTCAGCTAAGCATGGTCTGGGACCTATAAGGGGCTCATGAGGAGGAACACTGTGGTTCGGATTGGGATTGGATATGGGTGCTCCGAGGCGGCAATATGATGTCAGCAGGCTGGATAGTTTGTGGAGGTGGTGTTTGGAATGCTCCTCCAGTTGCTGGAGAGCAAAGGATTCGATCTGGGAGATGGGATGTAGGTAGTTTTGGTTACACATAGTAATATCTTACGGAGGGAGAGAAGGTGACTAAGGGATTTATGAGCCATGGAGAGGTGATTTTGTAGGACTAGGTTCGTGAGGGATAAGGATTGGTGGAATCTGAAAAGGTGCAGGTCATTGTGGAAGGAGGGGTGGGATCCAGACAATGGAATTTTTAAGGTTAGACCGTTGGGAGGGATACCATGACTTAGACAGCATTTTAGGAATAGGATGTGGGATTGGGTTTTGGCCAGGGAAAGGGATACTTTCCTGAACTGGTACAGATAGAAGGAGCAGGGGTCCATTGGGACAGGGGTGGTGCCGGGAAAGTGGAAAGCGAGGAATGATGGGAGAGACAGTGGATATGATGAACCTGGTAAGAGGTTCCTCAACACGCAAAATACGTACCAGGCACGCAAAAGTTCGTAAATTCGCGCACACAACTACACAGATACACACCCAAGCACGCAGATTCACGCCCAGGCGCACTAAATGACGGAAAAAACTGCAAAATCACGAATAAAATCATGCACCAGAAAGCAATATCGCGTACTAAAACGGGAGATCTCACACAGAAGCAAGCAGCCCACTGCAAAAATGCGTGCAAAAACCCAAACAACGCTTAAGTACGGAAATTCGTGGAAGAAAGACTATAATCGAGCTTCCAGAACAGAAAACTCAAGACACAGTAACGTAAATTTACGTAATTCTAATATATAGTGCCAGAGGAGAAGAATATACGGGGCTGGGAATAAAAGATTACATGTACATATCTGTGGGCAGGCCCGTTAGTTCAAACGAAAGTGGTTCTGGCATAGTTGGATCGTAATAAATAACTAAGGTGATAAAAGATATAAAATAAATGTATATACAGTCGATCAAAACTACGAGAAAATACAAGAGGGAAAGTAAGGAAAGGTGTATTAGAATAACTGGAAGGGGGAAGAATAAGCTGCATCAACAATCGGTGTGGTTATAAAGCTCTCTGTTGAAAGCTGGCGGGATTGTTGGCTCGGAAGTCGGAATGTGACAGTTACAAAGGATTGAGAAAAAGGAAAATAGGAAAATACACGAGAGGTGATATTTTCATGATCTGGACTCAGGGCCAGGACACCCTATCCTCCTTTCTTCAGAACCTCAATTCCTTCTCTCCCATCCACTTCACCTGGTCTTCCTCAACCAACCATGCCAAATTCCTGGATGTCAACCTCCACCTCACTGATGGCTCCATCCACACTTCCGTCCATATTAAACCTACCAACCACCAACAGTACCTACATTTTGAGAGTTGCCATCCCTTCCATGTCAAAAAAAATCCCTTCCTTACAGCCTGCCCACCTGTGGACGGCATATCTGTAGTGACAAGAATTCCCTTTCTGAATATGCTGAAGGTCTCACAAAGGCCTTCAAAACCAGAAACTACCCCACAGACCTAGTCCGCAAACAAATCTCCCGTGCCATATCCTCACACACCCCAAATACTCTTCCTAATACCAGTAACCATCCACAAAAGAGCGCTCCCCTTGTCACCCAGTACTACCCTGGTCTCGAACAACTAAATTCCATCCTTCGCCAAGGTTTTCATTTTCTATCCTCGTGTCCTGAAATGAGAGACATCCTGCCCAAGATCCTTCCCAACCTTCCTAAAGTGGTGTTCCGTCGCCCTCCCAACCTTCACAACATCCTAGTTCATCCTTATGCCACCCCAAAACCCAGCTCACTGCCACAGGAATCATATCCTTGTGGAAGACCCCACTGCAAGACCTGTCCAATCCACCCACCCAGCACATCCTATTCCAGTCCTGTCACAGGCTTATCCTACCCTATCAGAGGCCGGGCCACTTGTGAAAGCAGCCACGTAATTTACCAGCTGTGCTGCAAGCACTGTACAGCTTTCTATATTGGCATGACCACCAACCAGCTGTCCATTAGGATGAATGGCCACCGCCAAACTGTGGCCAAAAACAAGGTGGACCACCCTGTGGCACAGCATGCAGCGGAGCACATGCTTGATTTCAATGGCTGCTTCACAACCCGGGCCATCTGGATCCTCCCATCCACCACCAACTTTTCTGAACTGCACAGATGGGAGTTATCCCTACAATACGTTCTCCGAACCCGAAATCAACCAGGCCTCAACCTACGATAACTTCCCTATATATATTTTTCCATACCTTACAGTTCCTACTCTCTATCCCAAACCTCGCCTATTTTGAGTGGTGTGTGAATGTGTGATCGTGTGTGTGTATATATGTGTGTGTGTGTGTGTGTGTGTGTGTGCGTGCGTGTGTGTGTGTGTGTGTGTGTGTGTGTGTGTGTGTGTGTGCGCGCGCGCACGCGCATGTGTGTGTATGCGGTCTTGTGTACTTGCAGTGTGCATGCATTTTCTATATTTTTATTATTTTATTTTCTCCCCTCACCCGCCTCCCCACTCCATTCCTAAGCTGCATCTCGTTATTCCCATCTAACCCATCCCCACCACCGTGACGTAACCTTTCTATCCCCTCCCCCTCCCCTCCCCTCCCGTCCCCAATTCGCTGCAGAGTGTGATTCGAAGTGCGGCAGTCGGAGGTGATGGTTGTATGACTGTGTTGTGTGCCTGTGTGATTGCGTGAGTGCTCTATTTTCTGAAGAAGGCCATGGCCGATAGCTGAATGTGTTGTATTGTGTGTCATTTGTATGTGCCTGTCGCAGCTCGTCGCCACGTCTTTGCGGTGAGTTGTAAACTGTCCTCACTATATTATTATAGTTGTAGATAGTTTTATGTAAACAGTGATTCAAATGTTTGTAAAGCTTATGGACTTAACTATTGGGTCATCAGTCCCCAAACTGACAAACTACTTATGAACTAGCTTATACTAAAGACGGCACAAACATCGATGCCCAAGGGGGGATTCGAACTCCTGACGGGGAACGGCCTCAAGAGAATCGTAGTATAGCGCCTCAATGCGCTCGGCCGCTCCAACGCGGCTGTAAACAATGATAGCAAGTGGCATTGTACCTCGAAACACACATGAAGAGGGCAACATAAAAGTAAGTAATATTAATAATTCATTTTATTCAGAATTAAATAATCACATTGCATGAGACTTGTTATCGATCGAATTTAGTAAAACCGATAGAAGTTATGTAAAACAAAAATTATTTCCTGTACAGCTGAACACTGAAGATGCGTTTAATAAAATCGAAACTCGTCTGGTCTCAAGTAGACTAACTTACAGTTGCATAAGGCAGGCTTATACAAACTATAAGTTTTTATCCTTGAATATTGGAAATCAATAATTAAGGTTAACCTTTGGCAGAGGTTATCTGTGCTGAACATGTGGAAAATTGGCCACGATCAATTTAGACAGTATTTATCGTTTTCTATCGTGCTCTTCAACGTCTAACTCATCAGTAGACAATACTTACAACCGCCGGGAGTCCCTCGGAAGAAGTCCAGCGCAGTCCTTGACGAAAGGACAAGAGCAAAAATGTTTGATGGACAACAGCCGTAAAATCGACAAGATTCAGTACCAACTTCTGGGTTAAACTGAAACATGTAATAGGTGGTCCAAATTAGATTATTCCAACATAGGGGACTAATGGTCGGAAATGCAAATTTACTGTATTGTGAGTATACATAACATAATGTAACGCATAACAAAAACGTATCGTCTAGTTACAAGAAGTGTGAGCGGAATGCAAGGCTCCTAAAACTGTATATTTGGCTTCAAAATAGTAGTCAGACCATAGTCACAGCACATTAATAGTTTTCACGTCTAGTTTCGATAACGCTAAGTTACCAAAAAAAAAAAAAATGTTTGGATGGTCTATGGGACTTAACTACAGGGTCATCAGTTTCTAAACTTACAAACTACTTATGAACTACTTACGAACTAGGACGGCACAAATATCCATGCCCGATGGGGGATTCGAACCCCCGACCGTAGTGGCTAAGTTACTACTTTCAAATGTATATGCAACATGGAAATTAGGAAAGCTTTGTCAATACAATTATTTTAACTATCAAAAGAAATTTCAGCATCGGTCTTTAACGTTTATTTGTTATTGCAAATTGATTTCTTTCTCAGTACAACATGCACAATCGAACTGAAACATTTCAGGTTTTACATAGCAATCCGCAAGATATAGGTACAAGATGTTTCACAAAGGTTTAAAAATAACAGCCAAGCTCGCAAAATTTGACAATTTATTTCTAAGGTAACCGATTTCGATCTAAGATTAGATCATCTTCAGACCTCTCGCTGTAGATGATCTAATCTTAGATCGAAACCGGTTACCTTAGAAATAAATTGTCAAATTTTGCGAACTAGGCTGTTATTTTTATCTTTAAATAAGTATAAGTTCTTTCCAAACAAGGAAACTATGTTTTCCAAACTGAATTCACAGTGGTGTTTTCCAGAGTTCAGAATCAGATCGCTCAGCTGTGATTCTTCACAGTGGAAAACACCACTGTGAAACATCTACATCTACATAGATACTCTGCACATCACATTTAAGTGCCTGGCAGAGGGTTAATTAACCACTTTCATAACCTTTCTCTACTGTTCTATTCTCTAATAGTGCGCGGAAAGAGAAAACACCTTAATCGTTTCGTTTTAGATCTGATTTCTCTTATTTTATTGGGATGGTCATGTTTCCCTATGTAGAAAGGTGCTAGCAAAATATTTTTACATTCAGAAGTAAAGGTCGGTGATTGAAATTTCGCAAATCTTGTCTCAACGAATAACGTGTTCCTTTTACTAATATCCAACTCAAATCGTGCAACATTTTCGTGACGCTTTCCCCCCTGTAAGCCCGCATTTTTGCACAGGCGCTGCTGTTAGTGGTAATCAGACGTGTGCACCAAAATTTATCGTATTAACGCAACCAAACCTGCATGATTGCACGTCATTAGTACTAAGTTAGTACGCTTGGAGCGCTGCAGGAGACAGTTATCTTTCTTGTGAACTTTCGATCGTCGTGTAAACTAAGCAATAGTGAACTAACTGCCTTTGGACGGGCATTGAGTCACGTGCGTCGTGAGTCACTGCGGTCACTGACCTGACAGCGCCTTTGGTAACTGCCCATGTAACTAGGAGCACGTGTGCCGATTGGCTTTATAGACACGTGACATCAGGTCATCGTCTTCAAGCGCTAAGAAACAGCACATGGTGTTTCACGTTTTGGGCGCGAACCCCGCATGCAGTAGTCGCAAATGGTACAGGAGATTGAGGTACCCCCACATTAGATGCTATTCAGTTCGATTTTTTATGATAAAGTCGTATAATCTACTGAGCAGTCAGATACTCTCTCAAATTTTGTGTATATGCATTGGTGGTGTCTACAAGCAGTGTCAACTGAGATTAGCTAATCAGAGTTTATCGTAATTTTTTGAAAATGCTGGAATCGCGATATTCTCGCTATCTCATCTGCTTTACCAATCCTCTGCTGTTCCTTATTTACAAAAACGATTTAGGGGAAAATCTAAGTAGCTCTCTTAGGTTGTTTGCAGATGACGCCGTCATTTACCATCTAGTAAAATCATCTGAAGATCAAAACCAACTGCTCAACGATCTGATTAAGATATCACTATGGTGTAAAAATTGGCAATCAACTGCAAATAATGAGGAATGTGAATTCGTCCACATGAGTACGAAAAGAAATCTGTTAAACTTTGTTTACAAGGTAAATCAATCAAAAGTGAAGGCCGTAAACTCCACAAAATACCTAGGAATCACTATTACTTCAGCCTTAAATTAGAAAGAACACGTAGATAATGTCGTGGGAAAGGAGAGCCAGAGACTGCGTTTTATTGGCAGAACCCTTAAAACATGCAACAGAACTACAAAAGACACTGCATACACTACGCTTGTCCGTCCATTTTGGAGTATTGCTGCCCAGTGTGGGATCCTTATCAGGTGGGTTTGACAGAGGACATCGAAAGAGTCCAGAGAAGAGTAGCTCGTTTCGTATTGTCACGATACAAGGGAGACAGCGTTACGGAAATGATACAAGATATGGGGTGGGAATCATTACAACAACGGCGCTTATCGCTGCAGCATGGGCTACGTACGAAACTCCAAACGCCAACATTCTCCTCCGAATGCGAAAATATATTGTTGACTTCCACGTACATAGGTAGAAATGATCATGAGAATAAAATACGAGAAATCAGAACTCGGAGAGATTCAGGTGTTCTTTCTTCCCGCGCGCTATTCGAGAATGGAATGGGAGATAAATAGTATAATGGTGGTTCGATGAACCGCCTGCCAGGCACTTAAATGTGATTTGCAGAGTATCCCATGTAGATGTAGATAATTTGTGTAGATTTACTGTCATTAATACATTCATCTGTCGTTGATAGTGATTTATTTGTTTACTGTATGCAAATGAACGTTATTACTGAGCTAAAGCGGGTTCATATCACTTCCGATATATTGGAGTTGAATTTTTTTACTGTTTTATTGCACACAATAATTCCTATCATTCAATGGGTCATTTTGTTATACACTGAATTTGCAGTGTACAATTTACATTTCTTTTACAACTATTTCATATTTAATACTTGTTGTTATTTTCTACTTAGTTCTAGCTTATAATCTACTTGTTAATTTGTTTTAGGTTACAACCTGCAGTGTTACAGGTTGCGCCAGATTTTATAAACTTACTTGTTGTTGTGTCCTCCGAGCTAAGACCAGCGGACGTGCCCTGGCACTGAGATGCCCCCTCCCTCACTGCAGGTGCTTCCAGAGACCCTTCCCCTGATATTCTACTTCTACTACCTACAACTAGAAACTTCTTGTTGTTCGTCCGTGATTTCTACACCCGCCCGCAGATACGAGTCACGTAGGATTGCAGTCAGAGGTGTCGGCATGGCTGGTTGTGGAGACTTAAATCCGGTGTTTTGATTGTCGCGTTAGCTGTTAATTCCCATTAAATTGTCCCTGAACTTTTTTTTAGATGACTTTATTGAGTTTGTTCATAACGAAGCAGCTGGAGACACCGATCAGTGAATTCCCTATTACATGTGGGGCCCAAGTACACCAGGTGCTCTGGAGTGCCTTCTTCACCGCCGCAGTCACTCACTGGTGTAGCCCTCTTCCCGTACTGACTTAGATATGCCGGGTACGGGCCATGATCTGTCAGGCAGTGCAGCATGCCTCTGCTAGGTTTGAAGTATTTCATTTGCAGTCTTTCTCGAATGTTGGGAAATAATGATGGGTTCTCCTCCTTGTCTCTTCCTCATCGTAGGGTCTCTGCCAAAGATCTTCTCTTCTTCTTTTAATTTGTAATTTCGATCCAACCCTGACCCCAATTATTTTTTCTACGTTTTCTAGTTTTCATTTCTTTGGCCAATACCAGGCAGCTGCTCTCGTATCATCGAAACAAGGAGGATATTGCGCTGACGGCCATGGCAATCTCCACCCTCGTGAGACTGTGTGCCCACATGTCAGAATCGTAGCCCATCATAGATGTTAGTATCCTATTATGTTAGAGTCTAATGAGATCGGGCGGCAGGTGGAATCTTCTGTGGACTATCCCAGCCAGACTCTACAGCGCCACCATCGCTTTAACGGCTACGGCATCTAAGTGGGTCGAAAAGTTCCAGCTCACGTCTATTATAATTCCCAGATACCTAGAGCTTGCTGTCACCGAATGACTGGCGTTCCCTCAAATCTGACTGTGGGGCTACTACCAGCTGACCTTTCAGGAATAGGTATGTTGACGTACTGTAACATTAATGTATATACTTAATACTTCTTTTTCAAATTATTTAATACCTAATGCTTTTTCTGTAATCGATATTAAAATTTTAGGTATCCATCTGTAATTGCTTTTGTGAAATGTGGTGTGTATGTTATTTTATTTGGAGTATTTGTAGAGTAGAAAATGATTTTTGTGTATCTTTTAGGTATCCATCAGATTTTAGTCTGGTCCATACGCAGGACATGTCATATCTGTAATGTTAAACCATTGGTACTTCCCCGTAGCTGACCCGGAAGTCGCAAAGTTTTGGCACATAAGAAAGATTCAGGAATACGGACAGTGTGGCTTAACAACAGAGGAGTGTAGACAGCCAGTGAGTGAGCACATAGGCCTATGTGGCGAGACGTGAGCGAGGCGTCAATTCGGAGTCTTGGAATTGTATCAAGAGTTTCCAAATAGTAGCCTCGGATGCTGGTTGACTATCTGTTATATCAGGGCGTGGAATTATGAGCACAATGTAAATTGATTCATCGCCAAGAAGAGAATAAAGTGCCACACAGCAAGAGACACTATTGACGACGATTCGCTCGTTTCCAGCACGGGATATTTGACAAAGTTATGTACTTTTAGAATTGTAGCGCGAAAGGGTCAAACAAAAGGTTGTGATTTGTGTTAATAATCAGTGAATTTAACTAATAATTTGTGATAACCTTTGTCTAACCCTAAAAATTACCTAGTCAGGGTCGTATCATAGTGTGTAAATGTCCGAGTGTCCTAAATGAGAACAGGTAAAAAAATTAAATAATTTTCTTATGAGCTAATTAACAATTTGAAGTGCTTAGTTCAAATTTTGAAGAAGATAGTTGAAAAGTCGTAAGAAACTGTTGCAGTTTGTTTACTTACTAATTAAAGATTGCACTTCGTGTATAAAATTTAATGAGAAACTATTAAAACAAAATGATTAAAATAACAGTAAATAATTTAAACTGATAGTACAGATCAGTTGGTAATCATAAACTGATTGAATGCATCAAATCAGGAGTACAGTATATATTTCTCTCCAATTTTATAAAAGACAAATTCATTTTAATAGTTTTTGTTAAAAGTTATAAACACATGTTGAAGGATCTACAGATATAGTTAATGTTACTTAAAATTAATGAAAACACTGGAGATGTACACTATAGCAGTTTCAGGGCTACCACCATTTCTTTAGAAAATCCATTAGTAAAATTTCTGTAAAATCATTTATTCAATGCTTAATCAAAAGGTAGTTAAATATGGGTTCGTGGTTGGTAAATTTGTGTAATTTATGTGTGCCGGCCAGAAGTGTGCAAAAATCTTCCATTGTTTGATCACGTGCAAATATTTATTTCATATTCAGAGCTACATTAAGATAGTAAATCAGTGGTTTGATTTTCCTTGGGTTACATATTGCTTTCCATAGAGGTTATTCTGTTTTTTATTGGACCACATACCTAATGCTTTTTTAAACAAATGTTCAAATGTTTATTGAGTTTAAGGGACTCAAATGCGGGGTCATCAGTTCCTAAACTTACAAACTACTTACGAACTAACTTATACTAAAGACGACACAAACATCCATGCCCAAGGAGGGATTCGAACCACCGACCGTAGACGCCGTGCAGACTGACTGGCGCGCCGCAGACAGCTCGGCCACTGCTTCCGGCATAAAATAATGTTTACAACAGATTGGAATAAGGTTATGAATAACAGATTGAACATTTTATTGCTTAATCAGACTGGCAACGGTATAAAGAACATTCAGTAAACTCATTAATTCCTGTACGTAGGATTTTGTCCCCGTTTAGTAAATAGTCTGTCCAAAGTCCAATAGAAATTAAGAGTGTCTTATTCTTAGGTACAGACAGGGTCAAAATAAAATTCCACCATGGGTTGTACCCTTACATTCGCTTTGGACGCGGTTTTATCGTGTTTTGGGTGGTTGGTAGTTATACCCAGAGGTAAGAGGTTACAATACTATGTGTTATCTGCAACTTAATGGTTGCTTAATCAAAAGGTAGTTAAATATGGGTTCGTGGTTGGTAAATTTGTGTAATTTATGTGTGCAGTCCAGAAGTGTGCAAAAATCTTCGATTGTTGCAAATGGTTGCAAAATTTTAACACGAATTATCTACAGGAGAATGGAAAAGCTAGTCGAAGCTGACCTCGGGGACGATCAGTTTGGATTCAGGAGGAACGTAGGAACCCGGGAGGCAATACTCACTTTACGGCTTATCTTAGAAGATAGATTAAGGAAAGGCAAACCTACATTTTTAGCTTTTGTAGATTTAGAGAAAGCTTTTGACAATGTTGACTGGAATACACTCTTTCAAATTCTGAAGTCAGCGGGGGTAAAATACAGGGAAAGGAGAATTATTTACAACTTGTACAAAAGCCAGACCGCAGTTATTAGACTTGAAGGGCATGAAAGGGAAGCATTATTTGGGAAGGGCGTAAGACAGGGTTGTAGCCTTTCTCCGATTTTATTCAATTTGTACATCGAGCAGGCGGTAAAGGAAAGCAAGGAAAAATATGGAATAGGGATTAAAGTTCAGGGGGAAGAAATAAAAACATTGCGTTTTGCTGATGACATTGTAATTCTGTCAGAGACAGCAAAGGACCTGGAAGAACAGTTGAATGGAATGGACAGTGTGTTGAAGAGAGCGTATAAAACGAACATTAACAAGAGCAAAACAAAAATAATGGAATGTGGTCTTAGAAAATCAGGCGATGCTGAACGAATTAGATTAGGTAACGAAACAATGAAGGTGGTAGATGAGTTTTGTTACTTGGGTAGCAAAATAACATATGACGGTCGCAGTACAGAGGATATAAAATGCAGAATGGCGATGGGAAGAAAAGCATTTTTGAAAAAGAGAAATTTGCTAACGTCGAATATTAATTTAAGTGTAAGGAAGTCTTTTCTGAAGGCATTTGTCTGGAGTGTTGCCTTGTGTGGGAGTGAGACATGGACGATAAGCTGTGCGGACAGGAAGAGAATAGAGACTTTTGAAATGTGGTGCTACAGAAGAATGCTGAAGATTAGGTGGGTAGATCGCATAACTAATGAAGAGGTACTGAATAGAATTGGTGAGAAAAGGAGTTTTTGGCATACCTTGACTAAAAGAAGGGATCGCTTGGTAGGACACATTCTTAGACATCGGGGAATCGTAAATTTAGCATTGGAGGGAAGTGTGTGGGGTAAAAATCGCAGAGGGAGACCAAGAGACGCGTATAGTAAGCAGATTCAAATGGATGTGGGTTGCCGTTCTTATGAGGAGATGAAGAGGCTTGGTCAGGATAGGGTAGGGTGGAGAGCTGCATCAAACCAGTCTCCGGACTGAAGACCATAACAACACATCTGCAACTTGATTGTTTGGCACCATTGGTCACTTTCTCACCTGATCGGTTTGACGGCGTCTAAGCGCAGCAGAGGGAGCAGACGAGGCGTGGTGGCGGGACTGTGGGAGTGTCAAGTGTATAGCGCGGAGAGAGCACCCACCGCGCGGCGCACCGCAAGTGGAGGCCGTGTCTGAGGCAGTGCACGCAGATTTTAGGAACGAACGCGTATGCAATGTCAAAGAGAATACTTTTGTGAGCTATACAGTGTGCTGATAGCTGATAATGTATCCCTGTCGCTAGGGGCTGGCAGTCTGGCAGGCTGCTGCTGGCAGGCCATAATTTGCTTTCTCCGCGGTTCGTCTGCTTAAAGTACCCTAACATGGTGGAAGGCGTTGGTTCTTTCGGAAGAGAGTGCCTTCTGCATCTACGCACTAATTCAGGGTATATTTAAGTGCTCCAGTTTTACGTCTGATTGCTGAATGTTTTTGCCTTTGGCATTTACAAAATTAAGTAAGGGACTTGCTTGCTATTTATGGACGTCACTGTAACCGTTAATTCCTGCTGCATTGAATTAATGTACTCCTATAATCTCGTACTTAAAATACGGAGCCTTAGGAGATTTACTTGCTTGTAGTTCACATTCTGTTTGGCATTAAATCATTTTCTTTTCCTGTTTAATTTCAATTCTAGCCTTTTGACTGATTCTTCCGTCGCTTCTTGGTAGAACATAATCAAATAAATTAAAAACACAATTTTGTGTGTGTTCTACAAGTTTATTTTTGCTTACTTAACCGGTTTTCGGCTTATTAGGCCATCTTCAGAGTATTTACTGATAAATACTCGGCTTTTGGCAAGACCAATGTGGGTTTTTTTCTATATATATAGATAAGGAAAAGGATCATGGATACAAACTTTACTAACTATGATAATACACCAAAACATCTTCTTGAATATTAAACTTCTTCTCAAATGGGCCTTCAACCTTAGCCCAAAAATGAACTCCCTCGTTGGCAGCAACACGTCTTCTATTCCTTGTCCTCAAACATAACGGTTTATCAGCAACAATATACGAAGAACCATATGACTTGTTAGGTACCTCTCCGATACTCCAAGTCCGAAAAGCAATAATGTCCCTCTCGGATAAAGACTCAAGGCCAGGTTGCTTCGCATCATTACAACGAACAAAGGCTACAGTAAGCCACCCAGATCCGCCGAAAACTTCAGTAGTTTTAATAGTAAAATCGAAACGTGCCCCAACAAACGTAATGGGACCATGCAAAACTTCGGACTGCGCTGTTGTTCCTACCCCTGAAACACCAGGAGTAATATCAAGCAATTTTTGCTTACTTAACCGGTTTTCGGCTTATTAGTCCATCTTCAGAGTATTTACTGATAAATACTCTGAAGATGGCCTAATAAGCCGAAAACCGGTTAAATTAAAAACACAATTTTGTGTGTGTTCTACAAGTTTATTTTTGCTTACTTAACCGGTTTTCGGCTTATTAGTCCATCTTCAGAGTATTTACTGATAAATACTCTGAAGATGGCCTAATAAGCCGAAAACCGGTTAAGTAAGCAAAAATAAACTTGTAGAACACACACAAAATTGTGTTTTTAATTTATTCAATTCTAGCCAGTTTATGTATTTAATCTAGCTATTTCATGGAAACCTTAATTATGTCAGAAGCCTTGCGTGTTTGCTTGTTGCTTCTATAACACGTAAATTCTCTCTGATTATTATTTGCTTTTTTGTAAATCAGACGCCTGTTTGTGTTGGGGTCGTATCGGCTGCGTAACTCTATTATTGTGTATTAATCTGGTCCCCTCACTATTTTACAAGTGCTGTATTTATTTGTAGGATGTGTTTCGCCTAGAGATGGGGTCTGTTTGCCGAGTGCTCGTTGCTGCCACTTCTTGTGCCTTGATAGACCTCGTTAGTACACCGAATTATAATTCTAAGATATTATTTGTTCTGCTGCGAAAGTTTCGGTATATTCAGAGTGCCACAAAATTTATACGTTATATGTATTTCTTTATTCTGAAATCCTGGTACAAATTATTGTAACTATTATTCGGTACGCAATACATCTCAGTACAGTTCTCACTCACTGTTACAATGTTCTTACTGTTTTGCTTAATGTGTCTTTCGATGTTATATCTATTTTGTCAGGTTTGTAATTTGAATATCCGAACCCCTAATGACACTATTGTTTCAGCTCAAGATTTGCTCTTATTTAAAATTTTGAAAGCTCAAATTACGCGGTGGAATGGCCGAGCACTGTCAGATGTTGAGTGCGCTGTTCCTGGCCGTTGGAGGTTCAAATTATTCGTCGGGCGTGGCTGTAAGTAAGTTATCCTTAGATGAAGTCCGTTTACGTACTAAGGTCCAGTGGCACAACCAGGATTTGGTTCAGGAGGGTGGAGGACCATTTTCTTTAAAAATAAAGCCTATTGAATTTATTAATCTATGACTCATTTTTACACGTTTTACAATTTTACCATTATACTATGAAAACAATTGCAAAAGAAATAAAATGAGTAGGCTCGCATTAATTTGAATGTGGAAGAAGAGCAACGAGGTGGAAATGGAGTGTATATAACCAGCTCATAAAATAAATTAAGCAGCTTCTGTGTTACTAGTCAAAGAGAGAGGTCTTTACAGTTTAATTAACATGAGACTATGTGTAAAAATTGAACTAAAATATCACTATTGTTGTTCATAAGATTCCACTGACCTGCTAACCAGCGGGTCGCCGCGTATGAAGAATCGGCTTAACCAAGAAGAAATGCAGGTGATAAACGGGTATTCATTCGACAAATATATTATACTAGAACTGACATGTGATTACATTTTCATGCTATTTGGGTACATAGATCCTGAGAAATCAGTACCCAGAACAATGACCTCTGGCCGTAATATCGGCCTTGATACTCCTGGACCCGGGCATTCAGTCAAAAAAAGCCTGTATTGCATGTACAGGTACAAATGCCTATGCATGTTTAACACGATGCCACTGTTCATGAAGAATAGTGACTGGCGTATTCTACATCTTCATCTACATCTACATAGGATACTCTGCAAATCACATTTAAGTACCTGGCAGAGGGTTATCTCCCATTCCATTCTCGAATAGCGTGCGGGAAGAATGAACACCTGAATTTCTCCGTCCGGAATCTGATTTCTCGTATTTTATTCCAATGACCATTTCTACCTATGTAATTGGGAGTCAACAATATATTTTCGCATTCGGAGGAGAATGTTGGCGATTGGAGTTTCGTAAGTAGCCCACGCCGCAGCGATAAGCGTCGTTGTTGTAATGATTCCCATCCCAGATCCAGTATCACTTCCGTAACGCTGTCTCCACTGTATCGTGACATTACGAAACGAGCTGCCCTTCTTTGGACTCTTTCGATGTACTCCGTTAAACCCACCTGGTAAGGATCCCACACTGGGCAGCATTACTCCAAAAATGGACGGACAAGCGTAGTGTATGCAGTTTCTTTAGTAGTTCTGTTGCATCTTTTAAGGGTTCTACCAATAAAACGCAGTCTCTGGTTCGCCTTTCCCACAACATTATCTACGTGTTCTTTCCCGTTTAAGCCTGAAGTAATAGTAATTCACAGGTATTTAGTGGAGTTTACGGCCTTCACAATTTGATTGATTTATCATGTTAACAAAATTTAACGGATTTCTTTTCGTACTCATGTGAATTCACTCTTCTCATTATTTAGAGTCAATTGCCAATTATTACACTATAGTGATATCTTATTCAGATCGTGCTGCAGTTGGTTTAGATCTTCAGATGATTTTACTAGACGGTAAATGACGGCGTCATCTGCAAACAACCTAAGAGAGCTACTTAGATTTTCCCCTAAATCCTTTATGTAAATAAGGAATAGCAGAGGACCAATAACACTACCCTGTGGAAAGCCCCATGTCACCTCTGTTTTAGTCGATGCCTTACCATCGATTACTACGAACTGTGTCCTCTCTGACAGGAAATATCCTATCCAGTCGCAAATTTATGGCGATATACCGTAACCAAGCAATTTGATTAAAAGCCGTTTGTGAGACACGGTGTCAAAAGCCTTCTGGAAATCAAGAAATACGGAATCAATTTGCGAACCCTTGTCGATAGCACACATCACTTCGTGTGAGTAAAGAGCTAGTTGTGTTTCGCATGAACGACATTTTCTAAATCCATGTTGACCTTTGGTCAATAGATCGTTTTGTTCGAAATAATTCATAATATTTGAATACAGGATATGTTCCAAACCCCTGGTACAAATTGAAGTCAATGAAATAGGCCTGTAGTTTAGTGGGTTACTCCTACTGCCTTTATTGAATATAGGTGTGACCTGTGCAACTTTCCAATCTTTTGGTACAGATCCTTCTTTGAGAGAGCAGTTGTATATGGCTGTTAAGTAAGGAGCTATCGCTTCAGCATAGATAGAAATCTAATGGGTATACAATCCGGACCAGAAGACTTGTTCTTGTTAAGTGATTTTAGTTGCTCCACTACTCCGATGATATCTACTTCTACGTTACTCATTACTGCCTCTGTTCGTAATTCGAAATCTGGGATATGGATTTCGTCTTCTTTCTTTCTAAAAGCTGTATTTAGTAACTCGGCTTTAGTAGCGCTGTCATCGGCGGGATCGCCATTACTATTACGTAGTGAGGGTATTGTTTGTGTTTTGCCCCTAGTATATTTAACATATGACCAAAATCTCTTAGGGTTTTCAGTCAGATTTCGAGAGAGAATTTCGTTGTGAAAAGTATTGTAGGCATCTCGCATTGAAGTCCTCGCTAAATTTCTAGCTTCTGTGTAGGATCGCCAATCCTGGGGATTTTGTGTTCGTCTAAATTTAATATGCCTTTTTCGTTGCTTTTTCAACACTGTCCTGACCTGTTTTGTGTACCAAGGAGGATCGCCCCCTTATTTTATTAATTTATTTGGTATAAAACTGTCAATTGCTGTCGATACCACTTCTTTGAATTTGAGCCACATCTGGTCTGGCCTACATTTAGTGTTAGATTCCACTCATTTCTATATTTCAAGGAGCACATATTTTATTTCTATCTGCTTTCTGGAACATATATACGTTTCATTTATTTTGGTAACTTTTGGACTATCGATATTCAATCTCGCTACGACAGCTCTGTGTTCACTAATACCTGTATCCGTTTTGATGATCGTTATGAGCTCAGGATTGTTTGTGACGAGCCAGTTACTCGTCCACCATTGACCAGACGTTCTCAGTTGGTGAGAGATCTGGAGAATGTGCTGGCCAAGACTGCAGTCGAACATTTTCCGTATTGAGAAAGGCCCGTACAGGCCCTGCGACATGGTATCGTGCATTATCCAGCTGAAATGTAGGGTTTTGCAGGGATCGAATGAAGGTTAGAGACACGGGTCGTAACACATCTAAAATGTAACGGCCACTGTTCAAAGTGCCGTCGATGCGAACAAGAGATGACCGAGATGTGTAACCAATGGCACCCCATACCATCACGCCGGGTAATACGCCAGTATGGCGATGACGAATACACTCTTCCAATGAGCGTTCACCGCGATGTCACCATACACGGATGCGACCATCATGATGCTGTAAACAGAACGTGGATTCATTCGAAAAAATTACATTCTACCATTCGTACACCCAGGGTCGTCGTTGTGTACACCATCGCAGGCTCTCATGCCTGTGATGCAGCGTCAAGGATAACCGCAGCCATGGTCTCCGAGCTGATAGTCCACCCTGTGCAAACGTCATCGAATTGTTCGTGCAGATGGTTGTTGTTATCCAAACATCCCCATCCGTTGACTCAGGGATCGAGGCGTGGCTGCACGATGTATTACAGCAATGCTAGTGATACGAGGCCGTTGGCATCCAGCAGGGCGTTTCGTATTGCCCTCCTGAACCCAGGGATTCCATATTCTGCTAACATTGGATCGCGACCAATGCGAGCACCAATGTTGCGATACGGAGAACCTCAATCACGATAGGCTACAATCCTCATCAAAGTCGGAAACGTGACGTACGCATTTCTCCTTCTTACACGAAGCATCACAACAACGTTTCACCAGGCAACGCCGGTCAACTGCTGTTTGTGTATGAGAAACTTTCCTCATGTCAGCCGTTGTAGATGACGCCACCGGCACCAACCTTGTGTGAATGCTCTGAAAAGCTAATCATTTGCATATCGCAGCATCTTCTTCCTGTCGGTTAAATTTCGCGTTTGTAGCACGTCATCCTCGTGGTGTAGCAAGTTTAATGATCAGGAGTGTATATGGTCTAATCTTATCGCTGCCAGTTGAGTGATTGCAAATGATAGTTAACTTCATTTTGGGGCTTCAGATAATTCGTTACAACAGTTGTCGTAACATAGTTAAGAAATGTTTGTCTTAAGTAAAAGGTATCCCAGAACATTCTTTTTTCATATACAGTGCTGTTTCATTTTTCTAATACACTTCTCATAAAATTTTGGTTAAACGAAGAAGGGAAAAAAAGGCTTAAAGTTAAGCAGTGTGGAAAGGCGTTTTCATTTCATAAAATCTGAGCGTGACCGTTATAAATGGAATAAAGAATTTCATGAAGTAAGAAATATGCGCCATACGGAAAATATAAAACACCCGAAAGAAAACAGGAAGATTTAGAACTGCTCGTGAGAAGCTATACACCGATATCGATGAACAATTACAAGACTGCCCCCTCCAAATTGCATCCGGCATTATCATTGCTAATTTCCTAGTTCCTAGCTTCGTCGACTTGACTGCTCAGTTCAAGAAATAGCACGGAATAGGAAGTCGCATAATTACCAAATTTACGTCACGTAAACTTTTAGATCAGTTCTCAGTGATAGACAATGCTATAGAAAAAATTTATCTGAACTTGCTTTTATCCCTGTAACTGCTGTTTATCGCGCTGATGAGTCAGGTTTCGTGAAAGAACTGCGTGCACACAGCATTTCATCATTTCGGGTAGAAAAAAAGAGACGGAATCAATTGAACGAATCAGTGAATGGAATGACACATTCATATATGAAATTCCAGTGATACGTATCAGTGGTGTACTGTTTCCACAGCTCTATATCTGTCTTTAAGCACCTCTAGGCAAATTAGGACCAAAATTTAAAAAAATAACTGTTTAGTTGCAAAACTCTTGTAATCGACATTTCAAAATTTTGAAAAATAAAAAAGTATAATTTTCAGCATTTCTTTAGAAACGTATCTCTACCAGTTGCAGAAACTAATTCATTACTTTTGTTGAATTCATGGTCTGTACATAACAACGCCTTTGTTTTTCTTGAGTACGGCGAAAAATCTGTAGATGTAATGTTGTTTCCGCCTGGAACTACTAGTGTGAGTCAACCTCTCGACAAATAACTTATTCGACAGTAGAAAGCATTTTTCAGGAAAATTTCAAACATAATTTCCGGTACCATTCTTTCACAAAAGAAAAATGTTTGTTAAGCTTATGGGACTTAACTATGGGGTCATCAGTCCCTAAACTTACAAACTACTTATGAACTACCTTATACTAAATACGGCACAAATATCCATGCCCGAGGGGGGATTCGAACCCCCGACCTTAGTGGCCGTGCAGACCGTGACTGAAGCGCCTCAGTCTCCTCGGCCACGGCGGCCGGCTACCTTTCTTTCATTTCAGGTTTATCAGTTAAAGAGTTTTCTTAAGCTACAGTGATTTGTGGATTACAAGTTTTCGTCGCCACGCTTTATGAATTTGATCAAGTGTGCCTAGTATGCAGCGCAATATGTACAATAACGGCCGGGTCCATTTCTTCTCCATCCCAGTTCTGTCTGAATAAAATTAGTGGCTACTGCGAAGCGCCCTGATGCATCATTTTTTCTTTTGTCTGGTGTGCCTGCTGCAAGAAAAATGTTTTTGTCATTCGATAGTCACTTGGCGTTTTTTGACAACTAGATGGAATAAACAAAGAACCGATAGTTAACATACAATATTCAAAAATTATTTTATGGAATAGCGGTCAGGTATTGTTACAAAAATTTGGTGATGCAAGTCACATTTCATTTCAACAAATAATAAGTCGTCATTGACGGAAGTCGTTATTCGCTTCCATTCACTCCTTTGTAAAGCAGGCTTTAGGTGCTTATAATTGGTGTCTGTGAACTCTGGATAATTCCGCTACGCTGCGTCGGTGATTCGCAGAATCGCGCGCTATGAGGACAGGGCTGTACAAACCACTGTTATAAATTGTTCTTCGCCCATCAAACATGGCTAACTTCAAAATTACAATATACAGGGCGGTCCGTTGATAGTGACCGGGCCAAATATCTCACGAAATAAGGATCAAACGAAGAAACTACATAGAACAAAATTTTTCTATCTTGAAGGGGAAACATATGGCGCTATGTTTGGTCCGCTAGATGGCGCTGCTATAGGTCAAAGGTACCCCATTTTATTAAATATTCGTCTAATACGTCAATAAATATAACTGTTTCATTTGGAGCACTTTTTTCGCTTTGTGATAGATGGCGCTGTAATACACAGAAACGTATAAGTACGCGGTATTTCGTCAGTGCGGGCGGTATTTGCTTCGTGATACATTACTCGTATTAAAATGGACCATTTACCAATTGCAGAAAAGGTCGATACGGTATTTATGTATGGCTATTGTGAACAAAATGCCCAACGGGCCTGTGCTATGTATGTTCATCGTTATCATCCAAGTGTACGGACCTTTCGTCGGATAGTTAGGTTATTTAAAGAGACAGGAAGTGTTCAGTCACAAGTGACGAACTGCAGCAAGTTATGATGCCCAAGTAAGTGTTTTCGCTGCAGTTGCGGCTAATCCGCACATCAGTAGCAGACAAAGTGAGCGAGAATCAGGAATGTCAAAAACGTCTGTCTTGAGAATTCTACATCAACATAAATTTCACCTGTACCACATTTCTGTGCACCAGGATTTGCTTGGCGACGAATTTGAACGTCGTGTACAGTTTTGCCACTGGGCACAAAATAAATTACGGGACGATAACAAGGTTTTTTTTCACGCCCACTGTTTACTGACGAAGCGTTATTCACAAACAGAGGTAACGTAAGCCGGCGTAATATGCTTTATTGGGCAACGGAAAAACCACGATGGCTGCGACAATTCGAATGTATGGTGCGGCAATATGGGAGGAAGTATTATTGGCCCATATTTTATCAATGGCAATCTAAATGGTACAATGTATGCTGATTTCTTACCTGATGTTTTCCCGATATTACTAAAAGATCCTTCATTACATGATAGACTGTCGATGTACTTTCAACGTGATGGATGTCCGGCACATGGCTCGCGTGCAGTTAAATTGATTATTTTATGACAGATGGATTGGTCTTAGAAGCACCATACCATGGCCCGCACGTTCACCGGATCTTACATCCCCGGATTTCTTTATGTGGGAAAAATTGATATTTGTCATCGTGATTCACCGACAACGCCTGAAAACATGCGTCAGCGCATTGTCAATGCATGTGAGAACATTACTGAAGGCGAACTACTCGCTGTTGAGAGTAATTTCGTTACGCGTATTGCCAAATGCATTGAAGTTGAAGGATATAATTTTCAGCATTTATTGAAGCTTGAGGTAATTACAGGTAATCACAGAGTAACAGCATGAGTTCTCATAATGTACGAAAATTTCACAAAAGTAGGCCTACGTGTATCACATTGTAAAAATGGAAATAAAGTTCAAACGTATCTACGTTCTGTCTTTTAATTTAAAAAGCTATCACTTACCCACTGTCCGTCTAATTTTGTGAGCAATATATTTGTGAATATTTCAGCGTCATCTATCACAAAGGGACAGAAGTGTACCAAATAAAGCATTCATATTTATTTACGTACTAGACGAATATGTAAAAATGGGGGTACCTATTTTTAAAAAAATGTATTTCATATCCGTTTGACCTATAGCAGCGTCATCGAGCGGGCCATCCACAGTGCCCTCTGTGTTCCCACTTCAAGCTAGAAAAGTTTTGTTGCTTGTAGTTTTTTCGTTTGATGCTTATTACGTGAGATATTTGTCCCGGTCACTATCAATGGACCATCCTGTATATATATTATATACTGGGTGATCAGAAAGTTAGTATAAATTTGAAAATTTAATAAATCACGGAATAACGTAGATAGAGAAGTAAAAATTGACACAAAAGCTTGGCATGACTTCGGATTCATTACAACAAAAACAAATAAATAAATAAAAAGAAAGTCCGACTTATGGAGCTTCATCTGATCAGAAAAGCAATAATTAGCATAAGAAGACAAAGCAAAGATGATGGTCTCCTTTACAGGAAATGCTCAATATGTTCACCATCATTCCTCAACAATAGCTGTAGTCGAGGAATAATGTTGTGAACAGCACTGTGAAGCATGTCCGGAATTATGGTGAGGCATTGGGGTCGGATATTGTCTTTTAGCATCCCCGGAGATGTCGGTCGATCACGATACACTTGCGACTTCAGCTAACCCCAAAGCCAATAATTGCACGGACTGAGGTGTGGAGAACTGGGAGGCCAAGCATGACGAAAATGGTGGCTGAGCCAGCACCCCCTACAGAAGAAAGCCTGCACACGGCGTCAGTACATGGCGGCGTTGAGAGGCCTAGAGTCCTCCGAAATATTGTAAACATTAGCAGTGCATGGTATTTATAGTGCATTCTTTCGTTCAGGAGTGTATTTATTATGTAAACTGCTGTTGTGTACGGTGAGATCGCTACGCTGGACGATTTGTGTGTATGAGAAAAACGTGTGATCTCATTTTTGCTGACAAAATGCCGTTTCGCTGTTCTGTGCCGAAATGTAGAGGGAATTACGACTGTGGCCCAAACGTTACCGTCTTTAAACGTCCGGAGAAGAATAAGCTAATGGGGGTGGTTACGTAAACGAAATGAATCGCAATATCCAACTGTAAACAGTCATGACTTAAAACTCTTTTATAACGTGATTCTTGAATTTTTCCCGGCGGACATAGTATTCCATCATCTTTCGGGAGTGCACCCGGGACAGCGACAATTATTCGTCCAATATTTCGGCTGCAAACCTTACAACCATCTTCAAGGCGAGTCCAAGACTGAGTTCTCAGCGTCTGCGCGTGCCTATTTATACGGTAAGTCACGTGATGCGAAGCTACTGAGGATTAGACTGCGCATGCTCGAAGATATCACATTCGTAACTGCTGCGCTAGTCATAGATAAATATATACTTCAAAGATAACCTGTGAGCAGTGAGTGCAAACATAAACAAAGCTGTTACGTATCCTCAGTGCTTACAAATGAATAAATTAATCATTAAAAGTGGTAATATCAATCGGAATAGAAGACGCAGACATTCTTTCAGAACGAAGGCGTGATATAAGTGGCTTACATGCATTGTCAAGATGAAATCCGTAGTCACGATTTAGCAGGTGGTCCGCCAGTTGTATGTGTACAGCTTCCTTTACAACTGAGTCCCAGAAAGTAGATGCTGTGGTTAAAATCTTTACTTCTTTGTAATTCATGGAATGGCCAGTAGAAATACAATGTTCGGCTACTGCAGACTTGTTGGACTGAAGAAGGCGTGAATACCGTTGGTGCTCAACGCATCGTTCCTGCACAGTGCGCGTGGTTTGACCTATATAACGTTTTCCACACTCACAAGGGATTTCATAAACTCCCGCTTTTCGCAATAACAAATCATCTTTGACAGATCCCAGAAGAGCTGAGGTCTTAGCTGGTGGGCGAAAGATCAAATCCACTTTATGTTTCTTCTTGATTCTGGCTATTTTTGAAGACACATTACCCACGTATGGGAGAAAGGCTGTAGATTTCACATCTCGTTCCTCTTCATCTTTCTCCTGTGATTTATCTGTTTTTTTTTATTTGTAAGGCTTTTTTTTAATCTGATGTTGCGAATAGCCATTTTTCTTGAAAACCGCCTCCAGGTGCAGGATTTCATTCTGTAGGCTGTCAGCATCAGACACTACCTGAGCCCTGTGAACTAAGGTTTTCAGTACACTCATAGTTTGCGAAGGATGGTGGTAGCTGGACGCCTGCAAATAAAGATCTGTATGGGTGGGCTTGCGATGACCTAGGAATCCATCCTCTTTGCGTCGAACCAGAACATCCAGGAACGGTAAACAGCCATTCTTCTCCCGCTCCATAGTGAACTTCATGTTTTCATGAATGGAGTTAAGATGGTCTAAATATTCTGTTAGTTTATCCTCTCCGTGGGGCCACACTATGAATGTGTCGTCCACATATCTCCAAAAGACCGTCGGTCTTAATGTTGCTGAATTGAGGGCTTTTTCTTCAAAATCCTCCATAAACAAATTAGCCACTTGGGGAGAAAGAGGACTCCCCATAGCGACACCGTCAATCTGTTCAAAGTATTGTTCATGAGATAAAAAGTAAGTGGAGGTTAGTGCATGCTTAAATAAAGCTGTTATATCATCCTCATACATGTTGCTAAGGAGAGACAAAGAGTCAGCCAAGGCTACTTTGGTGAACAACGAGACAACGTCAAAACTAACGAATAAATCAGTGCTGTTGAGTTTCAGGCACGCGCAGACGCTGAGAACTCAGTCTTGGACTCGCCTTGAAGATGGCTGTAAGGTTTGCAGCCGAAATATTGGACGAAGAATTGTCGCTGTCCCGGGTGCACTCCCGAAAGATGATGGAATACTCTTTTATAACGTTCAACAAAAACGAAATCTTACTCATTAACTTGAAGAAGGAGCCAAGTTATCCTGGGAATTCTTGATGTCCATTTCTTCTTCTCCGGACGTTTAAAGACGGTAACTTCTTCCCGTGTAAAAAATTTCAGGGTGGATTTCGATGTGTCCTACTGGACTGTTCTCTTGCTATTTGCAGGCATTAGTGAATGCTTGCACAATATTGAGTGTCATAGAAGACCCATTTATATGTCGTGGAAAACAGCGGAATAGAAAAAGTAATACGTCCACGGGTAGAATAAGTAGAAGCATCGCGCCTTACATGGTAAGCTACGTCACTGGAAACAGCAGTGAGGCAGGGCGCACCAGGGAGGAACGGCGGTCCTGCTGTCAGACGTGAAGCGATCTGTGCTCGCGGGCCAAGTTAGGTAGAGTTGCGCCTGCCAGCCAGCAGTAGCTGCAGCACGCGCCACAGCCGCCGCCGCCACTGATTATAGAGGCGCGAAGCCAGCAGGTAGCAACGGCGTGGAACGCACACCTGTGCGACCGCCGCGCTGGCAGTAGCGCCGCCTTCATTACACGGCTCACCGTGATCGCGCAGTCCCGCGGGTACTGGCGGAAACTCTGCAAACTCAACTTCATTATTCTGCATGAACTGCTTCAAATGTTCAAATGTTTGTAGAGCTTATGGGACTTAACTACGGGGTTATCAGTCCCTAAACTTACAAACTACTTATCAACTAGCTTATCCTAAAGACGGCACAAATATCCATGCCCGAGGGCGGATTCGAACCCCCGACCGTAGTGGCAGTGCAGACCATGACTGGCGCGCCGCAGTCCCCTCGGCCATCGCGGCTGGAGTGAACTACTTATATTACCACAAACAGTTTTAAGGGAAGGCACTTCATCGTTTGAAAAACGTAGACTACTATAAAGAGAGAGGTCTGCATTAACACTACAAGTTCCGGATTATGCTGTACGCCTAGTAGTACCATGTGGGTCATTTTTGACCCAGCCGGCAGCGGTGGCCGAGAAGACTGAGGCGCTCCAGTCACGGTCTGCACGGCCACTACGGTGGGGGATTCGGATCACCCCGCGGGCATGGATATTTGTGCCGTCCTTAGTATAAGGTAGTTGATAAGTAGTTTGTAAGTTTATGGACTGATGAACCTGTAGTTAAGTCCCATAAGCTTAACAAACATTTGAACATTTCGAATTTTTGGCCCACACAAGAAAACTACCATTTTATTGATATTTGGATGGTGGTTTCTGTTTATACAAGTTTAAATTACTCGTACATTCGAGAATACTAGTGTACAAGGAAAAAAAATTTGTTCTTGTAGAATTTTGAGCAATCAGGCGTAAGTACTCGTATTATTTATTTATTGGCAGACCTAGATTTCGACCACTGTGTGGTCATTATCAGTTTTCAAAAGCGATTAAAATACATAAAATATCTCGACCTCCAGGTTGGAGGTTGCGTTCGTATTTCTCGCAGGAATGTAGTATGTAGGTGTAAGACGTCAGATTAGAAAGGATTTTGCGATAGCGCATATATTTCAGGAGATATGAGGCCATAAGCAATGAAAACTTCCACGTCTAGCGCCACATGATAGTGTGACTTTATCAGTTCACAATTTGAGAAGAAGAGCTCTTAGCGACTTGCACTGATTTGCAACATCATGGCAGATTAAAATTTGTATGCCGGAACCTGGGACCTTTGCCTTTCGTGGGCAAGCGCTCTACCGACTGAGTGGCACACAATTTTAATCTGCCAGGAAGTTTCATGTCAGCGCACACTCCACTGCAGAGTGAAGGTTTCATTCTTGCACTGATTTATTTGTCAGAAGTACTCCAATCTTCATCACCCTTCCACTGATCTTCTCAAACACTCGTATTGCCGACTTAGCCAGTTCTAACACATTCCATGACTCATTGATAGGGATACCTGGATGTTCAAGTGTCTGATGAACCACCCATAAATGCTCATATTTCGTTTGTTACCAAACCACTAACTTGCTAGGAAGCAGAAAGAAAATATTTTTCGATTTCCATTCCACACCAGTATAAAATCTAACTATAAGTTCAAAACAAGATTAACTACCTCTTTGTCACACACAAAATATGACGGACGAAGTAAAATATATTAATTTCAAAAATATGTTCAAATGTTTGTAAAGGTTATGGGACTTAACTGCGGGGTCATCAGTCCCTAAACTTACAAACTACTTATGAACTAACTTATACTAAAGAAAACACAAACATGCCCGAGGGAGGATTCGAACCTCCGACGCGGGAGGCCACGCGATTTGCAACGTGGCGCTCCAGACCACTCGAATACTCCCGCGCGATTATGAATTTCCACACACGCTGTGGTTGTGTACTCACAGGACACGGTTATATAGAGCAACATGGAACGATCGTGTGGCTTTTATTAGCCGCAATATCCCCACCAGTGTTGGAGAGACCTTTTGCGGCTTGGATGTCGACGATAATGAAACTGTTAATGAGGTCATACCCACAACACCACTGATGGCGATGGAGTAGCCAAAAGGTTAAAGCCTTTGGCAGTTATATTACAAGTACGGATGCCTCTAGCAAATTAACATCTCAATCATAGATCGACAACCAACGTAAATACCGTTTTTAATTCGTAGCTTTCCTGTGATGCAGTAAAAAACATATCTATAGAGATAGACTGAGAGAGGGGGGAAAGAGATCGTTAGCGTAACTTTGAATAACTCGTGTGAATATCTCCGTGAAATTCGCCTTTTACTTTGCGACAGAGGAGTGATTAGCATAGCCCCTCAAGGATGAATGGTCAAAGAATGTTACGATGGGGAATCTTTTACTGTCATCGCGGAGTGACCTCAGTCACAAAGGCGTGTGCGACACATATGAATGGTGTAAATTTTCATGTGTAAGTAACATGCTTTCCTGAACTCGCATTTAAGTCATCATCAAATGTCCTGCTTATTTGTAGTAAGGAACAAGAATTGAAATTGAAGCTGTTACAACATAAGGAGTAGGAGGTATTATATTCCAAGTATTTAATAAACATTCGTAGCGATGTCTCCAATTCCACAATGCATATAAGTGTAAGTAAAATTACTTTAACCAATCAACTTACCATCCCATGATGCAGACAAAATAACTTGTCACGCATTTAGGGTATCACAGCTATTGCATCTCCAAGGGAGGAACAGTTGACATGAAGTGTTCTAAAGGTGCCAACTTTTAACAACCAGTGCTTGAGACAAAAGAGTTTAAATGTTTGTAATTCTATGGGACATTAGTCGTCCCTAGACTTACAAACTACTTAAAAAAGGTAAACTAACCTAAGGACAATACACAAATCCATGCCTGAGGGAGGATTCGAACCTCCAACGTTGGAGTCCACTTGATATGTGACTTGGTGCTCCAAACTGCTCGGCTACTCCCATGCGGCGTGCTTGAGACGGACGGCCGAGTTACAACTTCTTTCTTGAAAAAAAACTTTGGATAAAACTTAAGAATTGTACGGTGGTCATTTATTTGTTCATTTATTATCTGTCGGCCGCAGTGGCCGAGCTGGCTGCGGCGTGCCAGTCACAATCTTCACAGCCACTACGGTTGGGTGATCGAATCCCCCCTCGGGCATGGATATTTGTGCCGTCCTTATTATTTGCTAGTTCATAAGTAGTTCGAAAGTTTAGGGACTGATGATCCCGTAGTTAAATCCCATAAGCTCTAGAAACATTTGAATTTTGAATTTGAATTTATTTTCTCTTTTTCTGGTGTTTATATGTGTGCTGTGTGTATTGGGAGTAATTTGCTAGTCCTTTTTATTTAAATTTATTTTTGCATGTCATAAGGGTGTGCCTCAGAATGTACTGTTTGGTGAATCTGCAGTATTTATGTTAGCTGTTAGGCACTGTCCCTGCCTACAGAAGGCAGAGCTGGGTTGGCTTGTCGAGGGAGGCTGGTCACTGGCGACACGTTTATGGGGGCAGTTTGCGAGGCAGGACCTATCTGTTCGCAGGGTCACTACCTAAGGTGGCTCCACTCTCTAGAAAACACTCGATAATTTATCGCTTTCCTTTTAGATAGTGGGCAGTGTGGGCCACATTCTGTGGGGTTCCTATCATCACGGAGCCTCTTAGTGTACGACTTTGGGGAGGTTATCTTCTAAGAATCCGTTAGCCTTCCTCTTCTGCAGAATTACAGTCGGGGCCTAACTCCGGCCACGTTTTTTAGTGCGATATACTGCCTGGCATCCAGTGTAATTTCGGCACACAGTGGAATTTTATCTTCTCTGGTGTGCCTATTTGGGCTACAAGCTCGCTTGATAAGACTTTAAATTCCTTTTAGGGCCAAAGGCTGGGAAACGATGGGCGTGAGAAACTTTTTGAAAGGATGATTGACTTGGGTGGCGACCACTGTAGACGATCCCATTGGCTCCATCTTTGTAGGCGGCAGGTCTAACTATCTCTCATAGCTGCCAGTCCATCTTATTGGCCAGAGGGTTAGAGCTCTTCAGTGATTGCTACATCGAGTTTAGGGGGAGGGGTTGGTGATGCCCAGTTTTTCGCGTGGGCGGACGAAGAGTTGAAAGAGACTTCTCGTGTAGGCTCCATCTACTTTGGACGTCTTCTTTCAGATAGGACCTGAAGAGTTTTATTCGCTCTTCTGGGCTGAGTCCTGGGTGTTTTTTGGACTTAGTTTTCTGAGGTTTTCGCCTGCAGCGGATCGCGGTCTTCAAAAATGTAACGTGTCGATCCGGTCAGGAACTCATTTGGAGTTGTGTTTTTATATTCCTGTTCGGTCAACAGCCACCTTCGTTCTGACCGTACTGAAGTGCTACTGGTTTACGCAATTCCATTCTGCGGACACTTGTGTTCAAACTCGCGTTCTGCGCTTGAGTTTGTGACTTTATGTCCTAGCCGACACTGTAAGCATTTACCTGACAATTGCTATCTGATGTGATTAAAAATTCTTAATGTTCAAATGTTTGTTAAGCTTATGGGACTTAGCTACGGGGTCATCAGTCCCTAAACTTACAAACTACTTATGAACTACCTTATACTACAGACGGCACAAATATCCATGCCTGAGGGGGGATTCGAACCCCCGACCGTAGTGGCCGTACAGACCGTGACTGAAGCGCCTCAGGCTCCTCGGCCACCGCGGCCGGCTATGTGATGTGATAGTTGGGCTGTTAAGGTTAAATGTCGATACTGCTTCACAGATCGTAGTGAGATTCCCGGGCAGAAGAATTTATTCTCTTTCAGCTCCAGTCCTTCAACATCGTCCAGTCGCTAGCGAGAACCAGCGTCAACAGCTCAAGCCAACTCAAGGTTATTGGTAACGTGATGCTCGTTATTTGTTCAAATGTTTGTATAGTTTATGGGACTTAACTACGGGGTCATCAGTCCCTAAACTTACAAACTACTTATGAACTAACTAAGAATAAGGACGGTACAAATATCCATGCCCGAGGGGGATTCGAATCCCCGACCGTAGTGGCCGTGCAGACCGTGACTGGAGCGCCTCAGACCCCTCGGCCACCGCGGCCGGCCTCGTTATTTGCTAGGGATGTTTTATATAGTTGCAGCAATCACCCTTCAGTGTGTATGTGTGTGCTTATGATCGATGTTTGATTTCTCTTTCCTATAACTAATAACTAATTTCTTAGTGCCTCTGTCCAACTTTCTCTTTTCTTTTTTTTCCACGATAGGACATATATAGCCAGAGATTATTTATTAATTTACTGCTAAAAACTTCACATGTAAAAGTTACGGCTCCATTTGTTTAATTCGTATTATACTTCGTATATTGTTTTTTAAACTTATTTGTCAAAAATCAGAGACTTTGCTGGTCACACATGTATTTCGTGGTGGTAACCGATTTTACTGAATTTGAGGTCCTTTTTATAAATATTTGTTATCATTTGTAACCCATTGCTCGACTACACTTTTAATTCTGATTTCATCTACAAAATCTTTTATATAATTTGTTAACTATCCCCCGAATTTTGTGTGTCCTTTAATTAATAAATTAATTAATAAATTTATTTTGCTTTACAAATTCCTAACTCACTATTTTGGAGGGGGTAATTAGATAGGTAGAGGACTGTGTTTATTATTTGGTACACTCTGATCAATTATCTCGCCACTGTGCTTGTAGATTTAGAGTGTTGGATCTTTTCTATGTTTTTAATAAAAAAATATGGTGGTGACCCTTGATATTAACATTAATGAGGATTATATTTAAAATTAATTTGCATATCTGTCATTTTGCACATTTTCATACCAGTGGACCGTCTCTGACGAGTAAAAATATATCCACTCGTTGGAGTTATTCCTCTTTTTTGACGCGATGTCATACAAATTATATGACGGTTTATCCATATCCGTAGATATCGTGCAGATAAGAGGAGTCCTGCAAGGAGATCCAACGAGTCCAGTACTTGTTAATGTAATGACAGCAGATATTGGGCGGAATATAGATTCAAAATGTGAAACGTCTTATGTATGCGGATGACATGTTATTATAAGTTAATCATATATAAGTTATCAGATTCCGTTAACTTGGTATGTGCCATTTTTACCTCCGTAAACGCTCCTGAATGGACTAAAAACACGGTTATTGTACCACTCTATATTGCCAATAGGTTATGTTAGTGGGTAAATGGTGACCACCGGCGAAAGAACAATGAACTACCTTTACACTAACTGAGGAAATGGATTCCGTGAGACGAAAAGTGATATTCAGGAGGACGGTAGAAACTCGCCTGCACACAATATGGGCGCCGTCGGCTACTCGCGGTTGAGCGAGACCTTATGGTGTACGGGCGCCATGCTCGAAGTGTTAAGTCGTATGAACGTGCATAATAAACGAATGTCTGAGGTAATGCTGTCATTTCAAATATTAAAACACAGTGTTCAGGTACAGCACTATTACACACCCTAACACTTCCTTTCTGTCAGGGTAACTTACTATAGACATTTATTTAAATGATTCTAATATTGCTTATATATTGCTTCAATAATCACTTAGATGTTGTTAGTAGATTATTTATTATCGAAACACAACATGCTTTGGGCTTAGCCAATAATTTGGTGACCTGTCAGTAAGACACACTCCTAGCCATTAAAACTGCTACACCACTAAGATAACGTGCTACAGATGTGAAATTTAACCGACAGGAACAAGATGTTGTAATATGCAAATGATTAGGTTTTCAGAGAATTCACACGAGCCGGCCGCGGTGGCCGAGGGGATGCCGGGCGCCGTGGCTCAGCGCGCCCGGTCAGAGGGCTGAACGTCCTCTGTAATAACAAAGCTGAGCCAACAGCTCAACGAACGACCAAGAACGAACAATGAAATCGACCGCACATCATAGATCTACCTGGAAAAAAAAAAGGAACTAAGGCGCTCCAGTCGCGGTCTGCACTGCCACTACGGTCGGGAGTTCGAATCCCCCTTCGGGCATGGATATTTGTGCCGTCCTTGTTCGTAAGTAGTTCATAAGTAGTTTGTAAGTTTAGGGACTGATGACCCCGTAGTTAAGTCCCATAGACTTTACAAACATTTGAACATTGGAATTCACACAAAGTTGGCGCCAGTGGCGACACCTACAACCTGCTGACATGAGTAAAGTTTCCAACCGATTTCTCATACACAAACAGCAGTTGACCGGCGTTACCTGGTGAAACTTTATTGTGTTTACTCGTGTAAGGAGGATAAATCCGTACCATCAAATTTCCGACTTTGATAAAGGTCGGATTGTAGCCTATCGCGATTGCGGTTTATCGTATTGCGTCATTTCTGATCGTGTTGGTCGAGATCCAATGACTGTTAGCAGAATATGGAATCGATCGGTTCAGGAGGGCAATACGGAACGCCGTGCTGGATCCAAACGGCCTGCCGAGATGACAGGCATCTTATCGGCATGGCTGTAACGGATCGTGCAGCCACGTCGCGATCCCTGTCAAGAAATGGGAACGTTTTCAAGACAACAACCATCTGCACGAACAGTTCGACATCGTTTGCTGCAGCGTGGATAATCAGGTCGGAGACCATGGCTGCGGTTACCCTTGACGCTGCATCACAGACAGGAGCGCCTGTGATGGTGTAATCAACGACGACCTTGGGTGTACGAATAGCAAAATGTCATGTTTTCGGACGAATCCTGGTTCTGTTTACAGCATCATGATGGTCACATCCGTGTTTGACGACATCGTGGTGAACGGACATTGGAAGCGTGTATTCGTCATCGCCATACTGGCATATCACCCGGCGTGATGGTATGGGATGCCATTGGTTACACGTCTCGATAAACTCTTATTCTCATCGACGGAACTCTGAACAGTGGCCGTTACATTTCAGATGTGTTACGATCTGTGTCTCTACCCTTCATTCGATCCCTGCGAAACCCTACATCTCAGCAGGATAATGCACGACCGCATGTTGCAGGTCCTGCACGGGCCTCTCTGGATACGAAAAATGTTCGACTGCTGCCCTGGCCAGCACATTCTCCAGATTTCTGACCAAGTGAAAACGTCTGGTCAATGTTTGTCGAGGAACTGGTTCGTCACAATACGCCAGTCACTACTTTTGATGAACTGTGGTATCGTGTTGAAGCTGCATGGGCATCTAACCCTGTACACGCCATCCAAGCTCTGCTTGACTCAATGCTCAGGCGTATCAAGGGCATTTCAGAATCATTTTAATAAATTTGGGCCATGATGGTTGCATACCTCTACCAAGGAAACTTTAATATAGAAATATAGAAAAACTGCTACACTACAAACTACACAAAATTGTTAGGAAATACTAATTAATCAAAATATATGACTGTACCAATACCTATTTTGGTCTTATGTACTTAATACTGTTGTCTCAATTTTTGATTACAGTGTGCAATAGTCTCTTCTCCACGTTGGAATGGCAACACGTTCTAAAACGCCAGGACACGGATTACACTGCCGCTCCATCAGTGATTCGAGACCCATTGGTGACCTTAGCATACGTTTTAGTCTAGCAAATCGATGAACTTACAATTCGTTCCCTTTGTCTTACAAACATTTATTGCTTTATTCTTATTACTGCGTTGTCTTCAAACTGCGCACCATATAAACACTGTAACTGCTTGTCCAGAAATCTCCGAAAAACCCTGAATACGTTATCTCTGTGTCGTTGTGTTTGGTGAACGTTATGAGAAGATTCACGAGCGAGAAAGAAGAGCTGCATTTTCTTAAGATACATTAATGTCGGGTAGCTTCTATGTTAAGTTTGAGAAATTGACAGACACTAAAACTTGACATAAGGGCGGAAAAATGATGAAGAAATTAATATGATGAAGTTCGAAATCTTGTTAGAGAAGATCAGTGGGGTAAAAGAATAAACTCCCTGGATGGGTAAATTATTATCCGGACAATGAATTTTGACAACGAAAAATTAAAATTATCGATAGGTGTAATGGCACACAAGTCGTTTTACGAGTATATGAAGTGATATTCTGAACAGGTGTCTTCACATTCAGTCAAAATAAATCTGACCTGGCGTATACAGTTGTCCGATGTCATCGTTTTTTTGCTGAAATATCGCATCAAATCCCATCCCGGAATATTCATTCAGTAAGTTAAGACTTTTATTTGCTACATTTCTGCGAATGACTACGTTCAGGAGCAACATTCCGGTGGCACAAAATTTTCTGCGTTATTTGTGTAAAATGGATGCCAATGCTCACTGTCACACGTTCTGCTTATACCACGAAAAATCAGATATTTTTAGCATTCAACAGCAGCCGGTGACGTCAAAAAAAATCTATGAGAAAGAAAACGCAGGTGACAGAATGACAATAACAAGCCAGTGTATGAAAGCCGTATTTTGTCGTTTCTACAACAAATATTTCTCTCAGTTTTCCGGCGAGTGTTTCTATTACATTACTAAAAATTGATAATAATATGAAACAATTTCCATAAGCACATAACAGAAGGCGAAAATAGAGCGCATGTCACTACAAGAACGTGTTTTGTTTAGCACAGTGGATACAGAGTGTGATTTACTGGTAGAGCCTTATTAAATTAGTATACAAATCCACATCTCCACAAAGAAATTTGCGTAGTGGTTAATTCGGGTACCGAAATTTGACAGTAGATAGCTCTAAGCTGAGACTAATGAATTCTTTTTGGCCCAACTTCTTTGATGTGTGATCGAGTAATATACAGTTTTAAATGTTGCAAGTCTTCTTCACTTATAATTACCGTTAGACTCACGCTTTGATTTAACTATACCTCTTCTTCCTCTTTTCCTTCTTGCTGTTCCGTTCCGGATGTTGGCAACCATCTTGGGAGTGCTTTTCCTGACACTTACAGCTCTAAATAGCTCTGAAGATGTTTTATAGGTCGACGTACTGTTGTTATTAAGCCAGGACATACTTCATCGGCCAACGCTTTTCTTTCCTGGTATTTTAATTTGCAGGATAGTCTGGAGGAGATAATACCAGTTGTTGTTCCGCGTGATGTGTGCCAGGTACCGAATCTTTCTTGCTTTCACGGTGGCCAGTACATCTTTCTCTTTCTTCATTCTTTGTAGAACCTCACATTTGTGACAAGCGCTGTCACAACCTTCTCCTGTACAGCCACCTCTCAAAAGCCTCCAGTCGCTTACCCAACTATTCTGTCAGAATCCATGTTTCAACACCACAAACTAGAGTGGAAAATACATAGCTGTGCAGAAGTCAGATCTTCTTAGTCATTGCTAACTATAGAGTTACTGATAATGCTTTTACTAAAGGTTAGTGATGTGATGGGCATATGATTCACAGCATAGGCAACAAAATTTTTGTGTCTATAAAGTCTTTGCGTTAAAAGAGAACAACACTATTAAAGCAGTGTGGCTATTATTATTATTATTATTATTATTATTATTATTTTCATTTTCAGTCTATAGAACAGTAGCTGATTTCGTCGACAAATGAATTCTGATAAGGTACTGAGTAGAGTTTACTAGAGCAAATACAGAAGGCAACACAAGGAAGTAGTAGTTGATTAGCAAGGAAATAGCAGAGACGTTTCTGGTATTCGTGAATCAAATAAGGGAAAAATATCTGGCTCAGAACTAAATACAGCTTTCAGTACAGTTTGATCGCAGCATTGAGGGAAGTCTATAAATCCGCAATTTAATAAAGGCAGAAACGCTAATTTTTAGATTCATTCACTTCGTTAAACAGCAATTGGCAGTTCGAGAAGTTGATGGAATACCTTTATTTGTAGCTTTAAATTGCTGTTTAACGAAGTGAATGAATTTTACTAATACGAGCCACAATATTTCTGGAACAATAATGCTACACAAAGTGCATTTTGTAATAGGTATTTTATTAGTTTGATGAAGTAACGTTTCATGATTTGATCAGTGGAAAATAGCTTGCCGAAACTAGTAATGACGTAAATGAGAAATTTATACATGCGAACTTGACTTATTGAAGTCACCATATTTAAAAAATATTTTAGGATCACTCTCAATACCGACAATGTCGGCAAATAATATCACTTTACATAATCCTCCTCAAATCGGTTGTGACTAAAAGAAAAGAATTATCGTCGCCAGATCTGATGGAGCGAATAATATTGTTATGCTTGATTTTAAGTTCAGTGAGAAATTTACTGTCCAATAAACGAATGAATACATTTAGTTTCCAGATAAATTTATTGGCTGAACTTAGAATCATATTGAAACTACTACACTTGGAAACAACTACAGACATATTTACACTTCTCATAAAATCTATATTTATTCTAGCTTCGCTATGCAAAGGAATTTTGAATTATACTGAAAGCATATTGTGTTTAATTCTTGAACTAGGATAACATTTTGACTTTACGTTAACAGGTATCAGTTAGTGCGACCAATTGTTATTTAGTTATGTTTTCACTATTCAGTTAATGGCAGTCATTTTCTGCATCACTTTGTGTGCTTCCGTAGGTTTGTGTAGCCATACGAAACTTTTTAAACTATGCACACTGTAATCTTTAAACTTTATAATATATTTAAGCATTTGAATTTTGAAAACAAACAGTATATCCAGAACAAGGGCACTGTAATGTTGGCGAAACGTCGGTTATTAAAGTAATAGCCATATTGTTTCATGACGCAGTACAACACCCACAAAACGTTTATGTCATTTGACTCTGGCGGCGAATGCCTACACAAATATAATGACAAAGAAAGTGGGTATGGTTAATGCCTTGGGACAATGACACCTAAAAATGTCTTAAGACTTATTTACTGGTTCCAGAATGAAATTTTCACTCTGCAGCGGAGTGTGCTCTGATATGATACTTCCTGGCAGATTAAAATTGTGGGCCGAAACCGGGACTCGAACCTGGGACCTTTGTCTTTCGCGGGCAAGCGCTGTACCGCTGAGCTTTGCCCACACGACTGACGACACCGCCCTACAACTTCAATTCTGCCAATACCTCCGCTCCTACTTTCCAAACTTCACAAAAGTTCTCCTGTGAAACTAACAAGACCAGCACTCCTGGAAGAAAGGATATTGTGGAGACATGGCTTAGCCACAGCTTAAGGGATGTTTCCAGAATGACCTTTCACTCTGCAGCGGAGTGTCCGCGGATATGTAACCAGTGGTGGCTGGTGATAATGTGCTAATCTGCTGCAGCACACTGTAAATATATTTCTAAAATTATGCCATTTCTCTTCGAATGCAAGCGAGAAATCTCTATAAAATTACATCTTTTCTCTTGGAATATGAGCCAGATATCACAATAAAATTATGCCAATTCCCTTCCAATGCGTATTAGAATGCTAGTAATAAGGATGAAAACGCATTTTGGAGCGCTCTCGCCGCGATAGCTGGAAACCAGCTCCGTGTGCTGAAGTGGGATTCAGCCGCGCTGGTATGTGCGCAGAGAGGCGGCACAGTCGTCTGTTCGCTAGTGCGCATGCGCAGACGTGACGTCAGACCTGGCGGCTCATGTGTGCTGAGACCGACTGCAGCACTAGATCAATATTTCTCTTCGCGCTGCGTGTAACGGTTGCGGAGGAATAGTATGTGACGAATATTGCGGCATACAGAGTCAAATGGCACGCTGGCTCAGGCGTCTTGCGCGTTCTCTCTCAAACCTACCTGTGAGAGGGTCGTATTCAAATACCTCTGAGTCTAAATTTTTAATTTCTGTAAATACAATTAATATGTTTTAAACGTTATATTTACTATCTGCAGTGAATACATGTAATTGGCAGCGCTGTTATAGATTCCCCTGAAGGTTCTACTGACAATACAGTATTAATTGATATTTAATTAAAGGCAATCATACAAAGGTTGACTTTTTATTTTAGTATATTTTGTTTCCTGTTTATTTTTGTAATACTGTAGCACACTGGTCAAATTTTTTACGAGCCGCCACTGTATGTAACTTCCTGGCAGATTAAAATTATATACCGGAACCGGGACTCGAACCTGAGACTTTTGCAAAGGTACCAGGTTCGAGTCCCGGCTCCGGCACAAAATTTCAATCTGCCAGGGAGTTTCAATTTACTGTTTCCTGAATTGCATTAAACACCGACTGCAAGTCTCAAAGCCTGTGGAATTATTTGCAACCATGCAGTGGTGTCATCTGACGCCAATAAACACGGCCTTGTGTGGTGACCAACTTCCCACCACCTTTTTAGCATAGGAAATCTTACGTAATTTCCAAATCGAGAAGCATAACTTGACAGTTTTGTTCCTCACCATAACTATTGCTCAACTACTGGTCGGCAGGTGTGTAACAAACGTCCTCTCGCTAGCACAATGGAACTCATGGTAATGATATTGATATGGTGTCCGTTCATTCGGATATGTCTGAAAAGAACCGACACCATATTAGTAATTGTACACCTGCCCACAACAGGCAATGACAATTTCAATGCAGACGCATTCAAACGCTCGATGACTTGCAGGAATCCAGTATAGGCTGCGAGCAAGAGAAATCAATGGGCAGGGAGCTAGAAGTTGAAAATTTGGGTTGGAAGGGAAGCGTGCCTGGATAGCCTAGTTAGATAAGGCGCCCGCTAGCCCCAAGCGGGATTCCGATTTCGAATCCCGCTCCAACACAAATTTCAACTATGTCGTTAAATTTACTTCAATTCCACCCCCTCTCGAAACGGTCTAAATGTTTCACTATTTCGATTTTGTCCAAGTAATGTAATTTCTGGGCCAGCCGCGGTGGCTGAGGGGACTGAGGCGCTCCAGTCACGGTCTGCAAGGCAACTATGGTCGGGGGTTCGAATCCCCCCTCGGGCATGGATATTTGTGCCGTCCTTAGGATTAGCTAGTTCATAAGTAGTTTGTAATTTTAGGGACTGATGACACCATAGTTAAGTCCCATAAGCTGTACAAACATGTGAACATTTTTTGTAATTTCTGACCACCGCCTCTAGCGCCCCAGTGGAGCGTCCGCACGTTTACGTTATCCCGTTTCGGGTTCGTAACTGTTTAATAAATCTCCTTTAAACTCATTGCGTTTAGTTAGCTCTAGAAAACTTGCCGCCATTCTTATGTACATTTATTTTACACAAACATTTACTTTAATAACATTCATCTTACTTAAATATTCACATAATCTCTATCCCAACCTTACATCACAATCGCTATACATGATTACATAAAGTTGCAACATCAAATGCAAAAAATTTAAATAAAACTTTAATGCTGATATACAGCTGTTTCGTCGCAAACTTAATGAGACTTGTACTGTTGATTTCTCTTGGAATTTTACGTGCAGAGGAGTTCATTAACTTTAGGTGTAAATCAATTCCGACGAAAAACTTGTATATATATTGCTTTCATTTTCAGAGAGACTAACAAAGCCACGAGTGAGTTGTCGCGTGGTCTAAAGCATCATGCTACTGACTAGGCGGTTGCTCCCGCCAGAGGGTCCAGTCCTCCCTAGGCCATATATGTGTGTGTTATCCTTAAAGGTAGTTTAAGTAGTTCGTAAGTCTAGGGAATGATGACCATAGCATTTTGGTCCAATAGGTTTATAAACATTTGAACATTTGTGACCAAATTATAAAATGTTCGCTCTCGTAGATACGTGTATGAGAACATTAGTTCATTCAGAGCCAGTTTTGATTCTCTCCCATTAATGTAATCCAAAATAGGCCTAAGCTTGATACATTAAACAAAGTTTCCAAGGAAAAACACATGACAGTCAATTAGGAAATGTACATCGGATTCTAAGATTTACAGCTTTATAAAATTTTCCGCTAAAACGGTTTCCTTATCCATTACAGTTTATGAGGGATTCCTGCAAAATAACTCTTAAAAGTGTTACTTGTGCATCATCTAACAATTTCAGTAGGCGTAACATATAACTATCAGTGAGAAACGTAATAAAAAACATTAGCTCATAACCACAATATTATTAAATAAAGAAGCGGTAGAATTTAATTGTTAATTCTCTTTCTTGAGTGAAAAATGATGAGACTAGTGTTTAATAAAAACACTTGAAAACCAAATATTTCTTAGTAAAGTAATTTGAAAATAATTAACTGAAACTGTATGCCAGTACTTCAAGGTGTATTTCCTGGCAGTTGCGTTTTCTCTTTACCTTTGATCCAAAACGTATTTTAGAAGACAATGAGGAGTTGTAATGCATCAACCGTCTCTCTTTCAGTTTACTGGTCGGTCTTTAAAGTTTTTTTAGGACTGTTGAGCTCCCCAACCAGACGCTGTAGCCTGCGACCCATAGGAAAGCTGCGTCTTTTAACTAGGCGATTGGCAAGGTATTATCAACAAATGTTTCTTTCCTGGAACGGATTTCGTACTAAACTACTGCTATAATTGATAGTGAACGTGTTACGTGAACATCGTTAACACAATTATTTTCAAGAAGAAAATATTTGGATTACGTAAGTCTACTATCTCTTTCGGTTGTTATATGAAGCACTTTTTACGGAATTAATTGGGCCTTGTTAGAAACAAAAGACAGTTGCGAGTTTTAAAATAGGAGCGACTCAGTAGTATGTTCTACTCTGTCAGTCGGCCTTTATTGACACTGGTGGGAAGAAAGGCTCTACACAGCGTTTCTTGGAACAGCAGAAACTTCTTCTGCTGTGAAAGCGGAATTACCGTCAACAAATACAGAGCCGTTTCTCAACCTCCAGCACAACTGAGAAAAGTCTGCAACTTCTAAAGCCCCTTTGTACCGTAGTGAAGTGTTTTAATCATCCGTCTGTAAACGGGAAAGTTCCTTTTAATATGATATCCAGTCTTTTTAGAGGAAATTTCTAGGTGGTTAAATGTTATCCGTATTTATGCCATTTGTCATTAGAGTAAAAGTTTAAGATCCTACGAATCAGAAGAACAATTTCGGAAATGGACAGGATGTCTAGTTCATACCATGACTAGTCGGACTTTCTAAATTATCACTTAAAGTTTTCGCTAACCCAGAGATAGGTGTATTAATGGTGTATTAATGCTGAAGTCGGTGTTTAGAAACGGTTAACTGCATATTTGTAAATGAGCATAATTACAGCTCTGTCATTTTTGGCATGACACTGTGCTGGACGAACTAAGGAACTTCGGCTGCCTAAGAAGCGAGATTACTTAGGCTATCTTGAAGCAAGGACATCAAACGTAGTTTGACCAGAATGAAAAATAGTCGCCATGTGAAGTACATAAGTGTATTGAAGTTTATCGTGTTCCATCAGAAATGCATAGAATAAAAATCTAAAAGCGTGGAAACGTCATTCTATAAAACAACGTTATATTTTTAAAATACTAACTTTATATAATTGAAAAAAAAAACACGGTCACTTTATTCGCAGTGATTTATGTTGTTAGTTTGAATAGGCTAGTCTGTAATTTTCAGATGTCAAAGTTCCCTAGAGTGAAAATAAAAACTTTCCTTATCGACAAGCGACAGGTATACATACATTTCTAATATTAGTTAATATAATTACGTCCACAAACTAAGCGAACAATTATTAGTTAACATTCAACGCCATTCTTAACTGATACTTAATAACAGTTCCCTTACTGATGTGAAAGCCTGTAGACGTAATATTTTATGATCAACTACACCTATGCCTCTCTACCTATTAGTTGTAAAGTAAGGAAAGTGTCTCTATTCCTTGTAGGGGAATTTGTCGTTTGAAATTAACAGCATAGCCTTTTGAAGGTAGTAATTTTAATTGGTAAAGATAAAGCAGTCAACAATCCGAACATTGGTTTGAACACCACAGTGCTTTACTAAGCACGCTCCTGTTTGCAGGTAGTATCCCTTTGCCTTCCTCCGACCTTCGAACTGATTTACCCAGCCAGTTATAGGCGGACTTACAGTTTAAGGTGGGTTCCGAACCACGGTGCTACGCGGTATTTTTCACATCAGCAACTCTGCCACTGGTGAAAGACGTGTAAAGTGACAGATAAAAGTCCTAGGAAAACGCGACCTTTGGATTGGTAGTCTGGCACTATAGCACTGTGCTACCAAGCTGCACAATTGACTTAATTAAGTTATCTGTGTCATTGACTTTAATTACAGAAAATCAGTTTTTTACCTATAATTAGTCGCACTCCTTCACGAGATAATGTCTCGATAGAGAGTGAAATTTCGTGGTGTGTGGTAAGAAGAACGAAAAGTAAATGCAGAAGACGGGACCAATCGTAGGAGAAGTGCTATATTAGAAAGGAACCTTTAACAAATACCGAGAGGATTCGGGGGGGGGGGGGCAGTTTAGGAAATAAATAGTACGAGAAATGTCTGCAGGAATAGTAATTAACATTTCATCAACAATGAAGTCATTAGTGATCGAAAATAAACTGGTGTTATGGAAGGAGTAGGAAGTCATCTAAGATTTTTCAGACGAACCACTCCATCACTTGCATTAAGCGATTTAAGAAAACGATGGAAAACCTCAATATAAATTTTCGGTATTTCAATCAACAAGTATTTGAGGCCACTGTGTTGACTATTCCGCCACATACCTAAGTCACAGAGCGTAATAATGAATAAATCATATTAAATAATATAGCTTATTTGAGGCATCCGTTACATTTACAGATGAACATACACCGTATCACTAAACACAACAAATTAACCTAAAACAAGAACATAGGGATAAAACCACGGAACCAGTTGAAGGAGAGGTGACAGAAAAAAAAGATGCACTATGTATACTAGGTGAACACTACTTTCCTGTTTTGGAGGCCCCATTGCGCGACAGTAGTATCAAGAACAGGTAGTACTCTTGGCCGATGACATCAGCTTTTGAACAAGGCGGTGTTGAATGTAAAACTAGTTCCTCAGACCGTAAAACGACTGCCGCGGTGGATAAAAACGTTTCCATCAAAGTTAAGCACCTTCAGGCTTTGTGTGGATGGGGCATCAACTGGCTTCCATACGACGTTGCCTATTTGGGTTACCGATCTATAGATTTTGAGGAACTTCCTGACCGACTACGAATGGCTGCAATTCAGGAGAACGTACGGCATAATTGCCACTTTCTTCCATATCCGCATGTGATTGTGCAATTCAGCTAAGAATGACACGGTGGTTGGTGAGTACCGTTTGGCCTTTTTTTAAAATTGAATTGACATGCCCAATTACATAGTAACATTACATATTTGAACGTTAAATTCAGGCGGTTTCGAGACGTTTTTATTGAATAGATCCTCAAATATTTCCTCGACTGGACACCTGTCTGCAAGCATAAAGACAACAGGGAATACCAAGCACTTGCTACATATTAAAAATTCAGTCTACGGGCGTTAATTCGCCCTGTTTACTCTTCTTGCTTCAGGAGGTGGATAAAATAATATGAACATCTAACATAGACGCAATATTTATTTATTAGTAAAGAGTTGGCCCACCATTGGCTTTGTGAATGACTGCAATCCTTCGAGAAACAGATTTGCGAAATGTCTTCTTAACTTTCAACAGAATGTTAGACATTCCTTGAACCAAACGTTCAAATGTTCAAATGTTTGTTAAGCTTATGGGACTTAACTACGGGGTCATCAGTCCCTAAACTTACAAACTACTTATTAACTTGCTTATCCTAAGGACGGCACAAATATCCATGCCTGAGGGGGGATTCGAACCCCCGACCGTAGTGGCCGTGCAGACCGTGACTGGAGCGCCTCAGTCCCCTCGGCCACCGCGGCCGGCGAACCAAACGTTCCACCGACTAGATCAACGATATTGGATCTGTAAACTGGTCTTGATTCTGAGCTTAAAAACTCCCCATAAGCCGGCCGCAGTGGCCGAGCGGTCTGCAGCGTGCCAGTCATGGCCTGTACGGCCGCTGCGGTCTGGGGTTCGAATCCCCCTTCGGGCATGGATGTTTGTGCCGTCTTTAGAATAAGCTAGTTCATAAGTAGTTTGTAAGTTTAGAGACTGATGACCCCGTAGTTAAGTCCCATAAGCTCTACAAACATTTGAAGATTTGATTTGAACTCTCAATAACGGTTCAGTTATCTTGAGACATGACACTTTTATTGTTCAGGCAGATGTTGTGTAATTTTCTAATTTTCTAATCCTGTACTACGCATGCCTGCAACATTTTGGCTCTGTGTGTTGGCGCACTATAATTTTGCAATGTGTCAGTGCTCGTTTAGCAGTATGTTAGCCAAAGTAGGCAGTTTGTTATCGAGGATGGTAAGATCCACATTCACAGATATCCGATAACTGATAGTAATGCACGATATAGATGTCCAAATAATGACGAATTGTCGTCCACGCTAGACTGTAGGAAGATGGCAAGCGGTATCGTAAACGAGTCTTGGGGTTTTCGATAGCTGAACCCGGTTGTTTGTAGGAAGCAATGTAAACGATGATTCATCAGACGATGCTACATACTTCCGTCAGCTCCCGTAGCGTCGCTATCACGCAGGGATCCCGGGTTCAATTCCCGGCAGGGGACAGTCTGAGTTGTTGTCCTCATCATCATTTTCATCATCATCGACACGGAAGTCGTCGAAGTGGCGTGAAGTAAAAAGACGTGCACTAGGCGGCCGAACAATCCCATACGGTATCTCCCGGCCAAAATTGCCATACGATCGTTTCATTTATCTACATACTTCCAGTCATAAGGGGTCCGGGTTTTATGATCGACGCACCAGTTCCTTCGCAAATCTCCGTTGGTTTTCGTTATTAAGTTCTTACTTACTGGTGACCTTCCATGAAATTTAAGCACGAGTCATACTGTTTCTTATCGAAACGGCATTACTCAAGTGAGGTTTGGGCTTTTTAGTCACTTCTACTGTTTTATGTTGTCTGGTCATAGCTGTTCTTAATGCTCGTCAGTCAATGCCACTGAAATTCTGGTTTCGCCTACTATCCGTCTTCATCAACGGTATTTTACGTTGCTTTATGCGCGCTCTCATTACCATGAATACTGTCGCTAGAGATACGTTGAACAGTGAATCTGTTTTCGTCACAGATGCATCCAATATCTGCATACCACAGAGTTGACCTCTTTTGAAGTCTGATAGCTGTAGCATATTACCAATTTCTATCGAATAATTTTGCGTTGCCCATCGTTGAACAAACTGTATTGTACACTGAAAGGTAATATCCAAGGCTTCGTACGTAAATTGTGCACTACACTCGCTTCTCAGTCACAACACGTAAGCACTGGTGGCCACTTACGACTCGATGTAGTACAGAAACTGATGTTGATATGAGTTTGTACACCTCCGGTATTTACTAATGGACAAATATTCAAGCTAAATCTAGAGTCATTTCTAGAACATATTTGACCATTTTTACGATTGAATTTTTAAAAAAATTGGTGCAAGGAAACAACAATTATTGCATTATATTTGGCAGCAATGAATAAATTATACTAGTACCTAAATATAACCGTAAACCCCTTCTTGTTTCATTAATATTACATGCTCCATTAAAGAAGGGAAAAAATCCGTTGTTTTGGACGTTCTTAACAATTTAAGGAAAAAAATAGAAGCCTAACTGAATCTGTTAGAAAGTTCTCACTGTATACTCCATATAGTATGTGATGTGCTTGTTCAAATTTATTTTACGAGCAAATAAATAACAGATTTTGCCTATATGTTTGGTTGTTATGTTACGCATATTTAACTTTACAAAAGTCCTTAAAGTTTTTCGTACTAGCTTTAACCGTTACACATTACATTTTGCTTTAATCATTGATAAACTGCATCGCTGTTACGGCCTTAATGTTGATCCACATACTAGGGAATACAAGTGTGTTCTAAGCCACAGTTGCTTGTTGAAAAAGGAAATTTATTTATACTTCATATGTAATGCACAACCAGTTTCAATGCACTATGGCATCATTTTCAAGTGCTCCACAGTAAAGAAATGTTTTATAAAAGACAAAAAGTAAGATACAATTTTGGAAATAGTCAGAAGAGTGTTATAACATATGATCTTATATGTATCATTTTGGGCAGCAGTTGTTTTAGGACCAAGTTGTACAGAAGCCTGTGCTTGAGAGAGATGGTCAGTCCAATTCAACCTAATAATAAAATGAATTGTGTACTATCTTTCTTTCTATTATTTAACTGGTAATGCAGAGTCATATTTGAAAAAAATTACCTCCCCTTTTATATATACATTTATAAAACTGGATAAGAGTCAATAATTTAAAATTACCTAGAAATCAGATTGTTCCAATCAAGGAAAATAGTCAAACAACCTTCGTCACATTGATAGTGCTTCTGTGTAAGGATATCCACATGTCTATCTGTACTTAAGTACAAGTTACTATATGAACTATCTGTAATTAAGTACAAAGTACTATATGTACTTAATTACATATAGTACTTTGTACTTAATTACAGATAGACATATGGAGCTCATTACACAGAAGCACTATACATGTGACGAAAGTTGTTTAACTATTTTCCTTGATTGAAACAATCTGACTTCTGGGTAATTTTAAATTTTTTACTCTTATCCAGTTTTATATATATATATATATATATATATATATATATATATATATATATATATATATATAAGGGGAGGTAATTTTTTTTTTAAATATGACTCTGCATTACCAGTTAAATAATAGAAAGAAAGATAGTACACAATTCATTTTATTATTAGGTTGAATTGGACTGACCATCTCTCTCAAGCACAGGCTTCTGTACAACTTGGACCTAAAACAGCTGCTGGCCAAAATGATACATATAAGATCATATGGTATAACACTCTTCTGACCTTTTCCAAAATTGTAATGTATCTTACGTTTTGTCTTTACCTTGTACTTTTAAAAAACATTTCTTTAGAGCACTTGAAAATGATGCCACAGAACACTGACATTGGTTGTACATTATATATGAAGCATTAAAAAATTTCCTTTTTCAACAAGGAACTGTGGCTTAGAATACACTTGTATTCCCTAGTATATGAATTATTCCAGTTGCACTCCTAAGTGACATTATGTCAAATTATATTAACTTAACTTTGATATTGTATACTGATTTCACGAATCACGGACGGTATTCTATAGTCTTTCTTTCACCGTTGGATACTTCTAAAGGGTACGTGAGGCCGTTTCTCGCGTCTAACGGAGAACATATTTCCCTTTTTACGGTGGCGCACCTTTCTTGTTTCATTTCGTGGCGTTAACGACGAATTTTAAACGGCCTTTAAAACGAAAATTTTAATATTGCGGGGGCCCTAATGGTAGCTGGAGGGTGCTGAGGGTGGTGAGAGGTGAGGGACCTCTGGGGGGAGTTTCGCCGTTTGTCACCCCTGCTGGGCCGCGGGTGTCGGCCATTTGTCACGCCTGGAGCCGCGGTTCTCAGAGGGCAGCACTGGCGTCGCGACGCGGCGCGGGGAATTCCGACGGCGTCACAGGGCTGTGGACCTCGCGCCAGCTGTAAGCTGCGGTCATAGACGGGAGTAGCCTCTGACCGCAGCTACTAGACCGAGCAGACAGTGGAGCACCTGTTCCAGTGGTCTTACTACAAGTGTGTGTGAACTACTTAGGTAGCTGGGCACAAAACTCGTGGGTTTTTCGTATAGTTTCTTATTCTCCAGCATTTTGGCAGACCACTTCCCATCGATTTGCATACGGAAAAAAAATCGCACAAACGTATTTACGGCCCACTTTAAATTTATAGTTTTATAAGTTTTTACAAACATTTTGGACCAAAATAATAAAAAATTAATTAATAAGAGCATCTGGAACCCTTTTTTAAAAAAAATGTAGGTAGTAGCGGGTTCTGAACCACTGACCTTCAGCGTCACAGTCCAACTCAATGCCCACTACGCTGAAGCTAACAGTTTAAGTTGTGTTCTTGATTCTCATACTATTGACGGCCGTTGCTAACTGATGATAATATGCTGTAGAAACTAGATTATCATTTATCGTACGAAGAACGACGTATTTTTGTTAATTCTTCAGTGCGCCATTGCTTTGAAATGACAACGTGTAAGTTACAATAAGAAAATCATGAAATACGCAACGCAAGATGGCGTATGCCACAGCGAAGTCTGGGAAAGGAATGTCACGTGACATCTGCGAACGGCTCGTTTTCGTTAATTTTTGCAAATATCACTCAAACGATACGAGATATGAAAAAAACTTAAGGGAAACAAGTTGTAGAGAATTTTCTCAAATTCGTTTATTCAATTTTCGCGTCATATGAACGGTTTATTTGCAATTAAAATTATATTACAAACGGCTTTTTTTTAGTATTACTAACGTATTTCTTGTCCGAAATATTTCAAAAAGCGTGGTTCTGGTTTCTGGTAACCAAGAATTATGTCTGTAAAATTTGGTGCCGATCGGTTGAACGGTTCGACGTAAAAAGTGGGAACACGTTACAGCCAGACAGACATCGTCAAATCGCCCTTATTTTTGCAAATTTCTCTGTAACGATGCAAGATATGGAAAAAAAATAATAGAGCGTAGTTGTACAGACTTTCACCTCTACCAATTAGGCTATTCAATTTTCATGTCAGATAAACGGTTCGTTTGGAATTACCGTATGTTTTGTCCGAAAAATTTGAAAAAGGGAGGTTGTGGTCTCTGGCGGCCTAAAATTATGTTTTTAAAATTTGGTGCTGATCAGTTGAACGGTTCGTCTTAAAACCAGGGAACGCGTTACGGACAGACAAACAGACAGACATCCCAAAATCGCCGTTATTTTTGCAAATATCTCTGTAACGATACGACATATGGAGGGAAAAAAAAAAAAAAAAAAAAAAAAAAAAAAAAAAAAAAAAAAAGAGAGAGAGAGAGAGAGAAGTTGTAGAAAATTTTCTCCTCTACAAAATCGGTTATTCAATTTTCGTGTCAGATGAATGGGTAAGCCTTAATTTACATTTAAATTTCGAGCTGTCAAAAGACGTTCGCAAAGGCCCACTTTTAGTGTTACTACCGTAACCTAAAGTGGGCCAAAAAGCTGTTATCTTACTTTTTGTTTCCAACTTCATAACAGTATTCGATGTAAGAGGCGCGTATGGGAGTGGAATTGTATTGTAGTAATATTATATAGCAGCCATGCTGTAATTTAGCGAAAAACGTGAAATGAATGTCTGGGGGGTGGCACGATCAGAGAGATGACGTTCAACAACCAAGTAGTATAGAGATCAATGGTCTCTACACACACCGATGGCGTGACCGCTACTTAGAATCACATGACTACTGGCAAATTTTGAGTTGATATAAATTAGCAGCTTTCAAGAAATGCCACTGCTTTTACCTATTAATATACACGGGTGACATTTAATGTTACTACGCTTTAGTGAAAGAATTCTATAATCGTGTATACCGCTATTGCTTTACCGACAGTCTTCAGAGATGCTGGCGCCAAGAAAACAATGCCACGCTTCATCTAGCAATATCTATAATCGAAGAGAGTAACACAATTCAGTGCTGAATAACAATCGATATCTTATATTTTTCTTATAGAAATACGCGAGAAGGGCCCAGCGAGAAAAGTCGATACACCGATGATAATCTAGTTCAAAAATGCAAAGATAAACAAATACGTATTTTCAGGATACATCAAAAATTGTGAACCCCATCTGTGACCGCAGCAACTGTGCAGATAATAAAGAAGCAGTTTGCCTTTAACATTATACACTAATAAAAGAAATGATTGAAGGGCTTTCCCAAGGCACAGACATCAATCATGAAAATTTTGTATCTCCTACTTTCTTGAGGCAGATGCGCACACTACTGCGGATCTCTGTCGAGACAGCTTGTCACAACTGTAAGGATATACCTTGACAATCCACATTCCTACCTCTCAGGCGGCATTACGTATCAAATGTTATAGCTCCTTCTCATAGAACAAAACGTTGATCCTGCCTCAGATAAAGACACGAAAAAAAAAAAAAAAAAAAAAAAAAAAAAAAAAAAAAAAAAACACACACACACACACATACACACACACGGATGCTCGTTTCATTTCTATACAGACACGTGTGCCTAGATTTCAGACAGCAGCCCACTTCGTTCCGTGAAGTGGTATTTAATTTAATTTGGAGTAGCTTTATCGAGTTGCTACATTTTATGAGAAAACGTAATACGAGAGATATAGGTGCTATTATGGACTGAGACGTGTCAACGTATATCCATGCAGGTGTTCAAAACCACTATGTCAGGGTCGTATATTAATGAGCAGCAGACACGCGTTCTTATACTGGCATTGGTTCAAATTTTCACGCGATGTTTTAGTCTTGATTTGCTCCTATTCATCATTAAATATCCCAAAAACGCGGATAAACTTTGGGGACAGGTTTCTTATAGAAAATACGTAAAAATAAGTGTAGTAACGCTAGAAACACTGTGTTTTACTGAACAGGTTCTCATGTCTCCTCAGGAAAAAGTTTCACAATCGATGTTTACTGAGGATTTCTTTTTGTCCATACAATCTGCTCCAAAACTTGTAATCCGAAGAGCATACAATCGCAGATGAAGAAGTACATCTCTAGATACTGCACGCATTCAGGGAAATCATGTTTACTTGATATTTTCCCTTTATTTTGGTGTAAGGTCGCGTCTTCATAGTTTAGCTGGTCTTTAAGGGTGCCCGGTAGATAACTGGTTCGTTAGAAAGAGTAAGTAAAAGCGTAAGATTTTAATCAAACAGTTTAACAGGAAGAAATACGTACACTACTAGCATAATAATGGGTCATTGGTAGATACCATGGGCGTTCTAAGAATTACAGTTGTCGAATACGAAACGAACCACACTGCTCATTGATTCACATAACGACAAAGATACTAGTTCAAGATTTAAAATTCATAGCATAGAATGGTAAACATAGAATAAAAACCAATAAAATGCGTCCATAATACAATAATGTGTATTAGGGCTTAGACTTTGCTAGGTGAAATTTTACACTGTTGTAAAGACAGGCTTAAAGCAATGATTCAAAGCTGAATATTACAAGGACCCACCCCAAGATAAAATCTCTGAAACGCAATTTGGAATATATTCTGGGTATCTATCAATATTTCATAATGAACATCACACAATTTGACTTAGATAAAGCAAAGAAATCACTGAAAACTCTAAACCGAACGACCATACGTAGTTATAAGCCACTACATGGACTGCTCTACCAACCGCAGCAGAGACGCGATTCAACGGTTACTACCGGCAACACACAACACTCATTACTTCTCCTCCACATGGGGATCTATTTTTAGTCGTGAGATCTCCTTAAAAGGTTTTACGTTCTGCTTTCTGGATGGCGAGCAGTGTATTTTTCGTTAAATTAACTCTAAATTTACCACCTGTTTTCGTAAACGTCATGTCGTGCACGCACACCCTGAAAAAACATTGTTCCTGACACATTCGGCCCTAATTCATTATCCGCCCACATTGTAGGAACGCGGCGCACCATAATACTGAGCACGACGTGGGCGGACAGGTCTGATTTACGGGCTTAGCAACGGCGGCGCCGTGGCCAGCCAGTTATTCATAGGCGTGCCACTTCCGCGGCCGGCTACCATCCTCACTCAGTATTAAGGTAACTTGCCTGCGAACGCCTGGAAAAATGCGACAAATTTTCATAAAGTTTACACAGCTGTAACTTAAAACAGCTAACTCTTACTAGAATAAAGTTGCAGGCAATGTTTCATCTCTTTCTGAACAATTTGATATACAGGTAGTTTCACCAAGTCACATATTGAACTTTTCAGAATTTTTTTGGAAGGCCTGTAAATGATTTGACGCTTTATACTTTAATTCTATGCATTGACTAACCGTCTTACTTAGACACTTAAACTTTAGGCACATATAAGGAACATGTGTATCTAGAAAGCAGAATACAATTATGTAATTTGAATCACATGTTTTAATTCTATAAATATTTAAATTTGATGTTCAAAACATGCTACATTTTTATAATTAATGGGTAGATATTTTTGCACCTGTTGATAGTGGGTTAGTGTATGTAGTCTACTTTTCTTCAAATAACATTCCAAAAAATTTCAGAGCTCTAACTCAAATAGTTTATTTTTGCATAAAATAAACATGTCAGAAAATGTATTTGTCGAAAAGTTCTATGTAAAGTATATACTTCATCTGTAATTCACCTGTGTTCTGCCTCACGTACCACCATTTCAGCTTCGGGAACTCTCAACTCACCAGTTGCCACCAGTGATTGTTTCATATTGAACCCAGAAGCTATTCCTAGCAACTCTAATAAAACTCCACTTACTGGCCATCATTAAAACAAAATTACAACGTCTAAAGACCTAATCTCATGCTGATGAACCCAACAAACACTGTTTTTGGCACGCGTTCACATATCAAATAGTTGAAGCATTCGTTCACGTTTTGTGTTTTCCCATGTAATCATCGTGACATGACTTTTTTGTCATTTAGATCCCTGTATATGGGCTTAATTGCCTCCAATACTGAAAACGGTAGGAAGTGGTCGTCTACATACACTTGACCATTTTCGAGTACTTTTTTGTGCCCACAACATGACCCTACACCGCTGACACAAAACGAGTGCTGTGGATTGTCATCTGTAGAGGCTTTATGGAAGAAGGTAGCCCAAACCAAAACACTTTTCAGGAGGAATAGCAATTTTCGAGAAAGTCCAAGTGACACTAAATCGAATTACGGAAACGTTAATAAACAAAACATCGCTCGATAACCAATGATATATATAAGAGAAAACATAAGAGAATCGAAATGTGTCTTCCAACAGCGCTGCCAACTTGAAAAACAGTTGTACTTATGTTTTTGGGAGAGAAGTCTAACGACTACAATGAACGCGTGAAAGTAACAGAAAAAATGGCATGGATGCACACAAAGTGATGTTTGAATTGACATTTAAACAACTTCCCGCAGTCCAATTTATATGTTTTAAGCACCATTGTGTTCATAAAAATCTAAACTCTAATTTCAGATGAAAATCAAAAAATCGATTTTTTAAGAGGATTCACTAGCATGTTACCGTAAAGGTTTTAAATCCTGTTCTACACGGGAAGTGAGAGCCTACAAGATTACCCATGATGCATCGGTTACGCCTGCCACATACCGTGTTGACACGTCCATTTGCACAAGATGCACGCATACGATCGCTAGTACACGGAATAAGATGGATCCTATTCTCATTCGTATGGAAGTGTTTCACGCATGCGCAGACGACCGAGTGTGGAACCAAGCTGACGAACGGAGCCAAGTCGGAATTTGTTTGAGAAATGTGTACTTGTCTCCTGCTCACGGGAACGTAGTTGTTCGTCTCATATACAGACTGTCTCAAGATCAGTCATACATATTTTAGGAGATGGCACTATAGACGAATGAAATCTTATTCGAATGCGGCTTAAGTGTGTGACAGTCGCCAATATAACTGCGCATGCGCAGCGCTATTCTCGAGATCCATAAGCAGCTATGCGCATGCGCAATTTCGCACCTTCAGTGTATGTCAGATTTTGTTACGTTATGTGTATATGAGACGAACAACTACGTTCCCGTGAGCAGGAGACAAGTACACATTTCTCAAACAAATTCCGACTTGGCTCCGTTCGTCAGCTTGGTTCCACACTAGGTCGTCTGCGCATGCGTGAAACACCCCCATGAACCACAGACATTGCCGAGGTGGGGTGGCTTGCGTGCCTCAACGATGCAGATAGCCGTACCGTAAGTGCAACCACAACGGAGGGGTATCTGTGGAGAGGCCAGACAAACGTGTGGTTCCTGAAGAGGGGCAGCAGCCTTTTCAGTAGTTACAGGGGCAACAGGCTGGATGATTGACTGAGCTGGCCTTGTAACATCAGCCAATGTGGCTTTGCCACACAGTTACTGCGAACGGCTGAAAGCAAGGGGAAACTACAGCCGTTACTTTTCCCGAGGACATGCAGCTCTACTGTATGAACATATGATGATGGCATCCTCTCGGGTAAAATATTCCGGAGGTAAAATAGTCCCCCATTCGGATCTCCGGGCGGGGACTACTCAGGAGGATGTTATCATCAGGAAAGACAAGACTGGCATTCTACGGATCGGAGCGTGGAATGTTAGATCCCTTAATCGGGTAGGAAAATTAGAAAATTTAAAAAGAGAAATGGATAGGTTGAAGTTGGATATAGTGGGGATTAGTGAAGTTCGGTGGCAGGATGAACAGGATTTCTGGTCAGCTGAGTACAGGATTATAAATACAAAATCTGTTGGGGGTATCACTGGAGTAGGACTGATAATGAATAAGAAAATAGGAATGCGGGTAAACTACTATGAGCAGCACAGTGATCGCATTATCATTGTCAAGATAGATACGAAGCCAACACCGACAACAGTAGTACAGGTTTATATGCCAACTAGCTCTGCCGATGATGAGGATATAGAAGAAATATATGAGGAGCTAAAGGAAATTATTCAGACCATTAAGGGAGAGGAAAACTTAATTGTGATGGGAGACTGGAATTCGGTAGTAGGAAAAGGAAGAGAAGGAAAAATAGTAGGTGAATATGGACTGGGCAGAAGGAATGAAAGAGGAAGTCGCCTGGTAGAATTTTGCACGGAACATAATTTAATCATAACAAACACGTGATTTAAGAATCACAAAAGAAGGTTGTATACTTGGAAGAGACCAGGAGACACTGGAAGGTATCAGATAGATTTTATAATGGTAAAATATAGATTCCGGAATCAGGTTATAAACTGCAAGACATACCCAGGGGCAGATATAGACTCTGACCATAACTTGTTAGTCATGAACTGTAGGCTGAAACTGAAAAAACTGCAGAAAGGTAGGAAAATAAGGAGATGGGACCTAGATAAATTGAAGGAACGTGAAGTTCTGGTGAATTTCAGAGGGAGATTTAGGCAACAATTGACAGAAACAGGGGGAAATAAAACAGTAGAAGAGGAATGGGTAGCATTGAGAGATGAAATAGTGAAGGCAGCAGAGGACAAAATAGGTAGAAAGGCAAGACCTGCAAAAAATCCTTGGATAACACAGGAGATACTAAATTTAATTGATGAAAGGAGAAAATATAAAAATGCAGTAAATGAAACAGGCAAAATGGAGTACAGACGACTAAGAAATGAGATTGATAGGAAGTGCAAAATGGCTAAGCAGGAGTTGCTAGAAGTCAAATGCAAATCTGTAGAAGAATGTATAATAAGGGGAAAAGTAGATACCGCCTACAGGAAAATCAGAGAGACATTTGGGGACAAGAAAAGCAATTCTACAAATATCAAGAACTCAGATGTGAAACTAGTTCTCAGCAAAGAAGGAAAGGCTGAAAGGTGGAAAGAGTACATAGAGCAGCTCTACAAAGGAAATGAACTTAGAGACGATGTTATAGGAAGAGAAGAGGAAGTAGATCAAGATGAAATAGGAGATACTATACTCAGAGATGAATTTGACAGAGCCTTGAAAGACCTAGGCCGGAACAAGGCTCCAGGAGTAGATGATATACCCTCAGAGCTACTAACGTCTCTGGGAGAGCCAGCCATGACAAGACTATTTGAACTGGTGTGTAGGATATATGAGACAGGCGAAATGCCCTCAGACTTTAAGAAAAATGTAATAATCCCCATTCCAAAGAAATCAGGCGCAGACAGGTGTGAAAATTACAGAACCATCAGTTTGATAAGTCATGGTTGCAAAATATTAACACGAATTATCTACAGGAGAATGGAAAAGCTGGTAGAAGCTGACCTAGGGGAAGATCAGTTTGGATTCAGGAGGAACGTAGGAACCCGGGAGGCAATACTTACCTTACGTCTTATCTTAGAAGATAGATTAAGGAAAGGCAAATCTACATTTTTAGCCTTTGTAGATTTGGAGAAAGCGTTTGACAATGTTGACTGGACTACACTCTTTCAAATTCTGAAGTCAGCAGGGGTAAAATACAGGGAAAGGAGAGTTATCTACAACTTGTACAAAAGCCAGACCGCAGTTATTAGACTCGAAGGGCATGAAAGGGAAGCATCAGTTGGGAAAGGAGTAAGACAGGGTTGTAGCCTTTCTCCAATGTTATTCAATTTGTACATTGAGCAGGCGATGAAGGAAAGCAAGGAAAATTTTGGAATAGGGATTAAAGTTCAGGGGGAAGAAATAAAAACATTGCGTTTTGCTGATGACATTGTAATTCTGTCAGAGACAGCGAACGACCTGGAAGAGCAGTTGAATGGAATGGACAGTGTGTTGAAGAGAGCGTACAAAATGAACATTAACAAGAGCAAAACAAAAATAATGGAATGCGGTCTTAGAAAATCAGGCGATGCTGAAGGAATTAGATTAGGTAACGAAACAATGAAGGTGGTAGATGAGTTTTGTTACTTAGGTAGTAAAATAACATGCGATGGTCGCAGTACAGAGGATATAAAATGCAGAATGGCAATGGGAAGAAAAGCATTTTTGAAAAAGAGAAATTTGCTAACATCGAATATTAATTTAAGTGTAAGGAAGTCTTTTCTGAAGGCATTTGTGTGGAGTGTTGCCTTGTATGGGAGTGAAACATGGACGATAAGCAGTGCGGACAGGAAGAGAATAGAGGCTTTTGAAATGTGGTGCTACAGAAGAATGCTGAAGATTAGGTGGGTAGATCACATAACTAATGAAGAGGTACTGAACAGAATTGGCGAGAAAAGGAATTTTTGGCATACCCTAACTAAAAGAAGGGATCGCTTGGTAGGACACATTCTTAGACATCGAGGAATCGTAAATTTAGCATCGGAGGGAAGCGTGTGGGGTAAAAATCGCAGAGGGAGGCCAAGAGACGCGTATAGTAAGCAGATTCAAGTGGATGTGGGTTGCCGTTCTTATGAGGAGATGAAAAGGCTTGCTCAGGATAGAGTAGGGTGGAGAGCTGCATCAAACCAGTCTCCGGACTGAAGAACATAACAACAACATGTGTTAGAAATTGTAAAAATTGATTTTACTCTGATTTAATATCCATTTATTTTCTACAAGCCATGAACTTATCTACTGAACTGCATTATTTGATACTCTGTCAATTTTACAAATACATCCTCCAATCTGGTATCATATGCAAACTAAAATATTTTACAAACACCTGCTATCCTGAAAGGCATATCATTTATATAAATAATAAACAGCACCGGTCCCAATACAGACCCCTGGAGCACCCCACACTTAACTGTGCGCAATTGTGACTGTACGTCATACCCATTTTCAACACTGTGGTGAATTTCCTTCTGCTTCCGTTATTAAATTTGCTACTCCATTCAAATTTTATAAAGATGTATCCGGATTTTTGGACCATTCCGTATATAGTCCGCAAGTCATGATGCGTCTATAGTTCATCTGGTAAAAATAATTATTATGTTAGGAATTATAAACTTCTTGGCAGATAAAAACTGTGTTCCACACCGCGATTCTAACTCAGGACCTTTGCCTGTCGGCTGCAACCGCTCTCCCGACTGGGCTATCTATGAAGCCACATGCTGCATCCTCATAGTTTTAGTTCCACGTGTATCTCGTGTCCTACCAACTTTCGGCTTTACGCTGTATCCTTCGGCACTTTCATTACAGCTAAGATCAAAGCTAGTGTTTCATTCTAACTTTAGCAATTGATGTACGGAAAGTCGAAGATTTAGTTGAAGAAAGTTTATTGAGTAAAATTGGTTCTTAATTTGAAGTGATCAGATGAAATATTAAGCGTTAATTGAATAAAAATGGTTAAATAGTTGCATTGGCGCAAATAAATCTTCACAGATGAATACTGCATTTGTCTGATTCTAGATGGCCATCGGCTAAGAGTGTCCAGGGATTTTCGTAATGAGTAAAATTAAAATAGTCTTGATCGTGGTAATCTTATTTATTTTACAACCGGTTTCGTTATATGAAGACCATCCTTCAACTAATAACACTGCAATGCAATGCGACACGAAAAGTCAGAAGACATATACAACTACGGTAAACATATTCTAGAGTGATATATAAAATAGCAATGAAACTCAAATGTTTATTCCCATGATGGTAGGCAGTGGCGGAGTATGCAGCCGGTAGACACAAACGTCAAATATTTATGCTAATAGTTTCTTTTTAAATTAGTTATTTTATGCCAGGGCGGGCAGGCTAGCAGCAGCCAAAAAGTACAAGACATTTAATAAGTAGAAGAAAATTATAGACACTGGAGACAATAAGTGCGTAGTTTAAAATACAAAGGTGATAAAAATGGCATATAAAACACAATGAAAGTGGAGATGTTAAAAGAATTAAAACTGACACAGTGGCTAAAAACACACAGAAGTTAGACAGCAACGAGGACGCATATACTGATAAAAGCACATGACAACACTCTGTTCTTCCTCTCTGGCGGTTGATAAAATCTTAAAATCACGATGACAGCACAACACTGACACAACTCTAGAAGGTGCACTGTTAAAAACGTGACTCTGAAACCCCACAGGGGTTGTGGGAGGGAAGGGTGGCGTGGAGGACCAAGAGAGAGGGGAGGGGGAGGCGAGGCGGGAGAGAGTAAGAACTCCAGGGGGTGGGAGGATGAAGGGAGAACCAAGCGGAAGGGTAGGGGGGGGGGAACGGAGTCGCTCATATACCAGGAAGGATTAAGGTTGATAAGAAGGATAGATGTCTGGACGGAAAGCCTCATTCGGGAGGGGAAGCTGACGGAAGAGAGAACGTGGAGAGGTGAAGGCAGGGAGGGATTACTTGGTAACGGCGCATCAGAGGCCCTCGATTCAATAAGAAGTGGGAAACCGGAAGGTCTCGGTATTCTCACTTTCGGGAAAAGTAGGGATATGGATATGTTTCAGGAATTGTATGAGGTATGGCAAAGTAATGACGTGTATAGGATCTGCATGGGGAAGCCGAGTCGAATACGTTAAGTGAGGCGGAGGGTGTGGCGCTCAAGGATCAGGAAGGATTGGTAGTGGGCAGGGGGAACGGAGACCCAAGCGGGGTGGAAACATGAGTTCCCATGTCTGGACAGAAGGGAGCTTCAGTAGGTTAAGGCAGGCGAGAGCTATCTGGCATACTGTTTGAAGGTGAGGTTTCCAGGAAAGAAAGCAGTCTAGGGTGAGGTCTAGGTTTCAGATTCTTGGCCTGAGGAATGGAACGGTCATGGAGAGCTGGTGCTAATTGCTAACAGCTATTGATCTAAATACAGGATGGTCCGCTGACTGCCCATACGTAGTGTCAGTGATAAACTATCAGACAGAAACTATGTCGAAAGTAGTAATTAAAATAAAATACATGTTCTACAATAGATTAGAAACTAGACAAGTTTCCTAATGTCATATAATTACCCGCAAATAAATCATTTTAACAGGTAATGTAAGTGGTAGATGAAGAAATTGCCATCTATGTGCGTTTACAGAAAACTCGTGTAGTATGGTCTTTGCAAAGTTGAAGCTGTGAGAAGCAGCTGGTTTTCTTTGTGATCGCATGACAGTATCGTCAGACTTCACAAGCGACTGGTTGAATAGGTTGTAAAAAAATCCCCAAAAATGTGGCAAATTTCCCGCGCGGGAATGGCCGTGCGGTCAGAAGCGTCACGATACGGTCCACGTGGTCACTCGCGTCGGAGTTTCAGTCTTCCATCGATCACGGGTTTGTGTGATGTCTTCAGTAATTATAACTCTTTCCTTTAAATGAATTTATTTCCTTTTACATTTCATTACCTACAACAGTATAGTGTATCACCATTTCCTCTTCTAACGCTTTTCGAGAACGATTTTGTATATTGTCTCTCTTGCCCTATTAATTCCGTACTTGTACTTCGATCTTTTCGGTAACATATATTCTTGTTCATTATTAGGTAATTTTTTTTCCTGTACAAATATCTGAAGAAGGAAAATAATTACCTGAAACTCATTCTAAATTATACTACCTGACATTGTCGGGTCTGGAGGCGATATGATCGTTTTATAGTTTTCAGAACGAAAAGCCAAGATCGTACATTAATAATTTATTAAATGACGACCGGTTTCGGTGCACTGTGTCACCATCATCTGGTCACATATGAGTTATAACTGGTCATCTTGTTAAAAAAATTGGGTATAAAATAACAAGTGCAACATTGCACTTAGTCATTATATAAAAATACAAAAGTTAAAAACATGACAACTTTAGTATTTTGTAAGCTGTCTTGTTTTTAACTTGCGTATTTTTATATAATGATCTTGGCTTTTCATTTTGAAAACCATTGTAAATATATCTACAACAAAATAAAAGTTATAACTCATATGTGACCAGATGATGGTGACACAGTGCACCGAAACCAGTCGTCATTTAATAAATTATTAATGTGCGATCTTGGCTTTTCATATTAAAAACGATTGTAAATAAAACGGTTGTAGATCTATCGCATTTCTTTGGTTGTTAGTCCGTAGGGTTACAAACTACTTAAACCAAGTTAAACAAACCTAAGGACAACACTCCCCCCCACACACACACACACATGCCCCATGGAGGACTCGACCCTCCGACGGCGAGCAACTGCACGCTACGCAGCGAGGCGCCTCCACCGCGGCAAATCTACAACCCTCCAACTGGTTGCTGTCTTATTTAACATACAGGCCACAGTTGATGTAATCGATCAAATCCTTCAGTGTGAGTTAGTTGAATTTACTTTGAGTAGTTTATACGTCTAGTCCATTAGAATTACACAAACATTTGTGGGAAATTTAAGTAGATCAGCATATGAAAATAACTTAAATCGTTTCAAATTAGTCTTTAAGCAAAACCTACATGTGCAAGAGACATTACGTGACGGTGGAACCAGCTCACAGCCAACACTTTTATCACCAGCATTTCCGATTTCTCCACCTGCTGCCAGCACCGCCACCGCCTGCCATCAAGGTAACTTATCTATTTTTATTAATATTTCAGATGTGTTGCTTCAGGCTCTCGAACAAGACGTCGGCTTCCGTTGCTAAACTCACACGGTATTTCATCGGCGCAACTGTCCAACACATTCTGGTGCGGCAAACTCACTGCTGGGCTGCGATGGAAAATAGAGTAGACACACAGGGTGCCATCTTAGCACCACTTGGGATCAATCACAACGTCCGCGAAAGTATACTATTGGTCGTGTAAGCTTGATAATCCATGAGGACGGGCACATGCCCGCGCGGATACATTTACCCGCGTGAGCATTCCGACAGTGGGCGTTGACGTTGCCGTCGGAAGAGCGCCTGTATCATTGACGTACGTTCTAACGCGAAATTGCTTGCTGTGGTGTAATTTTGCACAAACTTACAGCTAATTTTGTTGCGCTAGCTATCTGACAGTGTACCCGTGGCCCCTGCGTGGAAGAACCTAACAGCAAGTTGCGTAGAAGTCAGAGACATATTCTTCGCCGGATCAAGATATGTTTCTACATTACTTAACCCAACGCAGATAACATCACCTGTAAGAAAAACATATATTTCAGGGTAGAAATTTGGCGTCACTAGCTACTGAAATTGAACACGATTTCTGTGTATTAAATGGATTTAAATATCTAAAGAATCCAGATTTGTTAGGATAGAAGCAAGTTGTCAACTGGAGGAATAAAATAATTAATTGAACTTTAAGATAAAGAAAACTGCACTCGGCAATAATGGCTGAAACACTGCGCCTAACTTCACTTTAAATTAACAAAGCTGCAGATACGCTCGAGGTTGTCGCACTAAGTGCGTGATCTAAGCAGAAGCAATGCACACAGTACCGTTTGCTGAAATGGCTGCAAGCTGGTTCGCCGTCGCTGAAAACAAAGCTAACTTGCCTTACCAGATCAACTTCTCTCAATCGAAATGTTTCCTATGTCTCAATGAAGTTGAGAACACCTAACACTTCCTCGTCCCGCTATTGGCGTGGTACGCTGATGGCATAAATCAACCCACCGCGAAACAAAAAAAAATGTTCAAATCTTTGTAAATCTATCGGACCAAACTGCGTGGTCATCAATCCGTAGCTTACAAACTACTTAAACCTAGGTAAACTAACCTAAGGACAACACACACCCACACACACACACATGCCTCAGGAAGGACTCGAACCTCCACGGCGAGCAACCGCGCGCTCCGCAGCGAGACGCCTTAGACCGCTCGGCTACTCCACCGCGGCCCACCGCGAAGCCACTGAAATTTGCCCACAGGAGTTAACTATCTCACTCTGTATTCGCGTCAGACAGAAAGTGGCTGAACAACACAACGAATATCGCACAATCTGATTACTCTTCATAAGAGGTAATTTCAGATTTGCTTTCAACAGAGCAGCTCTTTTCAGTAAAGTACTGAAAAAGAGTCTTATTTCTCTCATTTGGTCCACACTCGAAAATTCGCAAATTGCGTCCCCCAGAGTGCTCGTTCGCCTTCGACATAACCTGTTGTCACCAGACCAAGGGCTGGAGTCCTTCACTGCTGCCACCGCTCACCGTAACAAACCTCCCCCCCCCCCCTCCACTCTCGCCACGTAAGGGAACTTTCGCCTGCCGGAGACACGCTATTGTCTGGACTTAGGCGCGCCCACGAACCGGCCAATAATGCACACGCTAACACCGAGTTTCGGATCTCCCACACTACGCAGAGAGTCGCGCCCGCGCATGACGAAGTTTTGCACCATAATTTGTAACCATCTGAAATCATTGCCAAGTACTGTGTACAATGGTATGTTAACTGATAAATTGGTACAAAAAATATTTCCTCAGTGTTACTGTTACTTACTTCAGCCTCAAGAAAATCTAATTATCGCACTCGCGATCTAACGCCGTACTTCGAATAATAACTTCTTTCAAAGCAATAAATAAAGAACTTAACATGTCAGATGTCACTTGTAAGCAACAAATACTGTGTTAAAGGTTGGAATACGTAGGAAAATGTGTCTGAATGACTTGAATCCTTACAACGTTCTTCCAACAGGTGGCGTCCCATCTCTCCCAAGTGAAACATTTGTGTCATTGATATCTATTTGGCGTGTTCACGGCTGCAGAGATCTGTCCTAGACCGATTTAAATAGGACGCTTCCATCGCGGCCCAGCAGTGTTTTTGTCATATTTGAAGATGCCGGCCGTGGTGGCCGCGGGGACTGAGGCGCTCCAGTCACGGTCTGCGCGGCCACTACGGTCGGGGGTTCAAATCCACCCTCGGGCATGGATATTTGTGCCGTCCTTAGTATAAGGTCGTTCGTAAGTAGTTTGTAAGCTTAGGGACTGATGACCCCATAGTTAAGTCCCATAAGTTCTACAAACATTTGAAGATGTCGGGCGGTTGCGCCGATGAAATATCGTGTGAGTTTAGCAACAGGATCAGACGTCTTACCCGAGTACCTTATTTGCAATATTTCAGATATCCGTCTAGACTATGTGCGCTATTATTGTGTATACCCTCTTAGTTTCTGAGTTTCATTACAGTGGTATTCGTCTAAAGGTGGTCCTTATTAAAGCAAAATCGATAACGAAATAAGACGACAAACAGGCAACCTGCTTTTAATTTTAACAATTACAACAAGGTAGTTGTTATAAATTAATATGCTTCCAAATTTACTGATGCTGAAAATTTTGTATTAAAATTGATGGATAATGGTAAGGTATTCATTTTTCCTGTTAGGTAGATTCCAAACAGTTGTGATGGCAGCTGCCTTTCGAGGAATAACTGGCGTTGGATTTTTAGATTTTGGTCACTTTTCATTGTTCCTTTGGGTTTTCCCTATTTTTCTGGCATTAAAGGAAGCAAACCATACAAAACTGCAAATCAGCCAACTAAAGCACAGTTATTTCTTTCTATACATAAAGATGTTGCGTTTCAGCATTTCGGACATTTTCAGATTATAGAAAAGACACGTGGTAAACCATTATCAGTCAAAAGTACCACAAAGGAGCATTAAAATCTAAAGTTGTCGGAAAATGATGTTATGAATTGGAAAATAAAATAATAGCGGTGTTAGGTGGAGCCGCCAAGAAGCATTGCTGCACTGGCCAAAACTAAATAAATCAATAAATTGTAAAATAAAATTTGGAGTGAAATAGTTCTTACTAAGAGCATCTTTACTGCAGTATGTAATATCGCTGTTCAGAAATAAATTTTTATTCCTTATTAGTCTTTCGCAGGAAGCTGTTGAGAGTCGAAGCCGTGGGCTAAGCGGTGTTCTGCAGAAGTCGTATTGGACCAGGGGGGCCGTACAGATGGTTTCTGTCAACATATGTGGAACATGATTTTGTATTTTTCCGGACACATGGTAAAAAGTTAATCTGTGGATTTCTGTAATTTTTCATGTTGAATGTGACATTTGTAGAAAAACCCCTTGTGCATATCTTTTATTAAATCTATAGCTTTTCATTAATGTACATATTGTTTCTGTCAGTATTAAACATTTTTCTTAATGTTACTGTGTGAAAACGAGTTGTATAGGGCACACAGATTTGGCTTTATGTAAAAAAAAAAAAAAAAAAAAAAAAAAAAAAAAAAAAAAAAAAAAAAAAAAAACCAGTCTTCCGCACTCTGAAAGAGAAGTCATACGGTAGGGAAGAAAAAGTTTAATTTGGCAGCAGAAAGCAAAAGGTTCGTTGTGTGGCACAGATTCGCATTATCAGGAGAGTTGTTGACACAGCTGAGTACTCTTCACTGAAGCAGTATTGAGCTGTTTGAGGCAACAAAGCCTTTAGTTTGGAATCGGATTGTCTCGAGAGTGAAATGCGACGCAGTGGAATACGTTGGTAATGTTGTTGAGTTCTTGTTGGTAAAGTTGTGGCTCTATGAAGGTAGTAGCATTAACATTCATGAGCACATTTGCTGTCACGAAAATAATAACGCAATCGATCATGAACTTGTGAACGCTGCAAGATTCCATCCAACTTAATTTACATACGATGAGTTCCATTTCAAGTGAATGAAATTATCGGAGTATCAAAAATGCTACCTGCAGAATTCAGTTTCATTATCCGTCATAATTCTTAATATGAAGATCGATTTTTACTACTAAATTTGAAACTGTGTGTTTGACGGAAATTGTAATGAAAAAATAGAGGTATCTTGCTTCTTCACAAATTGGTACATTAATCTGTTAGTAGAATGAAATATATGGTACAATAATTGACTGAACGCCACATAAATTAACAGTAATCACTAATTATTACTTTAATTTATAATCAGACAATGCAACTCTACAAAATTACGTAAAGAGTGTGAATAAATGTCGAGAATAAGCACCAAGTTCACAATCAGTTCAGGCTAATTAATGTATTAAACATTAAATACAGGTTTTTCTGAAACATTCGTGGCACATTGGTTTATCTCAAATTTATATGCAGTGTTCCGATTTTCTGGCAAGCATAAATGTTAAACTTCCTTTCTAAAGAATCAATCTTCATCCATTACTATCTTTCTTTTTCTGTGGATCTTTTCCGAGGAAATTTTTAATTACTATTGTTAAATTATTTCTTAATTGTAACTAGCCGTAATCCCGACGTTGCCCGGGTGATAATTTATCCCACACTCCCGCAGTCCACAACGCCTTCCCCTCTCTCTGCATCCACATCTTTCTCTCCCATCTCTCTGTTCGTTTTCACCTTCCTTCTCTCGACAAAGTTTTTTTACAAGGTACCCTCTGTCATGTGCCATTCAATCATTTATGTACCCACTGATCTTCCTCTTGGTTTAAAGGTCATGGGTGCAAAAATACATAAAGATTGGAGCAAAACTATACACTTTGTAAAATTCCGTAAGTTAAGTACCCTCCACCACGCACCGAACGAAATTGTAAACAGACAGTGACATTCATGTTGTTTTTAAAGTAGAGTGTACAATATTTCATCAATATCGGAACAAAACTACATATTTGTATGCAATAGAAACGCAGGTTCACACTGAAAAACGCACTTTGTTGTTCTCAAATATTCCTGTTTTATTTCCTACAACCCTTGTTCTGAAAAAAAAGAAGGAAAAAAATTGTGAAATCGGTCGAGCCGTTCTCAAGTTATGTTGCAAAGTGCCCTCCCCCATGCACCATATGAAACTTAAGATAGACGGTGACCTTCCTCTTGTTTTGAAGTTGAAGCGTGCGAAATTTCGTGAAGATCGGGTTGAAACTCAAATACTGTTCAAATGTTTGATAGTCTATGGGACTTAACTACGGGGTCATCAGTCCCTAAACTTACAAACTACTTATGAACTACGTACGAACTAGGACGGCACAAATATCCATGCCCGAGGGGGGATTCGAACCCCCGACCTTAGGAGCCGTGCAGACCGTGACTGGAGCGCCTTAGTCCCCTCGGCCACTGCGACCGGCGGGTTGAAACTGTAGATTTTGTGAGTCTGACGGATAAGTATGCTCCGCCATGCACCTATCACAAAATACGTTCTTAGCTGACGTTTTCTACCTATAAACTACATTCCTGGCAAATTTCAGCTTCATAGGTGAAGTAGTTATCGAGATTTCGTGTTCAGTCAGTAGGTGGATGAGTGTCCTGTCATTTTATATATATAGAGATTAAGAAAACAGAATTCTTAATTGTGGATGCTAGAGAATTAAGGGAGACTTGCAGACAAAAATAAATTGTAACTTGATAATCTGTAATGCTAATTTTATTTGATACAATTTCATGCCTGATGGGACAGTTTTACGGAATCTACAGCGAAACTGTTGTGAGCGGTAGACTTCTTTTCGTTTCATCTTTTTTTTTTTTTTTTTTTTTTTTTTGTATGGGTTACGCGGAGTGTCAGTTACAAAACGCTTCATAAACGTCCAAAATTACATGCAAACTTTGTTTAAGATCACTAACTACATCCATTTTCCAATAATTAACCCATAAATCTAGGTATTCTCATTATTTATGACGTCATATCTTCGCATGCATGGTTTATGAACATATAGAGGGCATACAGACAAACATTCATATATATATATATATATATATATATATATATATATATATATATATATATATATATATATATATATATATTAAAAATAACCGATTACTGTCTTTTGCTTGGTTACCTATGCAGGAAAAGTGCAACACTTACAACAGAGTCTTCTTCATCTGAGTAATACCTGGGGCGTGCTTTTTGTGGACAAAAGGAAAGATCGGATTTGATATCGTCAGAAAAACTTGGATCATCTCTCTCAGTACCTCGGTTCGACATCTTTTTCGTGATGCAGATGCCAGATGGAATCTCCTCCGTTTTCGCCAGCTGTTTAAGATATTATATACTTTCTAAAGTTAAAGAAGAAGGAATTATCTGTATGTTGTTGTGTTCACCAGAAATAAAAGTATCGACTTTAAAATTACTTCCGTAAATGGAAATATGTTTCTCACAGGCACGGTGAATTAGCGAAACAACCGTTGCTTCACACTTCAGTCACAATCAAAAACCACCACGCCTCAGTAGTGACAAACTAATTTTATGAAACTTCAGAGGCACTTCCGCTTATAGCGAAAAACGTATTTTCAATCTAACGAAACAACAAAGCACAGACAGAAACTCACACACACAATGGATTATCACAATTGACCTGGATATGGCATAGAATAGTGAGAGACAGTTGACATACCTGTGATGAGCAACGATGTGAGTGTCTTTTCGCTTTAAGATCAGTCTCAAGTGAGCTTTGCAAATCTGTATCAGATTACAAGTCACTGCGCTGAGTGCCTCGTTTTTCTTTTATGAAGACGTCGTCCCATCATCGGAACTCAGTGACGCTATCAGTGCTTCGGGTCGATACATCCGTTCCGTCAAGGGCAGGTAATGTGAAACAAACGACCGAACGCCATGCATTGTGGAATACGACAGATCTGCTCGTAAATATTGATCGAGAAAGACAGCTTCTATGCTTGCTTAAGCCTCACTCCCGTCAGGTACTTCTGCACCAACCAGTTTAGATGTGCGACCCACCTATTTTATTAAAGAAAAGTTTGTAGCCCAGTAAGTAACTATACAAGAAAATAATAGACAAATTTATATTTGATCGGTGTACCATCTCGATGGGCTTAACCCGCTCATACCTGCATCCGCACGGCCACTGCGGTCGGGGGTTCGAATCCCCCCTCGAGAATGAATATTTCTGCAGTCTTTAGTATTAGCTAGTTCAAAAGTAGTTTGTTATTTTAGAGACAGATGACCCCGTAGTTATGTCCCATAAGCTATACAAACATTTGAAAGTTTTTCTTCTGGTTCCCATTTTTGGAGGATCTTATTCTGGTCACAGCGATATTCGACCTTCAAGTGTTGTGGCGCCACAATTCGCCACGAGATAGTATCGCAGGATCTAGCAGTGGCACAGCATGTGGTTCACATTTTTTTAAGGATAACCCTTGTAGCATTACTTCGTAGACATTTATTTTTCCGAATGTCGAGCTGTTACTTCTCAGGCTAAACTTGAAATGAATCTCATACAATGAAGGCCATGGATCGTTGGCGCAGTGAGTTGTTTTATCTGTCCTCCATTATTGACACACCAATCGGATTTTCCATTGTTTGTGGTTTAGTTAAGGAAAACAAATGCCATTAAAAACTTATATAACATTCGTATTCCGTCGAAAACCTCAATAGATATTCAGGTATGTTGACCTGGCTCACATTAACAGTGTCAGTCGATGATACGAAACATCGGTTTTCAACATGAATTGCATAAGGAGCATCATTAAATTTATTTAATTCTAATGTGCTGTACTATAGATCGATTTAAGAACAAACTATAATTCGACAGGTATTTTTATAGATACGCTCAAAATGAACTTAGTGTTTGTACGTAGATATGAAGAATAAGTAAGAAAATTATTTCAAATCTGAAATGATTATATTCTTTATAACGCACTAGCTGTAAATCTGGTGTTGCTCGGATGTACCCTACACTCTCGTCGTCCACGTCCCCTTTCCCCCTCTCTTTGCATCCACCTCTTTCTCTCCCATCTCTGTTCGTTTCCACCTTTCCCTTCTTTCCTTATCTCGGCAAAGTTTTCTGCAAGGTACTCTCTGTCATGTACCATACAAACATTTACGTAATCAGTGATCTTACTCCTGGTTTAAAGGTCATGGCCTCAAAAATTCATAAAGATTGGAGCAAAAATATACATATTGTAAAATTCCGTTAGTACCCTCCACGATGCACCGAACCAAAATTTATACAATGACATTCCTCTTGTTTTTTAAGGTAGAGAGGGTAAAATACCATCAATATTAGAACAAAAATATAGATTTCAATTCAATAGAAACGCAGGATCACATTGATTAACGCACTTTCGTGTTCTCAAATGTTCCAGTTTTATTTTATTCAACCCTTGTTCTGAGAATAAAGAAAACAACAAAAAAGGATCTGTACAATCGGTCGAGCCGTTCCCAAGTTATTGCTTGACCAAAGTATTTAGGGATCCACTTTCATGTTGCAAAGTACCCTCCCCCATGCACCGTATGAAAACTTTGTGATTTTCCTCTTGTTTTGAAGTTCAAGCGTGCGAAATGTCGTGAAGATCGGAATGAAACTGTAGATTTAGTGAGTGTGTAGGAGAAGTATGCTCCGCCATGCACCTATCACAAAATAATTTCTTAGCAGACGTTTTATACCTATAAACTACATTCCTGCCAAATTTCAGCTTCATAGGTCAAGTAGTTTTCGTGATTTCGTGTTTAGTCAGTGGGTGAGTGAGTGTCCTTTCGCTTGTATATAGATACAGATTAACATAAGAGATTTCCTAATTTTGGATGCAAGAGAATTAAGGGAGACTTGCAGACAAAAATAAATAGTAACATGCAAATCTGCAATGCTAACTTTATTTGATACAAGATCATGCCTGATGCGACAGTTTTACGGCATCTACAGCGAAACTATTCTGAGCGGTAGACTTCTTTTCGTATTTTTTTCTTTGGGGTGGGGGGAGCAGTTACAAAACGCTTCATAAACGTCCGAAATTACATGCAAACTTAGTTGCATGTTCCTGACTACTCCCATTTCCTAATAACTGACGGATAAATCTGGGTATTCTCAAGAGGTGGCCTCTCATTATTTATGAGGTCTCATCTCCTGAGCTATGTGTCGTGCTCTATTTTTTTTTTTTTTTTTTTTTTTTTTTTTTTTTTTTTTTTTGGGGGGGGGGGTGGTTAGGAAACTTCGTGGGCGTAGGATGAACAGTCCATCAAAGTTTCATTTCAATCGAATGATTGGTTTATGAACACATAGAGGAGATGAAGACAACATTCATTTATATACGTATATAAATAGAATAAAATCTCCAAGTGTTATGATAATGATCATAGGACAATAACAATTGACTGGGAGGAGGAGGAGGAGGGAGGAGATGAAGGCAACAACTATCTGGACAGTGACTAGGGACGATGGAAGGGGTTGGAAAGTTTGAAAAATTGGTACAGTCAGGCTTGATGTATGTGGATTCCTGTTCTCAAGAGCAATCGTACGTCACATGCTGTACAGAAGATGAACCGCTTAAACTGTCTTTGTGCAAAAAAGGGACAATCAAAAGTTGAAAAGAATGATTTTCCGTAATTCCAGACAGTCATAGCAATGCCTACTAGGGAACACATCGGAGCGCGTATGTTTACAAGATTATTTCATTTACTGTACCATTCATTATATGGACTGGGCCACAGCAACGTATGACCGGGCATAGTTATTTACAAATATCTCGTGGTTATTGGATGAGCTAAAAATAAAAAAAAATTTAAAAAAACCTGCGTTGTACTACAGAACACTTTGCGGAGACTGGTAGCGGACAAGTCGGCTTGCGGGATAACATTGTTGTCCTCCTTGCTGTTTGTACGACTAACAAATATCTCACAATGGTACACTGTTAAACGAGAAAAAGAATAAAGCGTCTAAGTAGATGCAAAAATCCACGAAAAACTTATAACTCGCGATTCCTGCTCCTACTAGTGTGGTTTCCTATCGTAAGTAACTTGGATGTGAAATAGAAATAGTAACCTAAAGGCAGACAACCTCTCCGTTGGACACACAGGAACCTTAAAATGTACTCAGTATTTTGTGGAACATTGTTCGTAAGGGAAAACAGCTTCGATCTAAGACTTCTTAATAATATAATAACTGAAGAAGTCAAGATCGCATATTTCATTGTATTATAATGACCGGTTTCGATCTACATGGATCATCGTTAGATTATGTCCTTGGTGAGAAGCTGACCCATCTCTTGTGGAGCAACGCTGTTCACCAGCGATGATCCATGTAGATGAAAACCTGCCATCATAAAAAAAAATATAATAAAATATTTTATGCGGTGTTGAGTGCTTCAATTATTATATTACTAAGGGGGGACGTTGATGAAATTGACCAAAAGTGTAAATTATCGATTTAATTTTTATTTGGTAGTCCAACTCATAGACAATAAATACCCAAAGTTTCAATGTTGAAACCACATCCGAAGTGCCTGAAAATTAATTAAAAGTGCTGCTGCCCACGAATTGATGCAGCACTTCAATACCACCTCAATGAACAACGATTCTGTGTATTACTTTCACCCGAAGATGTGCGGGATAGATCTAGAAGGCCGTGATACATACTCTTTGGTTTTATAGAACACCTTTGACTCTTTTCCGCATCTAATAAACAGTAACAAAGTAGCTGCATCGTTTGTGATGAAGCATTTCTTGTTTTGCTTTGTGATACTGACAGAGGCACAATGCCACAATGGTACTTACTACAGTGATGACTCTTGGTACACTGGATTTAAATTAATTGACCTTGAAAACAAAACCCAGAATCCTAATTTGTCTCTTAATTCTCTTATATTGAAACGATGCCTAAAACCACATTTGAATTTGATACAGTTGTCAGAATTGCAACTTAGCATTAAGTTCTTGTATTTAATGATAGAAAGGTCGGGAGGATGACGGTATTAGAAAGAATGGGCTTCAAGTTAGGAAATTTTACTCAAGACATCCAGAGAAAAATATATTTACAGCGAGTCTCTGCAGCTGAAAAGAGAAGCCTTGAAGAAAAGACAACCCAGAGTAAAAGTGTGGTGCCTTCTGGAGAAGTGATATAAGGTAAACGTTAGGTTGGATTTTAAAATTGCGCTTCCTGAAAAGTTAGTTTTTTCCTCTGATTCTATGAATTCTAGATTACGAATTTCTGTAGACTTAATTGTGTAAACCTAATAAACGTTGTCTGACGAGCAAATTTTGAAATTCTGATTACAAGCTGAGATATGGGGCAAAGTGCTTGAAAATTTTTCATGAATCAAGTTTGTACTTGTGGAATTATAATTAAAAAATTATGAAAATTATCCTATTTGTCCTATTCCAGAAATCTCACCAGAGAAGCTTGCAACATATAAAGAGATGAAACAGAGAAATTTTTGTAGAAAAATCTTTAATACTTTGTGAGAAAATGGAACAGACATTATTTTTTTAATATAAAACTTAAAATTTCATTTAAAATAAGGATGAATCACCTAATACTTGCGGAAACGGAAAGTGCCATTGATGTGTGGATTTCACAGAATGGATTGGTAGTAGGGGGCCCATATTTTTAACTAACAAACAGATTGTAACATCACTTAGAAAGTGTATTTTTATGCGAACATTCAGTTTTTTTATGGAACAATGCTTGTAGATATTAAGAAACTAAAAGTAGGGTGCCTTAAAATATCAGCAGTGTGTGTTGCAGGATTATACTACAAGTCGTTTACGAGATATCGTTATCTGAAACGTTCCCACACCGACACCTGTACAATACCTGTAGTAACACACACTAAAGAACAAGTGCATAAACTTTATACGTAGATTCCAACCAGTAGCGCCACAAACGACGATCACAGGTTGTGTTCAAAATGACCACCGGCAGCAGAAATTCATGCTGTCGGTGTGGTATGGAACGACCGCTGCACACATGCTAGCATTTCAGCGGATATGTTCGAGCAGGCTGCAGTAATAAGTCGTTGCATGTCATCGGATGTGATTGGTATGTCCTGTCTACAGGCGTCAAATCCGGGTAACGGACGAGCAAAGGTACAGGGCTCCTGCGTCCAATCCATCGACTTGGTAACAATTCATGAAGACATACTGTAGTAATTCGTGCACTAAGTGCTGAACAGCCATCATGTTGGTACCAGAGATTCCTCCTAGTCTGCAGAGGAACGTTTTCTATCACCCGTGGAAGATAGTCTGTTAAAACGCTGCGATACTTGTACACGGTCAGTGTTTTGTCTATGAAATATGGGCATATAAGCTGCTGGTTCACTATCCCACACCACACGTTTACACTCCATGGGTGCTGACGGGCCGGCAGCGGTGGCCGACGGGACTGAGGCGCTCTACTCACGGTCTGCACGGCCACTACGGTCGGGGGTTCGAATCCCCCCTCGCGCATGGATATTTGTGCCGTCCTTAGGATTAGCTAGTTCATAAGTAGTTTGTAAGTTTAGGGATTGATGACCCCGTAGTTAAGTCACATAGACTATACAAACATTTGAACATTTTGATGCTGACGGTCCACCTGTCGAAGAGTGATTGTCAGCAGACGATTAGTGCATGTTTCTGCGGTTTACCTGGCCATGACTGCTAAATGTTACTTCATCAGTAAACAAGATGTATCCTGAGTATACTATTGTAAAGCTCATTTACAGAACCTAACACGATTTTCAAAATCGTTTCTATGCAGCTCTTGATGGGGAGAGATGTTATAGGGAAGGAACCTATGTCGATGGAGAATGTGTATGACGCCTGACTTATGCCACTTCCTCGTCCGATTGCGCGGGAGCTGACATGCCGATCAACTGCAACAGCAGGAAGAACATCAATTTCCCCTTCGTCTGTCGTCACATCTTTCCTTCCGTTACGTTGTGTCGGTGTTACACTACCACTTTCACGTAATTGAACGGCACACTCAAATGTTTCAAAAGACGATATCTCGTAATCGACTTGCACTAGAATCCTGCAACAAACACTGCTGATATTCTAGTGTACCCTACTTTTAATTTCATAATGTCTAGATGCATTGTTCCATTTAAAAAACTGTATGTTTGCATAACAATACACTTTCTAACAAGGGAACCTCCCATTCGTGTCCCCCTCTGATTTAGTTATAAGTGGGTGCAGCGGATAGGTCTTGAAAAATTGAACATAGATGAATTGAGAAAAAAGGAAGAAATTTTGTGGAACTTTGAAGAAGAAAAAAAAGGGGAAAAAACAAATATAAGAAATATGGCAGCCATGCGAAACATGAGTAACGTCAAGCAAGATGTAGCATAACATAATAGTACCGTGGTCATGTGGCTAGCGTGTAGCGTGAGTAGCTCCGAAGCGAAAAGTTCTTGGTTCAAACCATCGCACGGCGAAAATTATTATTATTTTTTTTTTTCATTTTCAGTAAATTATTACCTGGCCGTTCGTACGATTCGAGGTAACTGTACCGTAGTATAGGGACGCTACGTCTAGACAAACACATAACACACGTAAGTCGACTACAGTAACCGGTGGAGATAGGATTAATGTAATATGAATCATATCGTCTCGAGTATCGTGTATAATACATCAGAGGTGTTTCCCTGTGGTGGAATCGGTTGATCTATCACCTTGCGATCAAATGTTTTAAGTTTCCATTGGAGAGGCACTTCCTTCCGCGTGCTAACTGCACAGTTTTGCGATGCGGTCGAAAAACACAGACACTAAACTGAATATAGCGAACGGAGACGTCAGTAAACGGTCAGACAGATTATAATTTTACGAAAAAAAAAAAAAAAAACAAAAAAAAAAAATTTGTTCGAGGGAAAGATTGAACGAATGACATCTCGCTCTAGAGCTCGTCATGCAAGCCACAGGAACACAGCGCTACTGTGCCAAACATGTGCTCGACGTTACTTATCTTTCGCATGGACCGTTCAGTTTTTATATTGTGCTTATTTTTTTATAGTTCCCCACAACATCTTCCTGTTTTCTCAACTGATTTGTGTTCAGTGTTTCAAGACCTATCCACTGCGCCAACTTATAGCTACGTCTGAGAGGGGTGCGATGGGGAGGTTCCCTTGTAAGTAATATTACAATCTGTTTGTCGGCTAAAAATATTAGCCCCTGACTACAAATCCATTCTTTGATAACCGCAAATCAATCGCACTTCACGTTTCCGCAACATTTGCGGTGCAAATGTTAGGTGATTCATCCTGTATAATCAGAGGATTTTAAATGTAAATGTGTTACTATCACGTAAAGCGTAGTACAAAATTTCATTGCCATATTTGCGAAACTGTGGACTTGGTTCATTTTTGAAACAGTGTTTTTCATCAATGTCCCCCCTTAACCCTCGTGTGGCAGCGCCAATTATTATAACTTCAGCAGCAGCGCTACCACTGTGTATTCCAAGTGACAAACCTAGTATATCGCTACTAACTGATCGTAATGAAGAAAATAGCTTAATGTGAAGGCAGAACTATCACATTTGTTAATATCTGAATTAGTATATCAATTAACTTCAGTGTGAAAAATAGCAAATGTAACATTATTCTGAAAGTGGACAATAATCATATATAATAGACTCAGCAGTACTATCATTTCCTCTTTGGTTACTTCCCTGTAGTTCCTGTCTCTTGAGTAATTGCCGCGGTGGCGTAGCCGAGCGGTCTAAAGCGCCTCGCTGCGGAGCGCGCGGTTGCTCGCCGTGGAGGTTCGAGTCCTCCCTGGCGCATGGGTGTGTGTGTTGCCAATAGGTTAGGTTACCTAGGTTTAAGTACTTTGTAAGCGACGGACTGATGACCACGCAGTTTGGTCCGATAGATTTACAGACATGTGAACATTTTTTTCTTGAGTAATTAGTGAGAGTTTTTTCTACGTTATATGGAAATTAGTACACATAATTACCTCATCAATCATATTATCATCTATCATGAATGAGACAGCTTGCGTCTCTGACCTCACGCCCTTTGCGTTCCCTTTTGAATCGGGGAAGATGTTTTGGTATTATTTTTCAGTGTTTTGCAGTGCTGCTTGTATGGCGTTTTACTCCACAGAGTGGTACCGTCTTCAATATCAGATTCATTACGCCTTAAACCTTGTTTCGGATTGGAACTAGAATTTACATTTGAATAATAGTATCCTGTTCATGAGCTGATGCGGAACATAGAGAAAAATCACTAAGATCTTTATTACTTGTCGAAATAAGTCTATTTCCTCCTCTGTTGGGCCAATAACACGTCTACGGGACCTGAAGATTAAATTATGTAGTAGAATAACAATCATTTTCGCATTGTGTAAGGCTTAGCACGTTCGCTGCCGTTCACGCTGTGGCGCGTGCTGCGACCTAGCATCCTATTATGGGTTGTTGTAAGCTGGCATCGTCTAACAAAGCTGTATACTCTGGTAGGCACTCAGGGAAGAGTATAAGTGATATGCACACGTACGTGGTTCCAGATTTCCGCGTTTGCATTACCGGCTACGAGACACACACGCTTCTCATGATGCCATGATAGATTTATTGAATTCTTATGTAAACAAGCAAGCAAGCTTTTGATTATATTAATTTTATTTCGATTAGTTACCAGTTTATAAAAAAAATACTTCTTAGTTTTGATATTATTCATACTTATATTGCTGATGATATACAAATAAGCATATGTTTTATGAAATACGTTGTATGTACTGTTTATATTGTTCATTTGTTGTTTTCACAAAAACAGAAAAGCAAATAAAAGAAAACATATCAAGAAAACTGCAAACTAAAACCAAAATATTGAGTGGCTCAAAACTATGAAAAGATACTGTCAAAATACGATCACGCGCCAGAGCGTGAAGTGGCACCTAGCATCACCGCGCCAGAGCGTTGAACGGCAGCGAACGTGTTGAAAAGTATTAAAATGAGATTGACGGAAACTGCAGCATGGCCAATCGGGAGAAACTAGAGAACAATTTATCGAGATTTAAACTAGTATTTACAAAATAAATTAAATTTTTGAGCATTATAATGTGTAGAGGAAAAATTATACAATAAATATTTATTAGAAACGTACACAAATTAATTTGCAACGAAAACTAGACATGACACAAAACAGTTCAAATCTACTTACATGACATGCAGCGCGGTACAAATCTGGTACCAGTGATGCCACTCCCTAACAAAACTTATTTTTGGTGGACACAGCCGTGCACTAGAAACTCAGAACCTACACTGACATCATTGTTAACCCTTTCACTCCGGCACCGTGATTGTTGCGCCGTGCCCGCTGTACGGCGCATTTTCCGCACTCCCCACGGCGCTACTCTGTCCTGCTTTCACACTCTCAGTGTTATCGCAATTATTGGGCTTTATACTATATATTTATTAGGGAAAATTCATTTGGAATAGAAACAGTTTTCTTCCTTCTTTCAGATAATTCGCGTAATTTTTTCGTAAATTCTACAAGATCCAAGTTTTGGATTCAGCTCTTGTGGGATATGGACGTTATTATTATAAACGCATATTTCGCTTGCTAAATAATGTTGTTGTTGTTACGGTCTTCAGTCCGGAGACTGGTTTGATGCAGCTCTCCACCCTACTCTATCCTGAGCAAGCCTTTTCATCTCCTCATAAGAACGGCAGCCCACATCCACTTGAATCTGCTTACTATACGCGTCTCTTGGCCTCCCTCTGCGATTTTTACCCCACACACTTCCCTCCAATTCTAAATTTACGATTCCTCTACGTCTAAGAATGTGTCCTACCAAGCGATCCCTTCTTTTACTCAGGGTATGCCAAAAATTCCTCTTCTCACCAATTCTGTTCAGTACCACTTCATTAGTTATGTGATCTACCCACCTAATCTTCAGCATTCTTGTGTAGCACCTCATTTCAAAAGCCTCTATTCTCTTCCTGTCCGCACTGCTTATCGTCCATGTTTCACTCCCGTACAAGGCAATACTCCACACAAATGCCTTCAGAAAAGACTTCCTTACCCTTACATTAATATTCGATGTAAGCAAATTTCTCATTTTCAAAAATGCTTTTCTTCCCATTGCCATTCTGCATTTTATATCCTCTGTACTGCGACCATCGCATGTTATTTTACTACACAAGTAACAAAACTCATCTACCAACTTCATTGTTTCGTTACCTAATCTAATTCCTTCAGCATCGCCTGATTTTCTAAGACCGCATTCCATTATTTTTGTTTTGCTCATGTTAATGTTCATTTTATACGCTCTCTTCAACAAACTGTCCATTCCATTCAACTGCTCTTCCAGGTCCTTTGCTGTCGCTGACAGAATTACAATGTCATCAGCAAAACGCAATGTTTTTATTTCTTCCCCCTGAACTTTAATCCCTATTCCAAATTTTTCCTTGCTTTCCTTCACCGCCTGCTGGATGTACAAATTGAATAACATCGGAGAAAGGTATAACCCTGTCTTACTCCCTTCCCAACTGATGCTTCCCTTTCATGCCCTTCGAGTCTAATAACTGCGGTCTGGCTTTTGTACAAGTTGTAAATAACTCTCCTTTCCCTGTATTTTACCCCTGCTGACTTCAGAATTTGAAAGAGTGTATTCCAGTCAACATTGTCAAACGCTTTCTCCAAATATACAAATGCTAAAAATGTAGGTTTTCCTTTCCTTAATCTATCTTGTAACATAAGATGTAAAGTGAGTATTGCCTTCCGGGTTCCTACGTTCCTCCTGAATCCAAACTGATCTTCCCCGAGGTCAGCTTCTATCAGCTTTTCCATTCTCCTGCAGATAATTCGTGTTAAAATGTTGCAACCATGACTTATCAAACTGATGGTTCTGTAATTTTCACACCTGTCTGCGCCTGCTTTCTTTGGAATGGGGATTATTACATTTTTCTTAAAGTCTGAGGGCATGTATATCCTACACACCAGTTGCCGGCCGCGGTGGCCGAGGTGACTAAGGCGCTCCAGTCACGGTCAGCACGGCCACTACGGTCGGGGGTTCGAATCCCCCCTCGGGCATGGATATTTGTGCCGTCCTAGTTTGTAAGTAGTTCATAAGTAGTTTGTAAGCTTAGGGACTGATGACCCCGTAGTTAAGTCCCATAAGATTTACAAACATTTGAACATTTTCTACACACCAGTTCAAATAGTGTTGTCATGGCTGGCTCTCCCAGAGACTTTAGTAGCTCTGAGGGTATGTCATCTACTCCTGGGGGCTTGTTCCGACCTAGGTCTTTCAGGGCTCTGTCAAATTCATGTCTCAGTATAGTATCTCCTATTTCATCTTGATCTACTTCCTCTTCCCTTTCTATAACATCGTCTCTAAGTTCATTTCCTTCGTAGAGCTGCTCTATGTACTCTTTCCACCTTTCAACTTTCCCTTCTTTGCTGAGAACTGGTTTCCCATCTGAGTTCTTGATATTCGTAGACTTGCTTTTCTTGTCCGCAAATGTCTCTTTTATTTTCCTGTAGGCGGTATCTACTTTTCCCCTTCTTATACATTCTTCTACAGATCTGCATTTGGCTTCTAGCCACTCCTACTTAGCCATTTTGCACTTCCTATCAATCTCATTTCTTAGTCACCTGTACTCCATTTTGCCTGTTTCATTTACTGCATTTTTATAGTTTCTCCTTTCATCAATTTAGTATTTCCTGTGTTATCCGAGGATTTTTTGTAAGTCTTGCCTTTCTACCTATTTTGTCCTCTGCTGCCTTCACTATTTCATCTCTCACTGCTACCCATTCCTCCTCTACTGTTTTATTTCCCCCTGTTTCTGTCAATTGTTGCCTAAATCTCCCTCTGAAATTCACCAGAACTTCACGTTCCTTCAATTTATCTAGGTCCCATCTCCTTATTTTCCTACCTTTCTGTAGTTTTTTCAGTTTCTGCCTACAGTTCATGACTAACAAGTTATGGTCAGAGTCTATATCTGCCCCTGGGTATGTCTTGCAGTTTATAACCTGGTTCCGGAATCTTTGTTTTACCATTATAAAATCTATCTGATTTCTTCCGGTGTCTCCTGGTCTCTTCCAAGTATACAACCTTCTTTTGTGATTCTTAAACCACGTGTTTGTTACAATTAAATCCTGTTCCGTGCAAAATTCTACCAGGCGACTTCCTCTTTCATTCCTTCTGCCCAGTCCATATTCACCTACTATTTTTCTTCTCCTCCTTTTTCTACTACCGAATTCCAATCTCCCAACACAATTAAGTTTTCCTCTGCCTTAATATTTATTTAAATTGCTTTACGTTACATTTCAGTAGCATTACATTACGATGTATGACGCGAGGCGGAACTACTACAGCAGTCCACCGGCTGGGCGGCACAGGCAGCACTCGACTGCTGCAGCAGTCCACCGGCTGTGGAGCACATTCGCTCCCGACTTCTGCAGAAGTTCACCGTAGCGAAAGGGTTAAAGCTTAATTGAAGAATAGCTAAAGCGGAAATACGGCATCTCCATTATAGCGACAGCAGTGAGCATTTAAAGAAAAGTGGTAACAAATTTCCACCAGCGCTGCCGCACGAGGTTTAAATATACCGCTCTGCAGCCGCCACCTCAGAGTATTTAGATAGGGTGCGCTGTGTGCACTGTCGGCGTGAGCGGCGTTACCTGAGTATGGAGACGAGTGTGAAGGGCATGCAGACGAGGCAGAGCGAGAAGTCTGAGGCGGTGAGGTTGGCGATGTAGAGGTTGCGCGGCGTGCGCATGGCGGCGCGCCTGGCCACCACGAAGGCGACGGCGCCGTTGGCGGCCAGCCCGAGCGCCGCCAGCAGGCAGTAGGCCGCGATCAGCGCCGCCTCCGCGCCGGGGCCCACGTTGCGCGCCTGCCGCGACTGCCGCAGCACCGCCATCATCTGAAGACACAGCAGCCCGGGAGGGCGCGTCAGCACACTGCACGTGACAACACTGTACGGCCACCAGCGGCTGTCAGCGCCCGTAAACAGGTGCGGTTCATCCCGCAGCTGAAGACAACGCCGTACATCCGTCAGCTAACACATCACCATACATACATCTACATCTACATGGAATACTCTGCAAATCACATTTAAGTGCTTGGCAGAGGGTTCATCGAACCACCATTATACTATTTATCTCCCATTCCATTCTCGAATAGCGCGCAGGAGGAAGGAAAACTTCAATCTTTCCGTTCGAGCTCTGATTTCTCGTATTTTATTCTAATAATCATTTGTACCTATGTAAGTTGGAGTCAACAATATATTTTCGCATTTGGAGGAGAATGTTGGCGATTGGAGTTTTGTAAGTAGCCCACACCGCAGCGACAAGCGCCGTTGTAGTAATGATTCCCATCCCAGATCCTGTATCATTTCAGTGACGTTGTCTCCCCTGTATCGTGACAATACGAGACGAGCTGCCCTTCTTTGGACTCTTTCGATGTCCTCCGTCAAACCCACCTGATAAGGATCCCACACTGGGCTGCATACTCCAAAAATGGACGGACAAGCGCAGTGTATGCAGTTTCTTTAGTAGTTCTGTTGCATCTTTTAAGAGTTCTGCCAATAAAACGCAGACACTGGTTCGCCTTTCCCACGATGTTATCTACGTGTTCTTTCCAGTTTAGGTCTGAAGTAATAGTAATTCCTAGGTATTTTGTGGAGTTTACGGCCTTCACTTTTGATTCATTTATCTGGTAAACAAAGTTTAACGGATTTCTTTTCGTACTCATGTGGACGACTTAACAATTGCCAATTTTTACACCATACTGATATTCAGATCGTTCTGCAGTTGGTTTTGATCTACAGATGATTTTACTAGACAGTAAATGACGGTGTCATCTGCAAACAACCTAAAAGAGCTACTTAGATTTTCCCTTAAATCGTTCATGTAAATAAGGAACAGCAGAAGACCAATAACACTACCCTGTGAAACGCCCGATATCACCTCTGTTTAAGTGATGCCTTACCATCGATTACTACGAACTGTGACAGGAAATCCCCTATCCAATTGCAAATTTGATTAAAAGCCGTTTGTGAGGTACGGTGTCTAAAGCCTTCTGGAAATCAAGAATTACGGAATCGATTTTCGAACCCTTGTCGATACCACCCATCACTTCGTGTGAATAAGGAGCTAGTTGTGTTTCGCATGAACAATATTTTCTAAATCCGCGTTGACCTTGGGTCCTGAAAACAATACCTTACACCCATCACATAAGAAAAATCGGATATATTGAGATCCTAAAAACACCACAATACATATGTAACCATACATCCATTACCTGACAAAAATATGATATATCAATCTCCTAAGTACACCACAATACATATGTAAACTGGAAACAATACTGTACACCCATCATCTGAGAAAAATCTGATCTGTCAATCTCCTAAAAACACCACTATACGTATGTAACCAGACAACATTACCGTACATCATACAGCTAAAAACATCAACATACATACATCACCTGAAACAGTACTGTACATCCATCACCTGAAAAAATCTAATATCGATCTCCTAAAAACGCCACAATACATTTGTAACCTGGAAACAATACCGTACATCCACAACCTGAGAAAAATCTGATATATCGAGCTCCTAAAAACACCACAATACGTATGTAACCTGGAAATAATGCAGTGTATTCACTGCCTGAGTAAAATCTGATATATCGATCTCCTAAAACCATCACTGAAGAGTGTTATAGTACTTTATTTATTTTTCCGTGGCTCTTGTCAGGACATTCCACTCAGTAGGCTGGGTTCAATTGACTCAAGGGAAGAGGATTGTGAATAAGACAGGAGTCCAAATTAAATACCTTTATTTAACTTCTAACTTTACAAAGTCCGTGTCCCTGAAGAAGACTGGTTACCGTATTAAATTTCACATATTCAATTATCACTTGACAGACTACAGCTTCTCTGCTTTTAAAGAATGTTACCAATGGAACAGCTTTACTTGGGTGTGAATCTTGCATGACGTTGGTTGGACACGCGCGGCGCTACCAGTGGCGGTGAGTGCTGATTCAGGTGCTGAGGCGGCCACTCCACTCGGGCCTGGGCGTCGGCTGCAGAAGCGTGGGTTATTCAGAACGCGAGGGGGCGTTATACAGGCCGGTCGCGCTGCTCCCCGCCGCGTTGCGTTACTGTATCGTACCTCGGCGTGATGTTTCGTCGACGACAGCACTTCCGCTGCCGTGGAGCCGAGAAGATGTACTCCTGTTCTCTTCGGACCAGGTAAGTGGCTTCTCTCTGCCGCGGTGGAGTAGCCGAGCGGTCTAAAGCGTCTCGCTGCGGAGCGCGCGGTTGCCATGGAGGTTCGAGTTCTCCCTGGGGCATGCGTTGTCCTTAGGTTGGTTTCCCTAGGTTTAAGTAGTTTGTAAGCTACGGACTGATGACTACGCAGTTCGGTCCGATAGATTTACAAACATTTGAACTTTTTATTTTATTTTATTTTATTTATTTATTTATTTTTTTTTATATATTTTTTATTTTTATTTATTTATTTATTTATTTATTTATTTATTTTTTTTTTTTTTGCTTCTCTGTTGGCTGATCGCTTTGTGGTTATTCTCGCCGTCCATGGCCTTCTTCTGCGTTGCTCTCCGCAGTTCCCAAAGCTGCCGATTCTAGAGCCAGACGGCCTGCTGCTGCTTGCTGCATTGCTGCATTACGATGGCCGTTGCTGCTAGGAAGTACGCTGCTAGGAAGTTTACAAGTACGTGCTAGTAAGGCACCGGCCGCGGTGGCTGAGGGGACAGAAGCGTTACAGTCACGGTCTGCACGGCCATTACGGTCGAGGGTTCGAATCCCCCCTCGTTCTTAGGATTGGCTAGTTCATAATTAGTTTAGGGACTGATGACCCCGTAGTTAAGTCCCATAATCTATACAAACATTTGAACATTTTTGAGTTAGTCGGTCTGCTTCCGATAAACTCGTCCTGGTTCATGTGGTTTGACGTAAATGGCTAAATGCGTCGGCGGCCAGCTTTCGTGTAACCGCGCCTGCTCTGTTTACCGCTGGTTGCAAAACACTTGCCCGTTGCCTGTGTTGCCTGTCCACTAGCAAAATCACTTCAATACTTCCAATAATTTACTTTTACCTATTTCTCCCCTAGAACACAATACATATAGAACCTGGAAACAATGCAGTGCATCCACCATCTCAGAAGACCACACACACTGCATCCATCACCTAAAGACAAGTCAGTAAATTCATCACCTGAAACCATTACAGTACATATGTCGCCTGAAAACAATACGTTGGTCCACAGGGCACATGTCATATCAGAATCGGACAGCCTGTCTGATGAGTTTCGCCACCTCCGAAGACCGAATAGGAATGGTCATCTAGCCATATGTCGGCGGTGTTTCTTCAAAAAATAGGAAGATTACTGAAGAAACAGAATGTTAAATTCGTCTTCCGCCTGTAAACTAAACTAAGAGCTCTTCTAGGATCTGTAAAGGACGATCTTGGTTTGAGAAGGAAGATTTTAACACTCTCACACTATGAATCCTTACCATTTCCCGGCGTAATGAATGTTCATACAACTTTCGGGTATGCTGCCGGGTGACGTCGTCGACAACCGCCGATACTTCGGCAGGAAGACACCCTGCCATTCTCAAGGCACAACTGCACTCAAGGAAGCAATGTGCAAGCGTTGATTAACAGTCACTATCGATATTTCTGATGTTTGATCATCTTTGGTTGTGTTGACTCTGCAGTGACTTGCACTGTGTGTGTTATCTTCCTTGTTTACCCTTTGCAAACCGAGGTATTAAATACGCTTGCACATTGCTTCCTTGAGTGCAGTTGTGCCTTGAGAATGGCAGGGTGTCCTCCTGCCGAAATATCGGCGGCTGTCGTCGACGTCACCCGGCTTGATACTCTTAAGGTGTTTGAATACTCTCATAATAGTTCTCTATGGAGTATAATTCCAAGATATTACAGTGATGCGAATTGTCACATAGGGCCGCAACAAAGATGATCTCCGAAAACCACGCCGACGTAGCACCGCCAGCATCGCCTCTGAAGACGTTCAACGGAGCTCTGGCCGAAACTTTAAGGGCAGAAATTTTGCATGGACCACGGCCACACAAACCGTAAGAATCAAGAGCAATTATGACAACTGGCCGTGAAAGCCTTCATTGTACAGACAGCAGTTGTTTTCTAGGGATTACTGTACTGTTGTTTGGTGTGTTGCATATCTCGAATATGCTGGCCACTGTTCTGTCGGTTCATTGAAAGTTTGGTAAGTGATGATGTTAGCTCACTTACAAGGGACACTTTTGACTTGGAATGCTCGGAACCGCACGGAGCCATGTGCAGAATAACAAGCAGTCTTAAACAAAACGGTGGATTACGTGTTTTTAAATGAAAAGACCCTATTGTTGTGTGATTCGTGACCGGGTGAATTTTGTTTTCCAAACAAAGATGTTACGCTGAAGCACTTGCCACCGAAAGCCACAAACTATTGCCAACCGCTTGATATTTACTTCGTTCAGCTATATAAACTATACATCAGAAAAATTACTGATTTTGTAAGCCTACAAGGTGCCAAAATACAAGTGAAGGTACATGATCGTTATTTCATCGTGAACCTTCACACTGTGATTTACAATCAATTTGCTGCACCTACGTATAAGCCTAGGTTGCAATACTTGAAAGACAGAGTATGACACTGACATAAAACAATCTTTATTCGAAAATTTAATTAGTGTGGCTTTTGATATCGGACTGCGTGAATGCCGAAGTGCTTTGGAATCTGATAACGTGGCTTTAGTGAGGTGTGCACTCTCCCAATTTGTTTTAACCACTTCATCGAAATCCCGCATCTGCACTTTCAGGAGTAATAGAAGCATTTTCATGTGTGTGTGTGTGTGTGTGTGTGTGTGTGTGTGTGTGTGTGTGTGTACTGTTGTATATGAGTGTTTTGCGCTATTATAAGTACTTTAAGCAGAGAGGCTTTGGTGCTGCTAATAGAATGTGTAATGACACTCTTAAGCCATTACTTACAAATAATTTTCTACCTACGGTATAGATGTTACTTTGTTTCTCTCTGTTAAAATGTTAGTTGAGGTACTGTGCAACATTTTGCAAGGAAATTGCTTCTAAGTCAAAAGTGTTCCTTGTTAGTTGAACACAGATCACAACAACCTTGCAAATACATTGCTGCATGTCTAAAATTCACAGAGTGAGTCTGTTAAGATTAATAGTGCGAAATTCTAAACTGCGATGCTACTTCGTGGCGAATTGTGGCCTTACGATTCTTGAAGTTGTATCGACAGTCATCCTGACAACAAATGTAACAGTATGTGTCTAATAGTCGTCGAAAACTAGCCGTGGAAAAGTGAGGCAATGTAAATTTCTGTGTTTAGTTTGTCAGATCTTCCTGAGAAACGTTTCGTGTGACTGTTTAAGTCCTTGAAATGTTTTACTGTGGTATTCTGTATTTCGTGATGCCATCGAAATCACTTCAGCATATAATGGACCTACATAAAGATCGACAATGAGACAGTATACCTTTGTTTGTTTCCTTCCAGTACTTGCTTAGTCTACTTGCTCGTTTGTCGAGAGCAAGTGATTTTCCTTTTTTCAATAAATGTTTTGTGTACACATTTCAAACGATGGTTAACCGCACATAAAGCCAAAGTACTTCAGACCAAAGCGTGAATTACTTTTTTTATTTTCTTATTGCTGATCGTCACAAATGAGCACTACCATAGCAATAAAATGTCGTCCTATTGGAGTTTCTGAACTACACATCGACGAGGTCAGAAATATCAAAAACTATTATGCAGAATCATGAATCAGTACAACATTGTCCTTAAAGGAGCAGCTATCTTTGATGAATTTGGCACGAAATAGCAGTCAAGATAGCATAAACGTTTCATTGTTTAAGCAGTTTCAACCTATGTATAGGTCATCGTCAGAAATTTATGGCCCATCTCATTGGTAATGTGGTTACTTGGCTGATCAGATGTTGGCAGGTCGATTTTTATTGCACTTACATTAGTGCCGCGAACTTTTGCGTAACGAAGTAGCCGCAGCACCGACAAGCTGCGCCATACGCTTCTGAGATTGACCTATACATAGATTACAACCGGCTAAAACAAGAAACGTTTCTGCTATCTTGATTGCTATATTATCAAGTATCGTGCACGGAAGTTTGGAAGAAGGTATGCAATTGAGTCGATTCTGTAGTACGCCTTGTAAGGCGATCAAAAGATCGCTTAGTCCAAATCAGCAAGAACTTTTTAAAGGCAGCCAAAACTAATACTACTTTCACGTTATCGACTGTGAATAACGATGACACATGGTTTTTGCAATATGAGCTCCTTACAAAAGGGGCGACTGCGGCTTAGTTGAGCTCCATAAGACGAAACAGAAGAAAACTGCTACGGAAAAAAGTTTTGTGACAGTGCTACCTATTTCCTGCGGAACATTCAGGCGTATTTACCATAAGGGAAAACCGTTAATAGCAAGTATTATCTCGGCGATGTCCATCTTTTTTAGCGAGAATTCGTCGAATGTGGCCCAGATACCGATAAGCAGTGTTCAGGTCACTGTTTCAACACCCTTGTCGAAGAAGTAAGGATCAAGCGCCAGTTTTTCCCAGAAAACGGATCACAGTCCTTGATCACCCGCCATTTTCGCTGGATGTAGCTCTGTCCGACAGTTATGAACACAAAGTAATTCTGTAAACATAATCTATTTTTACAGCCACGATCGTGACAGAACGAAGGCACGTGCTGCATATTGTGTTTTCATGCATAATAGTGTCTGGTTTATCAGTAATGATTCTGAGCATTGGGTAAGGTGGTTCCAATTCGATATAGGTACTATTCCTATTAAGGTTTCGCGCCATTTGTCAGTCTCGCAGTGTTGGTAGCACTTGACTTTGTGTGGCGTTGTAGTGTAGCAGGTTTCTACAACTCCGATGGTTTTTTTTTTTTTTTTTTTTTTTTTTTTTTTTTTTTTTTTTTTTTTTTTTTTTCAAGAATACACCACTTTGTGCTACGGAGATATACATTTCTTCCTGTTAAGAGGTAACTGACGCTATTTAGTCTAACGCGCTCTTATAAATTAAGTAGCTAAGGGTGACTGTATTCGCTGCCAAAAATGCAAGTTTTGGTAACACGAAGTACGCGCTGGTGCCAGAGAGAAAAAGTGTATTTTATGTGGAGGATGCCAGTGATCAAAATTGTACCAGGAAGTGATCACAGTTGTACCTAGTGTGGCGCATTTTCGATTGATTTTTCTCAATTCTGTAACTTTTTTTTGTGTTTATACCAATATTTGTAATTGAAGGATTTGGTGCAAGAAGGAGGCGGCTCCACTTCTCCCAGTTTGTGGCAAATTGATAAAAACATTTTAAAAAATGTTCAAATGTTTGTTAAGCTTAAGGGACTTAACTACGGGGTCATCAGTCCCTAAACTTACAAACTACTTATGAACTACCTACAACTAAGGACGGCAGAAATATCCATGCCCGAGGGGGGATTCGAACCCCCGACCGTAGTGGCCGTGCAGACCGTGACTAAAGCGACTCAGTCCCCTCGGCCACCGCGGCCGGCCAAACATTTTAAAAATTCAGTTTTCACCGAAAGGAAGAAAATTGTCAGCTTTGTTTTAGGCTATGGGATAATACTATTGACGAGAATTCAAATAAATGCATGCACTCAGGTAGGTAGCTGCCTCCTTCTTGGTCTAATCTCAATTAAAAATTGTTTGTAGGGCCATTTTCTTCATAATTAACCATATTTCAGTTTAACAACATTTATTAATAAAGAAAGTACTACATTATTGGCATAATACATTAAGTCTACAGTTCTTCTTCAGTCTTCTAGCTCGCCTTCAGTCTCCTCAGGATCGTTGGAGGCATCAAACTGGTCGTAAAACCACGTTTAGTTTTGCCCAAGATACTTTCTGACGAGCTCTTTGACGTCTTTAAACTTTTGGCCATCAAGCGGGAGGAGACCATCATAAGTTTGATGAAGGTGATCCGTTGTTATGAGCCTCTCAGAAACGAATTTGCGAAATTTTGCGCATTATCGAAGACAGTCATCGAAGACTATCATCCCTACGGTCGCACTGCGTTGAAAATCCCTTTACCGTTGTATGGCTGTTCGCAGAGGAATATTTTGTATTTAGTAATTAAATATTTTCCTCTTTTCTTTTTTGACAATGATAAGTAAGGATTCTTTACAAAAAAAAAAAAAAAAAAAAAAAAAAAAAAAAAAAAAAAAAAAATATCTTCGACGTCTCAACAAAGTTGAAAATAAATCTGTGGTCCACTTCAGTGACATGAAATTTCGGGCTGGTTCTTCTGACAATGCGAACATAGTCCACTGTCTGCTGAACGATACGTAACACAGCCTCCTACCTGCTATTGTTTGGGGTGAGCTCCCGGAACTGCCTCTGTTTTCACGCAAACTCGGAGCATAGGCAGCTCCATCTGTTGGATTTTTCTGAAACTAGTGGGTGGAGCTGCATTTTCTTTCCCCAAACGAAGGGCTTATTTTTATGTGATAGAATGTTCAACTCAATAGAATCAAAATGTGGAGCTGCCCACTTTTTGCGCCAAGCCACTCGTCTAACATTTGTACTACATATGCATTAAACATCCAAGAACAACTGCCACAGTTAAAAAATTCAAATGTTTGTTAAGCTTATGGGACTTAACTACGGGGTCATCAGTCCCTAAACTTACAAACTACTTATGAACTACTTACGAAATAGGACGGCACAAATACCCATGCCCGAGGGGGGATTCGAACCCCCGACCGTAGTGGCCGTGCAGACCGTGACTGGAGCGCCTCAGTACCATCGGCCACCGCGGCCGGCTGCCACAGTTAAAATTATTTCTTTTCTCAATATATTTCAGTTACAATAACAGTTCTCCGAACTGATCGCAGTTGTACCACTGTGCCACCTTACTCTAGTGCTGTTGCAACTGTTAAATACCTTTCATTGCCGGAAAGGTAGCTGTGCACAGTCCCTAAGGGATCCCAATCAGTGGCTTCACCTAGAATGATGGATAAGGCGCAAGCACTGAACGGAAGCCCCACGAGCTGCTGCCCTTCCCCGCAGCTCGCCTCTCAAGTGGCTTCACTTCCCTCGGTGGTTGGATCATTCACCCGCGTCCAGGCGAGAGAGCGCACTCTGAGTGGCTGTACCGCGGAGATAGGGTGGCCCTTTACGTCATAATGCAGGTTGAGGCTCAGCGGAGAGTAAAGAGAGCGCTTGGCGCAGGCGCTCTCTGAGGTCAATGAGGGAGGCAGCACCGCACAGTGGGGTCAGCCCAGGCTCTGTCTTACCGGGCAGCTGGTGGTCTGCCGCCATATGTCAAGCCAGTCGACCTCAGCCACGTCAAGACACGCGTATCGGCCACACGTTTCCAGGGGATTGAAAGTCGCGCTTTCCTTGCATGCGTCCAGATTCCGTGCAGGTGAGCTATCATCTTGTTGGATACACTGACCGATAGCGGTGTACCGTAAAGGTTCGACCGCACTGAGCGGAACTGCACTATAGCTGAGCGACGCAGCACGACGCAACTCTGTGTGGTGTACTGCATCTGAACTGAAGAGGCGCGACAGTACGCGGAACATTTTGTATGTCAGTCACTGGATAACGTCCGAATATAATGGACGGTAAGATTACCTGACAAGGTCGGGTTTGGAGGCGATCTGATCGTTATCTAGTTTTCAAAATGAAATGCCAAGATCACACTTAATAATTTATTCAATGACGACCGTTTTCGGTGAGCTGTGTCACCATCATCTGGTCACATATATATTACAAGCTGGTCATCTTGTTTAAAAATTTGTGTATAAAATAACATGACCAACATTGTACTTAGTCACTATATAAAAATACACAAGTAAAAAACATGACAGCTAACAAAATACTGACAGCTTGTAATATACAGGGTGTCCCAGCTATCTTGTCCACCCAAAATATCTCTGGAACAATAACAGCTATTGGAAAACGACTTTCACCGGTATCAATGTACGGCTGGGGCCCATGAATGTACATATTTGAAACATTCTAAAACGAAAGCAAATGTGTTTTTAACACAAACTTATGTTTTTTTTTTTTTTTTTTTTTTTTTTTTTTTTTTTTTTTTTTTTTTTTTCTTAATGGACACCCTATATTTTTTCTTCAGCAATGCATAGCATGATAAATCACATAAACAATGGCGTTGATAGCATCGCAATATTCCAATTACATCCCGAGATATTGCGACGCGAATTTGACGCTTAAAATACGCGAAACCGCGCGGCTAGCGCCCGTCATGAGCAGCATGGGGTTCTCGCCTGAGCCTCAGGACGTGCGCTAGCCGCGCGTTTCGCATATTTCAAGCGTCAACTTCGCGTCGCAATATCTCGGGATGTAATTGGAATATTGCGATGCTATCAACGCCATTGTTTATGTGATTTATCATGCTATGCATTGCTGAAGAAAAAATATAGGGTGTCCATCAAAAAAAAAAAAAAAAAAAAAAAAAAGTTTGTGTTAAAAAACTCATTTGCTTTCGTTTTAGAATGTTTCCAAATATGTACATTCATGGGCCCCAGCCGTACATTGATACCGGTGAAAGTAGTTTTCCAATAGCTGTTATTGTTCCAGAGATATTTTGGGTGGACAAGATAGCTGGGGCACGCTGCATATGTGACTAGATGATGGTGACACAGTTCACCGAAAACGGTCGTCATTGAAGAAATTATTAATGTGCGATCTTGTCATTTCATTTTGAAAACTATGTAACGGTGGACGATAGTGACATGGATGTAGTAATAAAGTCTTTGTTATTGTAGAAAGAAAAAGGCTGAAGCAAAATCAAGCAACAAAAAGGCGAAGAACATGGCTACATAATATTTCGAATTCGCGATATGAAGACGGGAAACATCACACACTTTTGCCGCGGCTTAAAAAGGCTCCAAAGAGAATTAATATGTACTTTAGAATGTCTCAACATAAATTCATGTTGTTAGTATAAACTATGGAATCACATTCACAAAATAAAATAAAACAAACATGAAAAAAAATTATAGTTACTTGTACGTTATGTTTGATCGAAGATACATATCTTGCACTAACACAGAAATTAATATGAAGTTCACTCCCAATTCCTTGGCAATTTTCTTTTCAAGTGTAGCATTTTCTTGTACTATTTATTATAAAGTTCATTTTGAACGTGACATAACTCCTACACATACAATTAACTTTTCCTCGTCCAGTGCCATTGTCGTAAACAAACTTTCGTCTTACTCGCAACAGAGTTACGATGGGAATGGTGCGCAGCGTCGTGGCGCTTACCATACCTCACCAGCGGCAGCGGAACTGCGCGACAGAGTAGTCCAAAGTTGGCGCGCAGCGCAGCCCCACTGCCGCCTAGTGCGTGGCGTACTGCCCCATTGCATTTTACGCAAAAAATATTCGGCCGCGTCGTGCCGCGCCGCTCCGCTGCAGTGAAGTTCCGTTCAGTGCGGTCGTACTTTAAGCCGCCGGCATACGGAGCGTATATCTCAACGAGTGTAGCCAACGTGGCGAGTTTCTGACCTCACAACGTGCGAACCGCACTTTGAAGAGGCTTTCCCAGCGTGAGGGGCAATATCAAACATGTCAGAAATTCTCAACGAGCGTCTGAACGATCACCAATAAGGTGGAAGAACGCTTCCAACGTCACCACATGGCTGTCCGGGAAGGTGGGCGGCAGCTATTTTCGGTAGAGACGAAGACGCCATGTTGGCCGTCGTATTTCCTGTTTTTTTATGTATATAGCTTAGGTCTTATGAATGTATGACGTTTAAAAGTAAAAGTAACTGAGTAAATTGAGAGTCTCTCGGAAACCGGCACTAAGGTATTATTTGCTGTAATAAATAACGTCTTATATGTGGTTAAAAAGTTCCCTATTACAAGTAATCTGCCGTTTCAAGGCAAGGCGGACTGAAGATCTATCAACACGAATAGTTCTTTGTATCATTTGTTATAATCACATGTCAACAACCGCCCAGTAGCATATACGACACGGCTGTTAATCTATGTGAGGATACATTCAGATGTTCAAATGTTTGTATAGCTTATGGGACTTAACTACGGGGTCATCAGTCCCTAAACCTACAAACTACTTATGAACTAATACTAAGGATGGCACAAATATCCACGCCCCAGGGGGGATTCAAACCCCCGACCGTAGTGGCCGTGCAGACGGTGACTGGAGTGCCTCAGTCCCCTCGGCCACCGCGGCCGGCGAGGATACATTCGTGATGTATGTCGTTGTAGTGTAGGGGGTAAGTCCTGGGTTGGGGAGTTACAACAGCTAGCAGTGTTCGTCCAAGGCTCCACATAAGCAAATACTTTTTTTCTTCTTTTATTCGGTTTTTGTGATAGACTCAAAGACTTTTCCTATATATTTCTTAGAAGTATACTGCATAATATTCGATGCTATGTAAAATAGGTGCTCACCCTATGAGGAGTAAGTTTGTTGGATTCGTTTTATGACCAAGATAGCTTGCACTTCACTTAGACTAAAATACGAACTTATTGTTTCACGTATTCCAGTTTACAAGTTCTTAACATTCTTCTACTGAATACTAACAATGACCGTGGAAGCGAGACTGTTGCAATAAGCTTTGTGTTGTGAAGGCCTATTATAATTTTATATAGCACAATTTGTCATGAAACTTTTATAATTCGCTTCTGTTAATGACATAACATGCAAGTTTCATAAGAGTCTTATGTTCATAGGTATTTTGTTGTTACTTATTTAGATCTATCACAGAACATAACGAACATAAGCACAAGCACGGAATAAGCGGTACAATAGAGGTAAAGCAGGAATTCCACTCTTTTGATTTGGTAACAGTGTGATTCCAGCAACTGATACCTGCCCCTCGGGCATGGATATTTGTGCCGTCCTTAGTGTTAGCTAGTTCTTAAGTAGTTTGTAAGCTTAGGGACTGATGACCCCGTAGTTAAGTCCCATAAGCTATACAAACATTTGAACATTTGATTTGAGCAACTGATACCACCGACAACTGTCGCTGGAGCGCGCTGCGATAGCGTGAAGCTCGTTGAGGCACACGCCTCGTATGCACAAGCCGCGCCGCCTCCGAGCGTTCAGCCGCACGGTGGACTCGCCACGTTGACCATACACGTTCAGACACACGCTCCGTGTGGCGATGGCTTTAGGTCGTACTATCGTTAAACAAGTTTGTCTCACTTCACGACTTCCAACTATTCCAAAGTAAACATTTCCATGCAAAGGCCCAAACAATAGCCTACTGCCAAGAGCAATACGTAATTACCTTTCCGATGGGTTTGTGATAATTTGAACTAACTTATCTACGAGGGTCTACCACGAAGTATGTTTCCTTTCTATTTCTATCCGCGACAGCGCGACGATCGCAGTTCAGAGCATACGCGACAGTTACTCTCAAGGAGAAGATATGTACGCTATTTTCAGATCGCTGCTGCCGACGTGTTTTGTAGTGCTTCTTACTAATGTCAGCCGTAACTGAAAATGCCACCGAGTACGAAATCAAATCTGTGATTCGTTTTATACCTGCAAAGACAGCTAAACCAAAAGCAGGAACAGCGTCCACAGAAATTATTAACTGAAGAAAACTACCAAATACAGAAAGCCATGGTTGAATGAAAACAAATAATAAATGAATACACAGCTTAGTGCAACTATATTCACTGCACTCATAGAACTAGCAGAAAACGCCAATCTGTAGCGCACACATACACACCCACACACACAGAATCAAAATTATATCCTCCCACCCTGAACACAGGCAACTGTCAACTCCACCCACCAAATTGCCAAGACTCATACCTCGCAAAACACAGTCAGCTGTCTACTCCATCCGCCATCTTGTTTTTAACAGTGACAGTGAACACTAAAATTCTCCTATTGTGCTTCTCTACTCCACCGATGAAGACACCAACAAATGTCTGTTGAACATACTTACACACACACCCACGCACGCACGCACACATACTTACACACACAGATGCCATTCACATAAAGTAGTAGACCCAACCTTAAAAAAAGCACAAGAAAGCAGATCAAATATTTCAATAACAAACAGTTTTATATATAAGTACCATATGGTTGCAGATGACAAATTATAAGCAAGGACCTAATGGGATGATGTCGGAAAATGCTATGAGTCATTTAGTGATTAGAATATCGGTCAGACTGTTCAATGAAGAACGTGATCAACAGCACGATGAAGAACGAAGTGCACGCCTGTCTGTGATTACTGATGAACTGGTTCACACAACGGAAGAGAAGATTAAGCACAACCGTAAGTTTTCACTTAATAATGTTGCCACGGAAGTTCCGCAAATTTCATAATCACTAATTCTTGAAACTGTTACTGAAAAACTGAAATTTAGAAAGTTTACTCACATGGGTACCCAAAAGTTCACTTCAGTTTTTGACACCCTATAATGAAGAATGCGATGGATTTCATTCTCGGAGAGTCACGGCGATTAAACATGTGTATCGTGTGACACCACTGAGAAAAACGGCAATTAATGCAATGGAGGCACACTTCATTCCCAACGAAGGTTAAGCTAAGCCAATCTTGACATCTCGAAAAGTCATGTGCACCATTTTCACAATTTCACTGGGACGTGTTTGATCATCCTCCGTACAGCCTGGACCTCAAGCCCAGTGACTTTCATCTTTTCTTACACTTAAAATCTGTCCCTGGTGCTCAACACTTCAAGGATGGAGACGAGTTTAAACAACATGTTACCACATGGTTGAGTACGCAGGCGGCACTTTCTGTGAAGAAGACATACACAAATTTTTGCCCCGCTATGACAAGTGCCTACAAAATTTCGGAAGCTATGTAGATCTTCGTACAATAAATATGTTTCCTATATCTGTACATATTTGTTGTAAAAAACCAAACGGAACTTACTTTGTGGACATAACACGTATTTATCTTTTCCATAAATCACCATTCATAGGCAGTGTTTCTACCACAATGTTACGTATCGTCAGAATATGTGTAGGAGAGAACATCAATATCGTTCTTGATATGGCAGTTGGTAAATGTACTCGCTTTGACCAGTTCTGTAGTTACCGAAAACAGCGTCCAAGGTACACCTGGTGCCCCGTAAGCCGTCGACTCCTTTTCAGATTTTATTTTTCTTTTGCTGTCTGCATTAGACTTTGGTGAGACGTAGTGTCCATTTGTTTCTTTATTTCCCTATTTTGTTGTTTCTTTCGTTGTTAATGAATGCACTACCTTCATCGGTCTATTTTAAATTTAAATCTGAAGCAGAAGAATGTGGATAGTTCATGCATTATTTATTAGGGAAGAATCAAAGTTCCTTGTAATCGATATTGCAGTAAAACTGTGAAATACCTCAGCGAATTTCCATTGGGTTATCAGATGTAACTTAGGAATTGTCGATGGTAAAATACAAGTACTATTTCATCATAATCATATCGTGTAAAAAGAAAGAAAATATTTCGATAAAATATTTTATTTCTAAGAGTCGTGTTGGTCTGTCTGTTTGATCACGTCATATGATAAATTACTACAGGAATATGTAGTTTGGGGGAAAATATAGGTTTCATTTTACCGGACTTGAATCATGGATAGAAAAGATAATGTACTTTAAAAGTTTCGATGATTACATTCCTTAGCAGTATGTCATCCCTAAAACAGTACTCCTACTTAAGTTCCGTCGTAATGCACAGTCTTGAATGTAGTCAGACATACAGATCCTACGCTCAGCTTAGTATGGTTGTTCGTTTGTTGAGAGGAAGTGATTTTAAATTTTCCAATAATATTTTTTTTTTTTTTTTTTTTTTTTTTTTTTTTTTTTTACACAATTGAAAGGAAGGAACAAACAGAGTGAATCCACGATGATGGTGGGCAAAACTTGATTTACATTTCAGTGTCTTATTCCTAATGGGTGCAACGGAATCGTGGGAAATGCGGGTTTTCACGGTTTGTAATGTTATTGCCGTAGTGTCTTGATTCCCAAAGTGCCACTACCGCCGTCTACCTTAGACAGCATTGTATCGATGAAATAGGGTGATTTCCACTGTCGATCGGAAACGAGTCTGGAAAACCTCAAAGAGTGTTGCAAGGTAGCTTGTGCTGAGAAGTAAATACTCGGAAAAACTGAATACATCTTGCCATTTCCTATTAAATTAGTATTTAATTCAGTCATTCATGTCGCTCCACGTGCATATTCAAACACTCTTCCAGAGACGATGTTGCGGAAAACAAAGAATATATTTGACAATTTTTTTTTTTTTTTTTTTTTTTTTTTTTTTTTTTTTTTTTTTTTTTTTTTTTTTTGGTGCCATGATTGGTTCCATATTTTACTCAACTACAACTTCACATACCGACCATCATAGCATCAATGAATCTGAAAAAAAGTGCGTGTTAAGCAAATGAAGTGGGAAGAATGGAGTCATCACTGCAGAATTATGGTGCGCAATATAAATGTGTTGCCGTGTCTCGTTATCGTTTGCTTATTTTGATTAAAAGGACTCGCTGCCTCGAGTCAGCGAGTATCTCTGATCAGAGAGCAGTTCGGGATTAAGAACGGAGATGTGATTAGGTGATTTACGACTCTGACCTCAGACGTCGATAATGGAGTTCCGGTGTGCTTTGTGTGTGTGTGTGTGTGTGTGTGTGTGTGTGTGTGTGTGTGGGTGGGTTCGGGTGGGAGGGTGTGTGGGTGGGTATTAGAGAGAGAGAGAGGGCAATGAATCAGTTTTCGCGCCGGCGTGAGACGTGGTCGTTAAAACGTTCAATCCGTTGGTACCTACTTGAAACATGTAACCGTTAGAAGATACGTGGTGTTGTGTCAGCTGATTCCCTGCATGTCTTCTGAAGGGAATATATTATTTGTGAGCATTCAAATTCATTGAAACTTGATATTTTCCCGGAGTGGGAAAACCAGAGATGGTGTTGGCTTGGTTTACTGTTCCCCAGCCCTAATAACGGTGCACTTGGACCGAGTTACTTTCCAATCATCCATGTGTAGGTTTTCGACTTAACACTAGTGGGAATTATATTGTTGCTCCACACAGTTTTCGAGCGCGCATTTTCTCCAGGCCGCGGTCGAGCGGTCGAGCGGTCGAGCGCATTGAGGCGTTATGCTGCGATGCGCGAGGCCGTTCCCCGTCAGTGGTTCGAATCCCCCCCTCGGGCATGGATGTTTGTGTCGTCTTCACTAAAAGGTAGTTCATAAGGAATTTGTAAGTTTATGGACTGATGACCCCGCAGTTAACTCCCTTAAGCTTTACCAACATTTAAATATTGGAACGTTAACGTTTTTGTAAAGAGTAGCTTATTTATCCAACATAATATCTCATAATATCTCAAGGTATCTCAAGGTGTGATTTTGTGTTCTGCATCATGCTGATCAATCTCCTAATTTTTCCTCGCGCCTTAACTGCGTTAGTACACCCGATGCACTTGAAATATGTTTGTGTACGTAAATATCCGACGTTGCTAAAATTTGCACATTTACCTCGACTTCCGATGGCAGAAGTGACCGACACTACCCATAAGATTGTACGCGCGATCGAATTCTTGCAGTCAACGTTATTTGGTTACAGAAACAATTTTCTGAATTAATTCCACTGCTGCGCTAGACTGTAGAGAATAACACTAGCGTCTGCTGTGCAACTGAAAAGTTACACGTCTCCCAGACAAAACTTAAACGCAACCGTAGATGTTGTTTGTAATTCTTATGGGACCAAACAACGTTGGTCATCAGTCCACAACTGTAGATTCATAAGTTGTAACGAGTTACCGATTGTAAACAAGAGATCCCGAGCAATGTGGCACAGTGGTAACACACTAGCCTCGTAGTCTGGATACAGCGGTTAAGATTCGTCACCGTCCATTCTGGTAAATGCCTGTATGGTTCTTTTCAAAGGAACGGCCGATTTCCGTCCCTATTCTTATCAAAAATCAATCCGAGCGTCTCATTCGTCGCTAATGACCATTCTGTCGACGGTTTGCTAAACCCTAATCTTCCTTTCTTTTTTGTACGGGATTGAGAAGGAGAAAAGAACTGATTTTGTTCGTTTATTATACCAAAATCATGATATCCGGTGTGTATCCGTTTTCAAAGTTTCAATATTGAAAACCCTTGATAATGGGTTCACGACCAAAATCATATTTTTCGTATAATAACACGAACCAAAGCAATTAAATGGGGATAATTTTCTTTAAAAATACTACATGATTGTGATTCACCGCCCTTCCTCCCAATGGAAAAATATGAACTGTTAATTATTTACAACATGTGAGCGCGCATCATCTTGCAAAAGTGCGATGCTCAGTACCTACGTTCCCTGGGGCAACCGCAAATTTCCGTAGTACCGCGGAATTTTTTCACTCGGTAAACGCTGGAATTTTATAAAATTCGATGAATATTTACTTTATTTCTTATTTGTTACGAATAAAGAATTCACCGTGTCCCATCACTGCAGAATATTACTGCAGCAACGAAATAAAAGCAAAACTTTAGTTGCAAGAAAAGTTTGCAGTTTATAATGGAACACAGCGCGCACAGCGGCGCTTACTAACAATGAACTTTGTCAAAGTGTTCTTAACAACACACCCCTTGCCATCATAACACTTTGCACTTCCAAAGTGCTCCACATTCGAGCGATGGAACGCAAACCATGTGATTTACCTCTGATTAAAAATTGTAACTTTCATAGCTGGCAGCGGTGGCCGAGGCGCTCCAGTCACAGTTTGCACGGCCACTATGGTCGGGGGTTCGAATCCCCCCTCGGGCATGGATATTTGAGCCGTCCTTAGGACTATACAAACATTTGAATTTTTTGTGCATAACCTGCTTCCATTCTGTCGGTCCATCTGTATGCAAAATTCCATCAAAGCTGCAGTCGAGGCAAGTTGACTCGCGACATCTGGAGACAGAGGTCATGTGTCCGCACGTTGTGCTTGTCTAAAAGTGGGCATTCTGTCTTTTCCTGTCGAAAATCTGACTAGATTGCAAATTTTATTACAGGTCACATTTCGTGTACTGTGTGATCTCTGTGTCGCGTTTCGGATTAACCAACCATCACACTTTTGACTATAATTTTTGAAAGTATTTTGGGAAACAGCGATCCTAAGATTTTAAATAATTAAAATACGACAGTCCAGATCGCAAGTTGCCACGCTTTTTATTTGCAACCGGTTTCGATCTTACGGGACCATAGTCGGGCCTTTAACACCTTGTTGGTAGACTGTGCCATAGGCCTGATGATGATCCCGTAGGACCGAAACCGGTTGCCAATAAAAAGCGCGGGAAATTGCGATCTGGACTCTCGTATTTTAGTTAAAAGGCATTTTACGCCAGTGGATAGCGATCAACAGTTTATATAAAACACTTCATTCAGCCAAGATCGCAAAAAATTTATTTTCGTCCCTTAACCGGTTTCGGTGAGCTGTCACCATCTTCAGGTGATCTAGCCAGTCACCATCAACTGGACTTTCTGAAGATGGTGACTGAACTCACCGAAACCGGTTAAGGGACGAAAATAAATTTTTAGTGATATTGGCTGAATGAAGTGTTTTATCTCGTATTTTAAAGATCTGTATATCTTTTGTGACGTAGCTACACATATGCAGGTCATGGACTTAAAAGTTATTGGTTACACATTCATATGCAGACTTCATGTCAAAAATCAAGTTCTTTTAGTAGGACTTTTTGTAATCTATGAGGCTGTCTGTGTCTCGGTGATAGCCTTGACGGTTGGTTGCTACTTAAGTTTAGCAATTGCAACCCATGTCAGCTGTTGTCTTGCACGTAAATATCGTTGAGCGCAGTCAAATGTTTATAAACGCAAGGGTCATCCGTCCATAGACTTACTATTTTAGCTTATGCTAAGGACAACTCGAACCTCCGACGGAAGAAGCTGCTCAATCTGTGACACGGCGCCTCAGACTGCATGGTCATTGCAACACGTCGTTTGCGACATCCAACGACGCTATTACACTGAAGTGATATAGTATGTGCAGCCGTGACGTTTCTTGGCAGCTATCTACAAACATGTGATACTAAACCACGACAGTCGCTGGTTCCGAGTGTGGCACCCAAGGAGGTTAAAATGAAGAGAGATGGAGTTATCTATGTCGACCACATACGTTAGTTGAAGCCTGTCCGCCATCTTGGTGAGGAATATTGTTACTCCGTTAAAACTGTGCATTAAGTCATCCCTCTTACTGTTAATCCATTACTTTCAAATAATACGCTTTGTTGAATAAATACTAATAAATATATTTCAAAACTTTAATTTTAACCCTAATTTTCATTCTTTTAACACGTTTTTCATTACAACAAAACAGCGGAATAATTTAGTTCTGCCGGCCGAGGGGACTGAGGTGCTCCAGTCACGGTCTGCACAGCCACTACGGTCGGGGATTCGAATCCCCCCTCGGGCATGGATATTTGTGCCGTCCTAGTTCGTAAGTAGTTCATAAGTAGTTTGTAAGTTTAGGGACTCATGACCCCGTAGTTAAGTCCCATAGACTATACAAACATTTGACCATTTTGATTTAGTTCTGTTTTAAGTAACATAAAACATCAGCGTTACAAAACGAACACTTCTCCAAGACTCAGCACTATGGTGGAGACAGGCTTCACTTTTTCAGCGTAATGGCGTCTCGTTGGTGGCACAGAATGCCAATATTAATAATTTCAAAAAACAGCCAAAGTTACATACAGTTGGTTCTTTTGATTGACGACTAGTTTCGGGCTTACCTGAGCCCATTATCAAATGAAACCAACTCAATGTCATCAACAATTTACAAACGATACATCACATACACACACACACACACACACACACACACACACACACATATATATATATATATATATATATATATATATATATATATATATATATATATATATATATATATTGTACATGTGATGTATAGTTTGTATATTGGTGACGACACTGAGTTCGTTTGACTTGGGCTCAAGAAAGCCCGAAACTAGTCATCAGTAAAGAAAAACCACCTGTGTGCAACTTTGGCTCTTATTTGAAATTATTGATATTGATATTCTGTTGTTCGGTTTAGTAGAATCGCTGCCCGCTCGCAAATAGAACCTAATAAATTTGTGCCGCGGTGGAGTAGCCGAGCGGTCTAAAGCGTCTCGCTATGGAGCGCGCGGTTGCTCGCCGTGGATGTTCGAGTCCTCCCTGGGGCTTGGGTGTGTGTGTTGTCCTTAGGTTAGTTTACCTAGGTTCAAGTAGTTTCTAAGCTACGCACTGATGACCACGCGGTTTGGTCCAATAGATTTACAAACATTTGATTTTTGAATAAATTTGTATTCCGTATATTCTCGGCGTACGTAACGGAACACTATTTTCTGAAGTATAATAGGCCCGTCAATTCTATCTAGATTATATCGTATTATCTCTCTTGACCGTTCGTAAAGTGTGAGAGATTGATATTACATGCCGTTATTCAAGTCTCAATGATGAAACTTAGTGCGCATCGCTTTACGCCCGACGAATGAAACAATAAACACATTTTAGCATGTACAGTAGCGCTCGAAAGTCAGAGAGAATTAGCTTTTTCTAGGAATTCGTATTTCAGGGATTTTGGCTCGCCAAACACACTCGATACCACGCAAAGCGACCAATCCACCGTAGCGCACAATGCGACACGGACGGCTGTAATTGCAGAAATGCCATTGGTTTCCGATGAATAGTTTTGACCACAAACTAAAATAAAGGGATACACGTGCAGCTTTATATACAAGTATTAATGTGGGCAAAATACTACCAGTTGAGTTTACAAAGTAACGTAACTCAATTTTTATGTTATTTTAAACGTAACGCTAAAAAAGAGACAAAATTAATACATCAATTAAAAATAAAAAAAACCACAACATTGCAATTTCATTATGAATGCCTACGTCACAATTACTTCATTTGCAACAAAATTTTCTATCTTGTTCGGCGACTTTCAACTTGACCCGTTTGCCTATTACTTTTACGCACAGTCTAAAACCAATATCCCTCTTAAACCATGAGTTGTTTATTAATTACTTAAAAACCAGAATTTTGGTTTCCATACTGAGAACACGGCTGACCACGTAGTTCACCCTGTTCAACTGCATGATGGATATCATGTTATGCCTGTATCATTGAACGTCTAATACCCCATTTAGATATCAAAAAATCCTCTTCCTTTAACCATTCATAACGTCTGCGTATACACATTAGGTTTTGTTCATGTTTAATATATAAAAAAAGTGTTTGTCTGTTTGTATTTTTGTCCGTACTTTATGCACGGCCATACCGTACATCTGACTGCGATAAAACATTGTCAGCTCATTGCTTGCACTCGCGGGAAGCTTATAGGCATACTAAAATTGACTTCATATGGTGCATGGCGGAGGGTGCTTCACAATTCGTCAATTCGTTCCTTAACGCCTTCACGCTGAAATGGATGGACGGATTTGAATGAAATTTGGAACAGCGATAGTTTATACCTCGATTAATACATGAGATACTTTGCGTAAGAGACCGTACGTTGCGTGGCGGAGGGTACCTTACAATCATTTAGCACGTTTCTTTCTCTTCACGCTGAAACAGCTGGACAGATTTGAATGAAATTTGTAATGCAAATTGCTTACACCCTGAAATAACGCATTGGGTAAATTTACGAATCCACGAATCCATGGCGGAGGATACCTTACAGTGGGTTAACACGTTTGTTACTCCTAATGCTGAAACTGCTGGACGTAATTGATGGAAATGTGGAATGAAGATAGCTAATGTCCCGAATTAATACGTGGACTATCTTCTGTAAGCGTTCATAGGTGCATGGCGGAGGGTACGTTACAACAAACATCAAAACTGTTCGACTGCTAACCATGAAATTCAGCGCATAAATATATTCATATTCATGGAGTGTGTGACGTTAACTGCGAATGGGTAAAGTTGAAAATGTGTACACAGCCGGTATTCTAATCCGAGTCTCCTGCTCTCTAAACAGTTGCGGTTACTCCTACAACACTGGGGACACAGCGATCATCACACCTGCACGGAATTGTTCAAGCACGACTCGCGTCAGAAACAAATTTGCAACATTACCCTGCAACATTACCCTGCCCACTAGTCAGTACTGATTCCCGTCAAAGTAAGGGCCTAGGAGTGCTTCCGCACTGAAGAAAGGATCACTGCCCGTCATCGGCAATAACGTATATATAACTTATATGTATATATAATTTATACATAGATATATCTTTTCATGCAGATGATTTGACATAATTTGACCAGTCACCATGTAAAATGGCGCACATATGTATGTTTCAATATATAGGAGGGAAAAGAATAGGCGGAGGAGGAGACGGACAGAAAGAAGAGGGAGGATATATATATATATATATATATATATATGAGAGAGAGAGAGAGAGAGAGAGAGAGAGAGAGAGAGAGAGAGAGAGAGAGAGAGAGTAGAGGAGGAGACGGACAGAGAGAGGGGAGAGAAGGAGAATGAGAGACGAGAGATAGTAACAAACAGGTGAAAAGAGATGGAGTGGCAGGAGGAAATGGACAGAGAAAGGAAGAGGAGGATCAGGTGAACAGAGATAAGGGAAAGGACGGTATGGACTTATACATATTTGCTCTTACGCGAAGGTTGTGGACATAGTACAGTTAACTTTCAATTTTCAATGGAAACCCTGGTAGAAGAGAAGGAGTCTAATACTGGCCAGTGTCGTAGAAGAAAATTCACAGATATGGCTACATCTTAGTTGGGAAGTGGAAACTGAATTATTAATTTCTGCAAGGAATCTTTCATTCTTTCTCTGACGAGTAACAAAAGTAGTAACAGCAACAATAGGACGGGAAAATGCGCTTTGTTACTTTAATTTTGGACAGCAATGAATGTAATCGTTTCCACGGTGATTCTGTAATCTAAAGTATTGATTAGTTTGTATGTTTCTAAGGGCTGGAATAGCAGCTGCCGTAACTTTATGTTCGATGACCCGTAGTGTTCCTCTTAAAAAAACTTATTAAAAACGGACCAGTAATGATATGCAACTCGTTCCGAGTACGGTTGAAGGGTTAATGCACAATTTACCAGCGTTCTTCCTATGGGAATGAGGAGGAAGCTCTGGGGCCTAAACTGGGCAGAGCCTGGCGTCAGGATGCCTTCGTACGTGAAAAGTATAGCCGGCTCCAGTCAGCACTCAGTGTCCACAAGAAGGTATAGCCAAAGACTCTCGGAATAAGAAAGGTATGTCTACGAAAGTTTCAGAAGAGACCACACTCATTGCAGTCTGGAGCAGGAGCCTAGCCTCGGATTCACAGCATTCGTTTTCCCATGATTGGACATGGTCTGTCACGTCAAACGTATGCAGATATGTGATGCTGGTATGTAAATAAGGAGAATAGGAATGGACTATTCTTGTTTTGAGGCAAATACCATGTGGTGAACGCTCACTAAACTCGCTAAAGGAAAATACAGTTTTAGATGTTTAAACTGCTTTTAGACAATTGTTTGTCTGCTTTTGGCTTGGGTCGGACAAGCTGGCTTGACCTGACACCAGGACTTATACGCTAGTTTCGACCAAGAGAGGTCTCCCGAGGCGGGTACTAGCTTGGTACCAGCATTCAACACTTCGGCGTACCTAGAGACGTATGTTCATCGAGGAAACAACTCTGTACTGCAAACACGCTGCTTCGCCGTGATAGGGATTCTAGTATTTTAACCCGATTTTCAGTACAAATGTCACTTTATTTAGTTTGCATTAACATCTAGTCATCTTTTACAGGCAGTAGTCGACATGACGTAATAGAGATAACCTTACTTTCCTAAGGTCAGCAGTATTTTCTTTTCACAACCTTTCTAACTCTCGTGGCTTGAATTTTAGCTAATGTTTAACGACATAATTAATTTATTTCCAAATTACTTACTTATCCGCCAACAGCCGCAAATCTATGTTGTGTTATATACGCGACCGGATCGGTATTACATTAATACCATATTCAGAACATGTCATAATATACATCCTAGTGAACTGTCGACATAGCCATAAATACCAACTTGATAATATTTGTAGACGACTCTATCTGGAGTACGGCCCCTAAATACGCAAGAGTCAATTCACACATGTGACAGTAGTGTCTTATCATTCATCAAAGAAAACGTGTCGCAGGCAATAAATCTAATCGTGTTATTTAAACATATTTTCCATTTCAGGTAGTTAGCACCCCACCAACCTCCATGAACCACAGATATTGCCGAGGTGGGGTATCTGTGGAGAGGCTAGACAAACGTGCGGTTTCTGTAGATGGACAACAGCCTTTCCAGTAGTTAGAGGCGCCACAGTCTAGATGATTGACTGAGCTGGTCTTGTAACAGCCGCTAACATGGCTTTGCCATGAGGTAACTGCTGAAAGCGAAAGGAATTAACAGCCGCTCTTTTCCCGACGACATGCAGGGACTGGGGAAAAAGAATGAAAGACGATATCGTCTGGGAGAATTTTGTGCAAAACACAATTTAATCATCACAAAAACTTGGTTTAAGTATCACGAAAGACGGATGTGTATGTGGAAGAGACCAGGAGACACTCAAAGTTACCAGGCAGAGGTTTCGAAACTAGTTTTAAACTGTAAGACATATCCAGGAGTACGTGTAGACTGACCTCAACTTATTGTTTATGAACTGTAGGTTAAAACATAAGATACTGCAGCAAGGTAGAAAATAAAGGAGATGGAACCTGGAGAAATTGAAGAAAACAGTGGTAGAGAGTTTTCGAGGGAGCGTCAGGCAAGGATTGTCTGAAACGGGGGAAAGTAATACAGTAAATGAAGAATGAGTAGCTCTCAGAGACAGAGTAGTGAAGGCCGCAGACGATCATAGAGCAGGATGAGAAGGAGTAATAGAAATCGCTGGATAACACATGAGATACTGAACTTAATTGATGAAAGGAGGAAATACAAAACTTCAGGAAGTGAAGCAGGCAAAAGGGAGTACAAACGTCTGAAAAATAAGATTAACAGGAAGTGCAGACTTGCCGAGCAGGAGTGGGTAGAGGACAAATGCAGAACCGTAGAACAATGTATAACTAGGGGAAAGATAAATACCGCCTACAGGAAAATAAAAGAGATGTTTGGAGATAAGAAAAGCTGCTGCATGAATATCAAGACTGCAGTTGGGAAACCAGTACTAAGCAAAGAAGGGAAAGTTAAGAGTTGGAATATATTGAGGACGTACACAAAGGAAATAAACTTGAAGGCAGTACTCTGCAAATGGGAGACGTAGTAGGGGGAGGCCGGCCGCGGTGGCCGAGGAGACTGAGGCGCTCCAGTCACGGTCTGCACGGCCACTACGGTCGGGGGTTCGAATCCCCCCTCGGGCATGGATATTTGTGCCGTCCTTAGTTGTAGCTAGTTCATCAGTAGTTTGTAAGTTTAGGGACTGATGACCCGTAGTTAAGTCCCATAAACTATACAAACATTTGAAACATTTGAAGTAGGGGGAGATAAATTAGGCGATTTGATTCTGCGAGAAGAATTTGACTGAGCTCTGAATGATTTGAGAATTATGAAACGAAAAGGGGGGGGGGGAAGATGCGAATTAGGGAGACGTGTTCCTTATGTACATTATCGATATCTGCTCGGTATCTTGTGACGCAGCCAACTACTCTATTTCTCCGCTCCGTGGGGGTATTTGAAATTACTGGTATTGACATTCTGTTGTTCAGTTTAGTAGAATCGCTGCCCGCTCGCAAATAGAACCTAATAAATTTGTGCCGCGTTGGAGTAGCCGAGCGGTCTAAAGCGTCTCGCTGCGGAGCGCGCGGTTGCTCACAGTGGAGGTTCGAGTCCTCCCTGGGGCATGGGTGTGTGTGTTGTCCTTAGGTTAGTTTACCTAGGTTTAAGTAGTTTATATTCTACTGACTGATGACCAAGCAGTTTGGTCCGATAGATTTACAAACATTTGAACATTTTTGTGGGGTACCTCTTAAGTAAGTATGCTCCTCCGTACTCTACGTAGGAGTCCCGGGTTCGATGCCCGGTCGGGTCGGAGCCTTTGTCGGCTCGAGGCGGGGTGTTGTGTCGTCCTCATCATTATTGGCACGCAAGTCGCCGGAGTGGCGTCAGCCAAATAGTCTTGCACCAGGCAGGCCTAACACGATCCCAACTGGGGTCGGAATCATCTGGTAAATGATAACAATACTATACATGCAAATATAGCATGTCGTAATTTGTTATTTAGCTATGTTACAGCATCACAATGGCGGTATATACAACTTTTGAAGTTATCAGCATGTTGTTTCCGGTAATTTTATTGTAAGAAATCATATCTAAAGTGACGCGTTTCCTAAAGTTCCTCAATTTTTCTTACACTTTGAAAAGCTCTATCGTACTCTACAATGAAACAGGGCACGATATACGCATTTCAGCTTGCAATGTGGAAGCTCAAAAGTTCTGTTCTGGACATGAAAAGCAATTCGCATCTGATTGGTAACTCAAAGCAAGAATCTGACATGCCAGATACTTCGTTTCGCACTTCGCAGGGTAGTGGAATGAGGAATTCCACTCTGTAATGTCACCAGTTCTTCGTCAATGTGCGTTACCATGTCCCGTGACAGGGCGTCATTAAGGCTGTGTACTGTCGAAACAAGGTCCACAATTCTGAAACTTAATGCGAAACACACGCACACACACACACACACACACACAGAGAGAGAGAGAGAGAGAGAGAGAGAGAGAGAGATAGAGAGAGAGACACACAGACGGGGTATCGCAGCCTCATTGCTACATGGTCCGCGAGTGACGGTACACCGCGGCAGCTGCCAGCTGGCAGATAGCGCTTTCTCTGTCGCACGTGAGCAGTGACCGGCCGTTGGGATGTTAACGCTGCCTAGCCGTGCTTTGCTCCACGCTGCCGGATGTTTACGCAGGGGGCGGCGCGTCGCCGGCGGTTTACGAGCTGCGTGGAGCGGGGACGGCGTGGCCAGGTAGCGGCCGGGCCGCCGACCGTAAATCTAGAGGCGGCGAGGGCGTGACGTACGGCCGCCCAGGGCACACACTGCCGCCTGCGAGGGCACCGTCACGCGCCGTGCAGGTGCATCTGCGCCCCTCTAACGGGCCTACTGTTTCCGATACTCTAGTTCGCGGCACTGCATCTAGCTCAAGCCGTCTGGGTCCTTAAAATTTTAAATATGGTGGCATTTCTTCAGCGACTGTTTACGAATTCAAATGGTAGAAAAACAGGTCTCTGTCGCAGATATGTAATTTACCAGGTTTCGGCAGCTACCAAGAGTGCCTCCATCAGAAATTACTCAGTCAGTGATTGTTTTTCTTGGGTAAGTTTTTTAATATGCGAGGCGGAGTGTTTCTTAATTTACTCGAGTAATTCAGAGTAAATTTTGTATTCGTATTTCCAATTCGGTAATGATTTTTGTGTCCTGTCTTCTCAAGTTAGAATACTCGTGTGTGGGCTTCAGCCTTTGTGTAAGCTTTGTATGTTTGAATTCCTTGTTGTTTTTAACTAACGTTTTCGTGTCGTGTCTGTATCTGTGAGTACGCTAAATTCATTCTCAGATTTTCTGGATTGATTCTGTCTTTCCTGTCTTGGCATGGTCGTGCTTTCGTAACGGTCATTATATTGGCCTTCAGCCATTCTTTTACTGATAGTAGCTTTGATCTATATAAATTCTCACGAGTACTTTACTTGCTATTTCTAAATTAATTTCTTTTGTAAATTCTATGTAATTCACCATGTCGCACACCACGTGGTACTTAAGGATAGTATGCCACTGCCTCCTTGCACATTTGCACATGAGTTCATTTGGTGCATAGTTTGATTTTAATTGTGCTTGAAGACACCCGCCATCTCGTCAAAACGTCACCAACGCTTCGTTTGTCGCTGCTATCAAGTGTTCCCACATGAGTAATGTGTTGAGTGCATTATGTGTGTGTTTGTGGGTGAATGAATGTGCTTTCCTTTACCTCCATATTCTTAAAGGGCACAAACAATTTTATTACAAGCAGTAATTTTATGATTTAATTCATTTTTGTACAAGGTGTGTATGGTTTATTGTAATTATTTGGTCTCCCCACATTTATTTGCTTGTTCATTTTATTGAATAGATAAAAATTTAAAGTATCAAACGTGTGCTTTATAATTTCATGCCACCAATCCCATGTTTTATTATGTATTACTTTCTTTTTGGACATTAATTTTGTGTTTGTTAAGACATGTGCTGCTCCCTTAAGAAGTGAGCAGTTAGATAAATTTCCATTGAGCAAGTACTGTTGCCCCTCTCAAGGTAATTCAGAGTAGCAGTGATCATTTTAACTTGCATTTGCAGATCTCAACTGCCCGAGATCTTACACAGAAATTAATCAAGCTACTTTCAATATTTTAAAAAAAATAAAATGCGAGTAGTAATTTCATGTTTGGAATGGTAGCCGTACATATGCGTCACATGATAAAATGACATGTATGTGATAAAGTTTAAGTCACATTTATTGTGTAATAAAAATAACAGGCTACCCACCAAGGGCAGCTCACATGTGCAAAGGAGGCATCAGACAGGACTGTCTGCAGTATAATTATGAACAAGTGAACATTACATCATTGAAACCATCCAGTAGCCGCAATTACAAACAGGCTACTTTACATTTGGAGTTTTGAAAGACAAATTTAGCAGTAATAGTATTTTACATATATAAGTAATGGCTGATGCGTCATTCTGTAGGTACAAAAATAGCTGTGTGAAACAGCGATCATGACCCTACGTCATTGTTTAAGCTAGAATATAAATAATGTCACCTAAATACACAAATAAAAATTTACATTATTGAAAATATTTTTAGAAACATTGATTTTAAGATGTTAAATATTTGAAACACGACAGTCCAGATCGCAAGTTGCTGAGGTTTTTTTTAGCAACCGGTTTCGGTCCTGCAGGAGCATCATCAAGCCTTTGGCAAGTTGTTGGTGGACGGTGGCAGTGGCCGGAGCAGACGTCAACTGCCTGCTCCGGACACCGCCACTGTCCATCAACAAGGTGCCAAGGGTCTGATAATGGTACTGTAGGACCGAAACCGGTTGCCATTAAAAATCTCAGCAACTTGCGATCTGGACTGTCGTATTTCAATTATTTAAAGTTTTACATTTCCTTAAAATTTGGAAAACTTGTGAAAAATACTGCAAGTAGAAATTTAAAAATGTATAAAAGATTAGTATCTGTGTGGGGAAAGAGACATATTGGTAATTCTAAAATAAAAATAAATAAATAAATAAATAAAATAAACATAAATAATCGGGCACAATCAGTAAAATATTTTTCTTTTTATTTCAATTTTCAATATAACCAAGTAATATACAGATTCGTATTAACACATTCAACTAAATCAATAATCCAAGAGTGCTTCCTAAAAATTAACGTGTGACAATATTATTCAGCAGAGGAACTGAGGTGACGTTAGTAATGGAGGTGAGGATATACCAAAGTTCAGATTGTGTATCAGATTGAATATTTTAATTTTTCTCCTTATTTCTGATTATGTCTTCCCAGAGCAGAATCTTCTATTGTCATCTTCTTCCAGAAATTCAGTAATATTGTTACAAATTTTATGCTCGCATTTTTTACATGCTCCAACTCTATTATATTGTTATCTCAAACCTTAGATAACAGTAAACACTGAAGAGTTGAGAACATTCTGTTATTTTTATGATTGTACTGGCAACTCTTGTTATTACTTTTCTATCCTTTCCTTTGTCTTGAATGTTTTCTTTCAATTGTTTCATCAGTACCTGTCCAAAAGCAAAGGTTCTTTGGTTGCAAAATCCTTTTGTAAGGTTTTTACCTGTGGAGCTTTTTTTAGCCCTTTTTTAGCCCTTTTTCAGGCTTCTTCAAGCCTTACTTCGCGTTCTTTTATTTTTATAATTACTTGGTAAGTTTAGGTACTGATGATCCCGCAATTAAGTCCCATAACCTTAACAAACATTTCAACATTTGGTTATTTTTTTTCCTCTCAACGTCAACTGATTAAGCATTTCGAGCATGATATTTTTCTTTCTTTTCTTTACGCTTCTTTAAACAATAATGAATTACGACTTATTTTCTCTCTATCTGTCACATTAACTTTTTTCTCTTCATTGTTAGATTTGTTGGTTTGCATTGTTACTGGTGCCATGATGTAATCACGAAAATATGTTCAAGGTTAATTCATCTGAATAATACACAAAAATACCTTATATTCTTCATAGTTCTGATTAACAAACATTATGAAAGCTACATAATTCCATTATTGCAGCCTAAACCATCTTCAAAAAGACCACCACCTAGCTGAAAGATAAATATCTCTCTCTTTTACGTGGACAAATCTTTTCTAATTTAATAAATAAGAGCTAGTTTTATCATTTAGCCACTCTTCACCACTCCGTTACTACATGCTCACCTCCATGAATATCAGTATTCACGGAGGTGAGAAACATTCATGAAAATTTATGTAGAGCTGCATGTTTTGAGGTTAGACTTTCCTACCTTCTTAGGGTTAATATACAATGAATTTGTAATCAATTGATACAAATAACAACTATAAACGATTACAACTTAACAAAAATAGGGGAAGAATCACACACTTTAATATCAGAAATAGAACCCTTGTCGAAGAACGCTACTGGCCCGGCGAGTCAGATGTTTTCTTCCCTCCTTATTCAGGAGAAATCCTGAGTAGCCTCTCCGGTTGTTTGCGGATTATGCTGTAATTTATAGTCCGGTATCATTATAGGAGCAAGGTCAGGGCCACATCGATTTAGTGGCAAATAACCGCAATTTATTAAAAGATTGAGGTTATAGCAGTGAGAACTAAATGATATTATTTAAAATCCATTTACAAGATACTCACACCGAAAGTCATAGCGAAACTGCATACTTAGGATTACTATTACGACAGACTTAAATTGGATTGAACCAATGAAAATGTTTGGGGAAGAGGAAACTAAATTGCGGTTTACTGACAGAGCACTTATAAGAGTACTTAGAACCTCTATGGACGCTCCTTGAAGTACTGTTGTTCATTCTGATTTGTACTGCTGCGCAGTTAGAGATCCTTTTCAGGTGGGACTGACGGAATTCACCGAAGAGTACAGTCTTCTACTATCAGCGTACGGTAGACAACCTACAACTAAAATGATACGTAAGTTGGAGTGAGAAATGTTACAACAACAGAGGTTCTCAATCTTCATTCCTACCTCAGGGAAAGAGACCTAATAGTTTGCAATTGTAAATAACGCGCCTCAACGTGGTTCGAGGAAGTTAGAACCCTCTGTCTGGCATTTATGTGTGAGTTGCAGAACTCCCCTGCAGGCGTAATGCAGGGCGTCGTATTTGTTTTCCGTTCACCATCTCACTTTATGAAAGTAGTTCATTTACCGAACAACTCCAAACATAGTCTCCTAATGAAACTGCCAGAATAGTGGTAAAAGGACAATAATAGTCGGCGGTGGTGCCATACAACGCATTTTAGAATCGACAGTAAACATTCCTTCTGTTTTAGAAACCAACACTACGTGCTATATCATACATACATCTAGATCTTATGTTATTGACTTCAACATTGGATATTTAAAATTGTACGTTCAGTGACATTTTTCGCGGACAATGCTTGAGTATACAAAGAAGTAGCAACGTCAGCAAAATACCCTATGAACTACAGCTTATCGATGCTTGATACACTGAGTGACACTTGCCAGTAAACATAAACAAATATAATATTGCGAATACATAGAAATAACAGTTCTTTTCTATACCGTTATACAACTTTGGCACATCACTGGAATCAGTGACTTCTATAATGTATCTGGGACTTGTTATAAGGAGCGATCTGAAATGGAAAGAAGACAATAAATTAATAGTCAACAAGCCAAATGCTACACTGAGATTCAATGGAAGATTTCTCAGGAACTCCATCAACAAATTAAGTGACTAAAGTCACTGGTTCGTCCAATATTTCAAGATTGGTCATTAGTTTGTGATACGTACCGTATAGGATTAAATAAAAAGCTTCAAAGGATACCAGCCCGTGTCTTACAGGTTCATTTAATAAGCAAGATAGCGTCACGTACATTGGGTAATACAGTGCCAGAGCCTACGATAGAGGCATTCTACATCACGGTGTAATCTTCTGTAAAATTTCCGAGAGCGTGCGTTTATCGAATAAACCAGTATAGCGCTTCCTCTTAGGTACATCTCCGGAAAAGCCCACGAGCACATAGCAGAGAGATTAGACCTACACGGAGACTTATGTGCAATCATACATAGCTCGAAACGTCTTTATGTGGGACAGGAATACGAGGAATTGACAGTGGTAGACAACTTACTCTCTGCCACATACCACGAGGTGATTTGCGGATTGTATTTTTATGGCAGTGAAATGAAGTAGTACTCATCGGAACAAGAAGAATATATCCAATTGACACGAATACTGAGATAGGCACTTTGTTTCTGTAGCACAAGGGTGTCGCAGCTCCACCGTTCACGTCCAACATTTTATGTACCGATGAGACAATGTTCTCAGGAGATAATATAGTAAAATTCTATAAGCACCATATATGGGCAGATGTAAATCTCCAAGTAATTCAGAAAACAGGGCATCAACACCGATTCTCAATCAATGAATGGGAGGCGTACTTGTAAATAGATTAATAGGGCCAAACATGCTACCGCAATGGTCAAATGGGACGCGTTGCATTGACTTTGTAATTAATATGTTACCTACCTTGCTAGAGGTTTTGCAATTCGGCAACGAGTACAGATGTGGTTCATGAAAGGTTTCGCACAAGCACACATTCGTCACAACGTGCAGACACGTCAAGCTTACTGAGTTGCTCGGGGAAGGCCTCACGCATTGGCTGCTCGGTCGCCACGCTGTAAGCCGTTAGGAAGCAGTCAACAATCCGAAGGTTGGTTTGAACTCCACAGTGCTTTACTAGGTATGGTCCTGTTGCCTTCCTACGACCTTCAAACTGACTTACCCAGCCAGTTATAGGGGGACCTACAGTTTAACGTGGGTTCCGAACAACGGTCCTACTCAGTGTGTTTCACATCAGCAGCACTGCCAGAGGTGAAAGAAGTGGAAAATGTGAGACAAATTTCCAACCCGCGACCTTTGGAGTTTGGAACTCTACCGCACCCCAGATGTTTGGTAAAAGAAAGTGGTCTACGCAATTATATTCATCAGTATGTAGACAATAAATGGTCAAGTCTGCAATGGGTGACACCAATATTTGGCTACATTACCATGAGTGGACTACATGTGGAATACCTCCTATAAACACGTGTTTATTTCAGACAGTATGCGCTATCAGACCCTACTACTACCACCTCTAAATGTAGTTGACACTTCTCTGAATATATAATTTAGAAACATATTTTTTCTGGGAATGAAACTGTGGTTACATTAGTAAACTTTTGAGTTTTTACTTAAAAAGACTAAGTTCAGGAGCCCTTTGTCTCTAGATACGGTAACTTTTAAGTTTCACAAAAACTTCATTTATGACGATGGCCCATTTATCTCCTGAAAAAATTAAAATAACGGAATATCAACAATTTTTTGTTATCGAAATTTGTTTGACTAAAAAGGATAGTAAGTCTTAATTAATTAGAGAGTATTCATTGTCAAACACCTGTAACAAACTCTTGCATGAAATCACATAAAATGGTTTAACTGGAACACGTCGTTCCTTTGTTAGAAATGAAATACCTTCATCAGCACTTACTAAGTAATTAAATAACACCTGAATATTATTAACAAAAATACATACAAGTGTGCCGGACGTAAATAAAATTCAAATTTCTCTTTTAAAACTTCGGTCAATATAGTTTTGACCGCAATCGCATGCAGGCTTGAATCACTCCGAGTCGTCCACCTTGCGGCTCGGCCAACGTTTCAGTGCGTGACCAAAATACACCACGCCAGGGAGTCATAAAACCGAGCCTAAAACATACGAGAAGTCTGTTATTTCTCAAACACTGACAACAATAAAACGGGCTGACTTAAAACGAGCAAATAAATCACCCAATAACATCATTCCACACAAGATTTAGTAAGCCATAACCACTCATTTTCGTGTACGGTGACGTACGGAAAGTTCACCACGACGATCCGTGAAAATGAGCTCAGCTTGGCACCGTCCATGCTACTTCTTATGTCGTTAACTGATCTAACGATCATTAACCCTTTGAGGCGTAGTTGCTTCATTTGCATCCATCATAGCTTTTATTGTTTTCCAGCCGACTGACACCTTGGCTTCAACTGGAGCCACCTTCTGTCCTTCCTGCTCAGTGCTGCCATATGTGAGAATTATTTTTGTAATTCAGTCTGTTTTGTTGTTATAAGAAAGTTGCTAATACTTGTGTTTGCATCAATTATAGTGACTGCTGTTCGATTTACTCCAGTATATATTTCTTGAACATATATTAGGTATGTTCGTAAGTATTTATTTCTGAAAATGTAAATATGAAGTATACAACTACACACAACAATATATACAGTTAGCACAATATCCGCATTTCCATAGTGGCTTCATATGGGGCCACTGTGCTTGTGTGCCATTAGAAGGAGAGTTACAACGTGGGCTGCCTAGTTGTTCTACTGTCGGATGTCATCGCAAAGGCTTGCCACTATTGAAACATGATAAAGAACTCAGTAGAGAGGATTCTGATTGGTCAGTAAGGACTGATGGAATAGCTTGTATAAAATGGAAAGATAAACGCACTGTAATATTTTTATCAACCATCAATTCACCAGATGATGTTTATGTTGTAAACACAAAGGAGGCTGATGGCAGCATGCAGCAAATTCCTTGTCCTGCTATAGATATGGCATATCACGCGAATATGGCATGTGTTGACAAAGCTGAGATGTTACAATCTTTCTATGCAAATGATAGAATAAGATCCTCGCTACTATTGTATCTGTTGTACATTCATTCATTTTGTAAGACTCAAAGAATTTAGAAGGAATGTTGTAGTACACCATTCACTAAGGTATTCAAAATACATGCCGCAGCATGGGCCTCCAAAACGTTGTGCGTACTGTAGTACGAAAAAATACCCCTCATAGATGGCATTGTAAAACATGTGGTGTAGACATATGTTTTACAGGAATTGTTTCACTCTTTTCCATAAGTAGTTCTTTTGAGGCGATTCGAGGTCTGTTGTTTTCATATGTATTGTGAGCATTGCCACAGTTGTTTCAATCGAAGGCACCCCCTAATTTGTAAAAAAAAAAAAAAAAATAAAAATAAAAAAAAAAAATTATTTTCATTTCCTTATCGTGTATTTCCATATAAAATCCAGTGGTTCCGTGTCTCAAATGGTTAAGGATGACAGAAGACGTTTCCTTCATGAAACACTATATGAACAATTGCGGGTGGGGTGTAAGAGACTGAACGGAAAGTATCGAAGTTTATATAAAAGTAGAGAGGAAGAGACACAGTGTAGCATTAATCAGTCCGTCGGAATGAGGCCTTAGGAAGGACAAGCGTTGACACGCAATCTCTGAAGATAGTTGACTCTCCGCACCGCAGTGTAATCCGGGTACATCCGTCCACTCCGCGTGCATACGGACAAGCTTCCACACAGCCACTAGCAGCAGTATCAACACTACCAGCCTGAAGGACGCGCACACAACACAGCCCTGGTCAACAAGACAGTCGCTGCCCGATCACTGTCCTCCTCCCACCCTCTCTCTCTTCCTCTCTCTCTCTCTACCCCCCCCCCCCCTCTCTATCTCGTCCGCTCTACCCGTGTTCGAAGCCCATCTGTGCCGAACACCTTCCACACATCTCGCACTAGATGGTAAAATACGAAAATTTTTTTTGGGCTTGGCCAGCCTACCCTCTCCGAGAAAACACGCGATTATGTACACAAATTCTCCACTGGAGCGTTGAAAGAGTGAAGTAAACTAACCAAATACCTTGCGAAGATAAAATCTGACCGACGGCACTGTATACGCTTATTACATCTTTGGCAATCAGATTGATTTTTCTCTTGAATGAAACTTTCACTCTTCAGCGGAGTGGGCGCAGAAGTAAAGTTGTGAAGACAGGCTATAAGTCGTGTCTGAATAGCTCATTGGTAGAGCACTTGCCCGCGGAAGGCAAAGGTCCCAGGTTCGAGTCCCGTTTCCGACACACTATTTTAATCTGTCAGGAAGTTTCACAGGCTGTGAGCAGTGTCGGGATAGCTCAGTGGTAGTGCACTTGCCCGCGAAAGGCAATGGTCCCAGGTTCGAGTCCCTGTTCCGGCACATTATTTTAATCTGCCAGGTAGTTTCATATCATCACACACTCCGCTGCAGAGTGAAAGTCTCATTATGTCAACAAACACCCCCTACCGTTCAAAGCACTGCAGTGAAGCGTTGGTTTTTGCTGCGACCGAGCTAACTGTGTCAAAACTCATATCACTGCTTGATGGGGCGGTTTTCCATGAACGTACTGTGATACAATTTCGAAGGTACACTCAATTATATGCGTGTATACTGTTTGTAAGAGTTTCTGCGGTTACGATTTGTAGTGTAGAAATTATAAATTGCAACGTCATACCGAATGCCGTAATTTTAGTCCATGAACAGCGGAACGTTACTGTTTATGTGCTCATATCTCATGAACTACGTGTCGTACTGTGATACAATTTAGAAGGTACATATGTGTGTCTATACTCTGTAAAATTTTCTGCGGCCGAACGGTCTAATGCGTCTCGCTGCGGAGTGCGCGGTTGCTCGCCGTGGAGGTTCGAGGTCTCCCTGGGGCATGGGTGTGTGTGTTGTCCTTAGGTTAGTTTACCTAGGTTTAAGTAGTTTGTTTGCTACGGACTGATGACCACGCAGTTTGGTCCGATAGATTTACAAACATCAGACATCAGGCTGAAATTTGTAGTGTACAAATTATAAATTCTAACGTCATACCGAATGTCGTAGTATTACTCCATAAATAACGGAAAAGTGGTAAGCAAGAAACTCTTTCCCTTTCATAATTTTTTTATGGTTGTCAGCAGAAAAAGTTTAATAAAGGTTTGAAATTATGTTTAAAGTTTGTTGCAAGTCGTTACGTACCCTCATTCTCACATAGTTAAGCTATATGGCTAAGCTATGCCTCCAGCACATCCTTTCTTCCAGGAGTGCTAGTCTTGCAAGGTTCGCAGAACTTCTGTGAGGTTTGGAAAGTAGGAGGCGTGGTACTGGCCAAGTAAAGTTGTGAGGACGGGCCGTGAGTCGCGTAGGGGTAGCTCAGTTGTAGGCAAACATCCCAGGTTCGAGTCCCGGTTCCGTCACCCAATTTTAATCTGCCAGAAAGTTTGATTTTCTCTTTATTGGCTTGTTATTTAAATACTATATGCATCAAAAATGCTCAGTCACTTCGTCTGCAATTGTTTTTTAAGGTGAATGTTATAATTATTTCCCATATTACTTCGCCCAGTTTTTCAGTACTACGTGAATTTTCACTTAAACTGTACTTCCTTCTAAGTCTTCCACTAACTTAGTCGTCTCTAAAAAGATGTTTCTTAATTTTATAATATTACAGACATGGCATTGGCAGAGAGCAAGAATAACGGTCCATTGGAGTAATTTCCTTAAATGATTTGTGGATTTCAAATGCTAGGACTGTCGCTGGATAGGCGGCTTATCATGAATATATTTGATGTTGGAAACCAGGTGCACTATGAAAACTCCACACTCCCCGATATCTCTGATGTCAGTATCAAATTTGTATTGGTTGTGTGAATTACTACGTGGCAAGCAGTCTCTGTGGTTAGTAATAAACGAGCTACATCTAAGCAAAAAAAAAAAAAAAAAAAAAAAAAAAAAAAAAAAAAAAAAAAAATGTTTTCGAGAATTCCACGTTCATTCACTTCTTACCCACAACTTCAGAAAGTATTATCGGCAGACCTCAAAACTCTTTGCGGTGGGAATAATCCTTCACATAATTTACATAAATCACTCCAGACTATGGCGATGGACACTGTCCCAGAAATCAGAGCGAGCTCCATCTCTAATGACAACACTTCAACGGACTTCAACGCTACGCTTCTTTCCTCACAATGCATTACGATACTTTTATTTGTGTGCATTTATTTATTTTTTGTCTTGGTGGTGTTTAACTTACATCGAAATCGGAGAAAAAAGTTATTGGATCAGTTGCTATAACTAGGTACTGAAGTATTGTCAACGGTATGTCGGTTCTACGGCATGGAGACGTTACACGAACTGAAAAAATTCTGCAGTGGAGGTTGGTGTTGACTTGTGTTTTTCTATCAAATGAATTACACAAGCAGCTGGGATCAAATGGTATAGTGAGCAGTTTGTGCAATGCAACAACATCATGACTTACTCGAAGCTATGGCATGTAGACCAATCGGAAGGTTAGAAGACAGAGATGAAAAGGGAGGTGGCTTTAACTATTGGAGTGCCCAAAGTCCATGTTTTTGCGTATCCTGAAAGAGCGTTTGCATTATTGAAAGAACATGTCTCAGTATAGGAACGTATTAATAATACACCTCCCCTATGACCCATGAAAGTGTCATTTTCGACCGTAAAATGTATGTAATAGAAAGCCTGTTCCTTTTATGTTCTCTGTGCTAACTCCTGAGACCGAGCGAGGTGGCATAGTGGTGAGACACAGAACTCGCTTTCGGGAGGATGGTGGTTCAAATCCACCTCCGAACATCCAGATTTTGGTTTGCCGTGGTTTTTCCAAATCGCTCTAGGCAAATGCCTGGATTGTTCCTTTCAAAGGGCAAGGCCGATTTCCTACAAAGTCCTTCCCCAAAAGTCGGAGCGTAAGCTCCGTCTCTAATGACCACGCTGTCGACGGGACGTTAAACTCTAAGCTTCCTTCCTCCTCCCTTCCTTCCAACTCCAAATGTCTTTTCGTGTTGATTGTTAGTGGCGTCCTGTCTTACTTGTGTTACCCATAAGTATATCGCTTCATTTAAACGCTGAACATTGCAGTTCTAATCTCCATTGGGGAATCGTAAAAAACAAAAACGGAAAAAAAACTGCGAAATGTGGTTGTGGAGTATGACGATCTTGTTACATTGTACCGCTAGACAGATCTGTGGTCACATTTGGTGGTAATATGTCGGAACTAAACATCATTACACGTCACACGAAGCCCTAACTGGTTTTTTTTTTTTTTTTTTTTTCAACATTATGAGTTCTTGCAGTAGAACTGTTGCTGTACTCACAGTCGACACCTTTTTATCTTGAACACTCGGAATCGTTCGAAACCATGTACAGAATAACAAGCAAACATAAACAAAACGCTGCACTCGCTTGCTAGCGCCACTAGATGGTGACGTAGTGTAGCTGTACTAACCAGAGCTCCAGTTGCGTGACTAGAATAGCTGCACTACGTGTTCACAAGCGAGTTACTGTGTACTGTGCAGTGATATCATGAAGAGAATTAGTCCTAGTCATGTGGTCGAAATAATATGGACCACGTTGCGACGTGCTGAGGAATTGACATCTTGGCCTAGGGTATGCAGTTCCCGGGTATACAATAATTCAGGAACATAATGGCGACGACACACAAATACATGACGTAAAGCAATTTGGACAGGAGGAACTTCAACCTGAAGGTTGCTCTTCAAGCAGTACAAGTCATTCATCTACAGAGCCATAGAAACAGTAAAGTCATAATGAGTACGAATAATTGACTCCCAAATAGTAGAGGTCAAGTATATTAGATGTTATTGACGACAGCGTACTAGAGAACATTTTTGAGGCCTATTACAATCGTGGATTCAGTTACTGTAGCAACTAATGAAGTGTTATAAGTACATCAAAAGTAAATACAATAGCACATTAATTTTTAATTATATTATAATTGCCGGCCGCGGTGGCCGAGGGGACTGAGGCGCTCCAGTCACGACCTGCACGGCCACTACGGTCGGGGGTTCGAATCCCCCCTCGGGCATGGATATTTGTGCCGTCCTTAGTATTAGCTAGTTCATAAGTAGTTTGTAAGTTTAGGGACTGATGACCCCGTAGTTAAGTCCCAAAAGCTATACAAACATTTTTTATGTCATAATCACCTGACGTCTTACACCGGTTTGATATAGGATGTGAATATGTTCCTTCTGAATCTCTCGTGAGACCTTTATTTGCCACAGATCGATTATATACATTGATTTTACATTGATAACTACTTTCAACTCATTAAAGAGTCATTATCAAATCTGTAACAATTAAAACACAAAACTACAGTAACTACACGGTGCCTAACTGCGCGATGTTATCCACACACAATATATAGAAAACAGTCAGGTTCAAAACAGGTGTAAGTCGAATGTAAAATAAAAAAAAATAAAAATAAAAAAAATCCCCTCTTTTAAACAGAAAATGTATGTTAAATAGCGGCCAGCTCCATCACCACCCCATTCGGCTACAACCCCTCCTCTATGACCCGACCAAACACCTGATCCTCAGCTTCTTCCTCCCTTCTCTTACCGCCACCCTCGCCACCATCTCCGTCCGTAGCATAGCACCCCGTTCCTATGACTTCTTGTCTCACATTAATAGATTCTTCATGACCTATGAGGCTGCCACTGACCCTAACCTTTCGTCCCGTCGACCACCTGAACTACGGTGGTGGCGTCATCACCTTGATCCGGGGTGATATCCTCCCCCTCCCACATCCCACTCGCTCTAAAAGTAATAGTATCCCCGAAGTTATTCTGGCATAATCAGTTTGGAAAACATGGTTTCCTTATTTGGAAAAAAATTGCGAACTTATAATTATTTAAAGATAAAAATAACAGTCTAGCTCACAAAATTTTACAATTTATTATTACAGGTAACCGATTTCGGTCTAAGATTTGATCATCTTCAGACCTCTCGCTGTAGATGTTCAGGCGGTGAGCAGTCTGTTATTTTTATCTTATTCTGGCAGCTCCTAACCTCCTTGGGCGCCTCATGGCGGACGTTCATGACCTCATAGGCAGTGACCACGCCTCATTACTACTCACCCTCCAACAGCGCTCCTGTCCTGCCCACCATCCCCGTGCTAGGCCCCTTCTAAAATTGTCCACGACTGCTCCCATGTTGACTGGGATGCCTGCCATCACTCCAGAGATACCTCGGTCGCCAGCCACCCCCTTCACCTCCACCGACCCGCCGACATCGACCTTGCCTCCTCATTCCTTCACGAGGCCGTTGCTGACACAGTTCGAGCCCACATTCCCACCAAAGCCATATACCCCCATATCCCACCCTCTCTCCACAGCCCTTCCTCCTCCTGCTTGAATCACACCGGATGTACCGTTAGTACCGGGATACTCTCTCATTCCACCGGCAACTTCAAAGACCTATTAGAGACCTCTTGTCCGCGAAAAAACTCTGGAGCTGGCACCCACCTTAATGCTCTCCACCAACTCTTCCAAATACTGGCGTGGTTTCCACCACTTTACTGGGTCACTCCTTTCCCCGCTTCTCCATGACGACCATCCCTTTCCTGACAATGCCAGTAAGGCAGACCACTTTGCCACCTACCTGTCCAATCCTCACTCTGACTGTTCTCTCTTTCTAGATGTACATGAGCACACCGACACCTCCTCTCCCCTGCTTGACACCGGCTTCCAGTACTTGGACCACATCTGTTGTTGTTGTTGTTGTGGTCTTCAGTCCAGAGACTGATTTGATGCAGCTCTCCACCCTACTCTATCCCGAGCAAGCCTTTTCATCTCCTCATAAGAACGACAACCCACATCCACTTGAATCTGCTTACTAAGCGCGTCTCTTGGTATCCCTCTGCGATTTTTACCCCACACACTTCCCTCCAACGCTAAATGCACAATTCCTTGATGTCTAAGAATGTGTCCTACCAATATATCACTTCTTTTAGTCAAGGTATGCCAGAAATTTCTTTTCTCCCCAATTCGATTCAGTTCCTCCTCATTAGTTACGCGATCCACCCACCTAATCTTCAGCATTCTTCTGCAGCACCACATTTCAAAAGCCTCTATCCTCTTTCTGTCCACACTGCTTATCGTCCATGTTTCACTCCCATAGAAGGCAACACTCCATACAAATGCCTTCAGAAAGGACTTCCTTAGGCTTAAATCAATATTCGATGTTAATAAATTTCTCTTTTTCAAAAACGCCTTTCTACCCATTGCCATTCTGCATTTTATATCCTCTGTACTGCGACCATCATTTGTTATTTTACTGCCCAAGTAACAAAACTCATCTACCTCCTTTTTTTGCTTCGTTTCCCAATCTAATTCCTTCAGCATCACCTGATTTTCTTACACTGCACTCCATTACCCTAGTTTTACTCTTGTTAATGTTCACTGCATCCCTTTCATGCCCTTCAACTCTGACAACCGCTGTCTGGTTTTTGTACAAGTTGTAAATAACCTTACGCTCCCTATATTTTACTCCTGCTTGCTTTAGAACTTTAAAGATTTTATTCCAATCAACATTGTCAAAAGCCTTCTCCAAATCTACAAAAACTAGATATGTAGGTTTGCCTTTTTTTAATCTATCTTCTAGGATAAACCGTAAAGTGAGTATTGCCTCCCGTGTTCCTACATTTCTCCTGAACCCAAACTGATCTTCCCCGAGGTCGACTTCTACCAGATTTTCCATCCTTCTGTATATAATTCGCGTTAATATTTTGCAACCATGACTTATTAAACTGATGGTTCTGTAGTTTTCACACCTGTCTGCACCCGCTTTCTTTGGAATCGGGATTATAACATTTTTCTTAAAGTCTGAGGGTACTTCACCTGTCTCATACTTCTTACACACAAGGTGAAACAATTTTGTCATGGCTGGTTCTCCCAGAGACTTCAGTAGCTCTGCCGGGATATCACCTACTCCAGGGGCTTTGTTTCGACTTAGGTCTTTCAGGGCTCTGTCAAATTCTTCTCTCAGTACAGTATCTCCTATGTCATCATCATCATCTACATCCTCTTCCCTTCCTACAATAGTGTCTCGAAGTTCATTTCCTTTGTAGAGCCCCTCTATATACTCTTTCCACCTTTCAGCTTTCCCTTCTTTGCTGAGAACTGGTTTTCCATCAGTGTCCTTGATATTCATAGAGCTGTTTTTCTTATCGCCAAATGTTTCTTTTATTTTCCGGTAGGCTGTATCTATTTTTCCCCTATTTATACATTCTTCTACATCCTTGCATTTGCTTTCTAGCCATTCCTGCTTAGCCATTTTGCACTTCCTGTCAATCTCATTTCTTATTCGTCTGTACTCCATTTTGCCTGTTTAATTTACTGCATTTTTATATTTTCTCCTTTCATCGATTAAATTTAGTATCTCCTGTGATATCCAAGGCTTCTTTGTAGGTCTTGCCTTCCTACCTATTTTGTCCTCTGCTGCCTTCCCTATTTCATCTCTCAATTTTACCCATTCCTCCTCAACTGTTTTATTTTCCCCTGTTTCTGTCAATTGTTGCCTGAACTCCCTCTGAAATCCTTAAGAACTTCAGGTTCCTTCAATTTATCCAGGTCCCATCTCCTTATTTTCCTACCTTTCTGTAGTTTCTTCAGTTTCAGCCTACAGTTCATAACCAACAAGTTATGGTCAGAGTCTATGTCTGCCCCTGGGTATGTCCTACACTTCAAAACCTGGTTCCGAAATCTATGTCTTACCATTATAAAATATATCTGGTATCTCTCAGTGTCTCCTGGTCTCTTCCACGTATACAACCTTCTTTTGTGATTCTTAAACCAGGTGTCTGTTATAACTAAATTATGTTCTGTGCAAAACTCTACCAGGCGGCCTCCTTTTTCATTCCTTTTGCCCAGACCATTTTCACCCACTATCTTCCCTTCCCTTCCTTGTCCTACTACCGAATTCCAGTCTCCCATAACAATTAAGTTTTCCTCTCCCTTAATTGTCAGAATAATTTCCTTTAGCTCCTCATATATTTCTTCGATCTCCTCATCATCGGCAGAGCTAGTTGGCATATAAACCTGTACTACTGTTGTCGGTGTTGGCTTCGTATCTATCTTGACAATGATAATGCGATCGCTGTGCTGGTCATAGTAGTTTACCCGCATTCCTATTTTCTTATTCATTATCAGACCTACTCCTGTGATACCCCCAACTGATTTTGTATTTATAATCCTGTACTCACCTGACCAGAAATCATGTTCATCCTGCCACCGAACTTCACTAATCCCCACTATATCTAACTTCAACCTATCCATTTCCCTTTTTAAATTTTCTAATTTTCCTACTCGATTAAGGGATCTAACATTTCACGCTCCGACCCGTAGATTGCCAGTATTGTCTTTCCTGGTAATCACATCCTCCTGAGTAGTCCCCGCCCGGATATCCGAATGGGGGACTATTTTACCTCCGGAATATTTTACCCGAGAGGATGCCATCATCATATGTTCATACAGTAGAGCTGCATCTCCTCGGGAAAAATAACGGCTGTAGTTTCCCCTTGCTTTCAGCCGTTCGCAGTAGCTGTGTGGCAAAGCCACATTAGCTGATGTTACAAGGCCAGCTCAGTCAATCATCCAGACTGTTCCCCCTGTAACTACTGAAAAGGCTGCTGCCCCTCTTCAGGAACCAAACGTTTGTCTGGCCTCTCCACAGATACCCCTCCGCTGTGGTTGCACCTACGGTACGGCTATCTGTATCGTTGAGGCACGCAAGCCACCCCACCTCGGCAATGTCAGTGGTTCAAAGGAGTGGGGATCACATCTACCCTTCAGAATTGAAAACGCCTATCCCCGCCCAGGACATTATCGACACTGTTCACACCAAACGCAACATATCTCCTGGTTACGACCGGCTGACCTAGCAACACCTCTGGGCCTGCCCTGCCATGCCGCTCTGGCCTATAACGTTATCCTTTACACTGGCTTCTACCCCAGCCGTTGGAATACCTCCCGCATTTTGTTCCCCAAACTTGACAAATTTCCATCCCATGCCTCATGCCATCGTCCCATTAGTTTCACCTCCGTATTCAGCAAGGCTCTGGAAACCATCGTCTCCCACAGTATTCACTCCCACCTTCACCAACACCATTTCCTTTCCATTCATCAATGTGAGTTCCGATCTTCCTTCTCTGCTGACCCGACGACCAGTTCCTTCGCTTTACTCACCACATCTCTGTCCATTTAAACTCCCATTGCTCCTCTATCTTCGTCTCCCTCAATATCGAGAAAGCCTATGACTGAATGGCATTCCGGTCTCCGGTCGTCTCATTGCTTCTTTCCTCACCTATGTCACTGCATATACAGCTCCCATTTGTTCTACCCTTTGCCTCAAGGATTTGTCCTCTCTCCCCTCCTTTACGTCATCTACTCCGCTGATATGCCCCAACCCCATCCTCCAATATGTTGCCGACACTGCCTTCCTGGCCCTAACCCCCTCCCTTGCCCGATCCCAGTATTTGCTCCAGTCTCACCTCACCGAATTCGCGCCGCGGTGGAGTAGCCGAGCGGTCTAAAGCACCTCACTGCGGAGCGCGCGGTTGCTTGCCGTCGGAGGTTTGAGTCCTCCCTGGGGCATGGGTGTCTGTGCGTGTTGTCCTTAGGTTAGTTTACCTTAGTTTAACTAGTTTGTAAGCTATGGACTGATGACCACGCAGTTTGGTCCGATAGATTTACAAACGTTTGAACATTTGAACCTAGTTCGCTGCATGGTGCAAGTGGTGGCTACTTTCTGTTAATCCCGATAAACCACAGGCAATCGCCTCCATGACTTCCACATTACCCTCCACGGTCGTCCTATCCGCCTCCCACCTCAACCTTCTTAAACTCCTCGCCGGCCGGACGTGGGCCCTCAACCCATCTACTCTCCGACATACCTATAAATCCACCATGCGTCTTGTCCTTTGCAGCTTCCATCCTGCCTGGATTTCCGCTCCCTCTACCTACTATCGCACTCTTCAAATCCAGGAACGCCACGCCCTCTGTCTCGCCTACCGCATGTAACTCCCATCCCCCACATGTATCCTGTATGACCTCATCCCATCCCCCCCACCTCCTCATTTCCACACTCTCCACATACTCTCCCAGGGTAACTCCCTACACCTTCCCCTCCCGGATGCCCTGTCCCGAAATCTATCCCTCACACCAACCCTGATACTCTCCCCCTGGATTCATCGCCCTCTCTCCCGCTCCTCTCCCGGTCCCTTCCTTCGCTTGGCTGTACGTCTCCGTCCCCTCTCCTTTTGGGTCCCCACACTCTCTCCCCAGTCCTAGCCCCCCATCCTCCCGCGCTTATGAACCTTCCCCTTTTCCTGCGGGGTGCTCCCATCAGGTAGTGTTTAAATTCAGTGCTCCGTCCAGTGTCCTGCATGTCATCGTCGTCAGTGCAACCACCGCCGCACCAGACAAGTGTAGTCAATTTTAAGTGTTTCATCGTGGGCAGTGCTCCAGACTCAATGTGTGTTTTTAGTGTCATCGAGGCACAGGTTTTTACTTTCCAAACTATATGCGTTTTAACTCCTTTGTTATGTGTATTAACATTTCTTCGTCTATACTTTCAATGTTCTCCAATTTTTCGCCTCTTTTTACCATTGGTTATCACTTCATGTTCATTTATGTAATAAAATCACGAGGCTGAAGAGCAGCGTAGGAGGCTGCTGCCAGCCAACCTGTAGATGCAGTTATTAATATAACAACAAAGGGAAAAAGACGTCTTCCTAGTACTTCTTAGCTCACCTGAAGATGACTGGCAGGTGTCCAGTCGAAATATTTTGCTTTCGGTCCAAATGTTTTAAATAAATTTGAAACAACCTGTCTACGAAACATTTATGTGGAGGCAAGCAGAAGTGGAAAAACGACTGAAGAACAATTGAAACATTTTCCAACTTATGTCCTCGGCGAACATGTAACAAATGGAAAGAGCCTATTGATCAGGCTTTCACGGCATTATTGTCATTACTTAAAGCTTCCGGGCTGAGATGCCGTGGTCCATACATAAAACTTTCCCCTGACGTTTCGCCTTCGTCTGCGGAAGGCATCCTACGACATAAACTGACATACGCAGATTTACCTTGGAGGAGGCCTTCCGCAGACGAAGTCGAAACGTCAGGGGAGAGTTTTATGTATGGAACACGGTATCTCAGCCCGGAAGCATTAAGTAATGAAAAGAGCCTATTGTTCTGTGATTCCTGAGCGGGTCATACAGATTGTAACCATTCTTGATGCAAGTTTTCCAAAGAAAGATATTATGCTTAAGATCTTGCCACCGAAAACAACTAATATTGCCAACCCTATACTGTTATTTCTTTCGGCAATATAAACTCAATATCAGCAGGATTACTGATTTTGGAAGACTACAAGGTGCCAAGCCACAAGTGAAGGTACATCATTGTTATTTCAGCATGAAACTTCTCTCTGTGATTTAGAATCAATTTGCTGCACCTACGTATAAGCCTATATATTGAAATATATAATATATAATATTAAAATTATCTGCCAGGAAGTTTCATATCAGCGCACACTCCGCTGCAGAGTGAAAGTTTCATTCTGGAAACATCCCTTAGGCTGTGGCTAAGCCATGTCTCCACCATATCCTTTCTTCCAGGAGTGCTAGTCTTGCGTGTTTGCAAGAGAGCTTCTGTGAAGTTTGGAAAGTAGGAGGCGAGGTACTGGCGGAAGTAAAGTTGTGAGGCGGCATCGTGAGTCGTGTCGGGGTAGCTCAGTCGGTAGAGCGCTTGCCCGCGAAAGGCAAAGGTCCCAGGTTCGAGTCCCGGTTCCGGCACACAATTTTAATCTGCCAGGAAGTTTCATATCAGCGCACACTCCGCTGCAGAGTGAAAGTTTCATTCTGATTAATTTCCATTGTTTAATTTTACAGTTTAGTTAATTTAATAATTAAAATAAGAAAGTCTACATCACAATTTTGTTGCGTTTATTACTGGCGACCGGTTTCGGTTCTTTAGAACCATCTTTATGCCTTTGGCACCTTGTTGATGGACGGTAGCGGTGGCCGCTTTTAAATGTTAATTAATTTAATTTCTTTAGTAAAGAAGATTTATTCGTAGTAAAAAATACATGCATTATTCATACCTTGAAAAAAATTATGCACTGTCTGCCACTTATTGTTACGTGAAGCATAACATGTCCAAACCTTGATATATGGTAAGAAGCAACCATAAATTTAATACACTCCTGGCCATTAAACTTGCTACACCAGGAAGATGACGTGCTACAGACACGAAAATTAACCGACAGGAAGAAGATGCTGTATTATGCAACTGATTAACTTTTCAGAGCATTCACACAAGGTTGGCGCTGGTGGCGACACCTACAACGTCTGACATGAGCAAAGTTTCCAACCGACTTCTCATACACAAACAGCAGATTACCTGCGTTGCCTGGTGAAACGTTGTTGTGATGCCTCGTGTAAGAAGGAGAAATGCGTACCATCAAGTTTCAGACTTTGATAAAGGTCGAATTGTAGCCTATCGCGATTGCGGATTATCGTACCACGACATTGCTGCTCGCGTTGGTCGCGATCCAATGGCTGTTAGAGGAATATGGAATCGGTGGAACGCCGTGCTGGATTACAACGGCCTCGTATCACTTGCAGTCGAGATGACAGGCGTCTTATCTGCATGGCTGTAACGGATCGTGCAGGCACTTCTCGATCCCTGAGTCAACAGATGGGGACGTTTGCATGATAACAACCATCTGCACGAACAGTTCGACGACGGTTGCAGTAGCATGGACTATCAGCTCGGAGACCATGGCTGCGGTTACCCTTGACGCTGCATTACAAACAGAAGCTCCTGCGATGGTGTACGCAACGACGAACCTGGGTTCACAAATGGCAAAAAGTCATTTTTTCGGATGAATCCAGGTTGTGTTTACAGAATCATGATGGTCACAATCGTGTTTGACGGCATCGCGGTGAGCGCACATTGGAGGCGTGTATTTGTCTTCGCCATACTAGCGTATCACCCGGCGTGATGGTATGGTGTGCCATTGGTTACACGTCTCGGTCACCTCTTGTTCGACGGCTCTTTTGTGGCCGTTACATTTCAGATGTGTTACGACCCGTGACACTACCCTTCATTCGATCCCTGCGAAACCCCACATTTCAGCAGGATAATGCACGACCGCATGTTGCAGGTCCTGTACGGGCCTTTCTGGATACGGAAAATGTTCCACTGTTGCCCTGGCCAGCACATTCTCCAGATCTCTCAACAATTGAATACTTCTGGTCAATGGTGGCCGAGCAACTGGCTCGTCACTATACGCCAGTCACTACTCTTGATCAACTGTGGTATCATGTTGAAGGTGCATGGACATCTGTGCCTGTACACGCCATCCAAGCTCTGTTTGACTCAATGCCCAGGCGTATCAAGGCCAGAGGTGGTTATTCTGGGTACTCATTTCTCAGGATCCATGCATCCAAATTGTGTGAAAATTTAATGACATGTCAGCTCTAGTATAATATATTTGTACAATGAATACCCATTTGTCATTTGCATTTCTTCTTGGTGTAGCAATTTCAATGGCCAGTAGTGTGAATTGTCAAAGTTACATCTATTTTCAAGCATATGCAGCACTACGGCCACGTATTGTATGCAGGTAGTCGGTTCCTGCAGTGTCGAATGCAGTTTCTCTTCGATGCAATGGGCATCCCGCCTTTATATATCCCCCAGGGACTCGCACTGTGTGTTTATTTCCCCAGCGGGAGAACTTCAGTATCCCGAATTTAAAAAGCATCCGCTCGGTGAACATCTGGCAACCATACAGTGCAGTAATTGCTACTAAATCCATTCTGAACACAAAATTATAAGTAGCGTAAAAATCTCATCAATTCTCTTTAATAGAAAATGCTTATTTTCGTTTTTGAAATGTTAGTCCGTTTTTAAGCATAAATGGAAAATGATACGTTTACAGCTCATAAAGTAGGATTAGGAAGCATTTACTTCTACTTTGCGAAAAATGTTATCGAAATGCCTATAAAATTCATTAGGCGGAACCCCCTTGTTCTCAAGAAATGCCATTGATTTGCTGATAAAAATTGTTACATAATGTCAATGCAGTGGACTAAGATTTTTCTCACAATATCTTAGAATGAATTTTTCTTATTGTGAATTGATTTTGCATCTAATGCAGATATTCTAAGTAGTACATCACACCATCTCTGAAACCTATGAATTACTACACATCCAACAAAGCTGAATCAGATTACCTAGTAGCTTATAAAATTGTATGCACTGCTCTCCAGACTCGAGCAAGAACGTGTTATATTGCGGTTATCGTATATTTAATTAAAAGCCATCGTATGGAAATGCTTTCCCGTTTTATATTTTTCAAAAAGCATCATTAATGCAATGTTTTTCCACTCTGCAGAGGAGTGTGAAGTGAAATTAAATTGCCTATTGGACTGGAGTTCGAAGGCAAATCTCTAACAGCCTAAACTACTCTACTTTCATTTTACTTGACCAAACGTGTACCTGCAACGATACCTCTTGGTGTTCATTCTACAACTTCGTGCATACTGAAGAAAGCTTAAAGTTTAACGCCCCGGCGACAGCGTGGTCGTTAGAGGTGGGTTCGTGCATACTGCAGTAGTTCGCAGCATTCTGAAAACGAAACCTTAGTCTTCATGAAAGATGAGCCGTATTTTGATAAAAGAATTATATTGCCGGGAAAAGTGTAAAAAGCTAAAAGAGTGGACAGATAGTTATTTGAAATGATAGTTAATCACCGTGCGATTTTAAGATAAATTCAAGCTAAAGATAACACATAGGGAAGGTAAAGCGTCACATGAATGCAGCAACTCGCATCTCGCTGAAGTTACGACATGGTCGCGAATAGAACAGTGATTCGTTAGCGTAACTAGATTTTCTTTATTCAAGTCAAGTGACACAACTTTTAGATTAAGTCAGTTATGATCATCTCAAAAACAGATTCCCATTGGGTAGTCTATACCATTAAAAATCTCTAGAGCTTACATGCAACTTAATTCTAACACAGAAACTTTGAACACTTTGAAGATTACAGTGGCGTTGTTTCCTGATGACCAATGTATATTTTGTAACAATTGAACTACAATTTGTGTGAACAATACTGTTAACAAGATTTTTGTGCTACATTGGATACTAGTTTACATTATATTTTATAGATACGTGACGAGGCAATGCTGACGTTACGTTTATTTTGTTACCATGCCACTGTGGCTCCACTGTATGAAGACATGTTATAGAACTAACAGGCATGCTTTCTATATTTCATGCGAATTTGTATATAACCGTAACAGTTTTACTCGATATTTCCACTGCTTTAAGATGACGACCCACTGCTGTATCTGTTACTATTCATTTTCTGCTGATGATATGAAGATGGTTATAAAGGTAAAGCAGTCAACAATCCGAAGATTGGTTTGAACACCACACTGCTTTACTAGGCATGGTCCTGTTTGGAAGTGGTATGCCGTTACCTTCCTCCGACCTTCGAACTGAGTTACCCAGCCAGTTGTAGGGAGACCTACAGTTTAACGTGGGTTCCGAACCACGGTGCTACTCGGTATTTTTCACATTAGCAATACTGCCAGAGGTGAAAAAAGTGGAGAGAGAGATAAAAATCCGAGGAACCGCGACCTTTGAATTTGTAGTCGGGCACGCTACCACTGTGCAACCGAGGGGTTATAACTGATTACAACCGATTTTCTGATGACTAAAATTTTTGTTCATTGATGTGAATCAATCACATGATTGTCATTTGATCATTTGTGATAATCATGTTAGTCAATTACAATTAGCAATGCACTGTAATTTGTTGCGTCTCGGTAAAGCTCCTTGAAGACCGTGGTGAACGACTGAATTTGTGCTTACTATCCCATACGCGTTCAGTCAGTGAGAAATCCGGCCGATCAGAGCAGCTTTTGTGCACCACGAAGAGCACTTTGCATTTTAATATTGAACAATCACATCACCTTCCATTCAAAGCTATGTCAGTAGTAGGGAAGAACTGTGTAATTAAGAGCGCACCGATTAGTCCTCCATACTGATTCACAAGATGTGATCACGAGTGACATCTGATGCATCCCCGAGAATCATGAAACATGGGTAAGTATTGCGTGGATGATTACACATTGAGGTAGGCAGCTATTACTGTCTAGGCCGTACACATACATCACTCGCAGACGCATCCACGCCAGTGCAGTCGAAAGAGCGCCATTCGACTCTCTAGGAAACACTATTACGATTCCAGATGAGCCACGATTGACTGTGTCATTGTGTCAGTGGTGACTTGAGCGGTTGCTCACACACTCTTACTCCCACTGCGAGCAGACGGCTGAAAATCGTCAGATGGATGAACGTCTTCAACAGGTGCATGTTCTTGCCGGTGGAGCAAGAACGTTCAAAATACTGTTCACGTCTACTCTCAGCTCAGTTCGGTTAGTCAAAGTACAAGTTTCACACAAAGGGCCACCTAATCGTATGTTCGCCGACGACGTGCCAAACGACTAACTAACATTACAATCCCTCACTTGTGTCATACTACACTCTGGTGGTACTGAACACAGTATTTGAGGGTACTGCATCCTTTTCTCGGAAGGTAAATAACTTTTCACCTCGACAAAACACAATCTTTTCGTGGAAAAGAGTAATTAACATTCTTCCTCTAATAAGACTTAACGTGAAAATGAAAACCTCTTCCTTAGAGAAAAGCTCATTAACAGCAACAAAGGCTACAAAGACTCTTATCGAACAACATAATTTCTATTTCAGTCTTCTGAGAGAGATATCTGAGGAATAGCAGTTAACATCCTTTTTTATGTTGCACTTTGTATATACGAGCAGCGTCCAGAAAGCACGTTCCGTTAGGTAATAAAATGAAATTGTACACAGATACAGAAGAAATTTTTATTGCACAAAATTCTGCAACTCTTAAACTACTTTTCCACGTAACTGCCGAAATTTTGCAGGCATTTGTCATAGCGTGGCACCATGTTTTGTATACCTTCTTCATAGAATTCTGCCGCCTTTGTCTTCAACCAGTTGGAAACAGTTTCTTTCAGTCGTCATTGGTGAAGTGATGAAAGCCAAGGAAAGACTTGAGATGTCCTGGATCTTATCATCAGTCGCGTGAACCAGTTCTTCTGTAACCAAAGGCGGACGCCCACTTCGTTCTCCATCGTCCACATCACTACGCCCGCCATTGAACTGTCGGACCCATCTTCTCATCATAGAATTACTCATCGCATTTGGTCCGTAAACATCGCAAATTTGCCGATAAATTTCACTTGGTTTTACTTTCCTCGCATTCAGAAACCGAATCACCGACCTGATTTCACAGCGGTGGGATTTTCAATCAACGCTGACATTTCAAACAAGCACAGCAAAGCGTACGTAACTGACAGCTATCTCCAAATGGCGCACGTTCTTCTCCTTGATACACATCGTCTGCAGCGCATGTGCGGAACTGCATTCGCAGCGCTGCAGCAGAGATAAATTGAAACGGAACTTACTTTCTGGACGCGCCTCGTAATACAGAATTTTTCTAAAACGATGTCTGATACTGAGGCTGTGAGTAAGTAAAACAGGAAGCAAGCCACCAACTGCAGCTAGTTATTGCGAATTGTAGCCGAGAAGGCACGTCATATATGTTCCAGCGACATTGTTGAAGACTGGGATGAATTAGGATCCTGTATGTTTGTTCTTGTTATACGTTGAATACGTCTTAACGAAATTAACGTCAGCTGTATTCCTGTACGTCGCTAAGTGAAAATACCATACTTATAACATATCTCTTGATATTTATGAGCACTGAATTCTTATTCCTTAATACTGGAATAAAATATACTGCAATTGCCAAATCTCAAAGAGAATCTACGATAATTTTCTAGATGTCTAAAATACTAAGTCGAATTTGCTCTACTTTACTGAACGTCGTTTTCAGTAACGATGACTTCCAAAGATAATCCTATTAATCTATGTTTGAAGTTATTTCTTGGTAAACTTCAAATGCAATTAGTGTCTTGTAATTATTTATAGCAAGTAATGGACAAGGCTTACTTCTCTTGTTCCTGATGATTCACTTCGAAAAAGAGTACTACATGAGCAAACCAGGATAAGAAATCACAATGTTATTCAGTGGCATTCCACTTTCAATTCAGTAGGAATGACATAAATAATGAACCCGACAACTTACACTCTGAACACGGGCTTCATGTGCAATCAAATAGAAGCGCAGTACACAATGAGTAGCTATTAAATCATTTAGTTTTTACATAACAATACATATGAGACATGGCTCCTCAGACAGCACGGGTATCCCGGTTCAGCGGCGTTACGGATCGTTTGGCCTTCCGCGTCGGAGCTTCGAATCCTCCCTCGGGCATGGATGTCTGTGTTGTCCTTAGGTTAGTTTAACTTAGTTTAAGTATTATATATTTTTGACGACGTTACAGCGTTCATTTTAATGAAATAAATTGCAAATTGCGATCATTTATGGCATCACTGTACTAGATTTAGAAGGAATACCAAAGTGTGGCGAATGAAAATTTGTGCCCGGCCGGGGTTACTAGGCAGACGCGTTGACCACTCCGCCACCGAGGACACAGTGACCAGCTCCACTGCAGAGGACTCTTCCCTGCACATCTCCTGCCACACCCAAATCTCCATTCACGATGATGGTAATGGCTGTGGTAATAGGAAAGAGGCAGCGTGGCGAATGGAGATTTGGGTGTGGCGGGAGACGTGCAGGGAAGAGTCCTCTGCAGTGGGGCTGGTCACTGTGTCCTCGGTGGCGGAGTGGTCAACGCGTCTGCCTAGTAAGCAGGAGATCCCGGTTTCTAATCCCGGCCGGGAACAAATTTTCATTCGCCGCACTTTGCTATTCCTTCTAAATCTAGTACAGAGATGCCATAAGTGATCGCAAATTGCGATTTATTTCAATAGTTTAAGTAGTTTGTAACAGTTTGTTAACACCCCGAAACCTGTACTGAAGCGAATAAATTACCGTCTTAATTATGCCTCTCAGTTACAAGTGTCTCTACAAACCATTTTAATGTTCTTTATTTATAACAACATTCTACAGGAAACCTAAAGTTGTTTGGTGCAGGTTACTTTGTGTACCATGGTCACTTCATTCTTTTATTCCAATAGCGTATGATTCGCAGAAAGAACGATTGTTTGTTTGCCTCTCTCTCTATAAAATTTAATCCTCGTGGTCTTTTCGCGAGTTACACGTAGGAGCAAGAAATATATTGCTCGACTCTCCGAGAGACGTAAGCCCTCGGAAATTTACCAAAAGCCCGTACCGTGAGACAAAAATCCCTCCGTCATAGAGTTTGTGTGGCGCTTTCGCGCTTACTAAATGAGCCCGTAACGAAGTGCGCTACTCCGCGTTGGATTTTCTAATATCTTCTGTCAGTTTTACCCGGTGCGGATTCCACTCTGATGAGCAATTAGCAAGCGCTGGCCGAACGAATGTTTTGTAACCTTTGATGACGGACTGCACTTTCTGAGTGTTCTTCCAATAAATTTCAGTCTGGCATCTTCCTGACCCGCAATTAATTTTATATTCTTGTTCCATTTGTAATCATCCCAAATCCTCACCCCCAGGATATTTTATGAACTTAATCACTTCCAGTGTTTGTACTGTTATAGTTTCAGTAATTTCTGTCTTCCTGATGTTAGTTTTACAATTAAAGGAGTTGAAACTTTAGAAGATACCAGGCCGGCCATTGGAGGCATTGTTTTACGGAACCCTCAACTCCTTCTGTATTCTAAAATGGAATTACAAAACAAGACTTTCCACGAAGGAATTATGCGAACGCAGTGCAACTAGACGTACAGATTACAATCTCAGGAAAAGTTAATAATTTCACATCTCTGACCCTTTTTGCAAGCAGTGATTTGGCTTGTCATTGACTGACGGACTTTGTGAATGTCCTCCTATTACGTATCGTGCCAAATTCTGTCAAAGTTATCAGTTATATCGTCAAAATCCCAAGCGAGTTACAGACCCCTGCCCATAATGCTATAGATCTCATTTACGCCTATGTAGTATTTGGTAAGAACTAAGGTGTACACGAGCGAAAAGGTAAAAATAAATGTAAACTTCATGATGGTCTTTTAATTTTGACACCTTGCTATTTGAGGCTCTTCACAGGATGAGGATGATGCAGGTTGGCCATGTTTTACAACATTAGACTGAAAGGTGAGCCAAATTTAACGGGAGATCATCACAGCGTTTCGTAGTGACGCATTACTTTTGTTTTGTGTTGTATTTTCAGTGAAAGAAATCCCTTTATAAGTGATTCATATTCATTTTAGTAAAATAATGTAAATGTAGTTCTGAATTCAGTCCTATCAGTAATATAATTTGGTCTCCTTACAAAAACGGCTGTGATGATATTATCAGAACGTCAGGCATGCCATGTTACAAGGACACTCGAGCGATTACTACGACTGTGGATGAACACCTAAAATGTATTCGAAGTCTGTTTACTATTGCTATTAATTTCGTGTACATCAGTACAATAATAGCCAGTTACCGTTTACTGTGTCATAAAATAACTGCGATAACTATTATAAAGCTCTGAATAACTACTTGGTTGCTGCCTACCACGTTATCAGACACAAATGGCAGATATCACTTACAAAGAAATCATAATAGATTGGATATAATTCTTACATGAACCTGCCCCAGTATCACTTGACTGCAGTGGGCTCTAAATGCAAGAATACCTATGGTAGTTCTGAATTTGTTCTCATGTAACGAAGTAGACTAGCAGTTGCGGGATTATGTGATCAAAGAAAACTTAGAAATTCACACGCAAACTAGAGGCAATATCAGTCTCATAAATTTTATTAATCATTTAATGTAATCAGAAACATGGTGGGGCATAGAGTCACGCATCAATTACAAAGGTATCGTCGTAAATTAATTTAAAAAATCCAAGAACAATAATACCAAGATCGCCTAAATAATACACACTCACGAAGCCTCTGCTCAACTGTAAAGAATATTGTAAAGGACTCTAAGACCATCAAACCTGCTGGCACCAGATATGAACATAGATGTGGACATCGATGCATGAGGAATGAAATGAAAATTAGATTCTGAACCAGTCAAAAAATGGAAAATCGAAACCACCCCAGCCAAACTGCGAAACACCGCAATATCTTACACGCAAATTCAACATATCACGTAGATCACATTTTCATGGCCTAACTAAGGTTTTCCGAAATCTCTCCAAGCAAATGTCGAGATCGTTCCTTTTAAAGGACCCGGGCGACTTCGTTGTTGTGTTTCGGAAGGGACTAAACAGCGTCGGTTGTCAGTCTCGGGCGACTTCCTTCCCCATCCTGTGCCCAAACGTTCCGTCAGGATGTTAAACCCACCTCTCTATTACATGGGATACTCTGCAAATCACATTTAAGTGCCTAGCAGAGGATTCATCGAGCCACCATTATACTATTTATCTCCCATTCCATTCTCCGATAGCGCGCGGGAAGAAAGAACACCTGAATCTCTCCGTTCAAGCTCTGATTTCTCATATATTATTCTGATGGCCATTTCTATCTTTGTAATTGGGAGTCTACAATATATTTTTGCATTCGAAGTAGAATGTTGGCGATTGGAGTTTCGTAAGTAGCCCACGCCGCAGCGATAAGCGCAATTGTTGTAATGATTCCCATCCCAGATCCTGTATCATTTCCGTAACGTTGTCTCCCCTATATCGTGACAATACAAAACGAGCTGCCCTTCTCTGGACTCTTTCGATGTCCTCCGTCAAACCCACCTGATAAGGATCCCACACTGGGCATCAATAAAGGACGGACAAGCGTAGTGTATGAAGTTTCTTTTGTAGTTCTGTTGCATCTTTTAAGGGTCCTGCCAATAAAACGCAGTCTCTGGTTCGCCTTTCCCACGACATCATCTACGTGTTCTTTCCAGTTTAAGTCTGAAGTAACAGTAATCCCTAGGTATTTTGTGGAGTTAACGGTCTTCACTTTTGATTGATTGATCTTGTAAACAATGTTTAATGGATTACTTTTCGCACTCATGTGGACGTCTTCACACTTCTCATTATTTAGAGTCAACTGCCACTTCTTACACCATAGTGATATCTTATTCAGATCGTTCTGCAGTTGGTTTTGATCTAAAGATGATTTTACTAGTCGTTAAATGACGGCGTCATCTACAAACACCCTAAGAGAGTTACTTAGATTTTCAACCAAATAGTTTATGTAAATAAGGAACAGCAGATGACCAATAACACTACCCTGTGGAACGCCCTATATCACTTCTGTTTTAGTCGATGCCTTACCATCGATTACTACGAACTGACAGGAAATCCCCAATCCAATCGCAAATTTGGGGCGGTATACAATAACCAAGCAATTTGATTAAAAGCAGTTTGTGAGGTACGGTGTCAAAAGCTTTCTGGAAATCAAGAAATACGGAATCGATTTGCGAACCCTTGTCGATAGCGCCTATCACATCGTGTGAATAAAGAGCTAGTTGTGTTTCGCACGAACGAGATTTTCTAAGTCAGTGTTGACCTTGGGTCAATAGATCATTCTGTTCGAGGTAATTCATAATATTTGAATACAGGATATGTTCCAAAACCCTGCTGCAAATTAACGTCAATGAAATGGGCCTGTAGTTTAGTGGGTTACTCCTACTGCCTTTCTTGAATATAGCTGTGACCTGTGCAACTTTCCAGTCTTTTGGTATAGATCCTTCTTTGAGAGAGCGGTTGTATATGGCTGTTAAGTAAGGAGCTATCGCTTTAGCATAATCAGATAGAAATGTAATGGGTATACATTCCGAACCAGAAGACTTGTTCTTGTTAAGTGATTTTAGTTGCGGCACTATTCCGGTGATATCTACTTCTACGTTACTCATTACAGCCTCTTTTCGTAATTCCAAACGTGGAATATTGGTTTCGTTTTCTTTGGTGAATGAGTTTCTAAAAGCTATGTTTAGTAACTCTGCTGTAGTAGCGCTGTCATCGGCAGGATCGCCATTACTATCACGTAGTGAGAGTATTGTTTGTCTTTTGCTCCTAGTATATTTAACATATGACCATAATCTCTTTGGGTTTTCAGTCAAATTTCGAGAAAGACATCTATGTTCCTTCTAACTAACACACCATAGCCTATATCTTCTGTTAAATTATCACAGCAAAATTGAGATATGTGTCCAATCAAACAAAATGCAAGGAATACCATTTTAAACCACATTTCCATTACATTTTTTTTCCTTGCGAGGGTTGGAACATAAATAGGGGCGACATTGCTGTGGAGACACTATGCAATGGAATCTACTATTCTCGCTGAGAGCACACGTCCTTGAAATACATGTCTCACCTCCGAGCAAAGGACTCGTCCGTGCCACATCACTGGCTTGCACACAATCGAGAAAACACAGTCACTTGTGAACGAGAGTCACGACATTTTAGAAACAGGAACAACGGAGTTGGATCACGATTGAATGTGCCTGAGGTCGCATAGTAGGACATTGTCCTCAAGCTTTTCAAGACACGTGCGGGGAATCGGCATTGCCGTACAGATCAGTGGACGTTGACTAAAAGCCTTATACGAAGGCCCGCAAACTGTGGCAGGTCGTCCTAGCGTCTCTTGAGAAGAAGTGCATACTGTTGCCGCGTTGCACAGTGATCGATGCCAGACGATCCGTGAGCTCGCCCACCATCATTATCCACGACAAATTGCGGGAGCATACAGCGCACGCTGTGGCTGGTCTGTTAGGTTTATGGGACTGGGAAGTACTGTACCATCTGCCATACTCCCCTTTGATTTGATTCCGAAGATCAAGGAACCACTTCGTGGCATTCGCTTCAGAACTGTTCCAGAGTTTCGCACCATCAACAGAACAGGCTCTTCTAACGGTATACTACGCCTTCCACATCGCTAGCAACGGGTTCTATACAACGCAGTTGACTACTTCGAAGGGCAGTAACAGATGCAAACATGTAACGCTTTTGTATCGGTTGTGAAGAAATAGTGGCTACTATTTAAGTTCCAGACCTCTGTTATTAGACATAAGAGCAATGCAGAGTATACTACTGTAAACACATAGTCCAAAATAGTAGACGAGGTCAGGTGGCGCAACCGCAGCCTCCGGTCGGAAATTAAAAAAACCGAAAACATGAGAAAGAATATGAGCCGCTGGCAGTGTGTCTATAGGCTTCGAAGCCTGCTGGCAAGAAATCGACGAGTTGACGTTAGCTTCTAGGGCAACATTATTCAAACGTCAAAGTCAGAGAGTACTGCTTAAAATAAGAGTAGATCAATGTGATTCTTTAATTTCTCCTGGCGAATAACAACTTCGAAAAACTGACGGGTATGCTGCGAGGTATCAAAATCGACGACGGCCGATATTTCGGCAGGTGACCACCCTGCCACTTTCAAGGCGAAACTGCAGTGAGGAAGCAATGTGCAACGATCCTTAACCTCGGTTTTCATTGAGTAAACAGGAAAGAGAACACACACCGAGCAAGCAAACACACAGCGCCGACACGACCAGAGATGAAATATCGATAATAAACATAGGTTCTCCAAGGATGAGGTTGGATTAGTTTTGTCCCTCTGTTTTCTTACAAGTGAGAGAGCAGGGTCCCAAGCGGATTTTAAGCAGACGCCTCTATCTCTATTCATAAGGATGTCACCTAGTTTTATTTCTGTCTCTTCCTTGTTAACACAGTCCCAGTAGTTGGAAGTGCATACCAACTACATACCAACTATACAAGCTTACGATACTGCATGCCTGCTTCTTAGTCTAGCGTGTGGGAGGTTCCATCCATAAGTTCGGCATGTACATCGTGGTATTGAACTATTTCTGCCATTTATAGTTCCTACGTCGTTCAAGTACTTGACCGGTGTTTTGGTACGAAAATGGATAATATTCCATTGCAGACCAGTGGTCAAAACAATTAGATATCGAGGTTCTGAAGTATTGTCATCGCAAGAATGGGGTAAAACGGCTCAACCTCTTTCCTTAGGTTGTACGGGGGCATAAGCATTACGACGACCGAGATAGTGGTAATAACACAAAGTTACTGTACCAAAGGAATTTCTGAAGCAGATGGGTTCAGATTGATAGCGTAGTGGCCAGTTAGTGCAACTGAACAACAACGTGGCTTACCCAAAGGTATGGTACGGAGAACCAATAGGATGGTTGGAAGAAGGACAGAGAGAGAGCCACGTGCAGCTTTTGAAATGTCTTAAAGTGTATTTTCTAGAGCCTGAAAGTGGTTTCAGACAACTGAAGGGTCGTCCACGTGTAACATCAGCAGAAGATGAACGTTATCTCCGGTAAACAACCCGTCGAGATAGGACTGCAACTCACCTGATTCACAGGCAGGAAAAGGACGTGCAATATCAACACAAACATTTCGAAGTCGCCTTCAGGGATGTAGCCTCTATGCTCGCAGGCCTATGGTGTGTGTGCCATTGAAAGTATGACACCGGTTATCTCACAGTAACTGGGCGGAGGAAAATAAGAATTGGATTCGTAACAGATGTCCTGGTTCTATCCACAGTGAGTCAAGATTTTCAGGCGGACAATCGTCGTTCCCTCATTTAAACATCACCATGTCCTGCTGTTGGACGAGTGGTGTTGGCAGGAGTCATTATTGTCGGACGTACGGACCTCTACATCGTTCAGAATAGCGCATTGAATGCTCAGGGGTATAGAGACGAGATTCTTCTTTGTTGTGACCTACGCTGGCACCGTAATGTCTTTCGGTGGACGATAACAGTCGCCCCAAAGGAGCTATTCAGGTGGACAACATTCTTCAAACTGAGGGTACTGAAGGAATCGAATCGCCATATTATTCGCCGGACATGAACCCGATTAAGCATGTCTGGGTTCCATTTGGCACTGCAGCCAGATTAGCACCTCCTACAGCGGTTGTACAGCTAATACTGTCCATGCTACGCAGGTGTGCGTCTGTACTGGCGTCCGAGTTGATCACACACCGTATTACAGGGCAGACTTTTTCACTATTACGGTAGCTCCATGTTGCCTCGCCCGAAGTAAACGCCATATAAATAAAGAGTCGAGACACCAAAATACCGCACAGTATAACACACAGTTTGCAATTGTAACGAATATCTGCATAAAATACATTATGTACATTTGGTATGATGTCTCACCTGACCCTCTGATTGTTTTGACCAGTGTGATATTTTGTCCACCCCTGTATTTCTTATTATTGTTATTCTTGAGCCTGTCCCAGTTCAGGGATAGCTGTTCCCGATTTTTGCCTTCCATTTCCCTCATTTTCTCTAGGCTCAGTCCATTCTCTCTCAGGTCTTCAGTGATCATCCATCTTCTCTTTGGTCTGCTTCTTCTTTTTCTGTCGTGCAGTTGTTCTCTGCTACGTGTCCTCCATCCCTTCTTATAACTTGCTGTACCATTTTAGTCTTCGTTTCTGAGCTTTCTTCGATGCCTCCACTACACTTGTCAGCTCTCGAATAAGATCATTTCTTATTTTGACCAACCTCGTTTTCCCCATCATCCACCTCAGCATACGCATCTCAACCACGTTTTATTTCTCCTCCTGCACTTTCTTTAACGGGCAGATCTCATTACGATACGACATAGCTAGTCTCTCCGACCTTTTCCAGTTCGTCCATCCAGTGTGGATCCTGTGGCTTACCTCCTTCTCTAACTCTCCTTATATAAATCTCCTTTACTGGTCACATACGAACCCAGGTATTTGAATTCTCCAACACTCTCCAACTGATCATTTTCCAACAAAATTTCTCCATCTCCACCAAATCACGGGTATACGGTCTTCGTTATGCTACCTCTGAGTCCTCCATTTCCTATTTCCTCCCTCCATCTTTCCGTTGCTCTTTGTTCTCCTCCACTATCATCATGTCATCTGCGAAACTACTCGACCATAAAGCCAGGTTCTGCACTCCTTACGTGAACACATCCATCGCTATACTGAACAGGTATGGACTTGATCCTTGACGCACTCCACCCATGACAGGGAACTTCTCAGTCACTCCGACACTAGATCTTACTGTAGAGCAGGCACCAAAATATACGTCTTTGACCAGTCTGCAACACCACTCGCTCTCACTCTTCTCCACAGTATATCTCTCGGTACCATATGCCTTCTCCAGGTATATAAACTCTAGACATAGGTCTCTTTGTCGCTCCCCGTACATTTTCTCTCAGTTGTCTCAATATAATGGTTGCACTGTTGTCTCAGGATGAAGGTTGCATCCATGGTACCTCTACCAGGCATGAATCCAAACAGCTTATCCGAGATTTGTTCCTTCCATGGTCCTTTTATCCATAATTTTCTCTCATATCTTCATCGTATGGAACGTTAGCTTAATACCCCTGTAGTTAATGAAATAAATCGCAATTTGCGCTTATGGCTTCACTGTACTAGGTGGCGAATGAAAATTTGTGCCCGGCCGGGAATCGAACCCGGGATATCCAGCTTATTATGCAGACACGTTAACCACTCCGCCACCGAGAACAAAGTGACTAACGCGACTGCAGAGGACTCTTCCCTGCATGTCTCCCGCCACACCCAAATCTCCATTCGCTACACAGTCTCTTTCCTATTACCTGTAGTTCTTTCACTTTTGAACATCTTCTCCTTCATATATTGGTACCACTGTACTTTCCCTCGATATCTGTGGTACTTTTTGTTCTTCATATGTTTTCATATATGTCCATCCCTGTACATGCTTTGTAACTGAAAAAATTTACTGAGAGAAAGTGGCAGATGGCATGTTTCCCGATTAAGCTCTTCAACTGCACCTGAACACCTTACTACACCTGAACGATGTTTACTTGCTAGTGGCACAACACAGTTCTTCTAGCGCGAATCTCTGCCGCTCAGAATTTTTTAATCTGCCGTGAAGGCTCCACGCTTCGCGGGACAATGGAGGGGGAAGTAAGCCTGAGAGCAGCGCTCCTTGGCAGTGACAAAGGCCAGAGACGCCGCTGTCAGTAGGAGGCGCGCGCCACTCCGCCATATTGCCACCGTCGCAGCGGATTACCAGCCGGCGCGTCCTGACGTCCCGGCACATCACTGCATGCTGCGCTCTGTTGGGGTTTACCTGGGAAAAATAGCCGCTGGGGGAGCGGAGCAACTAAGGCTCAAAACTTCAAAGCCAAATCAACTTCAAGGCACATAAAGGGATAAAATGATTTGTCGCCGCACGCTGTTCAGGCGTAGTTATTCCTCTTAATCTCTGCGGGCATCCTAAAATCAGACATCGATATTTAAATGCCTGGAATTGCCGTCCACTATACTTACGTAAAAGCTTCGTCAGAACTGTGGTACGCCGAGCATACGAGGTGGAATCCAAAATTTTTGGAACTGGTGCTGCCATATGGAAAGTAAGAGTATTAGATCTTTGCACCGCTAGATGGCGAGAGCTGCGTATCTGATGAGTCAGTGTGCAGAGTGGCATTCAGATGGGAGAACGTGTTTAGTATCCACAGTGATTTCTGTAATACGCTAGTGTGTGGTGATTTGACGATGGATCCAGAAACAGAACAGTGCGTTTGTATCAACTTTTTGTAGCGAATCTCGCGAAAAATGCTACGGAGATTCTCGCCATCGGTCCATTGGATGAGCCCCGGCTCTTCAAGACCCAAAAAAGTGAGTCTGTTGAAGAGAAAAGTAAACAACATTACGTTTTCTTTGATACCAAGGGAATTTGAACAGTTTCAAATTTCACTGGTAACTGAGGACCACATGGGAAGCATGTGCGAACAACCTTTTTGGTTAAATCCTTATAGTAAGGAAATATATGTTTTATTTCTACATAAGTTATTACAAACTTGGAATAATTTCAATTAGTTATACAGTTCAACTCGCCACAGTCAAGATAAAGATAACTCAATGGTACTTGAATTTTCTCCTCAGAACGTTAAACATTTGATAAAACAGTGAAAACGATTAAAGTCGAAGAGATAACAATTTAATGGTATTTAAGATTTGCCCTCGAAAGTTTAACATTTGATAATAAAACAATGATCACAATTAAAGATCAAATTCCATTCTCTTCCATTTAAGTGAAACACGTATGCAAAGTACAGTTACAATAAGTAAAAGGTGAAACATCCAGGCTTCCTCCTTCTACAACTGTTAATAAACATTAACACTTCAAACGACGAATCAATCAAATTAAATACTTTCCCGGCCTGGATTAATTAAACAAACACCAAATAAAAATTTGTTTTTAAAAAACATTTGCTCTAGATTAAATTTGCAACGTGCCATACAACTTACAAGCAGAGAAAAACAATAAGACAATTTACAACTGACATTCTTGATGGCGGGCATATTTAGCTTTTAACTTATGCAGAACGACTTCTTTATTTGAAAAAAATGTTCAAATGTTTGTTAAGCTTAAGGGACTTAACTGCAGGGTCATCAGTCCCTAAACTTACAAACTACTTATCAACTAGCTTATCCTAAGGACGGCACAAATATCCATGCCCGAGGAAGGATTCGAACCCCCGACCGTAGTGGCCATGCGGACCGTGACTGAAGCTCCTCAGTCTACTCGGCCACCGCGGCCGGCTCTTTATGTGAGCCAAATACGTACGTGTGTACGTGGTTAAAGGCACTGCTTAAGTACAATTCAGCCACTGTAAAATTATCCCCAAAGTGACTCCAAGAACCACGTTGCGGGTTTTCAAGGTACAAGATACACTAACTAATAGAAAACAAAAGAAATGACTTATATTTCCAATATGTTGTTGCTCATCAATGAGCCCAATCGGCGACAGACTCTCCCAGTTCCATACACCCCGCTCAAACGCGGGAGCTTGGCCCACACAACCACTGGTCTCAGGTGGTGATATCACAACATATGCAAACATACCAAGAGGCTGGTATTAATAGGCAATCACGAAACGGACATTGATGACAAGAAGAAGCTTGGCCAGTTACACGCAGGTAGGGCTTACAAGAACTTTAAAATACATCACTGTTACAGCTAAATGAAAGAATAAATAACTCGATGCACATTTTAAATCTTAATGATCCATAAACCATCAGTCATTTTCTTTCTTCACATACCAGGCTTAATATGGGCCATTTTTATTAACATCAGGGTCAGTGTATCAGCACCGCAGCGGACTGATTTTGCTACTCAAGTACCCAGCTGTGTAGTTAGGCGAAACGAGGTTCTTAACAACCTGCTTAAGAATAATAACAAATTAAAAATACTTTACAGGTTGAGAAGGCAGTGACAAGTACTATGGGGAGCGTATGCTAGGTTTCTCCCATAAAACAAGTTGGCTCAGGAAAACACACTTTCACGGCTATGATCGGCAATGTCCAAGAAATGATTAAGTGCACGAGAATATGCGCTAGCGACACTCTTGAGCTCACAACAAGACACGAAAATCAGGCGTCCTGCTCAGCGCAGGCTATAGTCAATGAAGCCGTTACTTCCTGTAAATTTTTCACCTCTGCTGCCAGGACTCAACTCCTCGTCGTTACTCCAACGCTCCCCATCCGTTCGCGCGCCCTCTCGCAGAGATCGAAGCCGACCCGCGCCGCAGATGAAACCAAACAAATGACAAATTTTACGGTTAAATCATACTTGAGCCATGACACGGCTCAGGATTGTGCACAAAGAATTCGTCCCACCCAACCAAACAGTGAATTCCGCGTACTACCGGCGTTTTGCGACGGCTCCGTGAAAACGTGCGGCGACGACGGCCCCAACTTTGGCGCCAAGGGAACTGGCTGCCGCATCACGACAACGCGCTCTGCCACACGTCCTTGCTCACCAGAATCTTTTAGGCGAAAAACAACGTGGCGGTTGTACCCCATCCACCGTACTCGCCAGATTTGGCACCTTGCGACTTCGCACTATTCCCAAGTCTCAAGTTGAAAGGCCGTCGGTTCAACAGTCTAGAGGGGATTCAAGAAGCATCGCTGGCGGTGCTCAACACCCTCAAAGAACAGGACTTTCAGAAAACGTTTGACCTTTGGCAGAAGCGCTGGGACTGGTGTATACGTGCGGATGGGAACTACTTCCAGTGTGATGATGAACATTAGTCTAAAAGTAAGGTTTCCAATAGATGGCATCATCAGTCCCTAAAAATTTCGGATAGCACCTCGCATGCCATTTTAGGTGCAGATAATCTATCACCGGAACTCTGACGACTGTTGTAATCCTGTGACACATTGCGTCTGCTGTTGGGGGCGGCTATTACTGGTCGCATTTCTGTGACTTTTAGCTCATAAATTGACGCACTCTAGAGGACCTTTGCGATAGATGCTGCATTGTAAGCGTCGACGGCGGTTGAACTGACAAAAGCCAATTTTTTCACGTGTACGTAGTAGTCTGTAGAAATGACGAGCGTGAAGTGGCAGCGAGCGGCACTGCACCAGTTTTCAAAAATTAATAAGAAATATATTTTCACTAAATGCAAATGTAAATGTCCGAAATACTTCGAAAGTTTTTTTGTAATTGTCAATTTGAATAATTTCTTGCATGTTAAGATAACAGCCATCATTGTGAAGTGGCAGCGAGCGGCACTGCACCAGTTTTCAAAAATTAATAAGAAATATATTTTCACTAAATGCAAATGTAAATGTCCGAAATACTTCGAAAGTTTTTTTGTAATTGTCAATTTGAATAATTTCTTGCATGTTAAGATAACAGCCATCATTATTTACCATCTAAATTCCATTTCAGATGTTACTGTAACTAAGGTCCCGAGGTAAAACTCCGCCCCTTTCTCTAAGAGTGATCTGATTTGTTGTTGCTATATCTTTACACGCCACAACTTCCCTGCTATTTTACTATTTAATAAATAAAAATTCAGTTATCAATTCTATTGCCATAATGTGTGTTAATTAATTGTTGGAGATTACACTATTGTTTTTTTAGATGTATTAAATTAAGTATTTTAGGTAAAGAGGGAGTGTGGCGTTCTAAAAGTGTCAGTTGGCGCCAAAATACTAGGCGCTAGCGTGGAGCCCAGCTCCACTGCTAGATAGTGCACTGCGAGCCTCGACACGGTAAACGTCTAGCGGCACTTGCGATAACTAGCCATGTTTCAATCGGTCGATAATGGGGCTAAAAATATTTGTAAAGTGAGTGTAATGTATGTCAAAGTGTGTTACGACTTTTAATTTTGGAAATTTTGTAAACTAATATTGACGTCAACATGCAGTTTGTGGCTTCTGTAGTCGTGTGATTGGTAAAAAAAAGAAAATAAAAATAGTCACTGGCATCTCTGAAGGAATTCATCGACTTTGTTAATGGTAGTTAGACAGTCACAGTATCCACCACTTTGAATTTCAGCCTCACCTCAGAAAACATCGAGTCTACGACCTGTGTGCTGCTTCTGCACTGGGGACATCTATGACAGAGAAGACACCAGGTTAGTCAAATATTGACAACCGGCTACGGGCCTTACATGCAATGTTCCGTCTATTACAACTAGACGAGTTAGCACTCTGCTCGCGGTAACTTAAGTGTGGTAAAGGGAAGATAGGAAAGTGTCAAGGAAACTGGCACAAACTGACTTGATAACATAAACTTTAACTATAACATTTAATAGTTTACAGATTTCATTTTTTTTCATCTCCACCCCCGACGTAAGAGATAAGTACACTGCTTACTCCGAGAAACAGATTCGTCGTCCTACGTAATTTAGACCATCTCCGGAGGTGAATGTGAAGAAGCAGAGACGTGTCACCTTTTTTATTTTGGAGGTACATCTTGCAAAATTGAAAAACTTTTGTAAAGTGTTTACCGTCAACGTACCGAGATTATATTATTGGTTAGCAATGTCAAAGAGGACTTGGGGCTTAGTAAGTTTGTTGTATATCAAATTCCATATCAGTGTGGCCAGGTTTATATCAGCCGTTCGATTCACACCATGTGAAACATCGTCCCCTGAAAAATTGGTGGTAGCAAAACACGAAATCTGATGAGGTCCATTTTGTTGACAAAAGTCAGTGTTTTGTAACAGTGATAACAAACAAGTCATTGGATTCACTTTGGCAAACAATCTGGTAAGTAGGATTTTCCAAGGCATAACACCCGCTACAATTTCGAATGAAAAACACGTTGTTGAGTGATGCGGCTAGCGCCATTGCTTCATGATAGGCGGTTGAGTGCGATGCACGGTTGCCGCCGGTGGTTCCCTAGGGGCGGCGCCACCAGCTAAGTTTGGGAGGCAGCAGCTGCGGTCGTCGCCGCACGCGCCATCTACGGGCTGAACACCCCAATAAGACGACGAACTCCGCTCAGCAGCTGTATTCAACGGGATTCAGTAGCAACGGCTTTCCTGAAGACTGACATCAGTTTCTTTTTTTATATCCGGCAGCAAACTTGCCGAGATTACGAACATCAAGTGATTGTTTGAAATATACCAGAGAATTTTTCTGTTATGCCTTTCCAGAATATTGAACACCGACCTTTTACGAATTATAGAGCACTATACTATTTCGATTTGAGATCCAGTGGCCTGTTTACTGGACATCTGGCTCTTTTAGGTTCATGCTTCTTGCTAACATCTGTCAACAGAATGGCGCGCTATAATCTAAATCAGTGAAAATGGCGGACCCACTGCGGAGCGCGTCAGGCGTGATATCAGTACCTGAAATTATTTTATGTAGCCGCGGCGGAGCGGCCGAGCCCATTGAGGCACTATGCTGCGATGCTCTAGGCCTTTCCCCATCGGGTGTTCGAATCCACCCTCGGGCACGGATGTTCGTGCCGTCTTTAGTATAAACTAGTTCATAAGTATTAAGGAAGTGAGTACCAACAGCCGTATGTATAATAGAAATATTTATTGTTTCACTACCGGTTTCGGTATTCCATTATGTCATCTTCAGGTCCCTAAATCGGAGCCTAATATCCATTAAGTAGGGATATCGAAACTGTTTTCGTGAAATTCTATCTCTCAGTGGGAGATATAGAATTCCACGAAACCAGTGCTTATATTATTATTCTCCGATGTAGGGACCTGAAGATGGCATAATGGAATACCGAAACCAGTAGTGAAACAATAAATATTTCTATTATACATACGGCTGTTGGTATCCCACTTCCTCCACACTCTTGACCAGCTGCAGTCCCGGTTCCACCGGCAATTATGGATTCAATAAGATACAGTTCATAAGTAGTTTGTAAGTTTAGGGACTGATGACCCCATAGTTAAGTCCCATAAGATCTAAACACATTTGAACTTTATGAATTTTGCACAAACTCTAATTGTGTGATATGAGTTCTGCAATAAATATAGAATGACATATATAACTGTTCACCCGGTGTACAATTCATCATCATCATCATTAGAGACTGATTATGCCTTTCAGCGTTCAGTCTGGAGCATAGTACCTCTAATAAAATTCCTCCATGATCCGCTATTCAATGCAAACATTGATGCCTCGTCTCATGTTATGCCTTTTACTTCAAAATCATTCTCCACCGAATCTAAGTACTTTCTTCTAGGTCTACCTCGACTTCTCTTACCCTCCGCTGCCGAGCTCATGAGTCTCTTAGGGAACCTTGCTTCTCCCATGCGTGTAACATGACCCCACCATCTCAGTCGGTTCGCTCTAACTGCTTCATCTATGGTATTCATTCCCAGTTTTTCTTTGATTTCCTCATTATGGAAACCCTCCTGCCATTGTTCCCATCTATTAGTACCTGCAATCATTCTTGCTACTTTCATATCTGTGTACAATTTACATGACATTTTTTATTTAGCAAACCAAGTATCTAAATTTTTAATTTTTGTTTCGAATATACAATATGTACCTTCTTGTAGACATGAAAAAGTGTAAGAATGTGTCGTGTTCCATTTTTAAAATAATTCAGGACTGAAGGTGTTAAAGACGTGTAATAGGTTACTGAGATATTTAAAATCATCGTGGTTTAGGCTTTCTACCAGGTCATACCTGTTTTCACTGTATCTAGTACCTTTGTCAGAAATATACCAGAATAGGTTTCTTTTTATTTCTAAATTTGCAAGACTAAAAAGAATCAGATGTTGTTTTACTGAAATCTGGTATGTTGTTCCCTTTCAATAACCTTGGTCATGATCTCGTGAAGGTCGGGTCTGGTGGTCTCGGGATAAAGCGCTTCACTGGAAACCGATCCACCCTGCGTTTTAACGCTCGTAGTTTGAGTTCAGTAGTGCTATGGGCCTGTATCTTTCGGGAACTTCGTTAGATGGAGTATTGCGATATGCAATTTATTTAATATACTAAAGACTTAATCGACATATTTATGGCTATAAATGGTTGCTGGTTTATACTCGAATATTAACAAATCGTTGTAGTAATTATCACTCCACTTAAATCTACAGCAACAATCTCCCTCCTTTCTGTCCGTAGATGATATTTGCTCTTCTCAGCTGTTATTCATTACAGCTTTACTTAATTCATTGATTAATTGTAATTTTCTTTATATATTTTATAAATCGTTGAAGTACTTGTCACTCCACTTAAATATAGGGCAATAAGCTCTCTGCATTGCTTTTTCTTGTGTACATTAATGACCTCTCATCAGTTACAGTGCCAAAAGCAGAGTTCGTTTTGTTTGTGGATGATACAAGTATTGCAATAAATAACATGTCGAGCATAGTTCTAGAAATGTATGCTAATGATATTTTCATTAAGATTAATAAATGGTTTAAAACCATCTCATTGACATTAAACTTTGAAAAGACTCGCTACTTCCAATTCAGAACATGTAAAAGATTCCCATCCAGCATATACAGCTTGATAATGAATTCAGTTGGAGGAGCACACCACAGAACTGCAGAAACGACGTAAGACATAGGAGACATGAAAATAAAAAAAAAAAAAAGCTTGCATACTTTGCTTACTTTCATTCTATAATGTCATATGGTATAATATTGTGGGGTAACTCTTTGAGTTAAGCTAAATGTTTCAGAGTCGAAAAGCGTGTAATACGTATTATTTGTGATGTAAATTCACGGACATCCTGCAGAAGTCTCTTGAAAGAACTGGGTATATTAACTACTGCCTCTCAGTATAGTTATTCTTTAATGAAAATTGCCATAAATAATATATCCCTTTTCCCAACAAACAGCTCAGTTCATACCTACAATACTAGGAACAAAAATGATCTACACAATGACTTAAAAGCAGTTCCTTTAGTTCAAAAAGGGGTCCCCTACTCAGGAACACACATTTTCAATAATTTACCAACAACCATACCAAACTTAGCCACAAATATAGATCAGTTTAGGAGCAGCCTAAAAGACTTTCTAGTTGCCACTCCTACTCCACAGACGAATTCTTAAATAGAACCAAATTATGCATGTATCAATAGTCATCCTATTACTATTATTATATTATCAGCTTGTAAAAAATGTATGTAACTGTATTAGTATTATTATATTATCAGCTTATAAAAAAATAGAAAAAATGGCATGTTCCACATCCACGAGTATCTCCTCAATATGGATCTATGGAACGAACTGATATAATCTAATCTAAACCTTTGTTCTTCTCAGCTGTTATTTATTACCTGTTTCAGCTAATTCATTGCTTAATCATAATTTTTGTGTCTAGTTTATAAATCGTTGAAGTAACTATCGGTCCGTAGATGATATTTGTTCATCTCAGCTGTTCTTTATTACTTGTTTCACTTAACCCTTCAGACCTGACGTGCATAATTATGCCCAACTACTTTTAATTATTTTTGCGGCCTAGAAACACGTTGTTATGTATTGAAAGTATATGTCCATACGTTTTGGACTTTTTAGAATTGAATGTCGGTGATTTCAGTGCCACCTTTTCATTAGAACGTGTTTCTCGCATGCAAAAGTAATTAAAAGTAGTTGGGTATAATTGTGCACAGAGGGTCTGAAGGGGTCAATTCATTGCTTCATCGTAATTTACTTTGACTAGTTTATTAGTTAGTTTTCGAACTCGATTTTATAACTTTTAAAAGATTACGTATGTGAATTTAGGTTTTCTCGGCGAATCTCCAAGGTAAAGTTACCTCATTGGAGTGAAGGCGTCGTTTTGCTGTAAAGTTTGAACAAGTTTCCTAGTCCTCATCTCTGCTGAACCGCGAAGTCCTCTGGCTCGTTTGCCTCTGCCCCAATCGCGAACCTCGGGATGGGATTTCGTGGCCCGGGGTGGTGGCGTTGGGGGAAGGAAGGGGGTGGAGGGCGATGGCACTTGCTGCGTATCGGCCGGTCCGAGCGTCGCCATCTGGTGGAGCCGATTTTTTCATTTCCGGTTTCGCATTGTGGCGTTTTCCTTATTTGTTTTTGTTACCTTTATCGATTACGGCACTTAGCTGCAAACCGCTGTCTCGGTCCGGCAAGGTCATCATGGACTCTTTTCTCCAAAGCACTTTGGAATCCCTCAATTCGTTCCCCCTACGTAGTAACTTTGGATGCTCCATATCAATCGTTTTTAAGACTGTATTTAGCCACAGCAGATTTCTTCTTGAGACCTAGGTGAAATCAGTTGTACAGTTTATAACATTTATATGCTTTTTAAGTAAATTGTAATCTCATTCTACCACTTACAAACAAGATACTTAGCTTTTCAACATTACGATGTATTGAGGGTTCTACTCGCTGCAGAATTATTCTCATGGGGCGTCGTGATAGAAATAAATACTCGTATGTACAATTTTTCACTTCATCTTTAATTTGCAATCACACTACTTCTCCACCACAACATTACACTTTCATACTTGCGTACACAAATTATCACAACCCAGACGTCAGATTGACATAGCTTCCAAAGCACTTGACAAACGACAAAACTCGAACTCCCCCACGCAGGGCGGTAAGGCAAATATATAACATTGGCAATAATGACCTTATATTATGCATTGTTCATAACACTTGAATATACTAATTTACAATTAACAAACACACAAAGAAAACATTTAATGTACACAAAAATTATCACAATATAAAATGAAAACTATGCACACAATAATTTAGATGGCGATCTTTCTGTTGACAACAAAGTGCGATGTTAAATGTCAATTAATTTGTTAATGAGTACATCATACATGTTCGTAACATATATTAAACTATCAAATATGTTGTCAATTCTGAAACTAGGTTTAAAATCTCACGTCGGTCAATATACACAAAGAATTACAATATTGAATTTCGACTATTACATTAATTAACACAATTAGCTGGTCAATACAACTTGTTTATGAGCCTAACCTATATACAATGCTATTTATTTTAATGACTTTATGTTTTATATAAGTTTGTACCCTTCGTCTGTCTATTTATTACAATAATGTACAATGACAAAAGTATTGTTTATAGAATTGTCTGGAAACGTCTTACACAAATCTCCCATTTAATGAAATCTATCACTTGTTTTGATCACAGTATCACCGAGACACTGTCCTAAATTTATTCCGAGACTGGCTATTTCTTTTGTAACTTCACACGCAAAATATATCACTATTACACCACACGATTCCGGGTCCGACGCAGACGGTATCGTGCGATAACATTGAGAGGAGAGAGCCAGCAGTATCGTCACAAGTTCATCACTCCTTCTGAACTATGTATTGCTTGCCAACCTCGCAATTGATAGACTCCAGGTCTCAATATTCCTAGTCTATCCTTTATCGATGCAAGCAGCGGGCGTTGATTTTAATGGAACTGTTTTCCAATATCGTGACTGTGCCATCGGCAGCCCATTAAACAAAAGAAACGTCAGGAGCGTGAAGTTGTCTTCCCGTTCTGATCGTGTTTGGTTGTAATTGTAGGGCGCATTTGAGAACCGTCTCTGAGTAACTGTTTTCGTGAAATATTTTGATTTTAATTAATTAACAATTTGTTTTATTTTCAAGCACTTTAAATTAAGAGTTAAGATTAATTCTCTACACGAGTAACTTCAACTGAAAGTACAGGTTTTGCTGTTGCACTAGCACCATCTTCAGGTTCCTGTTACGTAACTGTCGCAAGTAACTGTGCATTTAAACACCCCCCGCCCTGTTAAATGAAATATTACATGCAGCAGTTACGCAACAGGGGCCTGATGATGTTTCGAATGAAGCACCGAAACCGGTCTCTTCATTAATTAAAAAAATTAAACATAGTTGCCGGTACTTTCTTCAATCTCATTCATAGAAGTTAAGAAGTTTTCACATGAGAATTTGCATTTCACTCCGTAGTGGTGAGACCAGATCTGCACGGTGCTGGATGGTGGCAGCTAATGAATTTAATATTGTTGTGCATCCCAAGGTGGTCAAGAAATTTCTGTACATTTCAAAAAATGTTCAAATGTTTGTAGAGCTTATGGGACTTAACTATGGGGTCATCAGTCCCTAAACTTACAAACTACTTATGAACTAGCTAATACAAAGGACAGCACAAATATCCATGCCCAAGGGGGGATTCGAACCCCCGACTGTTGTGGTCATGCAGAACGTGACAGGCACGCCGCAGACCGCTTGGCCACCGCGGCCGGCTGTACATTTCATTCACCTTATGTCAAGATAACGAATTACACGTCCACATTTAGGTAGAGCCCTTCCGAAGTGTTCCATGTGAGCTGTTGGTTGACGATATATGGCGACGAGGACGAACACATGACTAGCTGTTGTTGAAACTCCCCAACACATTCGAAATATATCGTAATGCGTGAGTGCTAGAACAGTTTCACTGTATCGTTGCCAGGCTCCACATTAATTTCAGTGCTTAAGACAGACGTGACATCAAAGCTTTCTATGGTGTCGTCTTTGTCCACATGAGTCTCCTATGGTAGTCAACAATCCGAAGATTGATCTCCACAGTGCTTTAATAGGTATTGTCAGTAGTGTGTGTTTCTGTGTGGGTGTCAGTGTGTGTGTAGAGGTGATATGCCGCTGTTGATGTGATTTACTCAGCAAATTATAGGGGAACATACAGTTTAACGTAAATTATGAACCATGGTGCAACTCGACATTCTTCACATCAACACATTGCCAGTGGCGAAATACGTCGAATGTCTTAATTGAGGATCGAAGTCGCGAAGGTTGTTTTCGAAGTCGTCTCTCTAACCACTGTGCCACGGAATCTTCATGAATCCTATGGAATTTCTGATATGGTGAATACTACTACCCAGACAAGGTTTTACTAACCGCATTATGCCATAAGTTGTTTCTGAGAAACACTGTTGAAAAAATTTAGAGGGCCGGAATCTGAAACGGACTTCAGAAAGATTCTACTGCCGCCTAAAGATCACAGGGATTGGATCAGAGAGATTAGGGCTCGTACAGATGCATAAACTCATTCGGTTACCTTTGTCTTATATGACAGTGGAAAAGGAAACAAGCAACATATAGTAGTAGTAAGTATCCTTCGCCATGCACCTTTGTCTGTATTGCGGTGTATGTACCTAGATGTAGATGTAGGCTTAGAAGTTTCGTGGATCGGTTCTGCATTAACATCTGCAACGTATCGGTTAGTTCCTTACTTCAGGGGTACATTTTTAATAGGCACGATCCTGTCTATTTCACCTTTGGTAACGTCAAGTGAAGAACGTCAAGTTGCACTATAGGTCAAAATCCGGATTATGCAAAACTCAATTCGCTATCAACAGGGTAGAGTCGATTTATGGTTGGCAGCACAGGCAGAATACGGCAACCGGTAGCTCTGTCACCAGAAATCTTTCCTTACAATACAAAACTCTGTTTTAATTTAAAAACCAATGGTCGTTTAAGTTCACAGGAAATGTCACAGAGAAAGATTGAAGTTGTTATGGAGAAATCGAGTTTCATAACAAATGTTAATTCTTGAGGAAGTTACTTCGAGTATTTCTTAATGTGTCCGAAACAGAAGAAACGAGGAAGTGTCAGTGTTGTATCGCTGTTTAAGACAACTGCAGCATTGGCGGTACGTCCTGTGTTCAGTGGTTCAGTGAACCTCCGGAAAAAAGCTTGACGTGAAAAATTTAAATGAATGAAATAAAAATTGTTTTTAAACTATCATTCTTCGTTTCGTTCTTCTATCAGATCATTTTATATGCACATTGAAAATATTTTCATCACGGGAGAAACGTATTACGTTGCGGTGACAGCACGTATACGAGTCTTGGCATGGCCGTCTAATATAGGCGGCAGTGGCCGGAGCGTTGCAATGCGCTTGCGCGGCTGAAGTTCAAATTCTCTCCTGAACCTCCTTGAAGTAGCATGTGGGCGCTCCCGCGACAGGAAGGATCGAGGGGCAACGCCACTTTGGCGTTGGAGCAGGCTAAGACGCCAGCAACTAAGTACTTGAGCTGTGGCGATTACGCACGAATGGTACCGAAGCAAGACAATGAAGCTACTGCCCACCTGGCCTTATGCATCGGGAAATACTCCATTAAGCCAACATCCGCCCTTGATATTTGGTTTTGGAGCGTTGAAGATTCATCAATATCACGCTATATTTGGTACAATCTATTTCTATAAATGTGAATGGCTGTTCGGTGTACGTTTATCACGTCTGAACCACAAGACATACAGAGCTAGAAATTTGTACAGTTAGTAATGTCTACCCGGGAAAGGCTTTAGGCACGGTTTTATGGCGATCGGATAGCTATTTATCTATATATATTAATGTGAATGTCTGTTCGGTGTACGCTTATCACGTCCGAACGATAACACGCAGAGACTTAAATATTTGTAGAGTTATCAGTCAGTCAGTCAGTCAGTCCAGTGCCAGCTGTCACCAGTGCCACATCGTAAACAGCGCTAAGTATCTGAATTTAATTTGTGTCAAATTTAATTTGCCAGTCTAGTTCATTTTCGGTAGTACTGTTTTAAGAGGTTTATTCCCGCGTACTTGCAGATTTCGTTTGTACTACTGTTTTAATTGTTTATTCTATCGTATTTGATAAATACCGTTGTGTTTAGTCTTCGTCTTTGACCGGTGTATTTCAAAACAAGTCTGAGACCGTTACTAAGCTCGTTATCAGTCAGTCCAGTGCCAGCTGTCACCAGTGCCACATCGTAAACAGCGCTAAGTATCTGAATTTAATTTGTGTCAAATTTAATTTGCCAGTCTAGTTCATTTTCGGTAGAACTGTTTTAAGAGGTTTATTCCCGCGTACTTGCAGATTTCGTTTGTACTACTGTTTTAATTGTTTATTCTATCGTATTTGATAAATACCGTTGTTTAGTCTTCGTCTTTGACCGGTGTATTTCAAAACAAGTCAGAGACCGTTACTAAGCTCGTTATCAGTCAGTCCAGTGCCAGCTGCCACGAGTGCCGCAGCGTTAACAGCGCTAAAGCTGCCGGACTCAGTTTTGTTGATTCGACAGTGTAGTTACCACTGACCACAGTTAAGTCAGCAGCCAGCCGCCTTCATTAGAGTACTAGGCTTCTTTAAAGTTGTTAATTGCTGTTAATTGTATCGATAGGATGGATAGGATGTGTGCCTGCTGTGTGCGGACGCAGGAGGAGTTGGCCGCGGTTCGCGAACAGCTGAGCGTGCTGTTGGCTACGGTCAGCCGTCTTCAGGCTGCTGTCTCGGGGTGCAGCGATGGTGGGGAGTCGGGTTCGTCGAGTGGGACACCTCAGGTGTCTCACGTTACGCTCTCTGTCCCTGCTACCGAGGCACCTTCAGGTGTACCGCACGTCGTCGAGCCGCCTTCTCCGCAAGGGGAGTGGCGGGTTGTACGGCGTTCGCGTCGCTCGAGGCGGAAGGCCAATGTGGAGGCTGGACGTCCGTCCGCGCCCGTTCGTCCTGTGAGTGGAGGTGTGGCCACTCCTTCAGCAGGGTCCGAGCAGGTGCACGGGGGGAGGGGATTATTAGTTATTGGGAGCTCCAATGTCAGGCGCGTGATGGAGCCCCTTAGGCAGATAGCGTCTAGATCTGGAAGGAATTCCAACGTGCACTCGGTGTGTTTGCCGGGGGGCCTCATCCGAGATGTGGAGGCGGCCTTGCCGGCGGCTATCGAGGGTGCGGGGTGCAGTCGACTGCAAGTCGTAGCTCACGTCGGCACCAATGACGCTTGTCGCTTGGGTTCTGAGGACATCCTCAGGTCCTACGAGCGGCTGGCGGAATTGGTGAAGGCTGCTGCCTTCGCACGCGGGGTGCAAGCAGAGCTGTCGATTTGCAGCATTGTTCCCAGGGTTGATCGGGGTCCTTTGGTTTGGAGCCGAGTGGAGGGTCTGAACCAGAGGTTTCGCCGACTCTGTGACAGTCATGGCTGCAGATTTCTGGATCTGCGTTATCGGGTGGGGAATTGTAGGGTGCCCCTAGATAGATCAGGGGTGCACTACACTAAGGAAGCGGCTACTCGGGTAGCAGAGTACTTGTGGAGTGCACATGGGTTTTTTTTAGGCTAGGCACTAACTCTGATGAGCACTCGCCTGTCAGCATTCAAACAGCGAATTCAGGCCACGTTCGAAACAAAAATTCGAACATAAAAATATTAGCCGCGAACTTACAAAGTATTAGAAACAAAGTTCCCGAATTTGCAGCGCTGCATGGAAGTTATTGCGCTCAGATAGTTTTAGGCACCGAAAGCTGGCTAAATGATGATGTGGCAAGTTCAGAAATATTTAGCGGAGCGTGGAATGTATATCGGAAAGATAGATCTGATACAACTGGAGGAGGAGTGTTCATCGCTGTGGACAAAGATATTGTTTCTACTGAGATCGAGGTTGAAAGTAACTGTGAAGTTATCTGGGCACGCATAACAGGTCTAAAAGAAGTAAAGTTAATAGTTGGGTGTTTTTACCGGCCCCCCAGTGCTGCTGTAGCAGTTTTAGAATCATTCAAGGAAAGTCTACACCAGGTAGTGCATAGGTATCCGGGCCATGCAATATTAGTCGGAGGTGACTTCAACCTTAAGAGTATAGATTGGGACCTCGCTAGTTACATTTCAGGCGGTACAGACAAGCAGTCTTGCGAGCTACTTTTGGACACATTCTCCGAAAACTGTCTTGAGCAGTTAAACCGGCAACCCACGCGCAATGGAAATATTCTAGACCTTATAGCCACAAACAGGCCTGACCTTATTAACGATGTCTGTGTAGAGACAGGAATTAGTGATAATGACATCGTCATAGCGTCGATGGTGACCAAAGTTCATAAACCAGTCAAGAAGGCTAGGAGCGTGTTTTTGTTGGGAAAAGCCGACAAGCAAATGTTACGATCGCACTTAGAAAATGAATGGGCATCATTTAATTCCGGGACTATGGATGTAGAGGAATTGTGGACTAAATTTAAGTGCATTGTAAATAAAGGGTTAGAGAAATATGTGCCAGTAAAGACGATTAAGGATGGAAAAGATCCACCGTGGTATAATAATAATGTGAGAAAGCTGCTGAGAAAGCAAAGGCTGTTGCACTCTCGATTCAAGAAAGAACACGCAAATGATGACAGGCAAAAGTTAGTAGAGATTCGTGCGTCTATAAAAAGATCGATGCGTGAAGCATACAATAATTATCACAGCCATACCTTAGCAAAAGATCTTTCCGAGAACCCGAAAAAATTCTGGTCCTATGTAAAATCGATAAGCGAGTCAAAGCCCACTGTCCAGTCACTAGTTGATCATTCCGGGGCTGTAATAGAAAAAAGCAAACGGAAAGCTGAAGTTCTAAATTTAACCTTTAAGAAATCTTTCACGCAGGAGGACCGCACAAATATACCATCATTTGATCAACGTACTAATTCCGAAATGGGGGACATAGCAATAGGTATTTCCGGTGTAGAGAAGCAGCTGAGAGAGCTAAATACGAAAAAGTCTGCTGGTCCGGATGGAATACCAGTTCGGTTTTACAAAGACTATTCTGCGGCATTGGCCCCCTACTTAGCTTGCATTTATAGCGAATCTTTAATTCAGCGCAAAGTTCCTAGTGATTGGAAAAAAGCGCAGGTGACTCCCGTGTATAAGAAAGGAAAGAGAACTGACCCATACAATTACAGGCCAATATCGTTGACATCGGTTTCATGTAGAATTTTGGAGCATATTCTCAGTTCGAATATAGTAAATTTCCTTGAAACGGAAAAGCTTCTTTCCATGAATCAGCACGGGTTTAGGAAACATCGTTCATGTGAAACTCAGCTTGCCCTTTTCTCACATGACATCTTGCGAGCCATGGACGAAGGGCAACAGGCGGATTGTGTTTTTCTCGACTTCAAAAAGGCGTACGACACGGTGCCACACTGCAGACTGCTAACGAAGATACGAGCTTATGGAATAGGTTCACAGATTTGTGACTGGCTGGAAGACTTCCTAAGTAATAGAACGCAGTACGTTGTTCTCGACGGCGAGTGTTCATCAGAGACGAGTGTATCGTCAGGCGTGCCCCAGGGGAGTGTGATAGGACCGCTATTATTTTCTATCTATATAAATGATTTGATGGACAGAGTAAGTTGTAATTTGCGGCTGTTTGCTGATGATGCTGTGGTGTATGGGAGGGTGTCGTCTGTAACTGACTGTAATAGCATACAGGTTGACTTAGACAAAATTTCTAGTTGGTGCGCATGAGTAGAAAAAGCAATCCTATAATGTTCGAATACAGCATCAGTAGTGAGCTTCTTGATGCGGTCGCGTCGTTCAAATATCTAGGCGTAACATTGCAGAGCGATATGAAATGGAACGAGCATGTAAGGACAGTTGTGAGTAAGGCAGACAGCCGACTTCGGTTTATTGGGAGAATTTTGGGAAGATGTACTTCAACTGTAAAGGAGACCGCGTATAAAACGCTTGTACGACCACGTCTTGAGTATTGCTCAAGTATTTGGGACCCGCAGCAGATCGGTTTGAAGGAAGACATAGAGGCGGTTCAGAGGCGAGCAGCTAGATTTGTTACCGGTAGGTTCGACCAATGCGCGAGTGTCACGGAAATGCTCCGGCAACTCAATTGGGGATCGCTGGAAGAAAGACGACGTTCTTTTCGTGAATTTCTGTTAAGTAAATTTAGAGGGCCGGTATTTGAAGCTGAGTGTAGTACGATCTTGCTGCCGCCTACTTACATTTCGCGTAAAGATCACAAAGACAAGATAAGAGAAATTAGGGCTCGTACGGAGGCATATAGGCATTCTTTTTTTCCTCGTTCAATTTGGGAGTGGAATAGGAAAGGAAATGCCTAGTAGTGGTACAGTGTACCCTCCGCCACGCACCTTACGGTGAATTGCGGAGTATGTATGTAGATGTAGATGTGCTAATTTATACCTGAGGAATGTTTTACGCACGGTTTTATAGCGATCTGATAGATATTTACTAATTTGAAGAATATAACGTGAAAATTATCTTTACTCTTTGAAAATGGTTTTATTGGTTGCATTGTTGCTTGAGGGTTGATAATGATAAAAGGGTGGAGTATATTGGGATGGAAAGTTATCGGTGGATACAAAATTCTACGTGTGTATGTGTTATCGAAAACTACAGAACGCAAACGAATGATGTCTAATTGTTGTCCAAAGTCTCCTGTTGTACATAATAGTAGTTCCACGCCGATAGCTATAAGGGGATGGAAGAAATGGTGGTTGAAAGTCGTCAAATTATAAAAAAAATTCGGACTGAAGGCCAGCGATGACGTTTGCGACTCTATAGCAAGGAGGTTACATACAGCGAAAAGTGATGCCACATACCATATTTTTGGCTATGCGTGCTACAATGCCTTCAGCTCTTTCTCTGTAAGGATAAGCATACGAATAAAGAAATATAAGAATAAATAAATAAAGCAGTAAAAAAGAAATTTATTTTAAAACATCTCTTTAAAAAATCGATTTAAAGTTTTGCGCATTACATCAAGTGATGGATCTGTGATATTATTACAATCATTATTGTTGAATTTCGTGATTTGATTCTTCGAAAAGAGTGCATTTTTACGTGTGATTTGATCACATAGCACACTACTGAAAGACTGCTTATCTATCATAATCAACCAACACGCGAGCGGAGCCGCGGGTATAAGATAGTACCTTATAAAATAAAGACGAGTCAACTGTAAGAGCCTTCAGAAGACCCGTTCATAAAATTTATAATAAAGTCACTGCTTTCCAGCTAGCAAGAACAGCCGTGTGGTAAGCAGCATCGTGCTGCGGTGTCAAAGGTAAGGTGTTGAAGCCTGCAAGTCTACAAGCAATTCTTTTTCACAGATATGGGAACAACAATGACTTTTGTATTATTACTTCCCACAAATCTTTGGACGTTTATGCGAATGTGTCGCGATTTTGTGGGTACATGACATTTATATTCTTCGCTGTAACAATTATTTAACTGTTTAAAAAGATGTTGGGGAGAGCAGCCTTTGCGCATGCGTAAGGTTAGGAGGGGGTTCTGCTTACAGTGTCACATGACCCCAAGGTAGCTTGTCTCTGCTACCTAAGAGATTCATATTGTTACAGTCACTCAACAGTGTAGTCAGCTACTTACTGTGTTTTAGTGACCATGTGGATGTGCAAGAAAATTTTAGCTGTAAAAGAAAACGTAGTCACGGTTTGAAACAGAATATTTGCTGTTTATTTTCGCACAGAACAAAGTAACATGTAAAGTCATATCTGAACTACAGAAAAGGTAAAACAACCAACGTTAAAAGCGTCCATAGCTACCATGCCAACGACAAACGTTTTAGTAGACATATTGATAGTAATTACTGACTTTTAACATATTCCATTCATAGTGAACAGTTGCTTAGAAACAAACTGTTGCTATGTATACACTTCCGTTTCATTAAGGAACGACAGTTGCTACAGAAATCTAAGACTCTATTTATATATGAAACTACATCTGCACGTTGTTTAGAATAAGCATGATCAATGTATCCTCCCCGTTGTTCTGCAAATGCATCAGCAGACAAGTGTTGAATTCGTTGTTACGTATTTCACGGCATGTTCAGGCAGTACAACAAACGCACATTTTAGAGAGAGCACTCTTAGACCTGTACAAAACTAAACATTGCAGAATATACCTCTATTTAATTAATAAAAGTGCCGGAAACCCTTTTAGGAAAAAAGGTGAAAAACATATTTGGCAGTGGCAGGTTTCGAAATACTGACCACAGACACCACAATGTAACGCACTACACACTACACCACGGCGAACAACTCCGACAGTCCCTCATTTCCCGTACTATTGCTGCCAGTTACTAATAGCTACAATGACAGTTTTAGACACTAGATTATAATTTGTCGTACTACGAACGACGTTCGTTTGTTAATTCTTCAGTGCGCCACAGCTTTGAAATGACAACGCGTAAGTTATAATAAGAAAATCATAAAATACAGGAATCAAGATGGCGTATGTCAGAGAGAGTTCTGTGCGAGGAATGTCACGTGACTTGTACGATCGCCTGGTATGCGTAAAATCAAGTGACGGTGTCAAATCCCCAATATTTTTGCAAATATTTCTGTAACGGTCCGAGTTATGAAAGAAACATAACAGGGCAAAATTATAGAGAAATTTCTCCTCTAAAAATTCGGTTCTTCAATTTTCGTTTTAGATGAGAATTTTGAAAAGGGGGTTCTGGTCTCTGATGGCCAACAATTATTCTGTCCATCAAATTTGGGGCTGATCGGTTGAACGGTTCGACTTAAAAAGTACTAACACGTTACGGACAGACAGACGAACAGACAGACAGACAAACATCGTAAAATATCTCTGAAACTATGAGAAATATGAAAAACATAAAGGAACAAAGATGTAGAGAATTTGTTCCTCTACAAGTTCATATAAGCAAATTTCGTGTCAGATGAACGGTTAAGCCATTATTTTCATTTAAATTTCGATCTGTCAAAAGACGATCGCAAAGACCTACTCTTAGTGTTAGTACCGAAACCTAAAGTGGGCCTAAATAATAATAATAATAAATATATATTTATATATAAATGAGAAACGTTCAGTATATTTTAGCAATAAATTTCTCAGCTTTAAGCTTGGAAAAAGTGAAAATTATAGAAGCTTGGTAGGCCGACACCTAAGCTCGCGTTGAAGTGAAAACAACCCATGCTAACACATTCTGCAGATGTTTTAACGAATATATATATACAACAGAAACGGTTGGATTTGGGGCTAAATTTGTACAAAAAAAAGTATTTGTTATCTGTGCTTGCTGTTTGCAAGGTGTAACGGCATAACCTGGATATGTTGTGATGTGTCGGATCCAGCTCATACAGTAGGTTAAGGGGCACGAGGAGTCTTACAAACAATCGACAATTCCCGGCGTCCCCCGTAGATGTGCGCCAAATTGTCTCTCTGGATGCCGATCCAGGGGGAGGGGCGTCAGTATCGTTTCGGCCCCCGTTCGGATATATCATACTTTCGGCAGTAAAGGAAGTGAACCCCACTCATCTAAAGCAGCAGCCGTCACTGAACTTCAGGAGGTTTACTGGGGATACGTCCCGTGTCGCGTCACTTTCCAGATGGTGCTGGCCGTGACTTTCGGGAAGTCGGTGGAGCGAGCCCACTCTGCTAGGTCCTTCCTCGCCTCTCGTCGCCGTGACAAAGGAGTCCGGCATCGTGGAGGAGGGGCAGTTAGCGGCCGCCACCCAACGAGGCCACTTATCCTCGCCAGCTCCGTCTGGGTCGCTTTGTCTCAACCCTTACCCCAGCCCTCACCGCCCCTGCACTTCCGGCGCCAGTGAATCAAGACGAGAGAGACCTGGTCATTTCACACTGCTCTCACTTATAGAATTTCGTGGTGGTGTCTTCAAAGTGTTACTGTTATTCCAAAGACATTTAAAAGTCGTTCATAAAATGAGCAACCGTTTTTATTCAATAAATACATTGAGCAAGCAGTGAAGGAATGCAAGGAGAAATTTGGAGGGGGAATTAAAGTTAATGGAGAAGAAATACAAACTTTGCGGTTTGCCGATGATATAGTAATTTTAACAGAGACTGCAAAGGCTCTAGAAGAGCAATTGAATGGAGGGACAGTGTCTTTAAAGGAAGATATAAGATGAACATTAACAAGAGTAAATCTAGGGTAATAGAATGTAATGTCGGAAAGTCATGCGATGCTGAAGGAATTAGATTAGGTAATGAGACAATAAGAGTCACACATAGGTTTTGTTAGCTGGATAGCAAAATAACTTCGATGGCCGAAGTAGAGAAAATATAAAATGCAGAATGGCTATGGGAAGAAAATGATTTCTAAATAAGCGAAACTTGTTATCATCCAATATTAATTTGAATGTTAGGAAGTTCTTTCTGAAAGCATTTCTCTGGAGTGTAACACTGTATGGGAGAGAAACGTGGACGATCATGAGTTCGGACAAATAGTTATAAAAGCTTTTGAAATGTGGTACTACAGACGAATTATGGAAATTAGATGGGTGGATCACGTAACTAATGAGGAGGTGCTTAACCTAATTGGGGATAAACAAAAAAAAACCACTGAGATATTTTATCAAGTGACACACGATTTTAATTTTCATTCAGTTGGGACAGATATGCGAATCCAATAAGTTTTGGGTAAGGATGAGGTAGGAAATCAGCCGTGCCCTTTGAAAGGAAGAATCGCAGCATTTGCATGGAATGAAAACCTTAATATGGGTGGCCCACACGTAGAATTTTATATAAGTTGGTAGCTTTCAACTCCCATATCTTCCAGCCCCTTACCGTTACCTACCCTCTACCACCATAGTGTACAAGGAGACGGATACCTACTACCACATACAAACACTATTCCTTTGCGATGTGTAGTTTTGGCTGCGTAGCGAAATATAGGCAGGAACACCTCAGTTTTTATATATATTAAGATAATGAATGATATTGTGTTCACAAAGGACTATCAAAATTTGTTAGATGTAGGATTAAGACATACATTGAACACACCTTCCAGAATACAGAAGTATCATATAGCAACAACTAAGCTAACAATTGATATAGCTAAATTACCAGTACAAAAACAAAATGGAATCACTATTAAGGCATCGAATACAACAAAGAAATATAGGACTAAGAAATCCAATAAGCATAAAAACCAATACAAAAACTACATGACATTATGTCAAATCATTGGTCAGGTAAAGTAACAGGTAAGGGTATAATGGCTAAAGTTACATATAGTGTGGCTTAGTGAAGTTCGTTGGCAGGATGAACAGGATTTCTGGTCAGGTGGTACAATTTATAAAGAAAAATCAGTTAGTAATAAGATCTGAAAAGAAATAAGAGAAACGTAATGCGGATAAGTAACTATGAACAACATAGAGAATGCATTATTGCAGCAGAGATTAGATATGAAGCCAACAGAGACCACAGTAGTAGAGATTCATATCACCTAGTTCTGCCGATTATTAGGAGGTCGAAGAAATGTGTCAGTAGATAAAAGAAATTATTCAGACATTTAAAGAAGAGGAATACCAGCTGGGGGACTGAAACTCGACAGTAGGAAAGGAGAGAGAGAGAGAAAGAAAAGTAGCAGTTGAATATGGACTGGGGAAAAGAATGAAAGAGGAGATCCCCTGGCAGAATTTTATGTTGCTCAATTTAATCATCACGGACACTGTGAGACATATCCAGAGGCAGATATAGACTCTGGCCTAACAGTAAATTATTGATTATGAAGTGTAGAGTAAAATTTAAGAAACTGCAAAAGAGGTAGAAAATTTTAGGAGATGTAATCTGGACAAACTGAAGGAACCAGAGGTGGTTGAGAGTTTCCGAGGACTCATTAGGCAAGAATTATCTGAAACGGGAGGAAGTAATACAGTAAACGAAGAATGGGTAGCTCTGAGAGAGTAACTAAGGCTGTAGAGGATGACATAGGCAGAAGGACTAGGCCTAACAGAAATCCTTGAATAACACAGGAGATACCGACTTAAGTGATGAGAGGAGAAAATATAAAAAATGCAGCAAGTGAGGCGGGTAAAAGTGACTAAAGACGTCTGAAAAATGAGGTTGACAAAGTGCAGATTGGCTAAGCACGAGTGGCTAGAGGAGAAATGAAAAACCGTCGGAGAATGTTTAACTAGAGGAAAGATAGATACCTCCTATATGAAAATAAAGTGAAATTTGCCGACAAGAAAAACAGCGGTATTATATCAGGAACTCAGATAGAAAATCGGAACTAAGCAAAGAAATTAAAACTGAAAGGTGGAGGAAGGTTGATGATACGTTTCTGCGAAAAGAATTTAACAGAGCACAAAATTATCTGAGTAGAAACGAGGCCCATGGAGTAGATGATATTATGTCTAAACTGCTGATGTGACAGCGAAACACATCGCGGTTTCAGTAAGAAGAAAATAAATCCAATTCCTAAGAAATAAAGTCCAGACAAATGTGAAAAATCACAGAACTATGAGTTTAATAAGTCATGGTTGCATAATACTAACACAAATTATTTAAAGACGAGTGGAAAAAATGTTGGAATTCGACCTTAAGAAAGAGCCATTTGGCTTGAGGAGAAATGTAGGAACACGGGAGGCAATAAGCCAACTTACATTACGATCTACCTAATAAGATCGGTTAAGGAAAGGAAGATCTAAGTTTTTAACATTTGTAGATCTGGAGAGAGCTTTTGACGTTGAATAGACTAAAATATTTCAAATTTGAGAGTAGCAGGGGTAAATGTATGGAGCGAAGTGTTACATTAAACTTGTACAAAAACCAGACAGCAGTTATTAGAGTGAAACGGACTGAAAGGGTCGCCCTAGTTGAGAAGGGACTACGACATGGTTGTAGTCTTTCCCCAATGTTGTTCAATCTGTACATTTAGCAAAAAGTGAAGGAATGCAAGGAGAAATTTGGAGAAGGAATTAAAGATCCGGAAGAAGAGATAAGAACTCTGCTGTTTGCTGATGACACAGTAATTGTGTCAGAGTCAGCTAAGGACATGGAAGAGCAATAAAACGGAGTTGACAGTGTCTTGGAAGGAAGGTACAAGATGAACATTAACAAGAATAAAATAAGAGTAATGGAATGTACTGTCAGAAAATCAGGCAATGCTGAAAGAAATATATTAGGCAATGAGACAATAAAAGTAGTAGATGAGATTTGTTATTTGAGCTGCAAAACATCTTCTTCGGGCCGAAGTAAAGAAGACATCAAATAAAAAAAGGCTATGGGAAGAAATGCATTTCTGAAGAAGCTAAATTTGTTGATATCTATAATTAGTTAAAATGTTAGGAAGTCCTTTCTGAATGCATTTCTCTGGATTGTAACATTGTATGGGAGTGAATCATGAACTACAGAGAGTGCATACAAAAAGATGATAGAAGGTTTTGAAATGTGGTGATATATATATATATATATATATATATATATATATATATATATATATATATATATATATATATATATATATCAGGAGTGCGGTACTGTTGCCGCAGGCATATGTAGAAACTTCCAAGCGTGTCTTCTCATTGAAAATGTGTCGGTTCCGTTGTGGGTTCAGGTGAGTTCGGTTGAGATTTACCTTATCATGGCTTTGACGTTCCAGCTGCGAGTCGGGTTATGAAAGGCGCTCCGTAAAAAGTAGGAAAAATATTGCTGATATCTTGGGTTACGGATTGTTACGCAGTGTCGTTCACTGAGAGAGTTCGAAAATCCTAGCACTGACCTCGCCAAAGTCGATATTGGATCGCATGGCCACGAATCCAGTTGACCGTTTTCGTGGTAGGTAGAAAGTCCCCCTGGGAAGAAGAACACGTTTATGTCGACCTGGGCGGGTGTTTGGCGAGTAAGGAACGCCAAAATTCGCTGTGCAAGCGTCCTGACGTCGTTTACCTGACCGCAGTGGAATCTGTGGGCGTGTGTGTGTGTGTGTCCACTCCGCAGTGAATGCAGAGCGGCAAATCGGCGTGTTGGATCCGATGTAGGCGATGTCGGTTCATCGTGAGATACCAAGATGATTGGACGTCTGGTTCGAGAGAACCTTAGAGGACAGCTTTCGATATGTGCCACTACACATACTCCAGGTACTGAATTTCGATAGAGTTAGGTAGTCGAAACTGATATTGGGGACCATAAACTGTTTTCGTCTGAGAAAATCGAACAAGTGGTAAGGAAGAAACGTTGGATATGATTGAAGGCAACTGGATTGGCTGCAATCTTAACTGGGACTGCCTGCCACTCATCTAAGGCCTATTCCATTGACTTAAATTTGCAGCAGGTTTTTGGAACATATCCTGTATTCAAGTATTATGAAATAACTCGAGCCGGCCGCGGTGGCCGAGGGGACTGAGGCGCTCCAGTCACAGTCTGCACGGCCACTACGGTCGGGGGTTCGAATCCCCCCTCGGGCATGGATATTTGTGCCGTCCTAGTTCGTAAGTAGTTCATAAGTAGTTTGTAAGTTTAGGGACTGATGACCCCGTAGTTAAGTCCCATAATCTTACAAACATTTGAACATTTGAAATAACTCGAACAGAATGATCTAATGACCCAAGGTCTACACGGATTTAGAAAATATAATTCATGTGAAACACAACAAGAAATTTAGTCACACGAAGTGATGAGTGCTATCATCAAAGGATCTCAGATTGATTCCGTGTTTCTAGATTTCCAGAATGTTTTTGTTATTGTACTCCACAAACGGCTTTTGATCAAATTGCGTGGTTATGGAATATCGAACCAGATTTTTGACTGTATAAGGGAAAGAAATCCGTTAAACTTTGTTTACAAGATAATTATGAGGGCCGTAAACTCCACTAATACCTAGGAATTACTACTACATGGGACTTTAACTGGAAAGAACTCGTAGATACTGTCGTAGGAAAGGAGAACCAGAGACTGCATTTTATTGGCCGAACACTTAGAAGATGCAGCAGAACTACTAAAGACACTGCATACACCACGCTTGTCCATCCTTATTTGAAGTATTGCTGCCCAGTGTGGGATTCTTATGAAAGGGTTTTGACGGAAGCCTTCGAAAGAGTCTAAACAAGGGCACATCATTTTGTATTGTCACAATACAGGGGAGACAGCGTCACGGAAATAATACAGGATCTGGGATGGGAATAGTTACAATAACGGCGTTTATCGTTGCGGCGGTGTCTACTTACGAAACTCCAATCGCTAACATTCTTCCCCGAATGGAAAGATATATTGTTGATTCCCACTTACGTAAGTAGAAATGATCATCAGAATAAAATACGAGAAAACAGAGCTCGAACGGATAGATTCAGATTTTCTTTCTTCCCGCGCGATATTCGAGAATGGAATGGTAGATGAGTGGTATAAAGGTGGTTCGATGAACCCTCTGCCAGAAACTTAAATGTGATTTGCTGAGTTCCCATGTAGATGTAGGAGGTAGCCTTATGGCTGAAGCATGTGTCTAGTTAGTAGGAGAGCCCGCGTTTGAGTCGCGACCGCAGTACATATTTTAATTCGACTCCTCTCCATAGATGCAGCACACTCTTAACTGGCATCCAAGAAGCGCTTTATTTCAGTCCTTTCTAAACTGTTCCTCGGCAACGCGCGTGACATGAAATGTTTAATACACTGGTAAAACAATAACACTATTAGAATGAAACTTTCACTCTGCAGCGGAGTGTGCGCTGATATGAAACTTCCTGGTAGATTAAAACTGTGTGCCGGAACAGGGCCTCGAACCTGGGACCTTTTTCCTTTCGTGGGAAAGCGCTCTGGCGACTGAGCTGTCCCGACACGACTCACGATGCCGCTTCACAACTTCCGCCAGTACCTCACCTCCTACTTTCCAAACTTCACAGAAGCTCTCCTGCGAAACATGCAAGACTAGCAGTCTTGGAAGGAAGGATATGGTGGAGACATGGCTTAGCTACAGCCTAAGGGATGTTTCCAGAATGAAACTTTCACTCTGCAGCGAAGTGTGCGCGCACGTGGCCAGTGGCACCGCATCCTGAACACGTTCTCGGCTGTCCTTCATAAATTACAATTGCCCTGTATCCATAGACGGTTATGTATGAAGGAATGTGTTTTGTCATTTCCATTTTTACCTGTCTTACGCCATATAACACTTGAAATTTATGAGCGGAAGACCATTTTTCTGCTATGTTACTAAGAACTGTGCCATACGGTTTCAGAACAGCATTAATTTCCTCTGCAGTGATTTCAAACGACAGTTAAAAAATTCTAATAGTCCTCGTGCCAAGACCTGCGTGAGTGACTTGAACGTCGCCAATACTACCGTCCGGATGTGTGAACTTTAATGTATTCCCATATATTTCAACAATTTGATCACATTTTGTAGGGCTTCTTAACTTCAAATACACTGTACTGCTACTAATCGAGAGATGTATCCCAATTATGTCGTCATCAGTTAACTGCAATTTTTCGAACAAAAAGTCTTCTACATCAAACGATTTCGGTCGCTGAAGGGTATTGTCAAACGTTATCTTCAATGTGTCTTTCCTTTCAGGTTCCATTATGTGTTCGTCAACTATGTGTTCGTTATGAAACAGGAGTACAACGCGCTACGGCGTTAAACTCACCAACAGCGCTCGGCCGCCAACCGCGAAGACGTAAACACCACATTTCCTCTCGCTACGGCTGCTCGGCCGCGACTCCCGACTGTGCTATCCCGACACGACTCACGATGCCGCCTCACAACTCTACTTCCGGCAGTACCTCGCCAATTTTCAAAATGACAAACCAAGATCGCAAACTTACAATTTATTAAGTGACGACCGGTTTGGATATATTTTATAATCTGGTCATCTTGTTAAAAAAAATTGGGTATGACAGCTCACAAAATACTCAAAGCTGTCATGTTTTTAACTTTTGTACTTTTTATATAGTGACTAAATGCAATTTTTTAACAAGATGACCAGATTATAAAATATATATGACCAGATGATGGTGACACAGTGCACCGAAACCGGTCGTCACTTAATAAATTGTTTGCGATCTTGGCTTGTCATTTTGAAAAAAAAAAAGTGAAAATTTATTTCAGTTATTCCTAAACTGTTCCTCAGCAACGCGCTTGAAATCAAATGTCACTGGGAAAGTAATAACACGAATTGTTTCAACATAACTTACATCTTGCTAAAAGTATATCGACGACACTTCTAAGGATAGCAACCTACCTCATCGATGGTGAAGTTGAACATCTGGGATGACACGTTGTGATAGCGATCGTCCAAGAGGTAGCTCCGCAGGTCTTCAGCGCTGTCGATTTCGACGAAATAGGCAGTTCCGTCTGCTCCGGCGTAGTCGTATGACGAGTTGGCCGCGTCTTGTGCAGGCGGCAGAGCGTCCTGGAAGCTGCCCATGGCGACGTCCCGAGGCAGGGCGTGGGCCGGGCGCTGATAATGCCGACACAAGGCGCCGAAACTGCTGCCGCAATCACATCTCAAGGAACACACCCCCTGCCTTCTCCGAATATTTTATGTCAAATCGTCATTCTCATTAATATTCTGTCTGTTCGTAGGTCTATGTTATGAGTACAATGTTATCCTGGGGCATTACATCATGTCCCACTTTCAGTTGGTTGCAGGTGACTCATCGAGAATTATTCAACAATATAAGTAACAGGCCTATCAGTAAAGGAAAACTGAAGCTAAATCACATTGTGATCCCACATCACGTAATACCCATTGCATGACGATGAGGCAAGAGTTCTTGTAGCTCTTTCTGCTTTCGATGAAGAGATAACGGCAAGTCGTTGTGTATCTCCGTATGAATGGCTTAGGAAAGTGCAACAAGTCTTTGGGTACTCGCTATGCAATTTGATCGAGCCTTTACCTGAAGTGATATCTTTCAGAAGGGTCAAACTTAATACTTTAGTGAATGAGTCACTGTTCCTTTGATATTCACTGTAAAGACGTGAAGTAGCTTCAGTGGGGGTTGTAAATATTTCTACACTCTTGTTACAGTGGTAAAGTACCTGAAATTATCAATCTTAACCGAGAAGCACTGAATAGGTTGACAATATTAGCAGAAAGACCAATTTTACTCAAAACCGTATACACTACTTCCGAATGTTTTTCATAACCTACTGAGTGTCTCACTGACGAATTTTATAAAGTCCGAGGCATTTTTCTGCAGCCATAAAGGCGTTGTAAGTTCCAAACCGCTTCGTGCTGCTCGCTTTGGAACAACCACCCAGCGACACCTGTGGAAAAAAGAAAAAAAATCTGTAAATTTTTTTAGTGGTATACTTCGCTGTGTTGCATTCTAATTAAACATTTTCAGTACGAGGATGAGATAATATTTAGTTAAAATGAGTTAATGTAATAGATTTATTGTTGTTCTAAATTCATGCACATTCAAGTTAAAGGTGAAGCATTGAATTAATGTATTTGGCAATTTCGACACTCAGTCTCAGAGTTTGTAAATTTATAATTATATTGATATTGATGGACATTCATTTGCACCACTGTTGTATGTAGATGGAAATTAACAGTGTTGACTGGTTTTACTCGTATGGTGCGTACGCTTCTACGCGCAGATTCAGATGCTCTCTAACTCAGTTACTTAATTCTTCTGGTATTCTACACTACACCGTAAACGCAGTTATCAGGCGATGTACTGGTTTAATAGTCAACTGTGGAACACATTTCGCCTTTTGAACTAGTACAGTCGGTTGGAGGGAACGTCTTTTTTCCAGCCGCTTTTCACAATAGTTCATCTCTTCAAAGCTATGTTATGGTGCAATTACTGATACGGCGTCTGTTATTGCGGAAATGTCCGAAATAACAGGCACGATTTATTGACATTAACGGCAGTAATTTTACAAATTCGAAATATTGAAACATTTTGACCGTTTCGGGGCGTTCCGCCGGCCGCGGTGGCCAAGCGGTCTGCGGCGCGTCAGTCACGGTTTGCACGGCCAGTAAGGTCGAATATTTGTGGGATGTGGATATGGATATTTGTGCCGTCCTTAGTAATAGCTAGTTCATAAGTAGTTCGTAAATGTAGGGACTAATGACCCCGTAGTTAAGTCCCATAAGTTCTACAAACATTTGAAAATTTTGATCGGTGCGTAGAAAAAAATTCATCAGCGAGGTTGAAAATTTGTGTTGTATCGGAATTCGAACCCGAATTTCCCGATTCGGGCCAGTGGTCGCCTTAACCAATTAGGCTATCACGCCATGCTTCCCTTCCAACCCAAATTCTCAACTTGTTGCACACTACGACTGTAGTGGCAACATGTCTGAGATACTTTCAAAAGGGCTTTATTTTCTTATAGTCGGCATGATCGATTAGAGAGTGTCCGCAACTGCACTATGTTATTTTAAATAACATATATATATATATATATATATATATATATATATATATATATATATATATATATATATATATTTGTTTAATAACATGTTTCGATCACTTGGATCATTTTCAGATCTTGTAGTTGCGTCCGCAACTCGTCTGGCTGAGTACCAATTAGTACTCAGCCAGACGAGTTGCGGACGCAACTATAATATCTGAAGATGATCCAAGTGATCGAAACATGTTATTAAACAAATATATTGCAACTGTTGACGGAAATAAACACATTTAAAATTAAAAAAAAGGCTTTATTTTGAACGAGGTAACTGTCTTAGCAATATGAGAGATATACTCCGAATCGCCATTGAAGAGTGCGACAGTTTGAGCAACACTCCCTTGGTTATCTATTGGACGAATACAGGCATGATTAGTGAATGTTGGGGGGGAGGGAGGGGGAGGGGTGTACTGGTGTATGCTGTAACGTAGGACACATATTCAAATTGTCAGAGGTATTGCAGTACAAATCGCCAATTTCTGATTTCATGAGCAATAAATGCAAGTGAAATTTTGCTTTATATATCTCTATTCCAATTGTAAGTAAGGAGTTATGATCTCTTAAAATTGTGGTGATGAAACACTTTTTTTTATCTGTGTATAAGTGAATCGTGCAAAGGAAGCGTACTGGTGTTTATGATATTATACACTACTGTAAGCTAATAGCAGTAATCTATGCTCATGTTAACTAAACCAATAATTTCATTCTGACACATAATTAAAAAAAATTTGAGACTCGAAATATCTTGTATCATGCGATTTCAAATGTTCAAATGTTTGTATAGCTTATGGGACTTAACTACGTGGTCATCAGTCCCTAAACTTACAAACTACTTATGAACTAACTAATACTAAGGACGGCACAAATATCCATGCCCGAGGGGGGGATTCGAACCCCCGACCGTAGTGGCCGTGCAGAACGTGACTGGATCGCCTCAGTCCCTTCGGCCACCGCGGCCGGCTCATGCGATTTACCAATGCTGTTCTGAACATATGAGAGTCCTCAACATTGAAAACCATAAAATATTTGTACCACTAGCGTCTGAAACTGAAATTTACTACTGTTACGTGAAAGGCATTCAATATTGTTTCTTACAGAAATTAAAACGTTTAATTATGGCATTTATTATCAAACAAGGTTTTTTTTTTATTACAAACATGACGGTTCATCATCACATGACTGTTAACGTCTATATACATTTCTTTACACTTACATTTTGATTTTTCCCCTAATTTTGTTAGTTTTCGGCAAAATAGGGTTATGTATTGATTCTGCAGAGCTGAAACCTAGTGCCCGCCTAGGGCTTAGCGCCCCTATAATCATGTGGCGTTTCTCATTAGCGAGCTCTAGTATGTTACGTAACTAGTTCGCAAATGGAAGTAGCTAATCGCAGAGTCTCATCAGTACTAGAACGTTATGCCCCCTAATATACATGAAAGCATGGCTTGATTTTATTTGTCTTTTGCGATGCATTACGATAAATGTTTTTACAGTGCAGATATCCAAATTGAAATAATAGATTTTCTAAAGTTGTGGAAGTTCGATAATGTTGTAATATTATCTAATATATAAAGCAGAGTATCCGTATGTCTGTACGTGTTGCATACAAATCTACAGTTTTGTTCCAATCTTTATGAAATTTTGTACACGTAAGGTTCAATCCATGAGTACGGTCGCTGTAAGTGTATGAATCACATACGATATATAGTTTACGAGATATGACGTCATAAAATATGACATGCGCGAAAAACTGCTGCATTTTGCGACAATGCTGCTCATTTTCTTCTAAACCATTGGACCGATTTCAACGAAATTTGGTACCCACATTCCTTACCGTGAGGTAATAATTTCTGCATGTTCAAGAACCACATACGGCACATAGTTCGAAAGATATTACGTCAAAACCAATAGAAATCTCAAAAAATGCCATATAATGCGGCGAGACTTTCGAAATACACTGTGTGAGAATGACAGTACTTAACGACATGCAACAAACTTTAATTTCAAACCTTTATTAAACTTTTTCTTGCTGGCAACCATAGTAAAATGATGAAAGGAAAAAAGTTTCTCGCTTACTACTTTTCCGCTGTTTATGGAGTAAAACTACGGCTCGCGGTATGACGTTACAATTTATAATTTCTACACTACCAACTGTAGCGACAGGAAATTTCACACACAGTATACACATATATAGATAATGTAGCTTCTAAATTGTATCACATTCCGACACGTAGTTCCTGAGAAATGAGCACATAAACAATAACGTTCATGGAAAATCGCGGCATCACGCACCAAGTTTTAATCTATTACTTCTGTACCACTAACTGTATTCCCAAGAGATTTTACAGACATAACGCCCTTTTACAAATGAATATATACATGAAAAATTGCTGGAATAAATACATAAATATCCAGGCAACGCCGGGTTTTCAGCTAGTATTTAATATACATCAATGAATAGGGTGAAATCATCTACAAACCGTAAAAGAGTCGCTTTAAGAAGATAGGTAACTACTCAGTTGCCAGCTTGCAACAATAGGGAAGGCATAGCCGTCCTTAGAGGTTCCAGTGTTGTCGCACTGACAGAAAGACGTTAACAAAATCGACTCACGGGAGGCACACGCACACAGATCTCTCACGCCGACTACAGTCTTCTTTGTTTCTAGCTACAACCATAGGACTGATGTTTCTTTTACACAGCACACGTACAACTGCTGTGGAATATTTCGAATCTTCAGTGAAAACATTTCTTGTGTAATCTATCTAGTTGTAGTTTGAGTACCGGGTAGTATCCCATCGAGCCGCCAACAGTAACATTTCTCAGATGAGTTGGTCTTTTAAGGCAATTATTAAGTATACGGCGCACATAATGAGAGCTTATGCAGGAATCTGCGTAATCTCTACAGGACTGCTCTGCGGTATTATAACGAAGGAAACCCTATCAGGTGCCAAATGGCCACAGAAGGTCGCCATCGAACGGTGCCGGTTTATCCCCTATGTCTAGCAGTGGACAACATTCCAAAAAGGTTCCAACCGAACAAATTAAGGCACAAGTTAAGTTCCGAGAAACACAAGACGCTACTGGGTGCGCCAAAGTGAAAGGGCTGACAGGGAAAGCGAAGTCGAAGAACTGTTTACGTGTGACGTCTAGTAGAAACATGTTGACACGGCTGAAAATGTGTGAGATAATAGAGCCGCGATAAACGGGACAAAGGGTTTTGTAAGAGCAAAATGTCTTGCCTGAAGGGCAAGAACAAGGTGTAGAGTTTCGTCAACCTGTCGATGAGGTGTAAGAGGGTCTAATATGATAACGAAAGGGCTTCATTTGTAAAAATAGAGATGTATGACTCCTTCATTTGCCTGCTTAAAGCTATTTTTTATCCACACTGCACGCCCTGGAATCGATGGGAAGACCCATACATGCACACCACCCTCCCAGCCAGGAACTTTAAAGAACTATCACTGCACGTGTTTCGGCCAAGATTACCACAATGATAGTTGTAGGTTATTTGCTTCCACGCCACACCCAACTGAAAACTCACGGCAGTGGGAGTAACACATACTCAGTAACGGTGAATGCCTACGATGACAGGGGTTTCTCTGGTTATTTACATATGCAAATTATCATCCCAAGTATTTAAATCTGTCTTATCACGTAAAATATTTGTGTAATATTAATACTCGCCGTTGGCTGTGAGTAACAATGGCTGAATCTAGTTATACATTTGTAGTCAATACTTTCGTCATGTACTTAGTTTCTTACCTTGGTCACCGCATCCTCCATTTTGTGCGAAATCTGTAGATGGAATTTCCTTTTGATAAACCTTTTCAATAATCAGTTAAATAAGGGATTTTTTTTAAATAAATGATTATACGAGGTATGTCCACAAAGTAAGTTCCGTTTGGTTATATAAAGCAAACGTATACAGATACAGAAAAAATTTTTATTGTACAAAAACTACTTTTCAACATAGCTTCCGAAATTTTGTAGCATTTGTCATAGCGTTTCAGAAGTCTTTGTATGCCTTCGTAGAAGGTTTCCGCCTGTGTATTCAACCATGTGGTAACATGTTCTTTCTGCTCGTCATCATCGCTGAAGTGTAGACCACCATGGACAGGTTTTAGGTGTAAGAAGAAAGTCTCTAGGAGCGAGACTGTACGGAGGATGATCAAACACGTCCCAGGAAATTCCCGGAAGAGTTGTTTGGTCATATTCGCCTTGTGAGATCGGGCGGCAACGTGAAGGGAAGAATAAGACTCCTTTCATCTCTTCTTACACCTAAAATCTGTCCTTGATGGTCAACACTTCAACGATGATGAGCTGAAAGAACATGTTTGCCACATGATTGAATACACAGGCGGAAACCTTCTATGAAGAAGGCACACAAAAACTTGTCCCACGCTATGACAAGTGCCTACAAAATTTCGGAAGTTATGTATAAAGTAGTTGAACAGTTGCAGATTTTTATACAATAAATATTTTTTCTGTATCTGTTCACGTTTGGTTTATATAACCAAACGGAACTTACTTTGTGGACATACTTCGTATGTTTATCCCCCCCCCATTGTCTATTTGTTTGCAAGAGAAACTGCGTTTGGTAACTGGAATTTTTTTGTAAACTTTCGTAATATAATGCGGAAGTTTCCTTTGTTCCACTCAAATGTTAGATATATCTCAAACTAGTTACCCCTTCCTCCTATCTCCCAATATTTAAAGGCATATTTTATTTTTGTTTACGCTGGAAGGACGTTTTAAAATTTTAGTTCGTTTACAAAATCCAGTTTTACACTCAGTTTTATATCAACCCGGATTAATGCCCTAATACAAGTAATGATGTTTTAAGAATGCGTAAGCTGTTCAGTACAGCCCATGTGCCTTTCTCTCGTGCACAAATTTACTGCTGTCTTTGTGTTCTTCTCCGAAGTGACTGAATGCATACACCTGAATAGCTGAGACTTGGTTTTATCAAAATGACGTCAGTGTATTTTCTGTACAGCTTTTTACAACAGTCCATGGTCTACACGTAATCTATGCGACTAACTCGTAACGTGAAGAATGACTACCTTTATCTTTTAAATTTCGTTTACAGGCGTTACTTTGTGTGACTGCTAGATGAAATCATGGTAACCAAAAATGTAATTCTTTGTGTCCATTACCTGCTTCTAAAGGAGATACCTTTACTGTTATTGTAGGCAAGATGGAGGGATGCCTGATTAATTTCGACATTTCACATATTTGTTTAGCAGTAGTGTTACCTTAAAATGGCTGTGACAATATTTATTTACACATTTATTTTACGTGGCAATATTTGGGCCTTCAGGTCCTCTCTTACACCTAACCGGACTTACTCAAAGTGAACAATTTGTTTAGTACATTACAGACATATCATGTGTAATACAACTATTAAAGTAAAAAAAAAAAAATATATTATTAGAATATAATTGTAAAAATAATACATAGATCAAAATAATAATACATAGAATCAATAATACATAGAATCAAAAATAATAATGACTTTGCATGTTTCATATTGTGAACATCAGCCCAATTACCATTTATGAATTGCCTCATGAGATTGTGAGTTATTCACATCAAGCAGAGACATGAGACAATAGAATGTGGCGAAAGAGATCTAGAAGAGGTGGATTGGTTAGAGGAAGAGAAATAGAATGGTACGATTCAAACCTATGACGAAGAGAGAAAGAAGTGAGAGGAAGGTAACAATGGACGCTATGCCGTTAATATGTGAATTTTGAGTTTCCTCTTGAATGTCGAGTGGTTTAGACGTAGATCATATGGCAGTGAGTTTCACAGTCGTATGGCTGAGATGGGGAGCGACACGGAGAAATATTTAGCGTTTGGGAAGGTCAAGCCAAAATGCTAGACGTATACGATCTGATATTGCGGCTTTGGAATGATGGTAGCTGCTTAATGTGAGAAAATAAGTATTGGGGGCACTGGTGGCTGAGAAATCGATGAAGCACAGCGTTTGAAAATCGCGTCACTTACGTGGGCGCATCCGACTTAGCTGAGTATATGATGGACTGATATGATCGTGCAACAGTATATTGCACGCTTACCTAACGCAAGCATTCATCAATAGCTCAAGGCGTCTCAAATTTTCACTGTTTGTGCCGTTCTACATAACAATAGTAGATATTTGAAAAGTGTTTGGACTAATTTTTGTTTAACTTGGGTTGGAAATATTTTTCTAAATTTTTAGATTGCATATAGGGATGAGAGCGATTTCCTGCAAGCTGCAACTGTTTGTCCTTCCCAGTTTAGGTGTCCATACAAGGTTACCCTAAGGTCATTAACTGTTCCTTGTTATGGTAATTGGGTACCAGTAATGTGTATTTCAGGAACTGTTTCACAAAAATACCGGGTAATTAACTTTGGATGAGATATGAGGATGACCTGGTATTTATTGCGGTTTAACTTAAGACCTAGGGTTTGTGCCCATCATGAAACAGACCAAATATCTGCACTTATACCAGGTATTGCATCGTCAATGTTATTAGGGCTGGCACTTATGTACAGTTGGATATCGTCGCTAAATAGATGATAGTTGCAGGAGTGAACCACTGAATAAATATTATCGACATATAGTGAGAAGAATAATGGACAAAGGGCAGAGCCTTGGGGAACTCCACAGCACACATTTTTCTATCATGACTTCTCCGACCCATAAATGACTTGTTGACTTCTGTTTTTGAGGGAGCTGTCGAACCATTGTATCCTGCTGTTTGAGAAATTCAGCTCTTTGTTTTTAATAAGTAGTATATCAAAGTCAACCTACCAGAAGCCTTACTACTGCATTTACGTTTGTCCATAGCATGTTTAATGTCGTCCGTTACTTTGATTAATGCAGTATCTGTACTGTGGTGCTTTCGGAAGCCTGATTGATATTTGACTTGGATGTTATAAGTTTTGAGATAATCCGTCAGCTGTTCATGAACAATACATTCTAAGGCGTTAGATATCGCAGGTAATATGCTGAACGGCCTGTAGTCACTTGGCGACTTTGGGTTAGCAGCAGGGCCGGCGCAAGGCACGTGTGAAACGTGCGGCTGCACGGGGCGGCACTTTCCGGGGGGCGGCAAATCTGCCGCCCCCCTTTTATCTGTAGTAGAAACTCAACATTCATTCCCAAGAGGGGGTCGGAAACCAAAGCTCGGAGGGAGCGGCTTCGGAACTGTGGCATGGCGTCTCGACTACATGTCGGCCTCCCCTACTGAACAAGGGGAGGGAGGAGGGCTAATTTCTTCGGGGCCTCTGTGGCTGCGCCGTCGTGTTTACCCCGGAAGGGAATCAGTCTGGCGCACACGCCAGTATTCTTATGAGTGGAGCGCTCCCAGCGTGTTACGCGCCGTGCGTTTACTCACAACTAATTTTGCAGGAGACGAAATCTAATTTGTAAATTCGAATGCAATGTTCGATACTGCGGCTACATGTTAAGCCTGAAGCAATTTTGCTAAGCCCTTCAATGGCAGTTGTTTTATTCATCCCGCGCTTTGGAAAAAAATTGTTGAACATTACTACAGTCAAACATGTTCAACGCTTACAATGGCTAGAAGTATTCCGAATGGGTAAATACGCTGTCAGTAATTACAAGGGATAAAGACATTGATAGTAAGCCTGGCATAAGTTGGGTTTCGACGTATTTTTGAAAATGTTTGCTATCCGTTTCTGAGTGATAGTCGGACGTTATGGTTTTTGAGCCCCTGAAACACCTGTCTCCGCCTGCATGAACACAATTAAACTCTGACCAGCACTTGTGTGTGACAATACTACTCGCACAATATCAGTTTGCCAACATTTATTTACTGTATAATGCGTGTGAATCCATGTTTCGTCTAAGTAAACTACTGGTAACTTCGATTCTAATGAAAACCTGAGAAAGTATGGTCTTTTAGCCGGCCGCGGTGGCCGAGGGGACTGAGGCGCTCCAGTCACGGTCTGCACGGCCACTATAGTCGGGGGTTCGAATCCCCCCTCGGGCATGGATATTTGTGCCGTCCGTAGTATAAGCTAGTTCATAAGTAATTTGTAAGTTTAGGGACTGATGACCCCGTAGTCAAGTCCCATAAGCTCTACAAACATTTGAACAATTTGATGGTCTTTTAGCAACAATGCCTTCTCGTCCAAGCGAAACAAAACGTTAATTTTGACACCTTGTAAAACGAAAATCCATAGACAGAACATTGCTTCTAAGGGTTTCCTTGCTAGCTTTGAAGCTCATTTCTCTTTGACAAAAGTTGTGCAGTTTTCGAAAAAGTTCGTATTTCTTTCTATTGTTCGTAAAGCTATAAAAATTACTGCCTGATAATACATTTATCCATATCATCGGTCACATACTTATTGTGAGCTTCTTGCTTCATTTACTTCGGCGCTAGTTTAATCTTAGTCTCGCTGTGCCTCGTCACGTGGCCTAGTTCCTGGCACTGCGACGTCACCACTTCGCCTTTCCAGGCAATAGGTATTGTTGCGTTCTCTACAACGAAAACTACAGAAATCGTTTCGGTAGTTGCTGAGAGAGTCAAGATTGGTCAGAAGCACTTTCATTGCGTTTCACAAGAACAGAAGAATTGGTGCATCCGAATTTCTTGCAACTTGGGATGTAATTGGTAAGTGCTTTTCATATAACCTACAATTAGAATTGCGCATGCACGTTACTCATAAGTTAGAATTTTCCTTCAGGAATGCATACTAGGAAAATTTATTTTTCTTATGATCTGTTACTTAAAAGAATTGGCAACTCGGTAAATAAGCACAGGTCACCCCAATAGCTAGAATGAAAATAAAGCGCAGAAAAGTGACGTGATACGGCGATGATTAATTTGTTACCCCTTATTCCATAATCAGACACGACAGAACTGACAAATGCGAATTACGACAGATGTCGAGTGCCAGTTCTTTGAAATGAATAACCGCAGAGTAGTGAGTTAATATATTTCGTTGGCATTCCCGAGTGTGTATTTATTGCATTATTATGGTACTCCATCTTCTTATTCTTCCTGTCTCCATTGTCTTCATCCCCACTCTATGGCCGTTTCAACTGCTTTTATTTTCCAGATCTTCATAAATTTCGGGCACAATGTGGCTATTCTCAATGCTTTGAGTTATGTTTACATCTATACCATCGTGGTGAAAGTGACTGTCAACATGACGGTTTTGATGTAAGCACTTATTAAAAGCTTTGAAACTGGCCACTCAGTGGCCGAAAACTAGGTAGATCTGAAAAGTAAAAACAAAAATTGTGATTGATTGCTGACTTTTCCTACAGATTTGTTGAACTAAAAGCTTACAAACGTGTAGTAAAAAAACGGGGGCACGGGGCGGCACTTGGGCTTGCGCCGGCTCTGGTTAGCAGTCTTGCGTATTGGTTAAATGGGTCTGATTCTTTTGTATAAGTATCCTTTTCCTGTTCATCTCCAATCCTTTAGAAAGCGAAAAGACCAAAACACAAATTGGATGCATGTAGAAGATAACCTGTTACTTCCAAATTTACAACGCCTCATGTTTTCAGATTTTTCCTTCGATATTGCACCAATGTTTCTCTTAACAAAAAACTAAGTAAAAGCCTCACCAACAGGTTTTATTTTTGATTTACCATGATACATAATACAAAAAAAGAAAAACTCTCTTAAGATTGATCATTGATCTGCATTGGCACTGAGACGGTATATTTTCATAGCAGAGAAGCTAAAACAACAACGCTTTAAATGTTGTAATGCATTTTATGCATAATAAGACTTACATTCGTCATTTTGTTACGGGATATCCTACCTATAATGGCATTTTCTGGAAAGATTCTCATTTTCCTACTTCTGTGATAGAGCTTGTATTCCTCCCACGTACCCTATAAACGATTATAGGAAAATCATTACTTCTGTTATGAACTGGAACATTTCGGAGCGGGACAATTCGTGTGTCTCCGGCTATTACTGAAAACTGAGTGTGAAATTGCACGTGAAACTACCGAGTTCTTCCCTTGTCCCTCCACTCTGCAGAAAACATTATGCATAATGGTTCTCGACAGAAAAATCAAGTTCGGCAATGCCTGGGAAGCATTGTGGCACTTATGAGTGCTGTCGGAATGGCGTAAACGTTTTCCGTGCAATAAAATTATATTGAAAATGTTAATAATGTGATAACACATGAGAAAGAAGCAAAGAATTCTATACATATTATAAATGCGAAAGTTTGTATGTTTGTTACCGTATCACGCTAAAACTACAGCACTGATTTAGATGAAATTTTATATAGAGATTTCTTATGTCTTGGATTAGGACATAGACTACTTTTCAAAATGTTTTTTACAAGTTATTTATTTGAAATATATCCATAGAAATGCGTAACGGTTGTAAGAAGCTTCTAATACAACAGCCGAAGTGTTCTGTAGGGTATATCATGTATAGCCGCGAGGGTTAACGCGTCATGTTATATACATCCGTATTTTGGGCAATTGTTCGTGTCCTGCTATAGTGAAATTTTTGTTTGTTTGTTATTTTTATCTTTTTTTACTTTAGAATATACAAAAAGATTCTGGGATACTGCCAAAACGGCTTAACTGATATATAATTACATACACAAGAAATCTGAATGTTGGCGTTTATGCCGCATTCATTTTCATTTATTGTAACAAATGAAAGAAGTATGTATATAAATTGAAAAATATATGCTCTAAGTACTATGGCAAGAAAAAACATTGACTTTTGTGTAGAATGGGATCTAGATACCAAGCCCTGTTTTGTGTACAAAGCTCGAACTGCCACGTATAAATAGCGTACGTAAACTGCAACGAAAGTAGTAGCAAATGCACTCAACAGATGGCAGGCGGTACGCTGCAGTTAACATATGAAACGTTGTGGGTTCCGGCCAACTGCAACGATATATATTAATGTAAATGTGTGTTCGGTGCACGCTTATCATGTCCGAACGACAAGACGTAGAGACTTAAATATTTGTACCGTTACTAATTTATACCTGACGAAGGTTTTAGGCACGGTTTCATAGCTATCTGATAGATATTTAGCAATTTGAAGAATATAGCTTGAAGTGCGGAACAATAATTACTCTTTGAAAATTATATTTACTCTTTGAAAATGGTTTTATTGGTTGCATTGTTGCTTGAGGGTTAATAATGATAAAAGGGTGGAGTATATTGGGATGGAAAGTTATCGGTGTATATAAAATTCTACGTGTGTGTGTGTTAATATTTCGCTCTGCAGCGAAAACTACACAACGCACACGAATGGTCTGTGTGTAATTGTTGTCCGAAGTCTCCCGTTGTATACCATAGCAGTTCCATGCCGATAGCTATAAGGGGGTGGAAGACATGGTGGTTGAAAGTCGTCAAATTATTTTAAAAAATCGGACTGAATGCTAGCGATGACGTTTGTGACTCTACAGCAAGAAGGTTACATACAGCGAAACGTGATGCCACAGACCATATATTTGGTCTGTGTGTGCTACAATGTCTTCAGCTCTTTCTCTGTAAGGATAAGCATACGAATAAGGAAATATAAGATTAAATAAATAAACCAGTAAAAAAGAAATTTCTTTTAATACGCCTCTTTAAAAAATGGATTTAAAGTTTCGCGCATTACATCAAGTGATCGATCTGTGATATTATTACAATCATTATTGTTGAATTTCGTGATCGGATTCTTCCAAACATGTGCATTTTTACCTATGATTGGATCTACACTACTTACGCTCCTGATAAATAGATAATCAACCAACACGCGAGCGAAGCCGCGGGTTTAAGCTAGTATTTTTATAATTATATGCATTGGAAATCCCGTGTAGGTTGGTCAGACGGCCTTTCCGGTGAACGTGCAAATTGAGGGGGAAAAATGTGAATAAATAAACAAAGAGTCGAGCGGCATCATCGGATTCTCTTCCCAGTCAAACGCAAAATTCATAGCATTACTCCAATTCCGTTATTCTTGAGTATTAGCGAGTAAGTGATAAAAGCTTGCTGGATGTCACGGTTTCGTATTATGAAACATTTGATAGTTACTTAATGATTAATATGCTTAACCAAAAGGACGTCGTTAATATGTCTCGTTATTTACGTCATGTCTCCTTAACTTGGTGCTACAGAACGATAAATATGTGCTGGTGTATTAATGTAGATAGTACCGGCAAAGTATGTTGCAAAAACAGCTATCATTCGAAACGCCATGGCAGATGCTGTAGTTTGAGTACTGGAACGTGGTACTATATGCGATGAACATTTCCCTGTCATCATTTTATAACGGGTGTCAGCGTGAAAACTTTTGTAAAGATTTGAATATAAGTGTGAACTTTATCCAAAGTTGGGAAGAGTTATCATTAGCACGTAACAAATGTTTGTAAACCTGTAATACCACACTGATATGGTCATTAGTCCCTAGAATTACAAACTACTAAAACTAACCTACACTAAGGACAACAGACACACACACACACACACACACACACACACACACAAACGCGCGCGCACACGTGCCCGAGGGACGACTCGAACCTCCGACGGCAAGCAACCGCAGCAAGGCGCCTTGGAGCGCTCGACCACTCCACCGTGGCTTCGAGTTACAGATGACCAAACATGGAATATGTGTTATCAGACCAATAATTAACACATAGTTTGTAATAGTGGATTATGGGAGCACTTTAAATTTCTGAATTCGGCCCGAGGTTACGCGGACTACTACGTTTTGGATGCCCCTCTAAGCCGTGATATAGGCTAACTCCCACCAAGATCCCCGTATGCATTAATTCGGATTTATATAGTAGGGTTATAAATTGCAGTATCAACTTTTTACTGTGTATTATTATGTCTGTTACAAAGGAAAAGACGTTGGCAGTGATCCACAGCAGAGATAAATATATCCATGTATATTCTTCGCAAATCGCAAAATTTTCCGACGTCTGCTGCTCCTGTAAGATGGACAAACGATCTGCAACATATGAAAATTTTCATCTACACAGAACCTAATGAATAATGGGCTGTGAAAGTAATGGGGGCCTTACATCCAAAATTATGAATCTGAAATATTAAAAAAGTTGGAATATTACACAGTACCGAAGTAAATTCAATAGCGAAGCGGGAAATTTTGATAGACCGGCATCCGAACCCATATTTCACATATAGCCCAGCGGTCCGCTGAAGCAGTCAGGCTACGCAGACACGCTTTCCATTATGCCAGATTCTAAACTTACATCACAATACGAAGATTGTGTCTCGTGTCCATGACTTTCTCTTTCGCGTTGCTATAATTCTATTTCCGTAAGGGTTCGGACATTTTGTGCATTCGCACAGAAATTGCCATTTCTCTTGCTGGAGGGATACATATGATTATAGTTAGTGCTGTCTGTTTTTGCGGATTTTTGTGTCTGTTAATCACTATGCATGTACTTTCCCTTTTATTACGCTTTTAAATTCCGTTACAAAACTCGTAACGAACTATTTTGGCAGGTAGCTACCAGTATTTCCTACTAATCATGGAAAGTGCATCATACACTAAAATTAGTTACACCGCTTGATTACGACAAAGCGATTTACTAGTAAGTAAAATTAAATCTCATCTTTCGGTGATCCTTGTGACACAACAGTCACCTGTATTCTCAGTTAAGAACAGATTCATATTTAATAAAACAACTTATTTTGTACGTCGCAATTGCACAATTTTGAAGTCAGTGACTAGTTTCGGACTCTACAGTCCATTACCAAACCATCAGCCTTGTAGCCAAGCAGGCTAGTAGAGTCCGAAAGTAGTCACTGACGTCAAAATTGTGCAACTACGACGGACAAGATATATTGTTTTACTAAATATTCCCAGTTGCAGATCCTGAACCATCATTGCGCTGAATTTTCATAAGATTCATATTTGTATCTGTACTCGAATTAAACAATTATTTGTATTCTCTTCGCCGACCGCGGTGGCCGGCCACTACGGTCGGGGGTTCGAGTCCCCCCCTCGGGCATGGATATTTGTGGCGTCCTTAGTCTTAGTTAGTTCATAAGTAGTTTGTAAGTTTAGGACTAATGACCCCATAGGCAAGTCCCATAAGCTATACAAACATTTGAACATTTGTATTCTCTTCAGTTAACGAATTTCGTAACTGTAGTAAGCGTTTCCACCCGTACATGCTATTCTGTTTCTATCAGTCACTGTTAGAAATTGTCTGCAATCCCACTCATGATAATATTAATAGTTTGTATCACACAAGTAGTAAATATTGCTCATCACTCTGTTTAATTAATGAACAACTTGATTGTAAAATTAACGAATCCTACTTTTAGCTACAACCGGACTTGGCATTCAATGAGATTGTCATTAAGTCAGACAGTTGTTTTGATAATCAACCGTATTAACAGGGCCATTCATAACGACAGCAGTCACTGTCAGGCTAATTATTCACAATATTTACACTTACTCGAATCACAGTGCAGTGTCAGACCAGACATGCTATCACATGCAGACACAAATATACACTCACTCACACAGACTTAGTTATCAAATTACATTTATTTTATTTGAACAAATATCATTCACTGTTTAGCAAGCACCCTTTGTATCTTTGTTCCGTTAATGAAACTTCATTGAAGCCCAAGTGAGAGTGAAGCAAGGAAACAGTACACGTAGTTCGCAAATTCTAGTTGATCCAGATGGATCCGTGGGCCCTGGTATTAGATATGCAAAGCCTGCCTGTCGCTGTCAAACAAGGCTCGCACGATAAGAGAAGAGTGGGGGTGATGTGGGTGTGAGGGGAGGGGGAGGGGAGGGACTGTGATGGATAGCCACTAATCTGCCTGCCTGGCTACCAGATGTGCGACCTTCCGCTGAAGAAGCTCCACGCCACTATCTGTGTCAGTGACCACATGTGTCATTGTTCGACAGGTGAAATACGTGTGCAGTGCTCCCGAGAGGATGACAAATGGGTAGTCTGTTGAAAGTGCTTTCCCAGGTTCCGATATGCCCTTCAATCATTGTCAGGAAATCTGAAAAATCATCGTAATCATTTCCTGACATTATGTTGCAACTTACTGCACTAATTGTGGGATTGTGGGTCGACCTGGATGCAAACACCTCCGTTGCTGTTTATACCCATACTAGTTAATGCGAAAATCCCGACGCAATCACTGGGTCTTTTTTTTTCTAAAAGCATGCAAAAATAACATTATTACAAAAACTAGGGAAAGATATAAGTAACATTTCCTTTTACGATATTTCATCGTGTAAATAGTTATTATCGGACCTTTATACTATTTAGCTACTTGACATTTCGATGCGTTCATGATAGCATGCCCTCTGCAAAAGTATGACAGGTTGTTATTAGCAAGCGTGAAAGTTGTGTTTCTACAACCTTGGGTTTGTGGCATTGCTGTGATACGATTAATGTGACCTCCAGGCATTATTCATTTGCAATTCCATAAACCCTATGTTATGGAAACAATGATGTAGGATACTACACAATATTTACTTTTGCTAATAGCAGCCGCTCGTACTGTTGCAAGTGACATACTGCATTGCTGAATAAATGGCTTCAGATACAGCAAAAAGTGAGTAGCTAAACAGTATGAAGGTGCGATAATAACTATTTACAGAATAAAACAGCTGAAAAGAAAGTTTACACGTATTAAGGCTGCCCGTAAATTATGAAATGAGTTTATTTTTGTAATGAACAAATAAACCCACTGGTGATGTAGGGATTATCCCTGAACCTAGTTTCGGTATGAAAATAAACAGCCGTGTTTCGCATCATGGCAGATCCAGACTCTCACTTTCGTATCGCAGACACCGAACAACAAAAGAATTTTCAACCTACAATCATTGTACAGCAATCAAAATTAAGGTGTTAAATATGTAATAAATTATCCAAGGGATTGTATTGTCAAATTTAGGATGTGTTTATTCTAGTCACAAAATTATTGCGATAAATAGATATTTGTAATGTAATTCATCTAAAGGAATGATGGACCGATATCAGTTATTCAATGGTTTACACGTTCGTCTATGTTCATCTCACGCAACTGACACACGACATTTTACAGTTTACTTGTGGTGAAATCGAGGCCAGGAATACAAGTTATAACACAACAACATGTAACTTTACCGGCCTACGTTACCGACTTTTGCGAATAATTATATTTTAGAATAAAACTGTCGATGGAGAAACCAATAACGTACTGCAGCACACACACACAAACGGTACTTTGCGATCTAATTCGCAATGAGGATCGTCTGGTGAGGAAAATTTTAAATAAATGTCATAAATTTGATAAGCCCGAGACAAAAGTGTAATGAGTGAACAATTTCGAATAGCTAAATAGATTCGATCGCCAGCCCGATGTACGAGCAACAAATTTGTTTAATAGAAATATACTATGTAATAGCAATAATCATCGATTGATTAATTTCGACACAACGTGGTCACAGAATGCAGATTAAGCGCGAATGCCACAATATTAGGACACACACAGAAATATATAAAATCAGTAGATTTAGTTTATTTCTGAATTTCAAATAATTAGCTCAAATTCCTTTAATGAACATAAAAATTGTTATAAGAAAAATCCATGCATTAAGTCTACGTAAAATCAAATCATCACCGTAATGCTTGCAATAACAATTTACTATACCTTGATTAGCAGTAGTAACTGAAACTATTGAGGTTGAATTGTTCCTACAACGACTAGCTGATTACGTGAGTATTTACTGATAAATTATTCAATTTACTTTTCGTTAACAAATTGAATAAAATAATATTTCTGATATGTAAAATTATGGTATTAACTATTGTTCCCTATAATAGCTACAAACATTTTTACCGCAAATTTTTTTTTTTATTTTATTTTCTTTTTTTTTTCTTTTTTTTTCTTTTTGCAGCATAATAAAATTGTTCACTTTAATGCTTTAACCAAGTGCTGCGGTGGATGTTTAGCATAAGTAAACTGAATACTTAACACAAAATTAATACTCACTACATCGTACTATTCAGTGATTACACAATATGCTTATAATCAATGACCTGCAATTATTGCTAACTGTACTTTGAATTTTTATAATGGTACTAATCGTTATTTGCTTACTGAAATCTTTCAAAACTCCAATGATTTTAATTAGATTTACGTATAGTCTTTTATTATTCAGGTTGAGCCTCGGGATATTAAATGTAGCGGAATAGGAACCGGTTTGGATAGTGGCGTAAGTAAATTTTATCAACACTAATTAATTGCACACGAATTCACTATTTATCGTTTTGAGAAACTAAACGTTGGATAGCATTACACATCTACGGACTGTTAATTTCTTAGATCTTTTTTTGTAGCTGGTGTAGCTGGTGTCATTGGCACTGTATAATGGTTGTCAAAAATGGGTTCTTTTTGGCTACGAAATGTTGTTTAAACATTAGGCCCACAGGTTTCCTCTTGAAGTTTTAACTGTGTGCCCATGTCAATTATCTGCCATTGCCCAACTGCCATAACTGCTGCTTGTACCAACACGTCGTAAATAACCACGCTACTACAGTTTGCTGCTGCTGCCCAACTTTTCAACCGCTCACCTCGTCAGCTGACGTCTCGCGCCAGACTGCATTCAGCAATAAAATATATTCTACGCAAAGATGCTGCTAACATTGCCCTCGCCAATCAAACGTGTCTTCTACAATACTTCTCAATTTTGTTTCCTTTGTATAATATGCTACCAATTAAATATTCGTAATTTACATTACATATATACACAGAAAAATGAGCCAATCTACACACAGTATATATATACACAAGGTATACATATACTGTCATTATGCTGATCGTGTTTACACAAGCAGGCAGTGGTGTTCGTCATTGTGTTGTTGCGTTACAAACACGGTGGTTAATATTGATTTCTTTTTCTTTCTTTTTCGTATATGCAGTGGCAACTGCATTGTTGAAATAGTATATATATATATATATATTTGTGTGTGTGTGTGGGGGGGGGGTTGTATTTTATATGTGATGTTAATTTTTTATGCCATTGCAAAAGAAATTATATTTGTATCGACGTAGTAGATACGCTGGTCTAGTGAGGGATTTTGACATTGTAAGAGTAACACAATCTTTGAGTGAGAGATTGGTCGCTGCGACGCGGAGGTTCAGCTTTAATAGCGCAGTAGAACATAATCGAAAATCGGAGAAGTAGTTGTTGTATTGGCACAAAGTTAAAGGAATTTATTAATCTGGCGAAATTAAATCGTTATGGGCACATAACAAATAATCAAGAAGATACACGAAAGAAGATTAGTACTGTGGGCCCAAGTTCATTGCAAATATTCCGTCGCCAAGAACAGCCTGTGCCAATAACTGAGTACCAACAATGACCGAATACGACGCACGACGATCACTCAAGATCCCCCCCTCCCCCAATCAGGCCTCTATTAGTGTGTACGGCTAGCTAGCGTGTTAGAACTGTTCTTCACAATAGCGAACCAGAATTAGCGATAAAATGTCAACGAATTTTTCACCTATAACATGTCCTATCCTCATCACTATTATTCACAGACAAAATCATAAAATCTTATGCTGGTAAGGAATGATAAACTATAAAAGTTACTGGAATTTTTAACGCTGTGCTAATCAGTGAATTAAGTAGGTAAGTGTACCAGTAATTAGCACTATCTGAATAATCGAGACCTTAATCGCTCATTTAAAATACGCATTAATTGCTAAATTGATCAGTCATCAACAAATATAAATTAACGTATCAGTGGTGATAAATAGTACAATTGAGTGTCGATAAAAGAGTCTGAACACATTTTGCACTGCCGATCACTAATTCGAAATGTGCAAAAATTAACTGACTGCTATTCCACAGACTAACCCATATCAATTGGAAACCAACTGTATTTATGTGGCTTGATGCAATAAGTAACAAACAATATTTTAGAATTAAATAGTATTTACACACGATATTAAACGTGAATCTCCTTAAGATGCCAGTAACTGGTACACTAACCCTAGTTGTGCAATATGGAACTGTCTATTACATCTACATACATACTCAGCAGTCCACCGTAAAGTGCATGGCGGAGGGTACACTGTACCACTACTAGGCATTTCGTTTCCTATTTCACTCCCAAATAGGACGAGGAAAGAAAGAATGCCTATATGCCTCCGTAAGAGCCCCAATTTCTATTATCTTGTCTTTGTGATCACTACGCAAAACGTAAGCAGGCGGCAGGAAGATCGTACTTAACACAGCTTCAAATTCCGGTCCTCTAAATGCCCTCAACAGAAATTCACGAAAAGAACGTCGTCTTTCCTCCAGCGATCCTCCATCGAGTTCCCGGAGCATTTCTGTGACACTCGCACATTGCTCGAACCTACAGTTACCAAACCTAGCTGCTCGCCTCTGAACTGCTTCCATGTCTTCCTTTAAACTGATCTGCCGTGGGTCCCAAACACTTGAGCAATACTCAAGACGTGGTCGTACAAGCGTTATTACTAATCGTAAACTTTCTTTGACTCAGAATTATTCAATTATCACTGTTCGATCAAGGGCAGAATATTTTATTTCAAATGTAGAAACAAAATTAATGACGGTATTAGGTAAGACATTACAGGTAATAAATTTTTCCTGTTGGTAATTGCAAGTAAGGTATAACAGTGTTACTTAAACAGACTAGTTATTAGATTTGATTTTCAAGACATTTCATAATATTTACCAATTACATAGGGAAAAAAAACAGAGTGTCATTTTGATTACGTGGTTAACATTACCAATCTATGACACTTAAGCTGCTCATTTAATGAATACGATTTGCTTACTGTGGGATTTGGGTGTTAAAGGCAGTAGGCATTACAATGACACGCTAGTTTAACTGCAACAACGAAAATGCTTTGCTACTGATTGCTGCTTATTAACACGGTATAATTGAAAGATTACTGCATTCTTTTACAGTCGATTTATTGTTTTTACACGTTTGTGAGGTGTCATTTGGTTTTGTGCTTGGCCTAGCTTTGCGCAGTGTGAGGTCTGCGTCAACCCGCCTCCGTCATTAACCTGTCATTAATTAAGTTTCGTAAGTAAACAAATTTCCAAATTTTCTTCACTCATGCAGTGAGCGTGGTGACTATAAAACATTTTATTTCCCTCGATTCAGTTTCACCCGTCTGTCAACATTTTGGCAACTGTGACAACTTATAAAATATTTTTCCAAAATTTTGCCCAGCAAATTTCCAATCTTTGTCGTACACAGCGACGCTGCGACAACGATTAGACTGTAACCTCCACTTCATTTATAACTATTTCACTTGGAGCGATTGCCTTTCGAACTAATTAGTGACTAAGGCTCACGGGAAACGTGATTGCTAATTGACCGGTAATTGTAGGGGTGAGAGGTTATAAAGTTTACAAATGATAAAATATTTGAAGATGTTTGTGTATACTTCATGTTATGCTAACTGGTTGAATATACGTTCACGGATTCGTAATTATTATCTGTTTTCATACGGCTTGTCATCTGAAAAGCGAAATAAACTGTTTGTGTCTATGTTTATGTTATATTTTAGACCGAATTCACGATGCTTACACTCTTCTTTTTGGCTTTATTCCTACTGTTTGTAATGTAGTGTGCGTTATTTTGTGGTGTAATTTCTACCTGCTTCACATGTATTTATTTTATTACAGGATGATGATGAAGATACAGAAATTTGCTGCTCATTTGTTTTCGTGTGTGTTTATTCGCTGGATAGCGCACGAAGTTAAAGTGTTTTCTAACATTTAGTATTTTCACTATTTGCGTCGTGGCGGTAATGGATTTTAACATGCAATGTAGATGTATTGTGGATGTTTATTTATATATGTGCATGTGTGAGAAAGGCAGAGGAAATGGGGGGAGGAGACAATATGGCAACAACAATCTGATGTGTTGCTACAGAATAAATACGCCTGAAAGAGTCAGATGTTCAAATGTTTGTTAAGCATATGGGACATAACTGCGAGATCATCAGTTCCTAAACTTACAAACTACTTGTAAATTAATACTAAAGACAGCACAAACATCCATGCCCGAGGAAGGGGGGGAGATTCGAACCTCCGACGGGAAAAGGCCTCGCGCATATGAGCTTAGCGTCTAAATGCGCTCGACCACTCCGCCGCGGCTGAAGGCTGAATCAAAACTCATGCTAAAAAGAAATAACACTACAATACACTGATAACAAGAGGAAATGGAGCCAGGTCTGGTGGATGCGGAAAAAAAAGAAAAAAGAAAAGAATAATGGGTGCGATGAAATATCTTTAATGGGATCAATATCCAAGCTTATTTAAAGAGATCTTATTGTAAAAACTTATTAGTCTATGTGGCCATCTCAAGTCTTTAAGATATACATAACATAGGAGTACCGGTATTACATTCTTGGTGGAGATCTTTTTAATTGATTCATAATATACAAAATAGCAAAGGTCGCCAATTATTTAGATGACCTGTTTTCACAAACTGGTATCAGAGTTCCCACATCACTCCATCTACACGCCCCTCACCATTGCAAAGCCTATTCCAGATATTCCGATTACACAATCCCTTTCTGACATGCAAGGTCCAAGGATTCATGAGGTTTTCTAAATGCCCGTACACGTCCTTCCACTCAATACAATTAGGAAAGATACTCGTCAGACCAGACATCATGTTTCCAGTCTAATGTCGATACTGACAACGCCAAGGCGATACAAAAAGGTTTGTGTCATGCAGTCAGCCAAGTTACACAACTGCTCCTTGGTCTCCGGAAGTCCATATCAATGATGTTTCTTAGAATGGTTCGCACAGTGACATTTGTTGATCGCGCAGCAATTTGCGAAAGGGCTGCACTTCTTTCACTTTAAAGGACTCTCTTCTGGCGTTGCTGGGTCCCGTTCATGCAGGTGTTCTTTCCGGCTGCAACAATGTCGGACATTTGATGTTTACCGGATTACCAACATTTAATGTGCACTCGTGAAATGGTCATACGGGAAAATCTCAACATCATCACTAACTTTCTGTGTCCCTTGCCTCCTGCGTCGATTACAACATACTCATTCAAATGATAATCTGCCATTGTGGGAACAGTACTGGATCTAACGCCTGCGCCAGACTCCTTTTGTCTTATACAGGCGTTATTGACCGCAGCACCGCCCTCTACATCAACATCTACATGGGATACTCTGCAAATCACATTTAAGTGCCTGGCAGAGGGTTCATCGAACCACCTTTATACTATTTACCTCCCATTCCATTCTTGAATAGCGTGCGGGAAGAAAGAACACCTGTGCGGGAAGAAAGAACACCTGAATCTCTCCGTTAGAGCTCTGATGATTTTGTATTTTATTCTGATGATCATTTCTCCCTATGTAAGTGGGAGTAAACAATATATTTTCGCATTCGGAGTAGAATGTTGGCGATTGGAGTTTCGTAAGTAGCCCACGCCGCAGCGATAAGCGCCGTTGTTGTAATGAATCCCATCCCAGATCCAATATCATTTCCGTAACGCTGTCTCCCCCGTATTGTGACAATACGAAACGAGCTGCCTTTCTTTGGACTCTTTCGATGTCCTCCGTCAGTCCCACCTGATAAGGACCCCACACTAGGCAGCAATATTCCATAAAAGGACGGACAAGCGTAGTGTACGCAGTTTCTTTTAGTAGTTCTGTTCCATCTTTTAAGGGTTCTCCCAATAAAACACATTCTCTGGTTCGCCTTCCCAAGACATTATCTACGTGTTCTTTCCAATTTAAGTCTGAAGTAATAGTAATTCCTGGATATTTAGTGGAGTGCACGGCTTTCACATTCGATTGATTTATCTTGTAAACAAAGTTTAACAGATTTCTTTTTGTACTAATGTGGACAACGTCACACCTTTCATTATTTAGAGTCAACTGCCAATTTTTCACCATAGTGATATTCAGATCGTTCTGCAGCTGATTTTGATCTTCAGATGATTTTACTAGAAGGTAAATGACGGCGTCATCTGCAAACAACCTAAGAGTGTTTGAATACGGATTCCTATACCGGTATCTTTGGCTGCTTATTTTATATAAGTAAATGCACATAAAGATAACGACATAAATAACGAAATGCATTCACGACATTCGTTCATTCCAGTGTTTGATTATGTGAGAACTTGTCGACTTGCAACAAACTTTAAACACAACTTCTATCATTTTAAGCCTTTTCTCGATTGTATGCTAATCAAGAAGAATAACGGAATTATTGCACTGCATTGCTGACTGTACATTCATATGTAAAAAAACTGTTTTACTTCTGATGAAGCATCCGCTAGTGAAGCCGACACCATGGTAAAGTAAATATTTTACCAAAACTTGCGCAACCGTGAGCCCAGTCGCTCGAGACCTTCTGCTGACTATACAATGTAGAAAAAAAAAAAAAAAAAAAAAAAAAATTCCCTTATGAAAGATGGTGCAGGATTAGCAACTGGTGATATATTGAAAATTATTTTTTCGTCACAGTTTCATTATTTAGGAGTTTAGTTTGCACAGGCCTGTGGATGCATAATCTATTTTAAACGATTTTAAATTTTAATGTAATCATGTATTGACAGTGGATAATGTACAGATTTCATCAGTCATTTGCTTCATGCAGTCTATTATTACGGTTGGAATAAGACCGAAGGTTTGAAAATGGATGATTAAGTCCGAAACTAGTGAACAACTCCTAAATATTGCAACTGTGACGGAAAAATAAATTGTTTTCAATAATAAAAAATAATAAAAATAAACTGTTTTACTTCTGATGAAGGCTCTCCTAGTGAAACCGAAAACGTAAAGTAAATATTTTACCAAAACTTCCGCAATCGAAGAGCTGATTTTCAAGTGATTCTTTTATACTTTGCTATCTTTAAAAGCCATGTTTAAAAATTTTTGTAATTATTTTAGTCGAAAGACTTTGCGACTGTCCACTGACGGAGCTTCAACAGGAATTCGATCTATGATGTGAGGTACGGGGAAGTAGCTGTAATTAGCCTAGATGTGTACACCGTTTGCGTGGTACTCCAGTAACCTGCACGGCCAAATCATTCATAAATGTTTGTACGGAGCACAGATCTGTTCAAAGAGCCGGATGTCGCAGATTTAACACATACAAGCAATTATGTTTAGTTCTAAACGTCTAGTGTTTTCAGTACACGTGCCAGGTTGGATTACACGGCTATAACTACGCTCGCCAGAACGATTGTTAGCAGTGTTTACGTTTCACGTTCTGTGGAAATGTGACCCGAGTCTACTGGAAGGTAAAGAGGCTAGCGGAATCTTCCTTTACGCAGAAACAGTATTTTCCACCTAGTTACACGAATAGGAGGAGGAAATTTAGATAGCTGAACATTTTGCAGTAGGTGTAAGGAAGTCAAGAAGCAGTCAACAGAAAATCACTGTGATTACAGGAATCATAAGGCCACTTTCTTGCGTCGGTATCCAATTATAGACACTTAATGTTTACAGAAATTGGAATGGGACAGATACATATCTATACAAAACCGTTTCCCGAAATTGAATCTAAGTCTGTTTAATCAGAACAGTAGTGCCCTGAAAAATAATGTAGATAAGCCTCTTGTATATACAGAAGATACGAAAAATTCTGAAGACTGTGCACGAATTCTTACGGACAAGAATAAAAAAGTAAGCTGCATTTCTCGTCCTTCTGGGAGGACGTCAGCGTATCTTAACCCTGCGCCGCTATTATGAATTCTATCTAACAAAAACGTTGCAAACTAATGTTTACCGTTTTGAAGTTCCTAAACTACAAGAGAATAATTTCTGACCATAAATTATAGACTGTCACTGCGTTTCCTGGCGATTTAAATTCTAATAGCCTGTTGCTTGGGGACTGATAACCACAGTCGTTTAGTCCCTTTAAAAATCAAACCATCCATCCATCCTGCTGCTTGAGTAATCGAGCATCACACGCCTTTTCTCCTGATCACGGGGATATAGGCATCCTGGAGGCACTACCTATCTTGAATACATACAATTTTTAAAAGGTACATTTAAAAGTCTCCAGAGGACAAAATACCTTAATATTTTTTTCTTCATCATCTCTAGAAATAACAAACATCCGAAATTTATGCCAATAGTAACTTTATTTGCTTATACATAACATCATAGTACGCATTTCGAGCATGTTGTTCTCAGTCTTATGCACTGTTTACATACATAAAATTACTTAAATTACGTTGTCTTTATTATTATAACGTTTAGGTTTTTTCGTTCTCCAAATTTCTTCTTGCAATCCTTTACAGTTTGCTCAATGTGCAGTTTGACCAACATTCTAGAAACGCTACAGCCCCATCTTACTTCCTTCCCAAGCACTGTAATCCTTTCATTCGTTTCGACTACCATAACTGCTGTCTGGTTTCTGTACAAGTCGAATATAACCCTTCGCTGCCTATATTTTACCCCTGTCACTTTCAGAATATGAAAGAATTAGTAACAGTCAACATTGGCAAAAGCTTTCTCCAGTTCTACGTATGCTAAATACGTAAGTTTCCCATTTCATTATCTTCTAACAAAAATCCAAACTGATCTTCCACAAGGACAGATTCCACAAGTTTTTCCATTCCTCTGTAAATAATTCGTGTTCGTATTTTGCAACAATGACCTATTAAACTTAAAGTTTTATTACTTTCACATTTTTCTGCACTTACTTTCCTAGGAATTGGGATTCCTCTATTCTTCTTGAGGTCGAAGAGTATTTCCCCTGTCTCATACATCTTGCATCCCAGGTGGAATAACTTCTTCATGACTGGCTCTCCTTGCGATATCAGTAGTTCAGATGGATTATCATCTACTTCAGGGGCCTCGTTTGTACTCGATTCTTTTAGTGATACGTGAAATTCTTATTGAAGTATCGTATCTTCTATATCATCTTGCTCTAATTCGTCTTACATTTGTAAAACACTACCTTCAAATTTCTTTCCTTTGTATACGCCTTCTATATTCCTTCCACCTTTAAGCTTCTTCTTCTTAGCTTACTACTCGTTTTCCATCTGAGTTCTTGATATCCACACCGCTGCTTTTCTTGTCTCAAAATGTCTGGTTATTTTCTTGTAGGCGATGTCTATCTTTCTCCTAGTTATACATTATTCTACGGTCTTTTGTTTCTTTTCAAGCTACTCGTGCTTAGCCAGTCTGCATTTCCTATCAACCTCATTTTTCAGACGTCTGTCATCCAATTTGCCTGCTTCAGTTTTATAAAAATATACCAACCAACCAACGAACCAACCAGAATTCTGGAGTAATCTTATATATATATATATATATATATATATATATATATATATATATATATATATATATATAGTACTAGTTTTATGATACGGGCAGCCAACATCGAGAATATCGCTACAAGTGCGATAATCGATACTGCTAGACATAGTATAATCCATCTTGTTTTATAGACACAGTATTTACATGTCTATTAAGACGAACTCACGTGAAAACGGATTCCTCTAGTTTTAATAGCTAATCAATGTACAGGAACATGGATAAAAGAAGAAATCCGACATTGCTACATCTAAAAGTGTGTCACATGTTTATTTTGACCTTGACACATCCGTGCTATTGCGATTATTTTGATCGTAATGTGCGTGGAGATGTAAACTTTATTATGCACCAAATTTATCTGCGCCAGCATGAAAAGCTGCTGACGTTAACTAGTGACAAAACACTTGCAACATCTGAGGTAGCTATAGCAAGAGTTCTATTCAACAGTTTTCTGATCGTACGACAAACTTATCTAATACAGTTATTACTAATGGTTAACTAAAAGTGTTAAATTAAATATGCCAGCTATATAATTAAAAAGAAAACCAGTTTTAAACCTACTTTTAGAGTCCAATATTCAGACAGGTCCCACTAATTCTAAACTAGTATAATTTGATGAAAGTATAAGCATCCTTACTGAAAGTAAATCCTGTCATCATATGACATAATCACTGCTACTTAAACATGTGTAAAGCAAAATTACTTCCAGTTCGAGAATAAGTACTACAGTCAGTCTGATGGCCTAGCTATGGGTTCTCCACTTAGTCCCTACCTGAGAACTTCATTGATGATTTTGAGCACGTTTTCTTACAGAAGAAACCACTGAGGAGCAAAACTGTATACTGGTTCAGGTATGTAGATGATGATGTGCTGTGTTAATGGACTGGTACCATCAGACAATTTTTACAACATTTAAATTCCCAACGAATGAAAATTCAGTTCGCTATGGAACTAGAAGGATCTTCTACAATTTTTTTAGACATACTAGATCCCAGCACCCACACGGCCGTAAACATGCAACTTTCCAATCCATGGTCCATCGCCTCATGTCTGTTCCATTATTTAATTTTGCATTTCAAACAGAATTACAAACATCTAGGAATGGCTGTAAACCTGAATGACAGTAAACCCGAATGACAGTACACTGAATAACAAGAAAAAAATTACAACACTTTTCTATGCTGGCCAGCAAGAACACGTCAGTATCAAGAAAAAACTAGTGTGTTATCCCATATCTAACCAAAATTTCAGATCACAATGTTAAAAAGTTAAAATCTCGAAATTACAGACCTGCAATTCACAGCACAAACGACATTTAAAAGTATTTATTCAATAGTAACGACAAAATTCAACCCCGAGCGGTGTGGACAAGTTTACGAGCGAACATTGTGGGAAAGTGTATGTTGGTCAGTCTGGCAGGGCTGTAGATATTAGATTGTGAGAACACGAGAGAAGCTGGAGGATAAAAAACACAGATTCAACCTTTGCTGAACATCTGCTCAGAGAAAACCATGTGAAATCATACATTCCATGAAGAAAACCAGAAAGTTGACACTACTGAAAATACTGGAAATCAATAAGCATTTGGCTCAGGATGCCAGTTTAGTATTACGCGATCAGATTCAGTTCCCATTTACACCTCTATTGAAATAAGTTTTAGTTTCCAACTTTCCTTTTCAACAAAAGTAATTGTCAGTTTTGATTCTTTAAATATACTTATAATATTTTTATATAAAATTTTGTAGTGTACTTTCGTGTGAACTAGTCAATTTTCTGTGCAAATGTCTTTGTAAATCGTAACATCTTTGAAAACATGTATACTACAATCAATTATCACCTAATGATGGCCTGAGAAGGCGAAAGCCGGTTTGTAACGAATAAATAAGTTTTGGAGAACATCAAGAAATTGATCCTTTTTGATATTATTTTGTCTCTATTTTCAGTTTGTTTTAGTCACAATAATAGTAGTAATTGGCATCAGGTTAAAACACAACCATTATTAGTATATAAATGTTCCGTGTACACTGCTGAAAACAATTAGGGGAACAGGTGAGATGTACTCAGAATACATAAGTTATTTTATTCAGATATTAGTTAAATAGTAATTTGTATGATACGGTACGATATCTTTCTGCCTCAACTGTTTACTTGAGGTTTTATTTAGCGCGAGGCACCATGGGGCTACCATTTGTTGTTGTTGTGGTCTTCAGTCAGGATACTGGTTTGATGCAACTCTCCACCCTACTCCAGTCTGAGCAAGCCTTTTCATCTCCTCATAAGACCGACAGCCTTCATCCATATGAATTTGGTTACTATATTCATCCCTTGGTCTCCCTCTGCGGTTTTTACCCCTAACGCCAATCCCTTGATGTTTAAGAATGTGTCCTACCAATCGATCCCTTCTTTTGGTCAAGGTCTGCCAGAAATTCCTTTTCTCCCCAATTCTGTTAGTTACGTGATCCACCCACCTAATTTTCAGTATTTTTCTGTAGCACCACATTTCAAAAGCGTCAATCGTCTTCTTGTCCGCACTGTTTATTGTCCATATTTCATTCCCATACAAGGCAACATTCGACACAAATGCCTTCAAAAAGGACTACCTTACGCCTAAATTAATATTCGATGTTAACAAATTTCTCATTTTCAAAAATTCTTTCCTCCCATTGCCATTCTGCATTTTATGTCCTCTGTACTGTGACCATGGTATGTTATTTTACTGCCTAAATAAGAAAATTCAACTTTCGCCTTTATTGTTTCAATATCCTAATCTAATTCCTTCAGCATCGCCCAATTTTCTAAGACTGCATTCCACTACCTTTGTTTTTCTCTTGTTAATGTTCATGTTCTATGCTCCTTTCAACACACTGTCCGTTCCGTTCAATTGCTCCTCCAGGTCCTTTCCTGTCTCTGACAGAAATAAAATGTCATCAGCAAAACGCAAGATTTTTATTTCTTCACCATAATAGTGAAAAAAAATCATTCTCATTGCAATATAATAATATCTGTGATCACCTCGTACGGCCAGAACAATTGCACACCTGCATGGCATGAGGTTATCAATTACCTCTTGATGGATATTTGGGCATTCTTCTAAGAATTCAGTATCAAGCTTTGGAATCGTTGTGCGAGGTGTTGTCTACATTACTTACTGTGACACGTAATCATTTTTCATATAATTACATTTCATCCATCCTTACTTAGAAAAATGCGTGCACATAACACACATTGATCAACAATAAACAAACAAGCAGCTGTATATTTCCGAGATAATTTTTCACATGTGCTACCCCATTCGGCACCTCACTTCGCCATTATCAGGACCTATGTGGAAACCTATATGGCAGTTCCTGAGCTTTTACTGCAAAAGCGAACCGGCATCCGCATCAGCTAATGTAATGTTGCTGCTTCCGTGAACATCTCAAGAGTCGCTACATTAGGTGATGCAGATGCCGGTTCGTTTGTGCAGTAAAAGCTCAGTCACCATGTTCCCACATAGTGCTTGATGATGTTATAGCAAAAGTGCCGATACATATTACTCTGTAACAAAGCAGGAATCAAATGTACAGCTGATGGTTTGATTAACGTTGATCATGTTATTCGTAAATTTTAAGACAGAACGATAACTAATTTAGGAGCAGCTGCTGAATATATCGTAATCCCGGGTAAGTCGATAAACAACCACCATATTACAAATGTTCCAGGAAAATTTAATAGTTAGAAAATAAGATAGGAGTCCGAGCTACAAGTTACCAAACCAGACACTAGGTATTTTTTAGAATCTAAACTTGTAATAATTGGAGTTGGTTTTCATTGGGAAGGAAAGAAGGAAGCTTAGGGTTTATCGTCTCATCGACAACGTGGTCATTAGAGACGGGTTTTCATTGGGAAAGAAGATGCAAATCCCCATGACAAAGGGGGGTTAGTGTATGGCCAGAATTAGCATTTTTTTCTTCTGCAGCGTTAGTTATTTTTTTCTTCTTTATCCACGCGATTCATATTTTAGAGATATTTAGTTGTGACAAGTAAAAATAACCTGCATGTAAATAAAGTAACAATAAACCAAACTACTGTTTATCTGAAAACTCCACTGTGCGTATTTATTTTCCATTCTCACGCTTCCAACATGAAAGAGTATTCTAACAAGTCAGTAAAGAACGAAGCAAACCGTGAGAAATAAAAGGGATGAAAAGTAGTGCTGACAAAATGTAACTTGATAATATGCATTTATTACATATTTTGTATCACGTTATACCTAGTTCTAGGTACATGAATTATTGAAACGATTCCTGGATAACTAGACAATACCTTTCAGGAATTGGTGGAAACGGCAGAAACTTATATCAAATAAATACTTGTTTGCATTGATAAAATTATGTTTTGTGTAATTCAGTCAAAGAAATATACGATTGCAGAGTTGTGTCAAGGGGGACAAACGGATAGAAGCGAAATTACGCCAGTGGTAATGAACCCTTTCAGACTTGGTGTCCATTTTAATGGACACCTGTATTTATTTTAGAACACTATACGGATGCGATTTTACTTTCAGACACATATTAGCCTGTTTACTGGATAGCTCTCGCTTTTAGTTTGGCGCTTTTTGCTGCCATCTGTCACCAGTATGGCGTGCTATATTGAAAAACAGTGAACATGGTGGACCCGTTGCGGAGTGCGTCAGACATGATATCATTCGTTGAAATTATTTTACGTATTAATTTATGAATTTTCACAAATTTCACAATTTCCATAATAAATATGGAGTAATGTATATAACTGTTGATTTCTTATTTCACATCCTTAATTGCCTTCAAGACCCAGTGGCCAACTTATTTTACATTGTTTATTTTTGGAACCAAGTATGACAATTTTTAATGAAGCGATAATATAGATTCACAACAGTAATTAATCGCGAAAGTATATAACACGACAGTTTCACGAAAATAATGGTCAAACTAATTCTGTATGGAGAAGATTAAAGTGGTGTAATTAACAAAAAAATTTAACAATTTAAAATATATGACAGCTAACAAACGAATTAAAGTAAAAAATGTTATAATGGATTGAACGAAAATCTGATAAATAATCAGACGACGTTCAAAGAGATTCAGATGATTACTGATCGACCTGCATATAGCAAAAGTTCTCAGAATGAAAATCGAAGTATTTGAGAACGGCCATTAGAAGCACGATCGCGAAATTATACAAATATCAGGAAACCATAAGTTATGGATTGAAAAGAGTAAGGGAAGCAGTGCTCAGAAACGGTGAAACAAGAGGTCATTGAAACTGCAAGGCAATTAATATGCTGAACGATAAGATCGAAGATTCAACGTTAAAATTTATGAGCAGCACCTGTGTGTGTGAATTGTACTAACAAGTCTGTGACTGTTACCATGTGACCACCTGCGAAATAAACGAGTAAAACGACTGATAGAACTCTGTAAAATTGAAACAATGTGAACGCTGAAATGAAACGAACAAGATGTGAGCCCACGAAGCTATGAAATTTGTAACCTATCCACAACTTATGTTCATTTATAATAATAAAAAAGAGAGAAAAATGAGAACTGGACGTCCTAACTTATTGAACGTCGGTATAATTCCGCGCGCCTAACAATGACAAGAAAGACGTCTACAGTTTTACCTAAAACCTTCGTATTTGTTTACCCAATAAAAATCAAATGTTTGTAAATCTATCGTACCAAACTGCGTGGGCATCAGGCCGTAGCTTACAAATTACTTAAACTTAGGTAAACTAACCTAAGGACAACATACACACCCATGCCCCAGGAAGGACTCGAACCTCTGACGACGCGCAACCGCACGCTCCGCAGCGAGGCGCCTTAGACCGCTCAGCTACTCCACCGCGGCTTTCCCCAATAACTGCTTCCTTAAAACAGCACTAGATCATAACGTTATCATCATTACTTATTTAAAGAGAAGGTTTGTCATTTTGTGATAAACTCTGCGTTATTACCTTACCTGCTTATTACCCTAATCCTAATGGTTGAATTACAAAGATATGTACCTTGATAAATGTTTAGTGCAGTGCTCATTAATTGTTAAGTGCTTGAGACACAAATATATCTATAATTTTCCCTTATTCGTTAGTTTAAATTTTTTCTATGTTTTTATTGTAAATATGAGCTGATTAGAACCACCTATGCAAACAAAAATAAGGGCATAAAATTGTTCAAATGTTTGTTAAGCCTATGGGACTTAACTGCGGGGTCATCAGTCCCTAAGCATACAAATTATTTATGAACTAACTTATATTAAATACAACACAAACATCCATGCCCGAGGGAGTATTCGAACCCCCGACGGGGAACGGCCTCGCGCATCGGAGCATACATAGAGCCTCAATGCTTGGCCACGCCAACGCGGCTAATAAGCGCCTCTTTCTCCCGTATTTCCACCTATCAGAAACGCCAATGCAACCAACAACACAGTTATTCCTTCTCTTTCTGCTACAAAATATCTTCCAATCAGAACTACACGTGGGGACAGACTTGGCTGTGTAAGACAAACATAGGAGGAGACAGGTATTCGTTGAGGATGGCTCTTGTAACGGATCCGAAAGGTTGGAAATATATCATCATGACGCAGCAAATAGCTCACAAGAATTTGAATTTTAACAATAACGACGGCGAAAGCCTACGTTCTTACAAACAGCAATTATTGGAGTCGAAGGGTATGAAAGGGTAGCTGTGGTTGGGAAGGGAGTAAGACAGGGTTGTAGCCTTTCCCCAATGTTGTTCAATCTGTATATTGAGCAAGCTGATAAGGAATGCAAGGAGAAATTGGAGAAGAAATTAAAGTTCAGGGAGAACAAATAAAAACTTTGCAGTTTTCTGATGAAACAGTAATTTTGTCAGAGCAAAGACTTGGAAGAGCAATTAAACGGAATGGACAGTTGTCGATATGATGGTACAAGATGAACATCACTAAAAAGGATAACGGAATGTATTGACAGAAAATGAAGCGATGCTAAGGATTTGGATTAGGCAAGGAGACAATAAAAGAAGTAAATGTGTCTTATTATTCGGGAATCCAAATAACATCAAAATGTTCAAGTGTTTGTAGAGCTTATGGGACTTAACTACGGGGTCATCAGTTCCTAAACTTACAAACTACTTATGAACTAGCTACAACTAAGGACGGCACAAATATCCATGCCCGAGGGGGGATTCGAACCCCCGATCGCAGTGGTCGTGCAGACCGTGACTGAAGCGCTGCAAATGACTTCTGATGGCCAAAGAAAAGATGATATAAAATAGACACTGGCCATGGGAAGAAAGGCGTTACGGAAGAAGGGAAATTTGTTGACATCCAATACTAGTTAAAATGTTAGTAAGTCCTTTCTGAAAGCATTTGTCTGTAGTGTAGCATTGTATGGGACTGAAGCGTGGACCATAAGGAATTCAGTCAAAAAGATAATTGAAGCTTTTGAAATGTGGTTCTTTAGAGGAAAATTAGATTGGTAGATCACGTAACAAATGAGGAGGTGATTAACAGAATTAGGGGGGGGGGGGAGTTCGTTGCATATCCTGACTAAGAAAAGGGACAGGTTGGTGGGACACATTATTATACATGAAGGAATCGTGAACTTTAGAAGCAGAAGAAGTGGGGGAAGGGGGTGAGGGATCGTAGAGGGAGACAGAGAGACGAATACAGTAAGCAGGTTCAAATGGACGTAGGTTGCCGTTCTTATTCTCAGACGAAGAGGCTTGAACAGGACAAGGCAGCTTGAAGGGCTGCATCTAACCAGTCTGCGGACTAAAGACCACAACAACAACATACGTATATAAGATGTCATGGATGAGGTTTGATTCCATTTCCTGGAGGTGCTCAACGACCACACAATGATGAACACACCAGATGTATTTCGCAGCATCGGCCGTTAATGTTTTATTTAAAAAAAAAAGAAGAAAAAAAAAAAAAAAAAAAAAAAAAAAAAAAAAAAAAAAAAACACAGATCGATTTCAATCACCTATTGACCATCTTCAGTGTCCTTCAAACAAGCACTGCAATTTTATGTTTGCCATTGCAGTTACATTCAGAGCATTCATAATGTTTGTTTGAAGGACACTGAAGATGGTCACTAGGTCACTAGGTGATTGAAATCGATCTGTTCTTTTTGTGTGTTTTTTTTTTTTTTTTTTTTTTTTTTTTTTTTTTTTTTTTTTTTTTTTTTTTTTTTTTTTTAATAAAACATTAACGTCCAATGCTGCGAAATACATCTGGTGTGTCATGGATGAATTACGTAGTGTAAAATGTCCTATGTTAAAGTGCTTGGAAAGTTTAAGGGGGGAGGGAGGAAGGAGGGCAACATAAATTTCGCACAAGAATCGGACGGGGTCCACCAACGATCATTCTTGCGTCCTTTACTGTTCATAATAAATATATTAATGACTTGCATTCTGTAGTTACGAATATGCTAAGCTAGTAGTTTTTCCTAAAGATACAAATATTAAAATTACACCTGACAGGCAGAAATGAAATAATGAGATTGTAAATAATGACGTTCAGAACATCAGTTAGTAATACTCTGTAAATGGACTCTCGATAAATTATGATAGAACACTTTATAATACATTAAATTACATGACAGCAGAAATAAACAAAGGCTCACGATAGACACCTGTAGCTAATGGAGAATATCAAAAGTGTTTGCTGCCTGTATTACTGCGAGATTGAATTAGAAGAAACAAACTGATGATGTGGTGAAACATTTGAGTTCAGCTACTTGTGCTGTTAGGGTTTTTACACGTTTGGTGATATACATCCCATAAAAATTGGCTTCATTCACTGCTGGAATGTGGAATGATGTTTTTGAGCAACACTGAGTAAATAATTGGCTTCATTCACTGCTTTCGTATGGCATGAAGTTTTTGTGTAATTCAGCAATGAGTAAATAAGAATACATTCCACAAAAGCAGGAAATTAAAATAATTGCTGGAGCCATCCAAGATTATCCTGCAAACATCTATATAGGATAGTCGGGCTCTTACAGTGGCCTCACAAAATATACATACATAATGAGACTGGTACACGTTTGACGGTTCATGCTGTTGGTGATTCAGAACAAAAAGCTTGTAATAAACATGTACCCGATAATTTTATGTTAAGGTTTATTTAGTTGTGTAAGTTTCCTCACTGAAGATGTTCTCAGTCAACGTGTGGTGTGGTATTATTGACGACCAACGCATAGGTCCGGTTGTTTCAGGTAACTGTTTTAACTGGAAAGGGTTCTTCATTTACCTCAAAATATTACCAGAATACGAAGAGGATATCCCTATCACAAGACGAACTCTTTCATCATGACGGAGCTCGTGTACTTTCCGTACGCCAGTGAATGTATCTTAACACATCTTAACACATCTTAACTGGATCGGTCACCGTGGAATCATTCCGTGGTCACCGAGGTCATTCGATGTTAGACCATTGTATTACTGTTTGTGGAGGTGGCTTAAGAGCAATGTGTACAAGCGCAGGGTGGACACAAGAGGGGAACTTCTCGCTCGTGTTTTACATGATTGTGTTCAAGTATTGGAATATAGAACTGAGCTGCGATCAGCAACACAACACCTCTCTACGAGAGCAGCATAGTGCGTTGTCATTGACCGTGGACTGAACATCTTCTGTGCAGAAACAGACCTTAACATTTACTACCATCTGCACTTTTCCTTTTCCTAATTGTTTCATTGGTTTACTCGGAAACGGTTGAGAAAACGGTATATGTTTATTCGAAGTTTTTTTATTCAGAATCTGCAGTAGTATCACCCATAAAAGCGTGTAACTTTCCTCTTGACTCGGGAAATAAGGAAACAGTGTTCTGCATTTAAGGTGCTACTCATAGCAAAGATATATGAGCAGTGTTCAAATGAAAAGGTACGAACTGTCTTAAAAACGGAATCGGTTGAAATTTGGATATATCGCTCTCGGAAAACGTAGTGCGACATCTACGGATGTGAAGCATGCCTTGTTACCTACCCATAAAAAGGCTGTGCCCTCAGCAAGCAAGGTGACCCTCGCCGTCTCTTTCCTCCAGCACAGAAAAACCATTAACACTGTATCCAATAGGAAGACAGTGATTTGGTCCCACACGGGTTCTAAGTAGTGTACGGACACATAAACACATACTCGAGCTAATAAGCTGTACTGTATATGATCAGGTCGAAGGCCATTTATTCAACACATCCTTATAGTAGAAACATCTTCGTTTATAGCAAGGAAGAAAGCTTAGGGTTTAACCTCCCCTCGACAGCATGGTCATTAGAGACGGAGCTTACGCTCGGATGTTTGGGTAAGAACGCGGTCCTGCCCTTTCAATGAAACCATCCCGGAATTTGCCTGGAGTGTTTTAGGGACACCACGGAAAACCTAAATCTGGATGATCGGCGGTGGATTTGAACCAGCGACCTTCCGAATGCGATTCCAGTGTGATACCACTGCGCCACTTCGCTCGGTCCTCGTTTATGTTCCTGCTAGTACTACGCTTCTACATTTCGAAAGGGATTTTAACTGGAGAATGATGATTTAGAACAAAAATTGCCATATCATCTACATTTTGGACATAGAATCGAAATCAATAAGTGAAAGTGTGCCATTCCACTAAAAAGAAAAGAAAAGACAGCTGCGCTCTGAATAGATTGCTTCCGGTGGGAATCGGAAGCTGAAAATGCCACCATTCTATCCTGCATAGTACTACTTCTAAGACGTACTGCATTTTACATTTCATAAGATTACCAAGAGTTTGTTAGGAGTGGACGGATGATCTAAATTACCCCATATATATTAACTTATGTAATTTGTTATTAATAACTCAATCGACTTCAAATGCAATAGTAGTGAATTAGAAAGGTGTTTTTCGCTATTTGTGGTTAAAACTATCTTTAGCCGAAAAAAACGAATTATGGAGCCATTAAAGTCTTTGGTCACTTATCAAATGTCATCGAAAGTCTGACCGATAGTCAGCTGCAATTTAAACAGAAATTAAAATAATTTTGTGGATGACAATTCCTCCTACTGAGTAGACGAATTTTTATATCTGCATTATTAATTTTGCAGTAACAAGGAAGAAACAAGTATTAGTAAAAAATTAAAAAGTTGTGTCGGTCATAACAGGGGTCAGGCAAGGTGATGGTAGTAGGTCTTCAATGGTTTTCAACTGCGTCCTGGAAAAGATCATTATAACCTGAGGCGAAAGATTAATGAACTATAGCCCGTTACGATTTGGAACCAGATCGAAGGGAATCGAAGTAGACAGCTTGGGCTTTGCCGACGACATTGTCATTTGTCAGACAACATAGACACGGATAAGAGTTCAAATCGAACTGTCAAAAGAAATCGCTGAACAAACTGTTGTGGAAATATCATTGAGAAAACAGAATCATGACTAACATTAAAGGCGCCCCACCAAATCTTCGTACTAATTATGGGGTCATTGCCTGGGTGGACAACTTCATGTACCTAGGTGAGATCATAATGAAATCGGGACTGGTCGAGGCAGCGCTTAGGGAACGGAGACGCAAACTAGAAACAGCCTACCAAACATCCGCACGATCTACAAGAAGAAATGCCTTTTCCAAAACTTACGTCACTACGAAACAATTTTGAAGCCAGTAGTTCTCTTTGAAGCTGTAACCTTAGCGTTAAATGCTGATAAATGCACTAAATAAAGTAAAGTGTGAAGTAATAAACATGATCACTAAAAGAAATCCGCTGAACTTCAATTACGCGATAAATTAGTCAAAACTCAAGATCGTAAATTCTACTAATTACCTAGGAGTTACAATTACGAACAGCTTAGACTGGAGAGAACACATAGAAAATATTGTGGGTAAGGCGAACCAAAGGTCACGTTTCATCGACAGAACGCTTCAAAGAAGCTCCAACTCCACCAAAGAGGCTGCCGACATCACACTTGTGCGTCCTCTCCTGGAGTTGTGTTGCCCATTGCGGGACCTTCACCAGGTGAGACTGACGGAAGAGATTGAGAAGGTTCAGAGAAGGGCAGCTCGTTTTGTTTTAGCACGTTACGGGGGGGGGGGGGGGGGGGGTGTCACGGAAATGTTGCACGAAATGGGATGGAAATAATTAAAAGAAAGACGTTATTCATTGCGGCGTGATCTGTTTGCGAAGTTTCAATCACCGACTTTTTCTTCTGAATGTGAAAATATTTTGCTAGCACACTCCTACTTAGGGAGACATGACCAACCCAATAAAATAAGTGAAATCAAATCGGAAACGGAACGATTTAGGTGTTGTTTCTTCCCGCGCGCTATTAGAGAATGGAACGGCAAAGTTATGAAATTGGTTAATGAACCCTCTGCCAGGCACTGAAATGTGATTTGCTGAGTATCGATGTAGATGTAGATAAAGGAGTCATCGAAGAACTGGAGAAGAAAGACCGCTAAATAATTAAAGGAATCTTAGGACCCAAGTATAAAATTGGCATCAATCAAACCAGATCCACGGAAGTCTACAGCAAAATAGAAAAAAAAAATTACAGACACAATCCGTAAAAGACGGGCACCAATTTATGGTCATTTCAAACGAATGGACGGAAACAGGTTAATCAAAAATGTATTTCTTTTTTTAATTGAAAAACAAAAACTACGATGATATGGTTTAAAAACACCAAAGGAGACCTTCAGTTGTTACATATCAAACCCGAAGATGCGTTTTACACGGTTCATTTCCGAAACAAGATAGTGACAAACGGAATAGCTCGAGACCGGCATCCGAAAAGAAGACACGGTGTCCCTTGGACAGAAGAGCGCAAGTAGGCCCACTCACAACGATCGAGATAAGTCTGGGCAAAGAGAAAAGCCAGGCTCAGTGCTAAGTTCAGCAGGACTTAACTTGGTCCTGGTTGACCCCAACAAATAATACATAACTTTATTTATGGATTTACACTAATTGGCCGACTAAGGACCGCGTTACTAATTTTATTTCATATTCAGTTTCTTCTTTCTCTTCTCTAGGGCTGCTTTTGTGTCTGCTGCCATTTTTGCCAGATGTTCAGATGTCAGTTCCCTATTGGACTTCTTTCTTGGGGCCTCCTGAAAAACCTCGAATTCATTTACTGCTTTTCTACACCTGTCCCTATTCACCGCGTCCATTTCTATAAGTCCAAGTTCGACGAGGTCTTTCTTTATTCCTTGCAACCAACAGACGGGTGTTTTACTCTGTTGATTTAAACTGAAGATTTTATTCGTTAATCTGCTGTCATCCACTCTCACCAGATGACCGAAGAAAATAAGCCTTCTCTTTCTCATTTCCGTTGTAACTGGTTTAATAAATTGATAGACTTTCTCGTTGCTCATCTTTACCCATGTTTCGCCAAAATTTTTGTGTCCACCAAGAAGCTTCCTGAGTCATATGCTTTTCTAAAATCAATGATCGCTGTAACATGAGGTTGAGTAGCACGTGTTTCAATTATATTTTTAAGATTTATAATTTGCTCCGAACAGCTCCTAACTTTTCTAAATCCATCCTGATATTTGTGGATCGAGAACTGGTTCAATTCCGTTTCATAATATCTTGGAAAGGACCTTATATGGGGCGGATAGAAGGTAAATCCCCCTGTAATTGACCTGTCACCCTTTTTTTTTTTTTGAGTGGATGTATAAGTGCCGTTCTTGGAAAGGACCTTGTATGGGACTGTGGGACGGATAGAAGGGAAATCCCCCTGTAATTGTTCACGTCTGATCTGTCACCTTTTTTTTTTTTTGGAGTGGATGTATAAGTGCCGTCCTCCAATCTTCTGGGATCTTCTCAGTTTGCCAAATTTCTTTAATAATTGTATCGAGGTATAGTGTTACTTTTTCCTCGCCTAGTTTCAACAGTTCAGCTGTTATTCCATCTTCACCAGAAGATTTGTTGTTCTTGAGGGATTTTATAGTTTGCGGAACTTCATCTAGAGATGGTGGATGTGATTCTGCAGGAATTTCTTCTGTAGTTTTGAATTCCGGTTTCTCGGGGGGCGCTTTACAATTGAGAAGGTCTTTGAAATATATAACATATACATATAAGTTATATACATTCTATTATCGCATGCATTCTAATAGCACTGTGCATTACACGGAAAATGTGGGTGAACCGAGGATCATGTGCACTACTTTGTAGCGACCAGAAGGTGCGAGTAGCACGTCGAGTGGCGTTCCTTGGTCGCAGATAGCGTCAGTTGTAGGATCCAGAGAGCGACGCGCGGAAGCCTGTGGTGGGCAGTTGGCTGCTCCCTCTGTAGTGCTGAGAGACCCTGAGCCGCCCCTCCCCTTTGTGGTCAGAGGGTGGTCGCCATCTGGACTGCGACAGGCCGTCCGTCAGAGTTCCCCAACTTCGGACCAGCGGAGATTCACCCCACAGGGAGCAGCTTACAGTGGCCTTCCTGTCCCTTCAGAACCGTTAACGGACTACCGCTTGTTCTTTTTGTTCCTGCCGCTGACAGTCGACAGCGCATTGTCGAACAGCGCATCTAACAAACAGTCACGTGTCAGAGTCGTTGAATTTCAGATGCGGTCAAATACGGTGTGGTGCATCACATCAGTTACGCATGACTATTTCTTACATCAATAGTCATAGATATACTGAATCACTACTTATATAAAAGCGAAAGGACACTCATTCATACACTCACTCACTCACTGACTAAACACGAAATCTCGAAAACTACTTCACCTATGAAGCTGAAATTTGGAAATAATGTAGTTTATAGGCAGTAGACGTCACCTAAGAAACGATTTTGCGATAGGACCGATAGTTCAGGAGATATGACGTCATGAACAATAAAAACTTCCCAGTCTTGCGGCACGTGATACTGTGACTTTATCTACATCTACATGGGATACTCTGCAAATCACATTTAAGTGCCTGGCAGAGGGTTCATCGAACCACAATTATACTATTTATCTCCCATTCCATTCTCGAATAGCGCGCGGGAAGAAAGAACTCCTGAATCTCTCTCTGTTCGAGCTCTGATTTCTCGTATTTTATTCTGATGATCATTTCTACTTATCTAAGTGGGAGTCAACAATATATTTTCGCATTCGGAGGAGAATTTTGGCGATTGTAGTTTCGCAAGTAGCCCACGCCGCAGCGATAAGCGCCGTTGTTGTAATGATTCCCATCCCAGATCCTGTATCATTTCCGTAACGCTGTCTCCCCTGTATCCTGACAATACGAAGCGAGCTGCCCTTCTTTGGAACAGCAGAGGACCAATAACACTACCCTGTGGAACGCCCGATATCACTTCTGTTTTAGTCGATGCCTTACCATCGATTACTACGAACTGTGTTCTCTCTGACAAGAAATCCCCTATCCAATCGCAAATTTGGGGCGATATAGCATAACCACGACATTTGATTAAAAGCCGTTTGTGAGGTACGGTGTCAAAAGGTTTCTGGAAATCAAGAAATACGGAATCGATTTGCGAACCCTTGTCGATAGCACCCATCACTTCGTGTGAATAGAGAGCTAGTTGTGTTTCGCATGAACGATAGTTTCTACATCCGTATTGATTTTGGGTCAATAGTTCGTTCCGTTCGAGATAATTCAGTCCACTAATTTTGACGCAGAGCACTTAGCGGCTAGCAACAAACTTTAAACATAATTTCAAACCTTTTGGAAACTTTTTCTCGCTGACAACCATAGCAACATGAAATGAAAAAAAATTCTCGCTTACTGCATTTTCGGTTGTCATGCAGTAAAATTATGGCGTTTGGCATGACGCTACAATTTCTTATTCGTACACTATTAATTGTATTCGCGAGAAATGTTACAGACAGTATACACACATACCACTGAACGTACGTTCATAATTTTGTCGTAGTACGACACGCAGTTCATGAGATGTGGAATCATAAGCAATTAGGATCACGAAAAAACGGCTCATCAGGCATGACGTTTTGATTTATTGCGTCTTTTCTACTGTCTCGCGACGTATTTTGCAGACATTTTACATACACACTACTGGATATACTTTCGAAATAATATCGTATTACGACATGTAGTTCAGGTGCTATGATGTCAAAGACAATGAATTGCATGAAAATTCGCTGTAATATGCATGAGATTGTAATTTACTACGTATTTACTACCAACTCCACTAACATCACATTTCGTAGTCAGTTTTCTAATATTTCACTGTACAAATCTGGTAAATAATTTTTTTGTAGGACACATAATTCAGGAAGTATTCTATATATATAAAAGCGAAGGGGTAGTCACGCTCTCACTCACTCAGTGACTAAACACGAAATCTCTAAAACTAATGCACCTATGAAGCTGAAATTTTGCCGGCATGTAGATTATAGGTAGAAGATGTCAGCTAAGAAAGTATTTTGCGATAGGATAGAATTAATGTCCAAGGGGGGGGGGGGGATACTTTTCCTACAGACTGACGAAAGCTACAGTTTCATTCCAATCTTCACGAAATTTTGCACGCGTTTTGTTCAATACAAGAGGGAGGCCAGCGTCTACCTAAAGTTTCATACTGTCCATGGGGGAGGATATCTTGCAACATAAAAATGTATCCCTGAATACCTTGGTCGCGCCATAACTTGAGAACAGCTCGACCTATTTCACACATCTTTTTAGGTTGTTTTCGTTATTCTCAGAACGAGGGCTGTATGAATTAAAACTGGAAAATTTGAGAACAACGAAGTGCGTTTTCAATGTGGCCCTATTTTTATTGCATACAAATCTATAGTTTATTTTCAGATACTGATAAAATTTTGCATATCTGAGCTTAAAGACAAGAGGAATGTCACTGTCTCTATAAAATTTCGGTTGTGGCTCTATTTTTATTGCATACAAATCTATAGTTTATTTTCAGATACTGATAAAATTTTGCATATCTGAGCTTAAACACAAGAGGAATGTCACTGTCTCTATAAAATTTCGGTTGTTGCATGATGGAGGGTACTTAACTTACGGACTTTAACAAAATGCATAGTTTTGCTTCGATCTTAAGTAATTTTTGCACACATAATATTTAAACTAAGAGGAAGGTCACTGGGTACATAAATGTTGGTATGGTACATGACAGAGGGTAACCTTGTAAAACATTTTGCCGAGAGGGATAGGTGGAAGCGAACAAAGAGATGGGAGAAAAAGAGATGGATTCAGAGACAGGAGGGAAGGGGAGGTGTACGAGAGTGCAGGATAAGTCAGCACCCGGGTTTACAGATAGTTTATCATTAAAACTGACTGAGTTCCGGAACCCTAAACAGCCATGATACGCACAGGCGCTTCTTTAACAAACGTTGCGAAGCACGGGCATATTAGCTAGTTATCACCATAAAAGTAGGTTTGAAAAGTACGTCGACAGTTGTGAGAACTTCTGCTGCAAAGGAAGTTTCAATGTTTGTGATCACTAAACATAATAATTCACTAGGACGTAAATTTACTAGAAAGTGCAACGAAATTTTTCCGAATTCTTTCCTCTCTTATCAATACCGGCTATTACACGTAAAGCACATTAGATGGCCGTGCTTTCGCTTCACTGACGCAAGCTGCAACTAAAGTGCCGGAAGAGAGTTTCGAACTTAAGGCTGGAATATGGCAGGGTGTAACGTTAAATATGTTTGTGTGTGCGAAACCTTTAGAAAACTCTCCTTCACCATGACTAACCAGACAAAAAAAAATGTATGTTTTGGTTTTTGATGAACTTCCTTTTTACGTTAAAATTATGTTGTCCATGAGTTACACTGTAATACGATCATCTTTGTTATTAGATCTTGTTCTAGGTGTTTCGTAAGCACATCCTTAGTAGGCAATATTGTACATATGTACACACCTTCTGAGGGTGGTTTTTAGCCTAGACCGCTAATCAGCAAGTTATATTATTTTTAATTGTGATTCAAGCTATTCAGATTTTAACAAAGATCAAAATAAAAACAAATGTCTCAGCGAATGCCTTTTTTGAGACTTCAGCAGGAACAGGCAATATGATTCCTTCCAAGATTATAATCACAAGTTAGGTAAGATGACAGATATGATGTCTGTTCTTCCTAATATTTACGAAAGGTCAGACACGATATTTCTAATCGTATGTATGCATGCAATAGGCAAATCTGTGTAGATGTACAAATACGCCCGGGAATACAATCAGAATTAGTAGAAGAAGGATGGAAGGAAGGAAGTTTCGGGTTTAACGTCCCGTCCGCAGTTAGGTCATTAAAGACGGAGCTAACGCTCGGAGTTTTGGGTAAGGACGGGGAAGGAAATCGGGCGTGCCCTGTGAACGGAACCATCCTGGCATTTGCCTGGAGTGATTTAGGGAAATCACGGAAAACCTAAATCTGGATGGCCGGAGGTGGATTTGAACCACCGTCTTCACGAATGCGAGTCCAGAGTGTTACCACTGCGCCACCTCGCTCGGTAGCAAGAGGAAGAAGTAATGGACAGGTAACATTTCTGGGTAACTGAAATGGTTAAGTTGACCGCTGGCCAGAAACGGAAAAGCCAGGTTCGAATACCGATTGAGCTCCAGTTTGCATTTTCCCCATCGAATTTATTTCAAAAATAATGTCGACTTGTTTAAATTATGTAAGTATCCAGTATGTAAATGAAGTTTCATACATTTGATTCACCCGAAATTTCTCAAGAAACCACCGAACAACTCTGTTGTTTGGAAGCAGTTTTTTTATCCAGCGAATATGGTTGTATAGTACAGTGGACGGGAAGCGATGTGAAAAACATAGGGATACTAAAAATTAAGTTGAACGTAATTTCATACGAATAGGGATGGAAGACGTGATACAGTGGAAGAGAGATCTCTAGAGAAGAATATAATCTTACTGGTAGGAAATATATATGGATAGATAGTGTCTGTTCTTTCGGGCAGTTCGGAAATAACACAACCTATTGAAAGTTATCCATAAGAAAGGGGGTGTTTCTCTTCATCGATGAATGCGTCACTGATGTTTGTATGACACACAATTCTGTTAAGTGTAAGCTGTTCATAAAATAATTTATAATCAGTAATTGGTATTGTTCATCTGCGCTTGTATCATAACACGCTAATCTGACTGAACAATTATCAAAATGAATAAAGATGACTTTAAGCAACAACAAAATATATACAAAACAAAACAAATCCTGATAGTGTAACTTTGTTAATAGAACATGCAACTTGACCTCTGGTAAGAAAACACCTATATCATTACATAAGACTTTGAACAGTATGATGCAAGCGTGGTGCTGAAGAGACAGATTGACAATTAAATCAGAATGTGACACTTCCTCTTGAAATGTTTGTTTCACGGGTTAACTCTGTAGGTCTTTCTGGCCTACCTGTGCGCAAGGAAACAGCGTGTGCTACTGCTCTCAACTCTACTGCTGCTGCAAATAAGAGAGAAAAAACTAACTACTGAATTCGCGAAGGTGCTATGCGAATTCACTTACTACAGTAAAAACACATTTCATCCATAATGAAACTTCACTCTGCAGCTGAGTGTGCGCTGATATGAAACTTCCTGGCAGATTAAAATTGTGTGCCGGAACCGGGACTCGAACCTGGGACCTTTGCCTATCGCGGGCAAGCGCACTACCGACTGTGCTATCCCGACACGACTCACGATGCCGCCTCACAACCTTACTTCCGCCAGAAGGGGAAAGGTCCCAGGTTCGAGTCCCGGTTCCGGCACACAACTTTAATCTGCCAGGAAGTTTCAAATTTCATCCATGTTTGTAGAAAAACAATTAATGGAGTTTTATGGGTATATGGATAACTTTAAGTAGTTATGAAATGCATTTAAGTTGAAATCCTCTATATTGAACAAAACTCTAAACAATGTTGTACAAAACTGTAAGATAGTTACAAGGGAATGCTTTACACTAAACTTCAAGACTCTAAAAAATGTTGTACAAAATCTGTAAGATAGTTACAAGGGAATGCCTTACACCAACATCAAGACTCTAAACAATGTTGTACAAAAACTGTAAGGTAGTTACAACGGAATGCTTTACACCAAACTTTAGTTCCTTCATTTTAAGCACTCTCAAAAAGATCATACAAAATTCCTGCAGGACAAACATGGATAATATCTACGCAATGCTGACAATAATAGCATCATAATGCTTCTTACCTCAAATCTTCATACTGTCAAGGTACATATCAGATTCAATTATTTTCTTAACGTCCTTATACGTAGAAAAATTCATTAAGAAATGTGCCAAGTTCTTGCTGCGATATACAACTTCATTCTTACACTGCCTGCAACACTCTCCCTGCTCACACTTCAGTCCGGACAACAACCACTACTGCACTGCTACTGCTCAAACGCGGGAACGCGCACCGACCAAAGATGCTGCCCGCGGAGCAAAGAAATGAATCGCAGACTTCAACCTTTCATAGCTACCTTTTAATATGGTTGGAAGCAACTGTGAAAAGGCAGTTAATGGAATGAATAAGGAAATGAGTGACTGGCTGTGCTAGGGAATCGCCTTAATTCAACTTCTGTGGCTGATTAAGATACAGCTACGAAATTACGCAAAGGACCCATTCAATTTTTTGAGCAGGATACATTCTCTCCATTTCCTTTTTTAGACATTTTACTGTCGATGGTAGCCAGTCCTATGATGAAATCCGATAAACGATCCCGCGACGAACGATATGGCTAACCGAGCACGCCTCCTGTCCGCGATAAATTCCACGTCGTACGCTTAAATCGCGCCATTATCGTCTTTGCCTTCTTCTGCTGCATATATCAGGTTCCAAATGACGCTTCGACTTTTTGGTAAGGATGGGAACCATCTAAGCATGTGCCTGTAGTGATTTAGAGAAATAAAACAACACTTTAATCTGAATAGCCGGAGGTGAATTTGAGCCACACACCCTTCCGAAATGTGTGTCCAGTGTATTTCCACTGCGCAACCTCGCTCGGTATCGTGAATTTCATTTGTCTCCATTTCATCCTTTGAATGCCCTTGTGCAGCTAAAGTTATTCCTTTCCTTCCTATGGATTCTTCTTCCTGCACAAAATTAATTGCCCGATTTGTTAAAGAATTCATTTCATGATGATAACTGCCCGATTTGGATCAGAATTTATTGTGGCAATACATAATAATTGACCTAACAATGTTTACAATTCAAATGTTTGTAAATCTGTGGGACTTTACTATTTTGGTTATCAGTCCCTAGGCTTGAAAGCCAATTAATCTAACTTAAACTTACCTAAAGACAAGACAGACACACACACACACACACACACACACACACACACACACACACAGGCACACACAAGTCCAAAGGAAGGACTCAGAGCTCCGACTGGAGTCAACTGCACGATCCGCAGCAAGGCGCCTTGGCATGAATGCTTACAGGGATAAGTGAAACGGAAGGAGAAAGAGCAAAATAAATGGCAAATATAGAGTTTTTGAAACTTCCTCGCAGATGAAAATAGTTTGCCGGACCCGGATTCGAATCTGGTGGGACCTTTGCCTTTCGGCAAAGGTCCTACGTTCGAATCCCAGTTCCGGCACAATATTTTAATCTGCCAGAAAATGACATATCAGCCTACACTCCGCTGCAGAGAAAAATTTCATTCTGGAAATAACCCTTAGGCCTTTGCTAGGCCATGTCTCCAGCATATCCTTTCTTCCAGGAGTGCTGGAGTGCTATTCCTGCAAGGTTCGCAGGATAACTTCTATGAATTTTGTAAAGTAGGAAGCGAGGTACTGGCAGAAGTAAAATTGTGAGGACGGACAGCAAAGCGTGGTGGCGAGATACCTCAGTCGGCAGAGGCAAAAGGCAACGGTCCCAGGTTCGAGTCCCGGTTCCGGCACGCAATTTTAATCGTCAGGAAGTTTCACTCCGCTATAGAGTGAAAGTTTCATTCCAGAAGAGCAGTTATTGGGGTAGATTATATATAGTGACTAAGTTCAATGCTGCACTTGTTATTTTGTACCCAATTTTTTAACAAGCTGACCAGATTATAATATATATATGACCGGTCGTCACTTAATAAATTGTTAGTTTGCGATCTTGGCTTGTCATTTGCAAACTATAAAATAACTAAAGAATGGTCAATCAGTGTGAAAAAAGTTTTCGAAAGAGATAAAGGATGTAATGGAGATATATAGTAAAAATGCAGCAAGCCAGACTTAAACAGTAAAAATAAAAGAGAAAACAGTTCATGGTGCTTGTTCAAGATTAATATGCAGTCGAATCGAATGTTTGTAGAGCTTACGGGACTTAACTAAGGGATCATCAGTCCCTAAACTTACAAAATACTTATGAACTAGCTAATACTAAGGACTCACAAATAGCCATGACCAACGGAGCATAGGAACCGTGCAGACGGTGAGTAGCAAATATGTGGGAAGCTCCAGGGATCTGGCAGATAACCTCACAACAAATAGAACATGTCCTACACACATATGGTTTGTTTGCTTCAGTTAATGTGTTTTAGGAAATTCTTGTGGTGTACGTGATACAACCACATCACTATGCAGCTTGGTCATTTGTGTTGATTCAGTGTAGATTACTACGTAAAGTTCTGTACAGTACGTGGTAAAAATGGCTACCATGTGCTGTAATGCAGGCGTCTATGAGCAGCATCTTTGACTGTCTCACTCGTTCACACTTTCCAGGTGTCTGTCGTATCTGCTGACACCCTTGCTAGAGGCGCAACGAACATACGTGGCTTTGAATTCAAAACACGTCCTCACTTATGCAACCGTGCAGCCCACACAAATGACCAATATGCCACTGTCAAGTGGCCTGTGTTATGAACGCCGCAACAAATACCTGTGATATGGCAACGAAAGAAAATAGTCCACCTATGTGCCGGACATGTTCTGTTTGTTGTTAGAATCTCAGTAAAACGCCTGATCTTTCCCACATGATCAGAAACTCTCTGTATATAGGTGACAGGGTAGTGGGGAAAGACAAGGTAAAATATTTTCCGTACACAAAGTTGCTGCCCGCAGATCAGTATATGAATTTATTCTTAACCCACATCCGGTGATGTTGGATGTTACATACCGAGCTAAATCCTTGAAACCCCATTGTTACCAAATTGTTGTGAGTACATCATCGTTGGTTTCTATACCTTCAAGTCAGTTGCGTAGGCCTGAAGAGCGGTTTTCAAAAGAGCGGTGACTTGTTTGGTTTTATACACGATTTTTTAAAGTACTGGGTATTTTTAACTCAACCTCCCAAGTTGCGGAACTGTTTTGGAATATTCACGTATTCTATTTTATAGGTAGTATGGTATATGGCCGATTTCCTATGAAAACTAATAACCCTGGGCGCAGTTTTCATCAAAACAGTGAGTTTACTGAATTCATTATTATTAGAAACTCTGCTTATCCATAGTTTCCACTCTCGTGAACATTAGCTAGTGAATCTACATCTACATACATACTCCGCAATTCACCGTAAGGTGCGTGGCGGAGCGTACACTGTACCACTACTAGGCATTTCCTTTCCTATTCCACTCCCAAATTGAACGAGGAAAAAAAGAATGCCTATATGCCTCCGTACGAGCCCTAGTTTCTCTTATCTTGTCTTTGTGATCTTTACGCGAAATGTAAGTAGGCGGCAGCAAGATCGTACTACACTCAGCTTCAAATTCCGGCCCTCTAAATTTACTTAACAGAAATTCACGAAAAGAACGTCGTCTTTCTTCCAGCGATACCCAACTAAGTTGCCGGAGCATTTCCGTGACACTCGCGCATTGGTCGAACCTACCGGTAACAAATCTAGCTGCTCGCCTCTGAACCGCCTCTATGTCTTCCTTCAAACCGATCTGCTGCGGGTCCCAAATACTTGAGCAGTACTCAAAACGTGGTCGTACAAGCGTTTTATACGCGGTCTCCTTTACAGGTGTAGTACATCTTTCCAAAATTCTCCCAATAAACCGAAGTCGGCTGTCCGCCTTACTCACAACTGTTCTTAAATGCTCGTTCCATTTCATGTCGCTCTGCAATGTTACGCCTAGATATTTGAACGACGCGGCAGCATCAAGAAGCTCACTACTAATGCTGTATTCGAACATTATAGGATTGTTTTTTCTACTCATGCGCATCACCTTACATTTTTCTACATTGAGAGCTAGCTGCCTTTCTTCGCACCAACTAGAAATTTTGTCTAAGTCATCCTGTATGCTATTACAGTCAGTTACAGACGACACCCTCCCATGCACCACAGCATCATCAGCAAACAGCCACCTGTCTTATTTACCTTGGATTCCCATGGAATCCAAAGCTAACCAGATTGCAGTATATCAAAAATCTTGCCAAAGAACTTGTACAGCCTCATTAAATCGTCGACTTCCAAACAACCCTTTTTTCCCGTGAATTGCGGCTAAACTTCAGTAGAATACTTCCAATACCAGTTCCATACGAAGTCAGACGAGACTTTGGCAAACGAGTGAGGTGTAAGAAGTGACCACCAGGCACTGTAACAGCTGCAGACCCAGCACAATTCCTGTACGCCGAGATTGTGTTGAGTAATGACTTGCAAATTCATATGTGTGTAATAACTTAATAACTTTTCAAATAATAATGTGTTGCCCGCCGCAGTAGCCGAGCGGTCTGCGGTGCGTCAGTCACAGTCTGCACGGGCGCTACGGTCTGGGATTCGAATCCCCCCTCGGTCATGGATGTTTGTGTCGTCTTTAGTATAAGGTAGTTCATAAGTATTTTGTAAGTTTAGGGACTTATGACCCCGCAGTTAAGTCCCTTAAGCTTAACAAACATTTGAAAATTTTTAAATAATGTGTTTTCTTAAAGGTTCATTGTTTCTTTACACTGTAGTAATAAAATTAGGTTTATTTATGTAGAAAAAATTGGCAGATATATGGATTATGCAACACGTTGCAAAATTTGTATGGGCTTACCTGTATTTGTCTATTGTATTAATAGTAAATAATTTTCTGCTGCTAAAAGTTGTTCACTGATGTCAATAAAAGTTACTTTTCAAATATAAGTAGAAACTTTTCATTACTCCTTTACTATAGAAGTATGAGGGCGATGGAAATTCTTGGGTTTCTATAACACAACCTCACCAGTTGCGTTACAAAAATATCACCTCACTCGTTACAGATTAATTGTTGCTTACCGTCTCAGAGGCAACTTATATTTTAAACATCCTTCATTTTAAAGAAGAATAAGCCTATGAAGTACGAATAACCTAAATTGAATTTATAGTTCTTGCTATGTATCACTATGAATTACTCGAATTATTTCGGTGCCATTTTTAGAACTAGTGACCTTGATTCCCGTTGTTGTTAAATGCTCACTTCTTTCAGGAATTTTTCCCTATCAATATCAATCGGTTTGTTTTGGTTACTTACATTAAATTTGCAGTAAATGAATTTTTTCTCTGTGAATCCACACTGTTTCCCGGCCAATTTCTACTGTCACGTATGCCTTCTAACGTGCTAAGAGCCGCAACAGCTCAATTACAGGGCCGTCATGTGAGGGAAATCCGAGATAAACTTTAACCACATCAGAGCTGCTTTCCAAGCACATTGCCGAAAAAGCTGTACAAATAACTTGCAGTGTGCGCTTTTTAACTCTTCACTCAGTGTGTGTTAATCTACACCGAGCGGTACCGTCTGATGTGTGTGTGTGTGTGTGTGTGTGTCTTTGCGCGCGCGCGCGCGCGCGTGTGTGTGTGTGTGTATGTGTGTGTGTGTGTGTGTGCGTGTGTGTACACTTGAAGCCTGGTTTTAAATCTGTCTGACAACATCATTCTACGTATTGCGCTAAAAACGGAGTTTAATTCTAAGCAAAGTCCTGGAAGGGCCATTTTACTTTTCATTTAACACGTTTAAGCTTAGTTTGGGACTGTTATGAAGCGAAGTTTGATACTGGAGCAAAGATTTGTATTCTGTACTGTAGATGCAACAGTTCCGGAATTTACATTATTTGCCGTGGCGAAATGACCTAGCACAAGAATCTAAGAAAATGCCAAGAACTGATTTCGACGTTTTCATCTTGTACTTGACCATTAATCATCCCGTCGTCACAGCAAGTGGATGTTTTTTCACTTTTGTTCCGTATGTTTTTTTTTTTTTTTTTTTTTTTTTTTTTTTTTTTTTTTTTTTTTTTTTTTTTTTTTTTTTTTTTTTTGGGTGAAAGCGAGATAAATGACTACCAAAGATTGATGGAACTACAACACTGGAGCTGGATAGGAATACTTTGTTGTGTCATCCAGCACATGTCGGAAATGCTGCTTTGAAGTTTCGTATAGAAATCTAATAAAAGGTTCCATTGACTATGAGAGCATTATTGACGAAGAGGTATTTACAGTGCTGGTCAGAAAATTAGGACTACCATCTAGTATTATTTATCTCAGTGCTGCCTTTAAACAAACTTTCAATCAATTTATATTCGTATAAAATATGTGTACAGCGCTGAGTAGCCAAGCTGTCTGGAGCGCCACGTTGGGGATCGCGAGGCCTCCCGCGTCGGAGGTTCGAATCCTCCCTCGGGCATGGATGTGTGTGTTGTTTAGGTCGTTAGGTTAGTTTACCTTAGTTTAAGTAATTTGTAAGCAGTTGAGGCCGATAGATTTACAAACATTTCAACATTTATAAAATGTGTTTTTATTCTTTATTTTTTAGGATGACCGCATTCAAAATTAAACGTCATCTTCCGATCGCCTGTATGTCACAATGGCAATGGCTATACAGGAGATCGGAAGATCCAGGCTGAAGACCTGTACAAATTGATTTTGATCCCTCCAACGAACAAACATTTCGTATTTAGCGGTTCCAAAATCACTTCAAATAACTTAAAGATACTTTCAGAAAACAAGCATAACTAGAATAGTACATTGCAAGTATACTTTTCACTTGTACACACAAAGGTTTCAAGGCAACACATATCTACGAGATTAATACTGGACATATCTACAAAATCAAAATGTAACAATCATAGGTAGACTGGCGAGAAAAAAGATCTTAAACATTTAAATTCAATAGTCATAGTAACCTCATCCAATTGTAAAAGCAAGAATGGTTAAAATATAATGTCATTTACTGCTTTTACGGCAATACCTCCTTCGTCCACTGCATTCATCATTAATCTCTAATCTCTCTTCCCTCTGATTCTTCGTCCTCCTTCCCACATTCCTGCTATGGACACTTTATCCACTGATAATACTGTTGTTCAAATGTTCAAGCCGGCCGCAGTGGCCGAGCAGTCTGCGGCGCGCCAGTCACGGTCTGCACGGCCGCTTCGGTCGGAGTTTCGAATTTCCCTCGGGCATTGGTGTTTGTGTTGCCCTTAGCAAAAGTTAGTTTAAGTTAGTCAAGTAATTAGTGTGTAAGTCTAGCGACTGATAACCACGAAGTTGGGTCGCATAAGACCTCTTACACATTTGAACATCTGAACAAATGTTCAAATCCTGAGGAACCAAACTACTGTGATCCTTACAAACTACTTACATTAACTGAGACGGTCGCAGTGGCCGAGTGGTCTGCGGCGCGCCAGTCACAGTCTGCACGGCCGCTACGGTCGGGGGTGTGAATCCCCCCTCGGGCATGGATATTTGTGCCGCCTTTAGTATAAGGTAGTTCATAAGTAGTTTGTAAGCTTAGGGACTGATGACCCCGCAGTTAAGTCCCTTAAGCTTAACAAACATTTGAACATTTTGAAACTATCTGACGCTAAGAACAACGCACATACCCATGCCCAAGGAAGGACACGAACCTCACAGTCCATTACATGGTGCATACAACCGAGCGGCTGTACCCGCACGACAGTATTGTTGTATAATTAGTTTGTGTCCAAACACAAAATGCAGTTTGCACTGACAATCTACTTTATTGTTTTTATGTGTCTTAAATTTTGATCTTAGCAATAGGATTACGTAAATCATTGCGGCCCTTGAACTCTAATTATTATTTCATGTTGAGATCAACCAAAATTACTCGGTTCATTTGTTTCTGATTTCTGTCGTAAGATATATATATATATATTTCTTGTTGTTGGGCTTTTATTACATCAATGGGCAACTGCGATGACGTAGGGTGGCTATGTCTTTGTTATATTGCCGCCTACTAGCTGTTTGGTTTCATAACTAGCAATGTACGTTTTATACGAGGCGCGTCCAGAAAATAAGTTCCGTTTCAATTTATCTCCGCTTCAATGCTGCGATTGCAGTTCCGCACATACGCTGTAGACGATGTGTATCAAGGAGAAGAACGTGCGCCATTTGGCGATCGCTGTCAGTTACGTACGCTTTGTTGTGCTTGTTTGAAATTTCGGCGTTGATTGAAAATCCCGCCGTCTGTGAAACCAGGTCGGTTATTCAGTTTCTGAATGCGAGGAAAGTGAAATATATCGGCAAATTTGCGATGTTTACGGACCAAATGCGATGAGTGATTCGATGGTGAGAAGATGGGTCCGACAGTGTCCGGGCGTAGTGATGTGCACGATGAAGAACGAAGTGGGCATCCACCTTTGGTTACAGAAGAACTGGTTCACGCAATTGATGGCAAGATCCAGGAAAACCGTAGGTTTACAATTAGTACTCTCTCTATGGACTTCCTCCAAATTTCACTATGACTGATGCATGAAATTGTTACCAAACAACTGAAATTCCGTAAACTTTACTCATTTTGGGTACCGAAGATTCTCATTGAGCAACACAAAACGTAACGGATGGTAGTGCACTTGGGTTTTTGAACCGTTATGCTGAAAGCGGCGAAGAATTTCTTACGACACCCCTGAGAGTATGCGGCAATCAATGGGATGGAGGCACACTTCATCCCCACCAAAGGTAAAGCCGAAGCAAATCATGACATCTCGGAAAACGATGTGCACAGTGTTCTGGACCTGGAAAGGATTCTACTCATTTACTTCTTACCGCGTTGTCAAACAATCAAAGCAGATGCTTATTGCGAGACACTTCGAAAATTGCGCCGTGAAATTCAGAATAAGCGCTGGGACTTCAATCAAAAGGTATTGTTTTACCTCACGACAACTCACGACCACACACTGCAAATGTGACAAAAATCCTCCTACAGGAATTTGGCTGGGACGTGTTTGACCATCCTCTGTACAGCCCTGACCTCGCTCCTAGCGACTTTCATCTGTTCTTACATCTCAAGTCTTTCCTTGGCGTTCATCACTTCACCAATGACGACGAGCTGAAAGAAACTGTTTCCAACTGGTTGAAGACACAAGTGGCAGATTTCTATGAAGAAGGTATTTAAAACCTGGTGCCACGCTGAAAATTTCGGCAGTTATGTGGAAAAGTAGTTTAAGAGTTGTAGAATTTTGTGCAATAAAAATTTATTCTGTATCTGTGTACAATTTATTTTATTACCAAACGGAAATTACTTTCTGGACGCGCCTCGTTATTTTTTACTGTTTAATATGTACCCATGTGTGTTAGGCTGTGTAAACTGAATTTACTGTTAATTTTAACACTTTCGCTACTTTTCTGAAACGACAAAAATGCTGATGTAAAACGCTGAAAATATTTCATAATTTCTCATTCTGTGATGTTTGAATCATGTATCCACTATTTTATCGTCATGGTGTCAAACGTTGTGAACTATCTCATCGGTGCCACCATCGAGACTGTGCTATGTTTTTGACTGAAGTACTTTGTGTGTACAAATGACAGTTCTTCTTGTATTTCAGTACTGTGGTTCAACTTGCAGTTTCCGCGTATGTGTACTATATTAACAGTTATCTGGAGACTTTTAATCCGAAACGGCATCATGTTACAAGCGCTAAAGTCAATCTGCGACTATCTTTTGCAATACGACTTTATATATTTGCGTCCCTACATGATGTCTACATCTACGTAAATACTCTGTATATGACATTGAAGTGCACGGAAGAGGGTTCATCGAAACGCTTTTATGATGTTTCTCTACAATTTCGTTCTCTGATAGCTCGCGGGAAAAACGAACACCTAAATCATTCCGTTTTTGATCTGATTCGTCTTATTTTAATTTGATGATCATGTATTCTTATGTAGGTTGGTGCTAACAAAATACGTTCGCATTACGAAGAGATATTTTGTGAAAGAAATTTCGCAAATAGATTTCTTCACACCGAGTAACGCCTTTGTTTTAATGATTTCCACCACAACTCGTGCATCTTTTCCGTGACATTCTATTCCCTATAGCGGGATAATACAAAAAGTGCTATTCTTCTCTGAATTTTCTCTAAATCGTCTGTCAGTACCACTTGGTGGGGATCCCACAACGCTCAACAACAAAATAGGACGCACAAGTGAAGTGTAGGCAGTTTATTTAGTAGAACTGTTACATTTTCTAAGTGTTCTTCCGACGAAACTCATAGTCTTGGGTTCGCTTCTCCTACAATATTTTCTGTGTGTTCTTTCCAGTTTAAGTATTTTGTAATTATCAAAAGAAATTTCAGCATTGGTCGTAAATTAACGTTTATTTGTTATTGCAAACCGAATTCGACAATGGACTAGTCATCCTCCATGCAACATGCACAATCCAAATGAAACATTTCAGGTTTTGCATATCCAACCGCAAGGCTTGGCTAAAGATGTTTCACAATATTGTTTTCCCGAGTATAGAATCACAGTCGTCATTACTACTTTGCACCATGCAGATATCTTATCTAAACCATTTTATAGTTGCTTTTCATCTGCTGGTGACTTTACTAAGCGATAAGTGACAGCATCATCCGCGAACAAAATTAAGGAACAGTAGGGGCCTTATACACTTTCCTGGGGAACGCCAGATATCACGTCATTTCTACTAGATAACGTTCCGTCAAACATATTGTGTCCTTTGTGACAGGAAATCACGAATCCAATCGCACAACTGTGGCGATATTCCATAAGCACGCAATTTGATAGACGCTTGAGAGGTACAGTGTCAAAAGCCGTCCGGAAATCTAAATATACTGAATCTGTTTGACATCCGTTGTCAGTAGCACTTATCGCATCATGTAAGTAATGAGCTAGTCATGTTTCACCAGAGTAAAACATTCTGCAGGTTCTAAAGTCCTGCTGCAAACCGATGTCAATGATATAGGCCTGTAATTTTGTGGATCACTCCTATTGTCTTTCCTGAATATTCGTGCAATCTGTGCAACTTTCGAGACTTTTGGTACGGTTGTATATGATAGAATGAGGCTATTGCATCAGCATACTCTGAAACAGAAGTAATTGGTATAAAATCGGGACCGGGGGACGTAATTTTGTTGAATGATTTCAGTTGCTTTAATACACCAGGGGTAAAGCAGTCGACAATCCGAAGATTGGTTTGAACACCACAGTGCTTCACTACGCATGGTCCTGTCTGGAGGTGGTATGCCGTTGCCTTCCTCTGACCTGTGAACTTACTCAGCCAGTTAAAGAAGGACCTGCAGTTTAACGTGGATTCCGAACCACGGAACACCAAGGGTAGTAACTCCTAAATTACGTGTGCTGGCAGCTGTTCTTGATACGAATTCTGGAGTATTTGCCCCGTATTCTTTCAGGAAGGAATGTCGGAAGGCTGTGTGCAGCAATCTGGATTTAGCAGAATCATCAGTAGCATCACCGCTACTATACCGCTAGTATAGTAGTTGCGAAACTCCAATCGCCAACATTCTCCTCCGAATGCGAAAATATATTGTTGACTCCCACTTACATAGGTAGAAATGATCATCAGAATAAAATAAGAGAAATCAGAGCTCGAACAGAGAGATTCAGGTGTTCTTTCTTCCCGCGCGCTATTCGAGAATGGAATGGGAGATAAATAGTATAATTGTGGTTCGATGAACCCTCTGCCAGGCACTTAAATGTGATTTGCAGAGTATCCCATGTAGATGTAGATATATTGGTACCACTGTACTTCTCTCGATATGTAGATACTTTACATACGGCCGGGCGCGGTGGCCGAGGAGACTGAGGCGCTTCAGTCACGGTCTGCACGGCCACTGCCGTCGGGGTTTCGAATTCACCCTCGGGCATGGATATTTGTGCCGTCTTTAGTATAAGGTAGTTCATAAGTAGTTTGTAAGTTTAGGGACTGATGACCCCGTAGTTTGTTTGGTATAAATCTGTCAATACTTGTCGAAATTATTTCTTTGAAAGTAAGCCTTATCTGATCTACACTAACATTGTTAGATTCGAAATATTGGAGATGCTCACTCAGGAAATCGTTTATCCAATTTTTATATGCTTTTTTGAACATATATATTTTCGTTGATTTTTGGTAGATTTGGGGCAGCAGATATTTATATTCGCTATGACATCTTAAAGAATCTGCAACTTGTACTAAAAGACATAGATACCCCGTCGACCTTGATTAATGATCAAGATATCGCAGATTCACACCGTTTAACAGTAAATGATAGTCTTGGAAAACAAACTCCATGCCGGGATGAAAAGTTTTTTACATATAAGTCAACTAGTTTTTGGTGTATCACTGACTCAACTTTCAGCCCCTATCTCCCATTTATTAATCGTAATTGAGCTTACTAGCTGATCGGATGCTTACAGCAGTTCGTGGATGGGATCCCGAAGATACCGAAGATAGTCAGTGAGACACAATAAACCGGTTTCTAAATGAATAAATCTTGTAAGTATAGCTGTTTTTCAGAATCTGCGTGGTACTATCGATCTACTGCAAGTAGATGAAAGAAATAGAAACCTGAAATATATTGGCTTCAAGTATTTAGACATTTCTAGACCCTGCTAACAACATGAACGGTTACACTCAACCTGTATTCCATAGGACCCGCAATGTGGCAAGGATAGCAAATGACGTAATAATAATAATTAACCAAAACACTGCTATTCAATATTGTTTATTTGAACACGTCAGTTCCGTTTCGGCTTACATTGCCATTTTCAAGTGACGTTTATGTCTAGATGGCCTGTCATACATAAGACATCTAAACGTCTGTATACAGACTGTCAAATTTGGTTGGTACTTTTAATTATGATTTTGCATTTTGACAGTCACAGCCATCATGTCTTACCCTGGTACAAACACCCTTTGTTTAACCTTCAAATAAAAAGAACCTTAATTCAAATACTGTTTCAGTTCTAGAATTACCGAGAAGATTAGTTGTTCCCATGAGAGTGTGACGTATGAAAATATTTGTTAACATACGACACCGTTACTATTACTGTCTTATGTATCTCAGGCCATCTAGACATAACCGTCACTTGAGAATGGCAATGTAAGCCGAAAAGCCACTGTCGTGTTAAAATAAATTTTAATTTAAAATGTTGTTTTGTGGAATCAATTGTATGATTTTTTCATCTTAAGTCGTTTATTTATTTTCTATTTTTTCATTGAGATTTTTATTTAAAACTTTATTTATTATTAGTTGAATATCAGAGTTTTGGTTATTATTTTTAAAATGAACCTACATTTTGTCCACTCTTACGACGACCCTTTTAATTTACGAACACTTGTAAGACTAACTGTGGTTGACGACATTCCGGTCCACAAAGAAACATACTACAATAACTATTTAAGACTTTCAAAAGACCATAAATGGATGAACCACAGAACACGAATTGAGTGAGAGATTTGTCGAATTTAATGTACTTGTTTTGTTTCTCTGAGAGAACAACAAAAGATCTGAGAAAGATTAAGGCGTCACGAAAATAAATAACGTGGTCGCAACGCTACTCTGTTTACGTGGTGCTGAAAGGAAAGCCACGGTTAAATGTTAGCTTTAAAAATCCCATTCTCACCACATATTTTTGAACACCCTAAACACATTTTTAAAAAGTCCACCGCTCAAGATATGAATAACTCGTTTGCAAAAAATGATCGTAGTCAGTACAATGGTTGTCTTAGTCACATCGGATGGCGGCGAGATGAATCGCCCTCTACTGCCAACCACAGGAATTTCGCCACGACAGGTGAATCTCTGATTCAGCCTCTCTCCTTTCTGTGTACCTATACCGGCAAAATACTGGGAGAGCACGTCTTTCCGAATGGTTTCTGCTGACCACTACTGCATACCAAAATAAATGATCCGTATCAAATGTTTGTAAGACCATCGTTATTTGTAAAATTAATTCTAGCTGAAAGGAGCCTGTTAAAAGCTTATTTAAACACATAATTCTGGCCGTAAAAACCAGTTAAAGAATTCGCGTGAATTACGGAAAACTTCTTGCAACAGAATCTTGTTCCCTGGCCCATAATTTAAAACTGACTAAAAATTAACTTTTGCAGCAGGAAGTCAAAGAGATGGTGACCGAAAAACGCCGTAGATCACGAGAATTAGACACAATCATTAATACACAAGCCACCCCGAACTAAACCGTTTCATGAAGGTTGCTGTGAGAATATTTATGGAGCAACGAAATTAAAAATATGATAATCTGCATATGAATTTGTTCTCAGCACTGGTGAAAAACAACATTAAATAAAAGGGGAAGGTATTCATTAACAAATATTCATAAGTAGGATAAATTTTCATTGACAATATATTATTTATTCAGTTCAAACATGCGTAAATGAGGGAACCAATATTGTTAAACAATAAATCCCGTTGAAAAGTAACCTAAAGTAATCTGAACTGAACATACTCGTGGGAGGGATTTACAATCAACAAGCATTAAACGCGCGAAGAAAAGCGAAACTCACCCAACTCAGCGTGCTGATACGAAGCAGGAGCAGGCGCCGCTGTCGTAGGCGAAATTCAGCGAAGTAGGATCCACCACACAAATTCGTAGGTGGCTCTGGTCTGTCTTTCTTTACTTGAGATGGTACGCGATAAGAGCGAGATTAAATTCTATTTAAAACAAACCGTAAGCATGCAGACTTACTGAGACACACGGCTCGTGTCTGCTACATTACATATTCGCACCCCACTGAAGGAGGTGCTTAAAGATCATATTCATTAAAAAAAAAAAAAAAAAAAAAAAAAAAATCAACTGAATCATAGATTACGAAGCAAGAATACACTATACTAAGGCACTGGCATGTGAGAAGTGACGAGAACCCAACTGACTAGCTATAAACTCTTGAAGTCGGAGTTCGGAACCATGTGGTTCCGAAAACCAGTAAAAATACAATAATTCAAATTCCAAAAAATAAAGAAAAATAGCTACGGCATGCAACCCTTACACGAATGGACGAAGTCCAGCCTTCAAAAATCAGAAAAGTGGAATAAATTCAAAGTCGGAGTAAATCAACTAAGAAATACGGCATGCAGCCCCTAGAAATACTTAGTATTTCATAAGCAAGCAAAGGAGGTATTAAACGGCTAGAAGAGAATTTACTGACGGAGTCTGAATGCAATTTTGGAAATGAAACAGTAATTTAAAATAGAGCCGGCCGCGGTGGCCGAGGGGACTGAGGCGCTTCAGTCACGGTCTGCACTGCCACTGCGGTCGGGTTGGTTCGAATCCTCCCTCGAGCATGGATATTTGTGCCGTCTGTAGTCTTAGCTAGTTCATAAGTAGTTTGTAAGTTTAGGGACTGATGGACCCGTAGTCATGTCCCATAAGCTCCACAAACATTTGAACATTTAAAATAGACGGAGAGGAGATCGCAATGTACTGAGGGAAATCAGAAAAATACATGCATGATTTCTTGCTGAAGGGCATAAAAACAGACACAGGGGTAGATGAAGGCTTTGTTCTAAGAACACACCACGTGGAGTACATATCAATCGCTAAAGGAGAAAAGAAAAGCAGTTTGTGAGGTACGGTGTTAAAAGCCTTCTGGAAATCAAGAAATACGGAATCGATTTGCGAACCCTTGTTAATAGCACTCATCACTTCGTGTGAGTAAAGAGCCAGTTGTGTTTTGCATGAACGATATTTTCTAAATCCGTGTTGACCTTGGGTCAATACATCATTGTGTTCGAGATAACTGATAATATTTGAATACAGGATATGTTCCAAAACCCTGCTGCATATTAAGCACAGTGGTTTCCCAACACACTTTAAAAACAAAAACGAAACTTCCCAGTAGACATAAAAAGTGACACATATCCGAATCTTTTTTGCTCATGATGAACGCTGGCAAGACAGATTAACAGTGTAACAGATACTTCAGCGCCACAGCCACCCTCGCTGTGGACAGGGAGGGGAAAAGCACCGGGACAGCGCTGGGTGCGCAAACACTCGAGTGGCCCAGTCAGGGGCTCCTGCCTCATAACAAAATGTTCAAATGTTTGTATAGTCTATGAGACTTAACTACGGGGTCATCAGTTCCTAAACTTACAAACTACTTATGAACTACTTACGAATTAGGACGGCACAGAAATCCATGCCCGAGGGGGGATTCGAACCCCCCGACCGTAGTGGCCGGGCAGACCGTGACTGGAGCGCCTCAGTCCCCTCGGCCACCGCGGCCGGCGCCTCACATCAAATTACACGCGTTGTGGAGATCGTGCTTCAGGGCACTGGATTCGATTTCGCTGTACGTATCAAAGATTTTTATTTCGAAATTCTGAATACTGGACGATTAGCTTGCCGGGCCACTCAAAAAAAGCTCCAAGGGCCACAAGTGGCTCGAGGGCCGCAGGTAAAGTACCGCTGCGTTAGACTGGATTGGACACATTGAGGATTGAATAACCATGGTACTCATTGTGTTTAATCATAGTATATAAAACATAGCGACCGATAAAATACATACACGCGTCGATTTTTATAAATGTGGAGCATAAATTGCACCCGTGTGAAGCCGGTACGAGTCATTAATATTTAAAATAGAATTAAATACGAGGTCCCAGTCCTACCGTATCAGTATTTACTTGTCGAAAATAATGTTCACAATAAAAAGGAAAGGGACAGTTACTTTTAGCACCGGGGTGAGTGTAATATTCACAGTAAGTCGTGATTTCTCAGAGTTCATAACAAACCCCACTGTCCTCCGGGAACAAAGTTGCAGGATTCAAAACGATTGCTCGCATTCCTTAAGAAACTTCGACCCACGTCGAAGGGAACGTAAAACTGCCGACGGGGATATTCATCTCAATGAAGAAGGCATTACTAATGGGTGCATATGAAGAAATTATTCCAGTGAACCATCTTCTTCAGTACCACGTGATATAAGAAAAATAATTAGGTAAATAATAATAATAATGATGATATGGTTTTCCGTTCCATAGGACCCAATTGAGGAGTGAGACTCCATGGTCATGGAACAAGTAAATACATGAATTTTTACACATGAATGGTAATAGAACATTTTTAAGTAGTCCTATACACACGACAATCTTAACACAAAGTGAAAAGAATCAAAAAGAAAAAAAAATTAATTAGCTTAATTGTTTAACTAGGAGTTCTTCAACAGAATAAACGAAGTGAGCAATGAGGTAACTCTTCAATTTAAATTTGAAAACGTGTGGGTTAGTGCTAAGATTCTTTAGTTCTTTTAACAGCTTATTGAAAATGGACGCTGCAGAATACTGTACACCTTTCTGCACAAGTGTAAAGGTGATGTGTTGCAAATGTAGAATCGACTTCTGTTTAGTATTCACCGAGTGAAAGCTACTAACTCCTGAGAATAAGCTGATATTATTAACAACAAACGACATTAAAGAAAAAAAGTATTGTGACGCCATTGTCAAACTTCCGTTAAAATGAGCTAATTATATGAAAGAAATCTTTAAGTTATATTTTAAATAAATATTTATATGATCATTTCTCTTATTATTGACAATATTGCGATGGTTTGTACAAATGACTCGTAGGTATTAATACTTTAAAATATTTATAATAAATCACTTTCCGCTCAATAAATTTTCGTAATATTGCCATTGAATTAAACTTATAATTGTAATTCTGCTGTTTACATAGGTAAATACAGGCAGTGGCGTAGCTATGTCACCAAGGGCCCCGGGGCAAAAATGACTTTGGGGCCCTCTTTAAAATAAAACTATATAGATACATAACTACATCAACTCCTTACATAATAAGACAAACGTGGATACTACTAACTAAATTATTACGTGTCACGCAACAGATGTTTAATCGTACTCTCTAACATAACTGTGAAAGTTTGGTTGTTATGCTATCAAGAAAAAATTACAGGTTCGATTTAGATGAAATTTTGCAGAGGGACAGATTTAGATCTGGGTAAGACAAACAGATAAAACGACCGCATGGGGTAGTTTCCTAATTTGCTCCATACTAGGCAAAGAGTTCGCAGGCAGAAGCTAATAAAAAATAAACAATGAACTATTACTCATCCAAGAAAACATGCCCGTGAAACATAGCACTTGTCGAAATATCAAATACATCAGTTAAAACATGAACAGCTTGTAACAGTCTCTGTGAATACAGCAATACATATCACCACTTGAGCTGTTTTCTGTTTCAATGATGAGGCACCGATCAGTAATACAATCCACAAAACCATCTACGGTCCATATTTTCTCTTCATCTTGCATGAATTTTAGAGTGAAGTTGGTTACAGCACTACATTGGGATCTACGATCAAGGAGCACTCCCTTGGGGGAATTCACTACACAAACAGTTGAGTTACCATAATAACACCGTTCTGAAATAATACACTGTAGAGTCTTAATGCTCAAATGTGGTTAAACCCTGCATTGTCAAACACACTGCTGGTAATTCAGCGCAATTCACTGTTATTACGGGAAGATTGGCAGCAGATCGTGATTTCTAAAAAAGTTGCCGTGCAGTATTGCGCCTTTCTATTTGCTTTCCCCTCTCTCTCTCTAAGCATGGTCTGGGGGATTCGAGGAGGGTCTAGGGTCTGGGGGGGGGGGGGGCGGCTGCAGCATGTTCTAGAGGGGGGGGGGGTTCGAAGAGGGTTCTAGAGGGGGCTAAAGCATGGTCTGGGGGGGGGGGCTGCAGCCCGACAGCCACCCCCCCCTGGATACGCCACTAATTGGCAACCATAGCACTGTTAGTGGACCAGCAATGTCTATATTCGTGCGTTTGAGGTTTGTTGGACATGATTCAAACAGTTCAAAATAGAAAATCATTTATTCATCTAAAATATTACATACAGTAGAACGTCGATTAACCGATGTAATTGGGGGACATGAATGTTCGGAAAACTGGTTTATTCGGATCATCGAGCTGTACCCTTCCATTTGGCAATAAGAAGTAGTGTATGTATTTAAACAGCTTATTTGGAGGCGCCTGATCCTTCACTCTGCGCCTAGCGGCACGCCGCAACACTTGCATTGCTCAGCTGTTGCTGTGAGCAGCTTTGATGCTGCCGCTACTTCTGATGCGATGCCGACGGAATTATTGAACACACCAACTGGCGGTTAGCAGCGCCACCGAGTGGCGTCGTGTGAAGTGTTCCGCCGCCGGTGGCCCATTAGGTTACAGTCGGGACCTTGGTTTGAGGGAGGGGGAGATAAAAAATTCGACGAACATTTTTCGAACGTCGCTCACGGAGGGCGAGGGGCCCCTTGAGCTCGGGGGCCCCGGGGCATTGCCCCGCCTAGCCCTATGATAGCTACGCCACTGAATACAGGGTGTTTCTAAGTGAGACCGACAAACTTCGTGGGATGTTAGAGGATGGCTTGAGGAACAAAATGAAGTAGGGAACCAGTGTCTGGAAACGTCAGCCAACGGCGCTACCGACCCTCAAAATTACAGGTGCTGGCGCTTGCCGCTAGGCCATCCCTCGGGCGGCGAATGCGTAGTTCTATGCACACACAGACCGCGGGAAGGTATGTAATATGTGGTTTTAGATATTCGGGTTTGCGAGTGATTGCAACGATCGCCGGTGGAGAAGATGGAGCTAACAGCTGTATGGCCAGGCCCTGTTTCCAATGATTGCAATGCTCTCTTGCCGTGATGGCTGATGGTGACGTACTTGGTCTTATCCCCATAGTTTATTGCCTCTCAAAACCTCTCAACCTTCTGATGTTGTATGCTATAGCGTAGCATAATGGACACACGAATTCATGCGAAACCCAGATTGCCCTTTATTTAAGTGAAGTGATAAGTGCCATCGACAAGGGATCTCAAATCGGTTCCATATTTCTGGATTTCCGGATGGCTTTTGACACTGTACCTCACAAGCGGCTTCTAATGAAATTGCGTGCTTATGGAATATCGCCCAAATTGTACGATTGGATTCACGATTTCCTATCAGAAAGGAAACATTTCGTAGTTACTGACGGTATGTCATCAAGTAAAACAGAAGTGATATCTTGCGTTCTCCAGGAAAACGTTATAGGTCCCCAACTCTTCCTTGTGTTTATAAACGATTTAGGAGAAAATCTGAATACCTCCCTTAAGCTGTTCGCGGATGATGATGTCGTTTATCGGTTAGTGGAGTCAAGCCGCGGAGGAGCAACCGAGTGCATTGATGCGCAAGGTCGTTCCCAGTCGGGGGGTTCGAATCCCCCCCTCGGGCATGGATGTTTGTACCGCCTATAGTATACGGTAGTACATAAGTAGTTTTTAAGTTTAGGGACTGATGACCCCACAGTTAAATCCCATAAGCTCTACAAACATTTTAGTAAAGTCGAGGATCAAAAGCAACTGCAAAGCGATTTAGACAAAATTTCTACAGGATGCGAAAACTGGCATTAACACTATATAAAGGAAAGTGTGAATTAATACACATGACCACTAAAAAAAAAAAAAAAAAAAAAAAAAAAAAAAAAAAAAAAAAAATCCGCTGAACTTCTATTACGCGATAAATCGGTCAGACCTTAAGGTCGTAAATGCTACTACATACCTAGGTGTTGCAATTACGAACAACTTAGACTGGAGAGAACGCATAGAAAAAATATTGTGGGGAAGGCGAACCAAAGGTTATGTTTCAGTGGCACAACGCTTCGAAGATTCAACAGCTCCACCAAAGAGACAACCTACATCACACTTGTGCGTCCTCTCCTGGAGTACAGTTGCCCAGTGTGGGACTGACGGAAGACATTGAGAAGTTTCAGAGAAGGGCAGCTCTTTCTGTTTTATCATGTTACAGGGGGGAAAGCGTCACGGAAATGTTACACGATTTGAGGTCTAAATCATTAAAAGAAAGACGTCATTCATGGCAGCGAGATCTATTTACAAAATTTCAATCTTCAACTTTTACTTCTGAATGTGAAAATATTTTGCTAGCACTCACCTACATAGGGAGACATGACCATCCCAATGAAATAAGAGAAATGAGATCAAAAACGGAACGATTTAGGTGTTCTTTCTTCCCGTGCGCTATTAGAGAATGGAACGGTAGAGAAACGTTATGAAATTGGTTAATGAACCCTCTGCTAGGCACCTAAATATGATTTGCAGAGTATCTATGTAGATGTAGATCTATGTAGATGTAGAAGTAAATGACAGAGAATGACAGCGGTAGTATGTCGTGTTTTGTAGAGTAACGTTGTCTCGTGCAACAGCCATCACCATCTACGCTGCAGGCGTGTACACCGATGGGCTAAGTGATATCAATAACGGTAGATATTTCGTAAGGTTGACGCCTCTAATTTTTCTGACGGATGGGTACCATAGATGCCAGGAAATGAAGAGGAGCAATACGTGTAGACACTGACAGTCACCAGGCGCCAGCACCTATAATTTTCACGCTGGGTTGCGCCGTTAGGTGACGTTTACGGACATGTGTTCCCTGTCTCATTTTGTTCCTAAGGCCATCCTCTACCAACCCACTAAGTTTGTCAGTATCATTTATAATCACCCTGTATAAGGAATATCATTCTTTTCCACAAGAATTTCAGGCAAAAACAACCACTGTCAGAATATATATAGTTGATTATGAGGACAATTTTAAGCGTGAAAATTTTAATCAAGTGCTTCTTTCCTAATACATGAAAAAGACTCTATTTTTCACTGCAATACAGATTCAGATTTTGAGATATCTTCGCATCTCCTGAAAGTTTCTACTTCTTATTCTATCTACGAGGCGCGTCGAGAAAGTAAGTTCCGTTTGGTAATAAAATGAAATTGTACACACAGAAGACGGTTTTATTGCATAAAATGCTAAAACTCTTAAACTGCTTTTCCACATAACTGTCGAAATTTTGCAGGCTTTTGTCATAGCGTGGCACCAGGTTTCGTATACCGTCTTCATAGAAATCTGCCGCCTGTGTCTTCAACAAGTTGGAAATAGTTTCTTTCAGCTCGTCGTCATTGGTGAAGTGATTACCGCCAAGGAAAGATTTGAGATGTAAGAAAAGATTAAAGTCGCTAGGGCTGTACGGAGGATGGTCAAACACGTCCCAGCCAAATCCCTGTAGGAAGTTTTTTGTCACATTTGCAGTGTGTGGTCGTGCGTTGTCGTGAAGCGAAACAACACCTTTTGACAGAAGTCCCCGGCGCTTATTCTGAATTGCACGGCGCAATTTCCGAAGTCTCTCGCAATAAGCTTTTGCTTTGATTGTTTGACCAAACTGTAAGAAGTAGGATGCCTTTCCAGTCCCAGAACACTGTGCACATCATTTTCCGAGGTGTCATGATTTGCTTCGGCTTTACCTTTGGTGGGGATAAAGTGTGCCTCCATTCCATTGATTGCCGCTTACTCTCAGGGTGTCGTAAGAAACCCACCTTTCATCTCCTGTGACCATCCGTCTCAGAAATTCTTCGCCGCTTTCAGCATAAGCGATATGAAATGGAACGAGCATGTAAGGCCAGTTGTGAGTAAGGCGGACAGCCGACTTCGGTTTATTGGGAAAATTTTGGGAAGATGTACTTCACCTATAAAGGAGACCGCTTATAAAATGCTTGTACGACCACGTCTTGAGTATTGCTCAAGTATTTGGGACCCGCAGCAGATCAGTTTAAAGGAAGACATAGAGGCGGTTCAGAGACGAGCAGCTAGATTTGTTACTGGTAGGTTCGACCAATGCGTGAGTGTCACGGAAATGCTCAGGCAACTCAATTGGGGATCGCTGGAAGAAAGACGACGTTCTTTTCGTGAAATTCTCTTAAGTAAATTTAGAGGGCCCGAATTTGAAGCTGAGTGTAGTACGATCTTGCTGCCGGCTTCTTACATTTTGTGTAAAGATCACAAAGACAAGATAAGACAAATTAGGGCTCGTACGCAGGCATATAGACATTCTTTTTTTTTCCTCGTTCAATTTGGGAGTGGAATAGGAAAGGAAATGCCTAGTAGTGGTACAGTGTACCCTCCGCCACGCACCTTACGGTGAATTGCGGAGTATGTATGTAGATGTAGATGTAGTAGAATTGAATAGGTGCTTGCGCAGAGCAGACGTATGTACTAGATTGCGAGGGTTTCCTCAATTTAGAGCTCGTCGCAGAACAATAGCGCCAGAAGACACGCTGTACTGAGCGCTAATTTAGTGGCATAAGCAGCCCCTGGTGGACCTCCGACTGCAGGCGCCGCCTTGGCCCGCGGCTAACGACCCTCTTCCGGCCAGCGTTCCGGCACAATGCGCGGCGTCGTCAGGTCGCCTCGTCACACGTCAGCGCGACGCGCAGCTGTCAGCTGACTGCTGACTGCCGCTGCTGACTGCGCCGACTCCTGCACCCGCTCTCCTTCCTTCCTCCACTCAGAATTACTACGGCTGTTTCCTGTCACTGCCACCGTTTTTGCTCTACAAGCACACCGGACAAAAAGTCACCGCAGTGTGTGACTTTACGGAAGTATTGTCAGCAGAGGCGCGAAGTAATTGATGGTATTGTTTGGAACGATAAAGGACTGACAGTGGACCGCGGCAAACGGTCGGAGGAGCTGCCAGACAGCCAGGTAGTATTGGGTTAAGCTGAGCGTCCGGTCAAGGGTTTCTAGAAATGGGAGATAATCTGCGAAAGGCCCACTCTTTGTACTCAAGACTAACGAGGGCTGTTAGCTGAGTGTTTCTTAAGGGGTGTCTGAAGGACATATACGAGTTTTACATTCCAGTAATTACGAATAAAGTAAAATAAACTATAGATTTATTTACCATCAACATTTAAGGCATTTAAGATGTTGGAACAGTTATGCACATGATTCCAAAAAAATTTCAATAACTCAAAAATTTATATACAGGGCGTTTCATTAAGTGTGTTTGCCTCTGTAGCTTATAAAATAATACGTGACAGGAAATTTTAATGCGGTAGGTCAACACAAGAAATGTTACACTTTCTGCGGAGCTATGAACATAGTTTATTGTATCATTTTCCAAAGAGTTACAGCACAAAGATATAATTTTTAGAATGGAACAATAGTACTTTTCTATCGTGCCTTGAATTCGTTGAAACTAGCTGCGTCCAAATCAATTTAAACTACATTCCTATCACTGTTAGGTTGGGAGTTACAACCCTTCAAAGTTTAGGGGGCGGAGGCTACGACAGCGTAGCTGACTGGCTGGTGGTCATGAGACAGTGGGCCGTGCCCCAGGGGATAGCCACTCGGCCAGTCAGTTACGCTATCGCAGCCTCCGCCCCCGGAACTTTGCAGGATTGTATCTCCCAAACTAACAGTGATAGGAATGTAGTTTAAATTGATTTGGACGCAGCCGGTTTAAACGAATCCAATACACGATATAAAAAACTATTGTTCCATTTAAAAAATTATATCTTTGTGGTGTAACTCTTTGGAAAATGATACAATAAACTATGATCCTAGCTGCGTAGAAAGTGCAACACTTCTTGTGTTGACCTACCGCATTAAAATTTCCCGTCACCTATTATTTTGTAAGTTGCAGAGGCAAACACACTTAGTGAAACACCCTGTATATAATGCAAATATAAACACTGCAAATGCAAGCAGCTTGATTTACCTGTAGTAGAGCTATATTCAGTCTGTCAATTTATTCTACAATTTGTCAGTTCTTTACGTAAATATGAAAGGTAGTTTTTTATTTAATGTAATACTAATTAACAGTCCCTTTTTGTATTTAAATAATTTTATATCAGTAACGAAGTGATTAGGGATGCCCACTTTTTACTCAATATAATAACGGTTTTAGAAGGGATGGCGATCAGCGACTGAGGCAGTGGCGAAGTGACAGAACTAGTAGGGAGCGTGTGCTTGACATGGAGCTGATGAAAGATGGTAGGCGCGGAAAGGAGAACTCCATGTCTAGTAATGGCAGAAGAAGTAACCTCTTGGATAATAGGAGTGATTCACTTCTCGGGACTCTAAATTTCGCGAGAACAAGAAACGCCAGGATAGGGGATATGTTTTTTTTCACACAAGAACTTACGAGTATAGAAATGGTGTTCAGGAAACTTAAACTATTTTGAACTGTTGACAATAACATGCTGAGTGCTCACGAAATGTGCAATTTCTGTGTTTCTTAAAGCTATGATTACTTTGTTCCGGGAAACGCTACAAATTTCTTAGCGTAATCTATTTAACCATTTTATTCTATTTATGATTAATAATTCATTTGACCACTTCCACTAGTCAACCAATTTCACTGAATAAAACTTATTCAACTTAATCTCTAACTTTGCGTACATCATTTGCAAACTTTGGAATAAAACCACTTTTTATTAAAGAACCAGTTTTTGTGTAATGTTTCTTATTTGTTTCGCAAACAAATGCGTAGGGTGTTACTACAGGGTCAAAGGTAAAAGAATATATCTGCTGCTAAGGAAATCGCCGGGACGTGCAAGAAGACCTCTACGGTTCGACGTAAGATAACATCGAGGTTAATTCGTAAACCAAAACCGTACTTAGCCCAATACGTTGGCTCTTACAGCATATATTCGCACTTGCTTTAATCTTAGTTGTGATAAATGCTGTGAAGGATACAGCGTAAAGTCGCAAGTGCACTCGCGCAGCTTAATACACCCATAAAAGAAGTGTCCCACCACTACGATTCTAGTTGTTCATGACCGTTTACATAATTTCTTTTCTCTTATTGTTCATGAAAGAACCTGACGAATACGACAATACCCTAGACAGCCTTAAGTTCCTGATTGAAACATAGACCAGTACCCATAATATCCGGTGACACGTCTTGCAGAAATGCATGCCCGTATTCATTATGGCACAGTCCATTAGTTCATCAAGGAACTGCAGGTCCAGATTGTGGCAGTCCTCAGTGGTACAGATCTCTCAAAGTGGTTGGTGGGTCGTCTAGTCCCAAAATAACGCCCATTTTATCTCAGGCGTATTCGATAGGGTTCATGTCGGGAGAACAAGCTGTCCATTCTAAACTTGCGACGCCGTTGTCTTGAAGGGACGCATTCATAGGATGTGCGCGATGAGCACGAGAATTGTCGTCCATTACGAAAAATCCGCGGTCGAAATGCTGCTGATAAGCTCGCACTATACGTCGGAGGGAGGAAACCTGGTAGAGTGTAGCTGTTTTATTGCTCTGTACGACTACCAGTGACACCGCCTAATGCCATCCTAACAGATCAGGGATAATAATAACAATAATAATTTCGTGTTGCTCATTATCCGGTCAAGTCTTTCAATTGGACGCCATCGGCGACTTTCATGTCCCTAACCTATCCCAGTTATCCAACTGAGGAAAGGGGACCTACAGCTTAACTTGGAATCCGAACCACGTGTCATTTCTGGCGACTCCTTACATCTTTAAGAGGGGAAAGATGGGTTACAGTGCAGACTGAAAAAAATCCGGGCCGCGGCGGAGTTGCCGAGCCCATTGAGGCGCTATGCTCGGATGCGCAAGGCCGTTCCCCGGCGGAGGTTCGAATCCCCCACCGGGCGTGGATGTTTGTCCTATCTTTAGTATAAGTTAGTTTGTAAGTTTAGGGACTGATGGCCCCGCAGTTAAGTCCCATAAGCTTAACAAACATTTGAAAAAATCCGAGGTCCGCCGGGGTTTCGAAACCGCGACCTTTCGATTTCCACTAAACCCAAAAACCACCTTGCCCGACACATATCACGGATCAGTCACCTTGCTGTACTCGCTGGGCGGTGTGTCAAACAACACCTGGCCGACCTGCGTGTCTCTAAAATCGGCTATACTATATTTTGCTGTCTCAACTCTTTACTTGAGTTTCATATGGCGTTTACTTAGAGTGAGATGACATTGGGAAAGTCATCCTCGTTGCCCTCTAACATGGTGTGTGATCACCTCGATGGGCCATTATTCTTGCATAGCTGCGTGACATCGACAGTATGAGGTTATCAATCGAACCATTCATCTCTGAGTGCTCTGCAACCGTTGTGAGAGGTGCTGGTCTGGCTACAATTGTAACTGTCAAGTACATCCTACTCAGGCTCAGTCGTGTTCAAAAGATGAACAAGCTGAACGATCCATTTGTTCAATTCGCTCAGCTTCAAACATGTCCACCAGTACAGCTGTGTGGGGACGAGCGTTTTCGTCCACCAGAAGGAACCCATCTCTTATCGCACCAGCTGAGGGAACTACTAAAGGTTCAAGATTCTCGTCTCTATACCTCTGAGTAATCCAGGCGCCATTCTGAACGACATAGTAGTTCGTACGTCCGATAATACTGACTCCAGTCCACACCAGTCATCCACCACCGTGATATGGTGATATTCCCTTCACATAAACAGGGTTATTCCAAATTCCACGTTCTATCAGGATGAGGGAAAGGACGATTGTCCAGCTGAGCCGAAAAATCTTTCATCTGTGAACAGAACCTGGCGCCATTCATTACAACTTTAATCTATATGTCCCATTGCACAGTCTTCGCGGACTGAACAGTGTCGTGGTTTTACTACACCTAAGCCTCCGTGCGTAGGGATCACTTTCTCGAAGGTTTTTTTGGACTTTATTTTGATATTACGTGTCCTGTTACAGGATGGATGATGCATTGCGGGTAAGTTGCTTTGAGTCGACGGGCAATTAACATGAAATGACGGTCAGCACTTGCTGATGCCACCGGTGGACGCCCATGGCCTTACCCTTCCTTACGGCTCCTGGTCTGTGAAATCGCGACAAGATCCTGGAAATGACTCTTTAAGACAGTTCAATAGCTACATACTCCTCCATCGGTGCCTGTCCCGCTTTCATCCCCCGTTGGCTCCCCATGTCATAGCTTCGAAAAAGCACGGTGTTCTACCATTGCACTATCTGATCACTACAGAAAACTCAACACAACCCCTCTGCAGCAACTTTCTGTTGTCATCACTATCCCGGTTGCTGTAATGTTGTTGTCGCCACTCTGTAGAACCGACGGAAACACGTCAAATCATTTTAGTTTATACTGCCGATGGTGAAAATGATGTTCAAATGTGTGTGAGGTCTTATGCGACCATTTCTTGTGTTGACCTACTGCATTAAAATTTCCCGACACCTATTATTCTATAAGTTGCAGAGGCAAACACAGTGAAAAAATTCTGCGACCTGCGACCTATCCTATACATATTTATTTAAGAAAACTGCACTTAACTGCGGGGTCATCAGTCCCTAAACTTACAAACTACTTATGAACTACCTTATACTAAAGACGACACAAACATTCATGCCCGAGGATGGGATTGGAACCCCTGATCGTAGCGGCCGTGCAAACTGTGACTGGAGTGCCGCAGACCACTCGGCCACTGCGGCCGGCATAGAGGAATTAATTACTGCGTTTCAAAAGGTGTGCATGTGTATTTGTGTGTGTGTGTGTGTGTGTGTGTGTGTGTGTGTGTGTGTGTGCTGATACGAGTACAACTATGAAGAACGTGAACCTTCTGATATGTGATACGTAATGCTACAGTCGGAATTTTGGCTGTGAATCGTGAGTCATGCCTCTTAGCTCGTTAGTTGAGAGAACTCCACTGGGAACAAGCTAGATTACAGCAAATAGTTTTGTCTAGGCCGTACCGGCTATTTTCGTTTGTAGAGCTTCCCTTTGTTCCGTATTGTATAGTCTTTTGGCGCAGTACTTCTTAGTGCGATTGAAGATTGGTGTCAATGTATTGACTTAAGTTGTAACGGTTCGTAGAGCGCTTGGAGTCTTCCAGGTGCAAGTTTTGTGGCGTATATGGGTTGATTCTATCACCGCCGATGGCACTTGTTATTTCGTGACTCCCTGGTTAACTGATGGTGTCGTAGGGTCGCTGGCGCTGACCGTGGGGGTTTTGTTTCAGTCGCACTTCGCGCCTGGTTCTCCGTTGCCGCGAGAGAGACAGTCTTGTGTTGACCGCGGGCCTTGCGTGTGTGATGACAGCTTAGCGGCTGTCCTTACGATTCTCCGGAACTACGGGAGCTCTGTGACCGAGTAAACTGAAGAGACCGACACCTCTCTTCTTATGTGGATGCAATGACGAGCACTAATGATAAGAGTGGATAGCAATCTAGATCTGTGGGTTCCGGCTCTGATGTAGAACGCCTTGGTGGGTGGGGCGAGAGGCAGTTACGTTGTTACCGGCGTGGTAATGCTATAAAGAGTAATGTAATAGCTAGTAATGCTGTATGCTGTGCATGTAAAGGAGGGATACAAGGAACTGGTTCATCTAGCCCTCGCAGCGATATCGCTTTGACATTCAAGATGAGTTCTTCAAGTTTTTATTTTTGTTGTTTTGTTATGGTGCGACATTGGCTTACAAGGAAACCACATGGGTATAGGATTTTATAATTTTTTGATATTTATGGTATGTGAAGTTCAGAACTCAATTAACCATCAGTCAAAGCCATTCGACACGAATCTCAAATATTCTCGAGAAAAGAGACTTCGAATTTTTGCAAGTAAGCGTAAGCACAACCATTAAATTAATTGCAGAATCTGTCGGTAAAGCTCAGGAAAGCCTAAATGCTAAGATAGAGTTGATGTTAACTTATTTAAAAATTGAACTTCAAATGTTTGTTAAGCTTATGGGACTTAACTACGGGGTCATCAGCCCCTAAACTTACAAACTACTTATGAACTAGCTAATACTAAGGACGGCACAAATATCCATGCCCGAGGGGGGATTCGAACCCCCGACCGTAGCGGCCGTGCGGACCGTGACTGGAGCGCCTCAGACCCCTCGGCCACCGCGACCGGAAAAAAAAATTGAACTGCGAGATATGAGTAAATATCATATTGCTCTGGCGATTATTTATAAGTGATTAATATAATTAACGAGTACTTGTGTAAAGTACCTTATACGTGTTCTAAGATGTCATAATTGTTGTTCACTGCACACAGTAGAAAGTATAAGAAATAAAATAAATAACATTTTGTGGAAAAAAAGTGGTAGCGTTCTGACCTTAAAACCCTAGGGTCAGTGGTTCGAATCCTGTCGTAACAGAAAAAAAAAATGTTCATATGTTTGAAAGCTTATGGGACTTAACTGCGGGGTCATCAGTCCTTAAACTTACAAACTACTTAGGAACTAACTTATACTAATGATGACAAAAACATCCATGCCCGAGGGAGGATTCGAACCTCCGACGCGGGTGACTACGATATCCGCAACGTTGTGCTTCAGACCGCTTTTTTTTTATTTTTTTTTTTATACAGTCCACCGCTCTACCAACTTTATTTTTTTTTTTTTTTTTTTTTTTTTTTTTTACCGGAATTCGAACCCAGGTCTCCTGCTTTCTAGGCAGTTGCGCTGACCCCTACACCACTTTTTTTTGTTTTTTTTAAATTGTTTTTCTTTTTGGAGTTTGAATTTTTTTTTCTCTTCACTGATTCCATTTTTGTAATAAATCAGATCAAATAATGGCCTTCTTCGGCTGGATCCTGTATTTTGGATTTCGTTTTTTCTTTTTGGTTTGTTCGCTTTTTCGCCTCCATTGGCGTAGAAGTGAAAAAAAATGGCTTTCCCTGAAGGGTATAAAAATACATTTTCTTGAAGACAGATGGTAGCGGTTCCAAGTACTGCTCTACTCTGGCTACCCTGTTCATTTAACACGTGAAGAAAAAAAATCCCCTTTCCTTCTGTTAAGTGAAAGTCCTCTCCTTGGACATTTGAACTATAAAAGAAAATGGTAATAATGATAAGTCACAAAAAAGGGGTAAGAACTGCCGTTTCAGGGTTCTGTTGAGGCCTTCACGGCTACCGTAGCGGCCGCGGGGCCCTAGAAGTCCCCATCGTACTTCGCCCCCAACAGCAATCCCCTACTTTGGCAAAGTTTTTACCGTATTGACGTTGAGTTTAAGTTCTTATCCTATTCCTTGTTTCTCGAACACGATTCTCATCATGTTGCCAAAATTCTTTTTGTGATCTTTCTTCTGACATATTTTGTAATATTGTCCTCTTAAAAATTCTCTATACTCCTGTATATTATCTTTTCCCTTCTTGTTTATGACGTAGCAAATATAGTGGGCAAATAACCACAGTATAACATTATTTTTCTGTGGAGGAAACGAAACGTTTTCTGGGAAGAAAATATAATTTAAATCGATTTCTCTCCCATCGGTACGCTTAAGCAATGAAACCTGGAGTTTGAGTTCCTCCCATATTTCTCTAAATCCTTTACAGAGGAAGCGATGGGTCAGTGTGTCAATTTCATTACAGTTTGTGCATTTGTTTGTTTCACTGAGACCTATTGAAAATAGTTTCTCATTAGTACTTACAATGTTGTTTATGAATCTATACCATGCTACCTGCGTCTCTGTAGGAAGTAATTTATTATTTATATTACGCCAAATAATTTTCCAATTCTTGTCTGGAAATTTTACTTGCATTTTGTTTTGGTTCTCCTTTAAGTTTAGTTTCGTGACCATATAATGGCAGTTTCTCTTGCTTTTATCCTGCAAAATACATGTCATGTAACTCAGTTCTAAATAATATAGACTAATGTGTCCGAAATTGTAGTTTATGTTACTAATATTTACTGGTGGCTGCAAGCTTTCCGGTTTAAAGAGACTGAATAATTTCGCTGTTACGCTATCAGGGTGGCTTTCGATGAGTTGTAGGGATCTCTTTATGAACAAAGTAGTGGTTTTCTTCCAGATGTCCGTAAGTCCTAATCCTCCGTCTTCTTGTTTTAAGGCCGTTGTTCCGAATGCCACTCTAAAGATCTCTCCTTTCCAGATGTAACGGCAGACTGTTGACATTATAGATTTTGCTATTTCCTTTGGTACAGGTAGAATTTGTCCTACATATATCGCTTTTGAAAGAACAGCGCAATTTATTATTTTAATTTTTTGCTTTATATTTAGATCCCGTAAGTAATTCAAGATGAGGGTACCTCTAATCTTATCTAATATCTTTTTCCTGTTAGAGGCTGAAGTGCGGAGAGGACAACTATATAGTGTTATACCTAGGGCAGTGTGAGATTCGTCACATTTCGCCCAAGGAATCTGTACAGTTGTTAGACCATTCAGGTTCAGGAACGCACTCTTTGTCTCATTTACTTTCGCCCCTGTTGCGTGGCAATAAAACTGGAGGTGTTCTGTTGTTCTGACAACGTCTTCGTCACTTCTTATAATCACTCCAACATCATCCGCATACGCGTGGGTGACTATTTTACTTCCTGATACGGATATTCCCGCAAGTGAGTCATTTAATCTACGTAAAAACGGTTCCAAAGCTATAACAAAGAACAACATAGATAAAGGGCTTCCCTGAGGAACTCCGTTTTCAATTTTAATGTCCTTGGTGTATTTTCCATTGATGGATATCTTCGTATTTATCCCTTTTAAAATGTTTTTTAAAACGTTCACAGTATTTTCATTTAATCCCATGTATGTCAAATTTTTAAAAAGGTATTCGTGATTAGCCCTGTCAAAGGCTTTCTCAAAGTCTATAAATAAAAGCCCGCCATGTGCTGGTGTATTGGAAAATATAGAAATGATATCCCTATACTCACTCAAAGTTTTGGCATTTCGTGATAAAATGTTTACACTGTCCGGATTAACTTGGTTTCTGTTGTCTGAAGAATGCTGTCTGCCCCCCTCCACAGTACAAACTACCTTCTTCTTTTCTCGTTCTTTGATAGATCTTAATTTTTCCTTTATCGCAGGAGCCATATTCTCTGCCGCTTCGTGTGCTATTCTACGTTTTTTTATTTCTCTTCCGTTTTGGGGATCCCCCCGGAGACACATCAAGTGATTTTTCTGCAGAGTCAGTTGAGGATCTCTCGGCCGACATCTGCTCTGCCTTTTCGTCTGAGTTTGTTTTGTGAGAGTCATGTTGAATCTCAGCGTAAATTTTTTTTCTCTGTGCTACTGCTAAGCATTGCTTCTCCCTCTTTCCCTTTGTGTGGGTCGTAGTCGTGTGTTTTGCTAATTACTTTCTGCCCGTTTCCTGTTTTTGACTTATTTTCTGTTTTTGAATTCCCCTTTTCCGGTTGGTTGTCTATTGTTTGTTCTGTATCCATTACCATCATAACTCGCTGGCTCTTCATGATGCAGAACTGAAGAGTGCAGCGCGATATCGGATTCTGCGGTGGGCGACTCACATGGGAAACCTTCTGTCATATTCGGTCTTTCATTTATTTCCGTACCGGGAAAACTTAAACCAGTTCCGCCGACGTCGGCACTACTGCTTAATTCAACGACATTTCCGGGTACCGCTACAGGATTTGCGTCCTGCGCCGTTGTTGACAGCTCTGCGGGGCCGCGCGGGTAAGCGACGGCGGCGGCAGCGTACGTCAACTTGAGGCTGACTGCCTGGCCGGGGACAGCCGCCTCTCCGTTTGGTAGCTGCGGGACACGCCTTCTGCTACATTCGTTCCTAACGTGCGTCGTACAATTGCATAAGGCACATGTTCGAGGTTGGCCGTCGTATTGCACAAGTGCACGGTACCCACACACATATATATAAGAGGGTATATGCCTCTGCAATTCTATTTTGATTTGGCGGACGCCGTTCAACACCGGAAACATGTAAGCCTCCGACCATTTTTCAGCAATATTCGAAATTATTCTTGCGTACGGACTGAGAACACGGTTAATTTCTTCGACAGGAGTCTCGAAGGGTAGTTCAAAGACCCGTAAGGTCCTGATACCTAGCCCTGCATGAGAGACCAGTACGTCGCTTACTTTCCCATCAGAATGATTAAACTTAATAACGCCACCGCATTTATCTACAATAGCACAGCATAATTCTGGGCTCTGCATCTTTACATAGACAGCATTAGACATAAAGGATAAATGTACTCCTACCACGTCGTCACCATTTATCTTGACTTTTTCCTCAAACCACCGCTTAATTTCGAAAGCCTTTGCTCTTACGAAACTTCTATCAAATGTAAATTTGACCGTATCTTTCCTCAACTATTCGATCGTGTTCATTCTGTCTTAGAAACGTTCATAACTGAGGCCACAATCTCAAATGAAGTGATCTCACTAACCTCGGAATCAGCGACACAGCCGTTGTTTACACCAAAGCGTAAGCGCTGCCGCCGCACGTCCTCCTCGCTCCACGGCTGCGACTCGAATGACCGGCTACTCCCGCGCGGCTGGCGTAACAGATCTGTTATTTTTTCTTCTCATTGTGTTCAAATACTTACACAATTTAGTACCTAACGGTAATTTTTACGAAAAGTGCACGTACTTTTGGTTATTCATAATTTTCTACATGTTATAGAAGGCTGTTAAAATGATGGTTTAAAAAAATGTAAGTCACAGTATTAGCTTCACTATTACTGACGACGGTAGTCTTTGAGTGTTCAGTTTGTGAAGAGCTACGACACTGTTTTTGAAAAGTCATCAACATAGCAACTAATGGCTTTCCTAACAATTAACCTCTTCAACAAGGTTTACAGCTCATTTACATGCACTTAAACAAAAACTGACACAACTCGAGAAAATAGCGATCCCAAAATGTTTTATATAACTGAATTCGAAACCGGAAAAAAAATCCCAGTGGGATTCGAACCACTGACTTCATGGTTTGAGGACACAACGCTACCACCTAAACTACACTGGCGGATGCTGCAACTGTTTCAATTATTGACACTTACGTGTGTTTTGCAAAAGTCGATTTCCTCGAGAATTTTTGAGAGTTACTTCGAATTGCTTTGACTGATTGTTATTTATGTTCTGCACTTCACGTACGATAAATATAAATAAATTCTAAATTTCGATATCCATGTGGTCTCATTGGTACAGGCCTCTTGATAGCAGGCGGTAGTTTGAGTTTGGGGGGTTCCTATCTGTGCTTCCTTGCTTAATTAAAGTGGAATTCTTTTATGTTGGAGGTTTCGTTACAAACGGTTAAATATGTTGTGAAATTCAACATCCACCTATCTGCCTAGGGGTAATTTGCGGGATTGAGCCTACTCAATCCGCGGTAGAAATTACATTAGCCTAATTTGGAGGGTGTTTTGATCTTGTGTGCGTTTCTTACAAGGATACTTCTGCGGGAGTTATCCTACTTGTCGTTGCTAACTGTTGGTTTTAATTGGTGTTGGTTTCCTTGTATGCGTTATGGGCAAGAGCGTAACTCCTGAACTGATATTTTTCCCAATTAAGTTTCATCTTACTTAAGTCTTTCCTGTCAATGCCGTTCGCTGGAATTGGGGACTTACGCTTACACGCCACTGACTCCGTGTACTCGTGTTTCGGCAGCCAGACATTTCCAAATGTTGTTTTAAGCAACGTAAATGTGTGTTATGTCCTTTCATCATCTGTTGGGACTAGAAAATAAGTTTGTCATTGCACATCATTAATTCATGGAATGAGATCTTTGCCGGCCGCGGTGGCCGAGGGGACTGAAGCGCGTCAGTCACGGTCTGCACGGTCACTACGGTCGGGGGTTCGAATCCCCCTCGGGCATGGATATTTGTGCCGTTCTTAGTATTAGATAGTTCATAAGTAGTTTGTAAGTCCCATAAGCTATACAAACATTTGAACTTTTTTTTTTTTTTTTTTTTTTTTTTTTTTTTTTTTTTTTTTTTTTTTTTTTTTTAATGAGATCTTTTGAGGTGTCATTTGTGCTGGCTGTCGATTTATGGTGGTGTTACTGTAAACAGTGATCAGCCTTGTAATACTTTAAAGTTTATATGGTTGACTGTAAAGTTTATGATACTGTATGTCTCTTGGATTAAAGCATTTGTCAGTAGTAAAACCAGGCAGTCATGTAATACTTGGATATTTAGAAAGGTGACTGCCAGCTTCATTGTATTTTATGTCTTATAGTTCAAGGAGTGGACCATAGTCCAGTAATACTTGAAGGTTTAGAGGGTTGACTGTGAACTTTTAGTAAACCAATTGTCTACGGTAGCACCATGCAATCCTGTAATATCTTAATGTTGTAAAAGATTGGCTCCAGAGTATAATAAAAAAAATTGTGCCCTTTAATTAAAGGGTACTTTTTCATCTGTCTTATGCACAATTTTTTTCTAATTAATTGTACCCTAAACAATAAACTTATTTCTAGTCTAGGGCTAAATTTAAGGCATCCTTATTTTTTCCTGTTAACTAGTTAGTTCGAGGTTTCAAATGTTTGCTACAGAGCGTGATAAAGAGTTCCGCTCTCTTTCTTCCCCCTCCCACCGCCCCCCTCCTCTGGTGACCTTGAATTTAGCTTCTTGTGTTATTTTGTATCGTCTTGTTGGTGTTAAGTTCTGTTACCGCCTGTATATCTGCAGGTATTGGAGTTAGTACCTTGGAGATGAGCGACCGTGAGACGAGATGATGCCTTGGAGTCCTCAAGAACGAGCTCATTCAATATGACCTCGTTATCACGAGATTGTCCAGGAGAGAAGTGCGCCTGATTTGGTGGCGTGTTTGGGTGGGTCCCTGGCAAATCGCATCAACATTTCGAGAGATTCAGTTCTTGACCTTGCTGCCACGACAAACCCTTTAACCACGGTTCTGGAAGATAGGAACATTGCCTTCTTTGCGAATAGTTTCTCTACAGCTCAAGAACCCTATCTGTTTCGGGATTTGACAGCTTTACCGTTAGATAGTGAGTTTGGTCTCTTTTTAGAAAGGTTGGTTAAGTGTACCACTGCTCCACAGGTTACAACGGCGACATTGGGATTAGAAGGTAGTGGGCAGAAAGTGCATAATCCTACGCAACAGGCTAGGCGGAAGGTGCAAGTGTCAGCTAGGGTGACATTAACGTCTTATTACTTTGCTAAATTGCGTAATTGACGAATCCGGTTATTTATTTATTACGGCAATCATTCTCAGTGTGAATCAACTCCGTAATATAGCAATGAGGTCGTCGCACACCAGGTGGCAGAATTAGAATAAACAGAAGTCGCAGTTTGCGAAAACTGCAGAGATAGCACCTCTTCTAAAGGTGGTCTATCATTATGTAACATCCATCAGTGGTATTAGTCGGATTCTCGATATCGTGTGGTTGTTAGTGCGATGTTAACAACACGATAATGCCTTCCAGCTTCCCCATGGAGTTATTTTATCTTTATATATCCATTGGTCACGGGGGAACTCAGGCAGTTGTTAGCTTCGGAGAAAACTTTTCCCATAGTCCAACATAGGTCGACTGTTACACAGAGTACCTCACAATGCGCAATGACTTAGAATGAGGAATTTTATAATTTTTTTAATTTCATTTTATATATATATATATATATATATATATATATATATATATATATTTTTTTTTTTTTTTTTTTTTTTTTTTTTTTTTTTTTTTTTGGAAGGGAGCATGTGAAAGACGGCTGCCTTGGCCTTAGAAATGAAGATTACGAAGGATATGGCCCATTTCGTTTTAGCGACGCGGCCGAATAATTCGGAGGAGCTCTAGTCATCGGGAACTTAACTTTTGCCGACTTGTAACGTGCCAGAAAGCACCCAAAGGTCGCATAGGTATTAAGAATCAGGAGGAAGCTCCCTGTGAGTGAGGATTAGTTTAAGACTGCGGAGGTGTTATGGTATGGGGCGTTTGATCATCTAGTAAGTGAGTGCCCGGTGCTGGCTGAGGCCCCTGCATGACAATAGATGACGCCAGAACACAGGTTGGGCAAGGTCATCCACTAGGGAGGTTTTTATTTATTTATTTATTATTTCGTGATTAGGTGGCTGCGGGCCCCTTGTATTACCTGCCCTTTTTGTGTACATCTTTAAATCGTGAAATGATTTGCGTCCTCTTGGATACCGGTTGCTCAATCTCCCACCTGAACTATGAGTGGTATATTGCTATGCTGTTATATTCTTGTCAGAATCCATTCTTCACCTTCCCATCCTCCCATGAACTTCCCAGAGATATTGTATGGCTAACGACGTGTCTACTAGTGGCCGAGCTTCCGTGGCCAGTCACATTGGTATTAGTGAAGCATTTTTTCCTTTATTTGGGTTGTGACTTTATCAAGCACACCAGATTCATCCAAATTTTGGGAGTGCCACCATTACCTTTGGCTTTGCTCAGCGACGTGGTTTGTGCGAGTGTAGGCAGTCTGACGCCTTGGTAGCACTTTGTTCTAGTGTCGGTGTATTCTTGTTGTGCACTTACCAACCTGTCGAGCGAGGGAACTAACGGATATTACGGGTCGCTTTTCTTTTGATAAGTTGTGCAAGACCGAAGTCATCCAGTACCACATAACGTTAGAAGAACAACATACCGGTTAAATGATCTCCATATCGGTTGGCGCCTCCCAGTTTAAATATTATGCGGGAAAAGTTGAACTAGATTATTGAGCAACGAGTAATTTGGTCCTCGACTTGCTTTTATGCTTCGCCAATTTTTCTAGGTCCTAAGGGTAATGGGCAGGATTGTCGGCCGGGGTTTATCTGCAGCTCAATGACGAGATAATTTTGGAATCCGTTTCCTTGCCTGGTTTGTGGGGGCGAGGTGGTTCACCGTCCTTGATCTTAATCAGGCGTATTACCAAATTCCATTAACATGAGAGTGTATACACGTTATCGCGCTGTGTACTGATTGGAACCTTTTCGAATTTAATAAGGTGCCATTTCGCCTCGTTGCTGAGACGGCTGTCCTGTCTTCTCGACCACATCTTAGGCGAGCTAAATTTGAGTTTTCAATCACCTTGATGATTTAGTAATTTACAGCAAGGCCTGTGAGGAACATTGTTACCATCTATCCCAAGTATTAGAAAGTGTACGGCGGGGCTTACTGTCAAACCTACCTAGATCGTCGAGATTTCTCTTAGGCCATTTGATTCTAGGGAGGGGACAACTATCGATGTAACGAATCAAGGCATTGAGGGAGCTGCCCCCTCCCACCTACAAGAAGGGAATCGGAAAGTATATTGGCATGGCGAATTATTTTAAGACATTCGTCACTAATTTTACTCGGTTATTTGTGCCCTTGAACACTCTGAGGGGAAAATGTGTGTGCTGTTGTTGGTAAAAACTCCATGAGACACTTATGTGACTATCAAAACTGCCAATTCAGCGGTTCTTGAGGTTAGGGACCTAACCAGAAGACTGACGCTTTTATCATTGGGATATCTGCGGTTCATTTGCAGAATACTGAGGGCGAAAGACGGCCGCTATCTTACGTGAGTTACACAATTCCCTAAACAAATATGAAGTATATGCCAGTCCTTTTCGTACTTGATAAGTTTCTATTTTAACTCGAACACCGGGAATTCGATTTAGAAATTAATAAATCAAGCTCTTAACTGGTTTCTAAATTAGTACCGGAAGACCTGGTGAATTACTTGGAGGCCTGTCCGTATTTCCGTTTTGAATTTCGTTTTCCATTCATCTATTCATTCCAGGAGCCAAGACATAGCGAGGAACCGAGTGAGCTTAGCTCCGGAAAGGTAGTTTTCACTGTATTGGGTAATGTTCCACAACTGTTTGGAAATATCGATATTAAGAAATTGTAGGGTATCCCTTTGGGGATAATGAGTGGGGAATCCGTGAGGGATTTTGGTATCATTAGGGGAATTCACTGTAGAAAGACGGAATGGGCAGAGCAGTCTACGATTTGTCTCCCTAGATAATAAATCGATCCCCTTTTTAGCTAATTTCATGATAGCCCAGATGGGGGCATCTGCGGTTTCACACCTGGTCTGGAATGAAAGGTAACATTAGGAGGTTAGTCACTCTCTGTGAGGATAGTCAAAGTCTAATAGTTCTTTTTCAATAAAGTTCTTTAGGGTATTAGACCGCATCGTGATCATATAAAACAGGCGAATGCCCTGAAGAAGGCGACTTGAAATAGTGGTATAAAAGTCGCTTGCTTTTACACGATGACGATGCGGTCTAATACCCTTAAGAACTTTATTGAAAGTGACAATGGCCTCGGAGGCCTACGCCTAAATCTGGCATTTCTCCTCGACAAGGTTTGCTGGAATCTGAACGGGAGGAGTGGCCAAGGGATAATGTGTACATTGATTACGTAGGAAGCCTACCATGGACCAAATAGGTAAATCAGTACATTTTGGTCATGGTTGACGCCTTTTCTCGCTTTACGTGGATTATTAATAGTTGTAACGTATTTGCAACGACCACCATTGATCACTTTCAGAATATTTTCAGTGTATTTGGACTTCCAAAACAGTTAGTGATAATTCCCAGGCCTTTCTTACTGCGGTCTTTGGAGCGTTTTGCTTTCGTAGCGCCATCAAATATATCACTGCTACCCCTTATTACCTGCGAGGGACGTAAGCCGAGAGAGTAAACTGGAATTTGAAATCAGCCTTAATCATTTATCTTCAGAGTTCCCGAAGGAGTTGGGCTGCTAGTATTCCTTGGGTTAATTGGAAGTGTGTTAATATTGTTCACCATCGTCAAGCTCTCCGTTACAGTCAACAGAGAAGAATATTCAAAGGGAAAGTGGGTTTAAACTCGCAATTACCGTGAGAGGGAATCTAGAGGCGGAAGCCTAGCTAAATTTAGGACCCGTTTTGTAGGGCCGTGTACCACAGAGCGTGTTCTGAACTCGGTGAATCTCCTAGTAAGGAACAAGGTCTGAGGCAAAATCTTTAGAGTTGAAACAACTTATTGGCTACATCTCATTACAGAATGGGGCTTTTGAATTTTTTTTTTTCTATGACACCCCAACAATATTGTTGGCAAATAATGTATTTTTAACGCGTTTCTTTGTGTTCTGAGGAATAAAATGCAAGATCCGAAGATGCCGAAACCGGTTATTTGAATGGAAATTGAATGTGACCTTGTCTGTTGCCCTTAATAAACTGCTTGAGAAGATCGCTCACCAAATATGATAAACGTTTCGTTGTGTAATACTTGAAGGTTTAAAGGGTTGATTGCGGACTATAGTTAGATAATGCAATCCTGTGATGCCGTGAAGGTTTAGAAGCTTATTCCGGAGTTTTAGAGACATTGTGCCCTGTAATTTGATTCAAATGTTTGTAAATCCATCGAACCATACTGCGTGGTCATTAGTCCGTAGCTTAGAAACTACTTAAAACCGCGGCGCCCCGACATTAATTAAAGCTCACTTTCTTAACTGTCTTATGCACAAATTTGTTTATCTAATTCATGGTCGTGAGGCTCTGTAGCACAGTGGTAGAGTGCCAGACTATGAATCCAAAGTCGAGCATTCGATCCCCACCCGATCGTATGATTTTTATCTGTCACTTTCCACTTCTTTCTCCTCTCGCAATGTTGCTGATGTGAAAAATAGCGAGTAGCACCGTGGTTCGGAACCCACGTTAAACTGTAGATCCCTCTATAACAGCAACAGCAACGGTATACCACCTCCGAACAGGACCACGCCTAGTAAAGCACTGTGGTATTCAAACCAATCTTCGGGTTATTGACTGCTTTACCTTTTTAATTCATTGTCTCTTAGACAATAAATTTATTTCTAGCCTTGGGCTAAATACAAGGTGCCCTTATTTTTCCCCATCATTCCACACTCCTGTTACCCAGTTTGAGGTCTCACTAAGATTCAACACACCATATTCTTACCCATGTTGGTCACTTTCAGTTTGATACTTATGGTGCCATTTTACTTACGAATAACGAACTGTTAAAACAATTTCTTCCCACCTCCGAACGGGTGCTCACTTCTGAAAAAACCTCAGAAAGCTAAACATAATATATTTAACAAGTTTCATCTACCGTAGCTTGCGCCGAAAAACTCCTTTCAAATAATCTTGAATACGTGTCAAAGAACTCACTGCTTACACTATCAGGCAGACTGGAAAGGAAACCACTCCTATCACTCGACCAGAACAAATTCACGAAAAATTTGAAGACACTCAAATCATCAACATACCAAAACTTTCTACTACTCTCCATCAGAGATTCCAGTCAACACATGCACAAATACACATGTGACGTGTACAGTCAAGACGGTTGGTTAAGTTGGAAATATATAAAAAATTTCATTGTGACAAAAGTTATAGCTTTATGACTGTGAGATCAATAAATATCTTTCAAAAAAAGAAAACAAAAGAAATTACATAAATGGGAGAATTCTTTCACTTCAGTAAGTGACCGTATGGCGAAACAGCAAAACCGAAAATCGCAAGACATTAACTTTTTACAATCCATAAATACTACACATAACAACAAAAACATATTATATAGAACCCAGTAACGATGCCTTAGGGTCAGAATAAGCGAAACAGGTCTCGGTAAAATAAACTGCAGCAAAGAAACATCGTTTTCAGTTCCAAAACCTACTTACTCATTTATTTTGTAAAATAACATCGCAGTGTTGTTACACAGGCTATACTGACCGAAAAGAGTTTCGTATGTTGAAAATTGAACAGTGTTTTAAAATTATTATAGCGATGAAAGTACTTTGTAATGACATGGAAAGCTATATTTCCAAGTTATAAAGATGAAATAGACGTTCCCTTCCTTATATTGTCTGCTTCCCTGGAACACAAATCTCAATAAAATCTCACGGAGGCACGAACTCCATTAACATGATAAACTGCGACTCGCCGAGTATCCCCCTAGAGCTCACAGGCCTTTTAGAAATCTTGAAACTCCCAATTCTATGAAATATTCTCAATATATTGAAGCACTAGTAACGCCTACTACATCAGCATTCCGACACTTGAAGTGATGCTTGACGTTTTCGGTCCGCTTTAGTTAAGCATCACTAAGAGTGGGGCGTTTGCTATGGCCTTTTAACACCAGCAAATTACTGTTCAAATGAGACGAAAATGAATAAACTGATTTGTAGAGAAGAAAATCCTCTAAGGCTTTTCTCTAATAATAAATAAATAAATAAACCTGGCACGGTTTGGGGATATATGCCACGTCTATGTGTCTGTAACGTGTTCCCACTTTTTAGGCGGTCTTAAGCCTATCGCACCAAATTTTACAAGCATATTTTTTGAACGCCAGTCTACCAGGAAATACCTTCAGCGGCATCATCAGACGCGGGTAAAGATCGGAAATATGCCCTACTGCGGCTATTGCGCACCGGATCGAATAAACTTTCAATAAAAGTTCTTTATAAATCAATATCTAGTAACTTTCGTCTGATAATTTTTTCAATATTTTGAGTCTGGTACACAGGTATAAAGATCTTCAAGTGGCTCAACCGCCATATTCTTTTGCTGTAATTTATGTAATGTATGTTTGAAGAATGGTTTGAGGTTCATATTTCATCCAGGGATGAAAATATCACAGAAAAATATCTAAAATATCTTTCTACAAAACAAAAATATATAATACAAGAATAAATGAGATGCAGTAGTAAATCGCTGCACTACATGATAAGAATTTAGTAATAATAAGACAGTGGGATGAAGGAGGAGCCTTCATCAAATTAAACATAAAAAATTTAAAATTATTAACAAAATAAAGAAACCAATATAAAACATTTAGCATTATACATAAACTAATTAAAAATAAAACCGTGCAGAAATGTCAAAGAAAAATATGATTACAGAAATTAAAAAAGAAATGGATGGGCCTTTTTGTGGCCCATTTTTGCAAATATTTCGAAAAAAAATTAACAAAAACACAAATAGTGTAAATAATTAATACAAAATTAAATAGATATATAGTTTATCGAGAATTTATATTATATTATATTATAGTTTTACATATTTAATTACGTACTATTTAAATATTATATGTTATTTATCCATTTTAAAGTTTTGGCTGAAATATTTGCAAAATTTAATAAACTACAGGAAATCCTTAAGTGCATCAAAAAAGACACCAATGCAATTTAATTTTTGCAACAGATTACGATACTAAATTATCATACCTTTAGATCATAGTCTGTTGACAAAATAAACATTCGCATAAGAGCTCTATGTTCAGTTACTTTATTTGCCATGTATTTGTTAGGTTGGCGATATTCCATCGAACTGCACACAGCTCCGTATCTTCTTTGTTGCTGTTGCTCTGACGTCGCCGCATGATGCCCAGAAAGAATACCGCAGACAGGTTGATCTACATTTATGTCCATAAAGTGCAACTCACATCACAATATTTGGCAAAAGGTACCACTTTCATTTCCTCCGTTTCCCATTCCAGTCACGAATGGTTCTCGATAAAGGTCTCATTCATGTTCGGGTGTAGCCTTTAATCCCCGTACTATTTTCAACAACCACAAAAAAGTTCAAATGTTTGTAAATATATCGGACCAAACTACGTGGTCATCAGTTCATAGATTACAAACTACTTAAACTAAGGTAAACTAACCTGAGGACAACACACACACACACACACACACACACACACACACACACACAAGCGCGCGCGCGCGCATGCCCCAGAGAGGATTCGAACCTCCGACGGCGAGCAACCGCGCGCTCCGCAGCGAGGCCCCTTATACCGTTTTTTCCCCCTTGTTCTTCAGGTAGATATGTGTTTTGTGGTCGTTCGTTTAGTTTGTTCTTGGTTGTTCGTTGCATATTTGACTCAGCGTTTTTTATTACAGGGCGCGCTGAGCCACGGCACCTGGCAGACCGCTCGGCTACTCCACCGCGGCTATTATTTTTACGAGGTACACAAAGTAGAAAGTAATAGCATTAGAAGTAACAGCTAACCAGTTGCAAATTAAAGTATGGACCTATAGCGAATAACAAAGTCACAATCAAGCTACCGGCCGCGGTGGCCGAGGGGACTAAGGCGCTCCAGTCACGGTCTGCACGGCCACTACGGTCGGGGGGTTCGAATCCCCCCTCGGGCATGGATATTTGTGCCGTCCTAGTTCGTAAGTAGTTTGTAAGTTTAGGGACTGATGACCCCGTAGTTAAGTCCCATAGACTATACAAACATTTAAAACATTTTTTTTTTTTTGAAACAATCAAGCTAAGTACAAACCGTATTAAAAAGCGTAGAATGTTTACTTAGAAATTTACAAAAAAAATTAGTCTACTGGAAACAAGTCTTTGCGCCTTGTGAGATTGATACAGCGTCGGTAGTCAATACGTGTTAATACAAATTATAAAATGGGAAACCCACGGAAATGAAATAAAATAGAATATTTTTTTGTTGTTGACAGTATTTGTTTAAAGTCTTCGAAAAACTGTCTGCACGCGAAATGGAGCCGATCTTTTAAAATGTTAATGTCTCTAGAGTGTAAATGTTCAAAAATCTCCAACTCCTCCCAAAGATCGAGCTTTCACCCCTTGTCTTCTCTACGTAAAACCAAAGTGTCTTCTAGCTTTTTCGGCGTTGTTGTGTTGTTGTGGTCTTCAGTCCGGAGACTGGTTTGATGCAGCTCTCCACAATACCCTATCCTGAGCAAGCCTCTTTAACTCCATATAAGAACGGCAACCTACATCTGTCTGAATTTGTTTACTGTATCCATCTCTTGGTCTTTCTCTGCGGTTTTTACCCCACACACGTCCGTCCAATGCTAAATTGACGATTCCTTGATGTCTAAGAATGTGTCCTACCAATCGATCCCTTCTTTTAGTCAAGATATGCCAGAAATTCCTTTCCTCCCCAATTCTGTTCAGTACCTCCTCATTAGTTATCCGATCCACCCACCTAATCTTCAGCATTCTTCGGTAGCACCACATTTCAAAAGCCTCTATCCTCTTCCTGTCCGCACTGTTTATCGTCCATGTTTCACTCCCATACAAGGCAACACTCCACACTAATGCCTTCAGAAAGGACTTCCTTAGGCCTAAGTCAATATTCGAGGTTAACAAATTTCTCTTTTTCAAGAACGCTTTTCTACCCATTGCCATTCTGCATTTTATATCCTCTTTACTGCGACCATCATTTGTTATTTTACTGTCCAAGTAACAAAACTCATCTACCTCCTTTCGTCGGATAGTTACGTTATTTAGAGAGACAGGAAGTATTCGCCGGCAGCGGTGACCGAGGGGACTGAGGCGCTACAGTCACGGTCTGCACAGCCACGACGGTCGGGGGTTCGAATCCCCCCTCGGGCATGGATATTTGTGCCGTCTTTAGTATAAGGTAGTTCATAAGTAGTTAGTAAGTTTAGGGACTGATAACCCCATAATTAAGTCCCATAAGCTTAACAAACATTTGAAAATTTGTATAGAATGTTGTTAATCATGCTGGTTTCAATAAAAAAACGTAATTTACATTTTTTACAGTATTGGCTTAACTATTACTTGACGACGGCAGTCTTTTATTGTTCAGTTTGTGAAGAGTTACGACACTGTTTTTGAAAAGTCATCTCTGTAGCTACTAATGGCTTTCTAAGCAGCTAATCTACCCAACCATCGTTTTACGTAACGACTAGGATTTCTGCTCGTCGACATACACATAAACAAAAACTGACACAACACGTGGCATTAGAAACCTCAAAATATTTTCCACAAATGAATTCTATATTTAAAAATAGTCTTTTAGATAGGTATTCGAACCCAGGACTCTTCTGCTGTGTAGCAGAACGCTACAACTTGAGCTACACCGACAGGTGGTGGGAGTTTTAATTATTGGTACTTACGTGTACTTGGCAATTTTCATCTTCGATTTTCTCGATAATTTTTGAGAATTGCGTCGAATGGCTGTGGATGATTGTTATTTAAGTCATGAACTTCACGTACCAGAAATATCAAGATATTCTAAAATCCGAGACCCATGCAGTCTACTTGTTAGTCAACCACAATCTCGTTTCCCTGAGTCATTTACCAAGTGGGTCCCATTCCTCTCCTATTAATTATCCGAGTGTCGTGAGAAATGAAACGAAAAGCCAATTTTCAAATTGTTAATTTGCTGCCTCACTTAATTTCAATGTTACTCAACAAAGGCGTAAATACTTTCCTTTAACTTTGTCAAGAAAGTTTCAATTTGACTTCCACTGCCTGAATTTAAGTGCACCAATTAAGAGTTTGAATTATTTTGTGTCCCAGCCTCGTCGTCGCTCTTGTGTCTCGTTTCCGCCGGTAGACCTGGGTGTCGGTGGCCGAGTAGAAGGACCGACACAGGAATAAAGGATGCACGCTTGTGCAGGTAAGAGGTGACCAGCCAGTGGGACAGCAGAAACTAGAAACACTAGAGTAAATTAGAACGAGATATATATATTTAAAAAAATGTTCTAATGTTTGTATAGTCTATGGGACTTAACTACGGGGTCATCAGTCCCTAAACTTACAAACTACTTATGAACTACATACGAACTACTTATGAACTAGGACGGCACAAATATCCATGCCCGAGGGGGGATTCAAACCCCCGACCGTAGTGGCCGTGCAGACCGTGACTGGAGCGCCTTAGTCTCCTCGGCCACCGCGGCCGGCTATATAAATTTCTTAGAGACTTAGTAATACTTAACTTTTACATAGCTCAGTACTGCAGAATGCTGATACATAGTTGAGCTAGAGGCCTGCCTAGTGCCTATCCGATAGCGAAGTCTTCACTGGTGCCTATCTGATCCTGAAGCGTTAACTGGTTCCTATCTCAGTCCCAAGTGGACGACGTCGTTCAGTGGTGGCCACGAGCGGTGTTGCAGCAGAGAACGCCGCGCCGTGCGTGCATGGCGGCGCGTGGCGAAAGTAGGAGGCGCGCACATTAGACTTGTGCTACACCACAAATTCTTTATTACTTCATTTAACGGCCCAAGTGAATCCATATTAGTAATTATTTTATGTAACAATTCGCCATTTCATTCAATTTTGCAGAGTAAATACAATTTCACACAGTTTGAAATGTTTGCAGATGTTCAGATCTGTACTTAACTTTACGTTGAAGTTACCAGCATAATAATAGCTTTCTTTAAAATTCATTTACAATTTCATTGAGTAATTATATACTTAATTATTTCAAAATTCATATTTTCCTTTACGAAAGTTCAAGGCTTACAAATTACTATTTCTTAACACGACAATACAGCTTAATTAATTCTTGTACTAAATTCTTTTACTGGTTTTGTATCAGTGTTGCCGTTAGGGCTGGCGACCGTAATTTTATTTGGAAATACCTAATTGTTGGTTGGCATTAATCATTTCAAAAGTAGTACATCCTTTCCACTCAACTGTGACGTTAATGATCTCACAAAATCAATTATCTATTTTCAGTTATTCAAACTTAGATTTCCCTGTATTTAGTTTTTCCATCCTAGACACTAGTTGTAATCGTTCCTCCCTCATTGTCGGCTCATTGTTCTTCGGCGACGATAGCCTTATAAAATTTTAGGTTCATTAGGCACAAGCAATGCGGTCGAAATTAATTAGCAGTTGTACAGCTCGGTAATTGATGTGGAGGCTACAATCACTCACCGATAAGCACTTTTTGCATAATAAAAAGGTATTTACTTCCTGTAGACAACGTGGTAATTAGAGACGGCGCAAAAGATCGGATTGCTTTAGTTAAGGAAAGGAACCTGTGAAAGGAACCATGGAGCGATGGGTGAAGCAAGGTTACCTAAGCTGCTCTTGTGTTTGGCAGTAAAGAGCAGAAGGAGATGAGATAGACGAAGACGAAAAAGTTTTCGTCGAGAACGATTTTCAGGTAACAGGCTCCACATCAGACGCTCAGACGAGGCAACAAAGCTAGCACTGAATATAGGGGATCTTCGAGGAGTGTTATTACGGCGACAATGCTCAAGACTGAACGCTGAAAGGAAGTCTTCAATTATGATGATGATGATGATATTTTAATGATATTACGGACAGACTCAATATGGATGGCCAGAGGCGTAAAAAGGCTGCTAGTACAGTGTAGTGTTAAACAAGTATTCTGTGTGCCGCTACATTTGTTGATGCGGTACATTTCATAAAGTTTTTCCCATTGAATCCTCACCTGTCTCAATCTATTTCAAATCGCTTCTTATGCCCATTTTCAGACAATTTTCGGAAGTAATTACTTCTATTGGTTGTTCAGTAATTGCCTAAACATATAATACTGACATTTTTTACTATTTGCAGTATGTTACATGTTTTATGTTGGGAGTCAATTTAACAATGATCGATATATTGCAGATGCTCATGCATTTGACAAAAATTTTCAGCGTTGAGACTTATCAACATTCTACTGAACAGTTGGCAAAAACAAAACGTTTCTAACTTGAAGACGAAAACAGTTGGCGCTATGGTTGGCCCGCTAGATGCCGCTGCCATAGGTCAAATGGATATCAACTGCGCTTTTTTTTTTTTTTTTTTTTTTTTTTTTTTTTTTTTTTTTTTTTTTTTTTTTTAAATAGGTACCTCCATTTTATTACATATTCGTCTAGTACGTAAATTAATATGAATGTTTTATTTGGAACAAGTTTCTCGCTTTGTGATAGATGGTGCTGTAATAGTCACAAACGTATATGTACGACGTGTTGCATAACATTTCGCCAGTGCGGACGGTATTTGCTTCGTGGTGCATTACTCGTGTTAAAATGGACCGTTTAGCAATTGCAGATAAAGCCGATATGGTATTTATGTATGGCTATTGTGATCAAAGTGACCAATTTGATCGCTATCCTGGAAGACATCATCCAAGTGTCCGGACCTTTCGTCGGATAGTTACGTTATTTAAAGAGACAGGAAGTGTTCAGCCACAAGTGAGATGTCAGCCACGACCTGCAACAAATGATGATGCCAAAGTAAGTGTTTTAGCTGCAGTTGCGTCTAATCCGCACATCAGTGGCAGACAAATTGAACGACAATCGGGAATCTCAAAAATACCGGTGTCGAGAATTTTACATCAACATAAATTTCACCCGTACCATATTTCTATACACCAGGATTTGCATGGCGAAGACTTTGAACGTCATGTATACTTTTGCCACTGGGCACAAAATAAATTATGGGACGATAACAATTTTTTTCACGCGTTCTGTTCAGTGAATAAGCATCATTCACAAACGGAGGTAACGTAAACTGGCATAATATGCACTATTGGGCAACGGAAAATCGACGCTGGCTGCGACAAGTGCAACTTCAGCGACCTTGGCGAGTTAATGCATGTTGCGGCATTATGGGAGGCAGGATAATTGGCCCCTATTTTATCGATGGCAATCTAAATGATGAAATGTATGTTGATTTCTTACGTAATGTTCTACCGATTTTACTACGAGATGTTTCACTGGATGACAGAATGGCGATGTACTTTCAACATGATGGATGTCCGGTACATGGCTCGCGGGCAGTTGGAGCGGTTTTAAATGCCATATTTAATGACAAGTGGATTGGTCATAGAAGCACCATACCATGGCCTGCACGTTCACCGGATCTTACGTCCCGGTATTTCTTTCTGTGGGGAACATTGAAGGATATTTGTTATCGTGATTCACCGACAACGCCTGAAAACATGCGGTAGCGCATTGTCAATGCATGATAGAACTTACTGAAGGCTAACTATTCGATGTTGAAAGGAATTTCGTTACGCGTATTGCCAAAAGCATGGCAGTTTAAGGACATCATTTTGAGCATTTATTGAAGTCACGAGGAAATTACAGGTCATGACGCAGTAACAGCAAGCGATCTCATAGTGTATGATAATTTCACGAAAGTACATGTATCACATTGGAACAGCCGAAATAAAGTTTAAACGTACCTACATTCTGCGTTTTAATTTAAAAATCCTACCTGTTACACCTCCATCTATCACAAAGCGAAAACAGTTTTCCAAATAGAACATTCATATTTATTTACGTACTAGACGAATATGTAATAAAAATGGGGGTACATATTTAAAATAAATTTAGTTGATATCCGTCTGACCTATGGCAGCGCCATGTATCGGGCCAACCATAGTGCCAACTGTTTTCCCCTTTCAAGCAAGAAAAGTGTCATTCTTTGTAGTTTTTTCGTTTGATGCTTATTTTGTGTGATGAACCCAGAAATGCTACGCAATTGGTAATCTGTATGGTAATCTATATACAACTAAATGGTTCTTTTTCCCTCCTTTTACTATCTCCTCTTCCCCCTCCATTTGCCACTCCCATCCTAAAACTTACTTTGTCAATTTTCTCCTCTTTCGCTCTATGTTCCTTTATTTTTCTTACACCGCACTCCATACTTCTCTCCTCACTTGCTATATCCTCCCTCCCTTTATATTTATTCCTCCACCACTATCAGCCCATCCTCCCTATTTACCTCTGCCTCCACTCCTTTGGCATCCGCCCAACCAACACCCCCCCCCCCCTTTTGTCATTGCTTTCTCCCCAAATCGCTAACAGTCTCCTGGTCAAACAGTAGCGATGTGTGGAGTGTTCACCACACGAAATCTTATGTAGACAATAACAGTTTTCTTTTTCTGAAGTTAAAGAGTGAAATGTTGAACCAACGATCGGATAAAAAAATTCTAGGATAGGAGTCTGTGATAAAGTATCGCCTGGCATGCAACGTAAGAACTATAATGTGTACAGTGACATTCCTCTTGATTTGAAGGTTAAATGTTATCGCAATCTGATAAACGGTATTGGTAGAGATTTGTTCCACCACGTCCTTTTTATCACCAGTTACAGCGAGAGTTTCCAGCTGCGTGAAGCGGATTATATACCGTTTCAAACTTTGAGCTCTTGTAACGTGACATACGGAACAATAATTACTGAGAAAATACTATTTACTCTATAAATTTTTAATTTACCATTTAGCATATTGCTTGCTATGATCTATGAAATATGATTCAAGTCAGTGAATAATACAAGAACATGTGAAAAACGGAAGTCTACATAATGTCAAAATTCCAACGCAATCTGTGTAAAATTTTAGGAAATTTCAGATTTTGAGCAAACAATCTTGTAGATCAGGCCGTTCCAACAGGCTGCTCCGCGAGCAGGAGCGCGCGCGAGCGCTCACTATCGCAGCTTGGAGCTGCGGTGGTGGGGGAAGCTGACGTCACACACGCTAGTACTAGTCGGGCATTAGGAAACAGACGCCATCGTTTAGTAGCGGTAGCAGAATGAGTAGTTCCAAATGAATTAGCGGCTTTTGAATGCGTTTATCACTCGAAGCAAACGATGTGCCGTCGACTTTTCGACTTGGATGCTGATCTAAAGGCAGTAATATACGTATTGCAACATATACGATTAATGAAATAAATCACAATTTGCGATCACTTTTGGCGTCACTATACTGGGTTTACAAGGAATACCAAAGTGTGGCGAATGTAAATTTGAGCCCGGCCAGGATTGGAACCCGGGATCTTCTGCTTACTGGGCAGACGCGTTGACCACTCCGCCATCGAGGACACGTTTCCCGCCATACCCAAGAGTCCTCTGCAGTCGGGCTAGTCACTGTGTTCTCGGTGGCGGAGTGGTCAACGCGTCTGCCCAGTAAGCAAGAGAACCCGGGTTCGAATCCTGGCCAGGCACAAATTTCCATTGGCCACACTTTGGTATTCCATCTAAACCTAGTACAGTGACGCCAAAAGTGATCGCAAATTGCGATTTATTTCTTTAAAATGAACGCTGTAACGTCGTCAAAAGTTTATAATATACGGTTAAGATGGTGGAAACTGATACGCGATTCAGCGTGCTAAATCAGTTAGCGATAATCTGTCTCACTTTGATATTTGAGCAATAACTTTTAAATTCGATTTATTAAATGAAAATGAGAAAATTCGTTACCTAATTCGTAACAAATAATTCTTACATTGGATCAATGCAACAGGTATTTTAAATCTAAAATAAAGTAAAACGTAAAATAATTCCACGATAAGAGTGCTTTATGAAATGAAATGAAATCGTTGATTTTGAGGATAAGAGAGCTTTCACGTCAATTATAAGAACGAAAGACAATATCAGGTGTTACGGCTGAGCGCTCTAATGCGCGTTGCTACGGAGCGCACGGTTGCTTCCCCTCGAAGGTTTAAGTCCTCCCTCGGACATTGTATGTGTGTGTGTATGTGTGTGTGTGTGTGTGTGTGTGTGTTTATGTATTGTCCTTGCGTTACTTTAAGTAATTTGGAAGACTGGGGCTGATAACCTCAGTAGTTACGTCTCATAGATTTACAGATATTAGAACACTAGCTGAAAACCCGGCGTTGCCCATGTATTTATTGATTTTCTCAAGTTTTGAGTTATCTGGACGTTTGACGGCTGGTCTAAACCGCCGTCCTCCCTAATGCGAGTCCAGTGTGTTACCACTACGTCACCTCACTCGGTGTTGTTCACAGTCAAGTTGTGAATTAAATGAATGTATGAATGTTACATATCATTTGTATGTTGATTTCTTATCTTTGTTTGTACATTGTACTTGAAATTTTAAGGATTGAATAAATAAATAAATACCCGGGAAAATGTCGGGGTAGTTCCTTTCAAAGCACACGGGCGATTTCCTTCCCATCCTTACCCAAAGAATCCGAGCTTAAGCTCCGACTCTAACGACCACGCTATCGACGGGGTGTTAAACACTAACCTTCCTTCCTGACAACAAACAATATTTGTTATATATGCATATTTTCTGTGGTGAGCCCATACCTGAGCAAGCGACATAAAGCTGTCTGTGTGAGAAACATGATTTCATACACACTCCACAGTATTGAGTAGATTGCCCTGTGATCTGTTAATCATAATAGAGAATGCAAGTCCCAAACGGCACTCTCTTAAACTTAAAATCCAGATTTGTCGGAAATAATGGGTATTCATCGGATGTACTGTTTCATTCTCTTCCTTTCCTATTCTATTGCTTCTTTCCACAGCGGTCTGCGTTACACGGAGCAAGGTTGCTTCAAAGTTCTCAACCTCAACAGCATTGTCATCTTTCAGGAATTTCCTTAAGCTCACTGGTATACAGGAGTGTCTTAGCAATAAATAAGAAATGTAATAAAACGTGGTGCCTGGGTAAAACGTCTTTACTTATCGCAGTATATATGATCTCATATTTATTGAGTTATATGTTGTACAGTTGTACATTTTTTTTCAAATATAATCCATTTGTATAAGTGCTGTATGTCTGTAAAATATGATGCGAGTACAATTAGTAGTAAAGAAATAGTAGATCAAAACTTGGTGAGTGATGGGACTGTATTTCATTAACGTTACTGTTTAAGTGCTCATATCTCGTGAACCACATGTCGTACTGTGATACAGTTTCGAAGGTACAATCAGCTGTATGTGTGTATACTGTCTGTAATGTTTCCTGCGAGTACAATATGAAGTGTAGAAATCATAAATTGCAACGTTATACCGCATGCCGTAATTTTACTCCGAAAACAGCGGAAAAGTAGTAAGTGAGAAACTTTTTTCCTTTAAACATTTTGCTATGGTTGTCAGCGAGAAAATGTGTCCTAAAGTTTTGAAATTATGTTTAATATTTGTTGCAAGTCACCAAGTGCTCTCCTTCTCAATTAGTGGACTGATGAAGTCACACTATTTCGTGCCCCAAGACGGAGAAGTTTACATTGTTTATGACGTCATATCTCCTAAACTATCGGCCCAATCGCAAAATCCTGTCTTAGCTGACGTCTTCTATGTATATCCTACATTCCTTCCAAATTTCAGCTTCATAGATGAAGTAGTTTTCAAGATTTCGTGTGAAGTCAGTGAGTGAGTGTTCTTTCTCTTTTACGTAGATAGAGATTTGAACATAATTTCATCGCTGAGGATAGACCTTGTGTCACGTGTCCTGCATTTTAATGGAGAAAATTGGCAGTCTCAGTTAATAGCTGTTTTAGTAACAATTGTGCCCGTGGCGAGAATTGTAACGTGGCTGCAGGTTCTGGTAACGTTACAGTCGAGCCAGCTGCTTCGCTTACACACACGTTCGCCGAAGGGGCAGCATTGTGCCCCATCCGACAACAGCTCAAGGCAGAGAAACGGTTCCCCGCGAGCTGGAATAGCCTGATGAAATGAGTAGCCTCTTATCATAGATAGACATGTGTCGTTTGCCAGAAACGGAGATGAACGTTAGTTTTTACTGTGAAACGTACAGCTAATATATTTATAAACTGATTTGAGCGTCATCAACTTTATTACTCGAGGATTTATACCTGGAATTGGCTAATATCAATTTCATCACGCAAGCAACTTCAAATTGTGTTTGAAAATACAGATGTCCGACTTTGAAACCAAAACGTGTAGGTCTCCGCTTTTGATGTGAACACGCTTTCAGATGTCCGTTTTTGATACTCAGAGGTTCGCTCACTGCTAACGAGAATCTTTTACAGGTGTATAATCTGGGAAATTACAGGAATAAAATGAAAACTATTAAATTCTGAACTAAATTACATATTGGAAAAATGAAGAATACAATTATCATAATAATCTTTTTAATTTTATATACAAAATGAAATGTTACGGCACTGAATCTCTAAAATTATTAGCATAAGTTCTGTTGAAACTGTCGCCAGATTTTTTCGTATACATCCTTACGTTATTTCTGAAATCGAACTTCTTTCCAACAAGTGATAATTTCGTACAACACACCTTAAAAGTGTAGTTGACAAGCTAGTTTTACCTTTGTTTCTTTTCAGTGTTTATTTTCCACTGTACAGGTTGCCTCAACCGCTTCCTAGCTTTTCCTTCGGACGCTGGTGATATATTATGTCCCATGTCACTCGCTTTAAGATGCTTATTAGTAATAATACTATAAAAAAATTGCGGAAAAAAGTACGGGCTAATACGTTTTATTACCTGGCACATGCTGTCCTCATGTCTGATTTTCGAGGTCATGTGATAATATACTGTGTTCCAATTGGTGCACACTGCTTCATTGAACAAGTGTCCGAATTTGATATCAAGCTCTTATGTAGGTGTCCGCTTTTGATGTGAACAGTCAAAGTTTTTAACGTGTGATTTATCATATTTACGTCAATTTTTGGACAAAACGGACTTCACCAAAGAAAAGAGCGGAACATCTTCCTCTAGGATTGACTGCTAGCTAAATTTCCACCATTAGGTCAGATGTACAGGTTTGATATTAGGCTACTTAAATATTTCAGCCGGTCACTATGAAATTTCGACACAATGTTGTACCGAAATATGGTCATGTACTTGTATAACTGATTGTTAATATATGCCATATATGAATTCGTATAATTAGGACCATTGATATGAAATTTTTTAGTTTTTAGGAGTATTGAAACAAACAGAACGTTCTTTGTATATCTAGATTGTGAAAAAGTTTTGATCATCACCATCTCAACGGGACACGACAGAAATCACTTCCGTTGCATTGGAATGACAGCCGCGCGGAATGGCAGCGTGGTCTAAAGCGTCATTTATCAGACTGGGCGGCCGTTCTCCACGGAGATTCGAGTCTTCCCTCGGGAATAGGTGTGTGTGTGTGTGTGTGTTGCTTTTAGTGTAAGTAGATTGTAAGGGTAGGTTCTGATAAACATAGTCGTTTGGTTCAATGGGTTTACAAACATTTGATATTGAGAATAACTTGCTGCGCTCTGTTAGGGAGAGTCCTTTAAATCTAATTTAACAGTTGGTCTGATATTGCATTCCCTAGAACTTTACTCGTTACGTGACCTTGCGGAACCGTATCGAACGCGAAAAAGTTGAAATGATTGTAAACCTCTTGCACCAAACTGCAATGGTCATCAGTCCCTAGAAATACAAAGTACTTGAACTAATACTAAGGCCAACACACACACAAATGCCAAAGGGAGGATTCGAACCTCCGGCGGGGGCAGCCGCCCCGTCTGTAGCGTGATGCTTCAGACCACTCGGCTACTCCCGCGCTGCTGTCGAACATCTTGTGGAAGTCAAGAAACACGGCACCTATCTGGGAGGCTGTACCTATTGCTTTCAGGGTCTCGTCGCGCTGGAGTAGCCGAGCGGTCTGGAGCGCCACGTTACGGATGGTGCGGCCTCCCGCGTCGGATGTTCAAATCCTTCCTCGGGCATGGATATGTGTGTTGTCCTTAGGTTAGTTTAACTTAGTTTAAAAAGATTGTAAGAGTAGGGACTGATGACCACCGTAGTTTGGTGCCATAGAATTACAAACATTTTAACATTTTATTTTTCCTGCGTCTCGTGGAAGAAAATCAGGATTTGAACTTCACATGATTGTTACTGTCGGCAAGAATGTTGATTCGCTCAATCTTCCGCCACCAGAAGTTTCATAACACTCGAGCGTAATACATGTTCTAAAAATCTACATCAGATAATCGTCAGAGATATAGTTTTGCATGTTTGATAATTCATCATGAAAACGTCAATGGCATGTGGGGTTTTTTTTCCGTCTACAGAAAAAGTATGGCTGCTCTGGAGACCAACGGTGCACTGCTGCTAAAATGGCAGCGAGATCCTTCGTATCCTCTGTGTAGAGAAGAATATGTATCCAATCACATCGTGTCCTTTCTTCTCTTGAGAGATTTCCGTTGCTTTTCTGTTCCTCGGCGCTTTATTCCGGTATCGGCCATTTTGACGTCCGCGTGATGGAGGAGGAACTATAGTGAAACAGATTTGGAGAAAGGCGTTTAGTATTTTAGCGCCGTTATTGTCACGGTGTGTCTGGATATATAGTTTCGATCCGTTTACTGATGTAACCAAAGTAGATACACAGAATTTTACTTTCAATGTCATTCAGCGCATCAATCATAGCTCTGCCATGGTTGATTTTTGCATCGTATAATTTACTATTCCGTTGTGGCTACGATAAAATATTCAATGGTGTTCTGTTTATTAGGTTCCACAACCACGGTGACTCTTTCCTAATTCGTGCAAATGATTTTCTAAAACATACTGAAGGACCACAACAAAATATATCAAATAAAAATTCTTCTTACACAGTACAATTTTTGTAATCATATTATAATTACCAGAAATCTTATTAAGGTTTTTATATAGAATGCGGTCTTGAATGTATTGGTTATGAATGTCTTATGAGATCTTTATTTGCCATAGGTGGTTTATATACATTCATTTTACATTGATGACTAGTTTCGACTCGTTGAACTGTCGTTATCAAATCTTAATTGTCCAGGCATGATAAGACATATGTTTCAGAGAGCTAACATCATAGTGGCATACCATTTACAGCTTGTCACTACACTTTAACAACTGGAAACTAGTCATCAATGTAAACTGAATATAAGCTATCTATGGCAAAAGAGATCTCATAAGAGATTCATTACCATAATATTTTAATCTTTCATAATGTTCTTTCATAATAAGCTTATCTCAATGTAAAACTGGTCACAGCTGTTAATTTATATATCTAATCATTACCGCATTTTCCTCAGGGTTAAGGCCCTTATTGTTATTATTAGTAAAATAGCAAAACATTTCGTACCCATCAAGCACTCTGTCATATTCGAAGACCACAAGACAGGGTTAATTTATAATGACATGTCAAGGGAAAACTTTGCAATAATTTCTTTTATAGTGCCGAGAAGCCTGTGTTTACACGAGACATAAAACTTTTGACACAAATTCAGATTTTGGGATTGTAGACGAGGCAATTCCCTTTTAATGATCTAACAATTTTCCCCACTTCTTTATTTTTCATGAGATGTGTTTATTTGGCCACTACGTTGGTCGCTTGTGTTTTCGCCACGGTCAGCCAGAAAAACTGAAATAAATCAAGGCGCCCACGAAAACACACAGTGAGTTGACGGATGAAACGGACGGATCCACAGCGGCGCGTACCTCCGCGTAGCTGACTATAAAACAGGAACGGTGCGTCGAGCGTAAGCAAACCGAGCTGCTGCGGTAATCATAAAAAATATACCGCACCCGCCACAGACGGGACTATACTGACGCAACATCAGCCTCCGCGGAATCAACCGTCTGCCCGTAGGTACTTCAGCGCCCACTATCCGAATTCACGCAGCTGCAAATCCATACCTCGAGTCTACAGTCTTAGTACGTCACAACATGGCTGTAGTTGTGAACTGTGCCTTAGAAGGTAATGCAACAAACCTCTTCATCTCATCATAAAAAAAGGCAACCTACGTTCATTTCAATCTGTTTAACAAACATTTGAACATTTTCTCCCTCTGCGATTTTTACCTCGCACGCTTCCCTCCAATGCTAAATTCAATATTCCTTTATGTCTAACAATGAGACCACGTTGGTATGATACCGAAATAATTGACAGAGGGAAAGAAAAACAAAATCAAAAGGAGAAAGGCCGCAGGACCAGATGGGATACCAGTTCGTTTTTACACAGAGTACTTCCCCCCCCCCCCCTTTCTTGCAGTGGTGTACCGTAGGTCTCCAGAAAAGCGTAGTGTTCCGAAAGATTGGAAGATGGCGCAGGTCATCCCCGTTTTTAATAAGGGACGTCGAACAGATGTGCAGAATTATAGGCCTATATCTCTAACTTCGGTCAGATGTAGAATTTTGGAACATGTATTATGTTCGAGTATAATGACATTTCTGGAGACTAGTAATCTGTAGGAATCAGCATGAGTTTCGAAAAAGGCGTTCGTGTGGAACCCAGCTCGCGCTATTCGTCCACGAGACTCAGAGGGCCATAGAAACGGGTTCTCAGGTAGATGCTGACTACCGCAAGGCGTTTGATACAGTTCCCCACAGACGTCTAATGAAGTAAGAGCATGTGGTCTATAAGACCAATTGTGTGATTGGATTGAGGAGTTCCTAGATAACAGAATGCAGCACGTCATTGTCAATGGAGAGAAGTCTGGAGAAGTAAGAGCGTTGTCAGGGATGCCACAGGGGAGTGTCGTGGGTCCGTTGCTGTTCGCGATATACAGGGTGTTTCATTAAGTGTGTTTGCCTTTGTAACATAATAGGTAATAGGTAACGGGAAATTTTAATGTGGTAGGTCAACACAAGAAATGTTACACTTTCTGCGGAGCTATGAACATAGTTTATTGTATCATTTTCCAAAGAGTTACAGTTCAAAGATATATTTTTTTTAAACTGAACAATAGTTTTTTTCTGTAGTGCATTGGATTCGTTGAAACCAGCTGCGTCAAAATCAATTTAAACTACATTCCAATCAGTGTTCGTTTGGGAGCTACCACCCTTCAAAGTTTCAGGGGCAGATACCACACGCTGAACATAATACATGGCTGTGTAGTGGGTGATGGATGTTATGGCGGTGGGAAGTTGATTTACATGAGATGTTAAAATGTGTGTCCATGATCCTCAATGCATAATGCAATGCGCCGTCGAAAGGATCTGCGGACGAGATATAACATCTCCGCTGTGACGAAGCGACATGCGTCATCGATGCGCCGTTCTAGATCATATGGGGATGTGGGCTCAGTGACATAAACACGATCCTTTAGATATCCCTACAAAAAGAAATCTACTGGTGCTAAATCGGGCGACCTTGCAGGACATGAATGAGGACCATGGCGCCTCAACCATCTTCCTGCAAATCTGATGTTTAGTTCTTCCACAACAGCACGCGCAGAATGGTGTGTGAGGTTAGGCATTATCGTGAAAAAAAAAATCTTTTGATAGTAATCCTCTTCTTACACGTAAAATCTGTCCTTGGTGGACAACACTTCAACGATAATGACGAGCTGAAAGAACATGTTACCACATGGTTGAATACACAGGCGGCAACATTCTATGAAAAAGGCACACAAAACCTTCTGCCATGCTAAGACAATTGCCTACAAAATTTCGGAAGCTATGTAGAAAAGTATTTTAACAGTTGTAGATTTTCGTACAATCAATATTTTTCTGTATCTGTACCCGTTCGTTTTATATAACCAAAAGGAACTTAATTTCTGGACGCGCCTCGTATATTAAAGCGAAAGGACAGTCACTCACTCACTGACCTAAGTCTAACAGCGCATCGAGGAAGCTTTTCGCTCCGTGACACCGGCGACGTTACAACTCGGCCGCACCACATTTAGAAGGCGCATTCCATTATGCGCAGCGTTTGTGGTATCTGCCCCTGAAACTTTGAAGGGTTGTAGCTCCCAAACTAACAGTGATAGGAATGTAGTTTGAATTGATTTGGACGCAGCTGGTTTCAACGAATCGAATACACGACAGAGAAAACTATTGTTCAGTTTAAAAAATTATATCTTTGTGCTGTAACTCTTTGGAAAGTGATACAATATACTATGTTCATAGCTCCGCAGAAAGTGTAACATTTCTTGTTTTGACCTACCGCATTAAAATTTCCCGTCACCTATTATTTTATAAGTTACAGAGGCAAACAAAATTATTGAAACACCCTGTATATAAATGACTTTGCGGATAACGAGTTCACTAAGGCTTTTTGCGGACGATGCTGTAGTATATAGAGTTGTTGTAACAATGGAAAATTGTATTGAAATGAAGGAGAATATGCATCGAATTGACGCATGGTGCAGGGAATGGCAATTCAATCTCAATGACGACAAGTGTAATGTGCTGCCAATACATAGAAAGATCCTGTATCACTTAGCTACACTATAGTAGGTCAGCAACTGGAAGTAGTTAATTCCATAAATTATCTAGGAGTAGGCATTAGGAGTGATTTAAAAAGGAACGACCAAATAATATCAATCGTCGGTAAAGCAGATGCCCGACTTAGATTCACTGGAAGAATCCTAAAGAAATGCAGTCCGAAAACAAAGGAAGTAGGTTATAATACACTTTTCGCCCACAGCTTGAATACTGCTCACTGGTGTGGGATCCGTACCAGGTGGGGTTGATAGAGGAAGTAGAAAAGATCTAACGGAGAGCAGCGCGCTTCGTTACAGGATCATTCGGTAATCGAGAAAGCGTTACGGAGATGATCGATAAACTCCAATGGAAGACTGCAGGAGAGACGCTCTGTCGCTCGGTACGGGCTTTTGTCGAAGTTTCGAGAACATACATTTACCGAGGAGTGTAGCTCCTTGCTCCTACGTATATCTCACGAAGAGATCATGAAAATCAGAGATATTAGAGCCCACACAGAGACATACCGACAATCTTTCTTTTCGCGAACAATACGTGACTGGAAGAGCAGGGAGAACCGACAGTGGTACTCAAGGTTCCCTCCGCCACACGTCGTCGGGTGGCTTGCGGAGTGGGGATGTAGATGTAGATGTATTTGATCTTAGAATTCTTTATATTTATGGTACATGAAGTTCAGAACTCAAATAACAATCACCCAAAGCCATTCGACACAACTGTCAAAAATTCACGAGAAAATGGACTTTGAAGTTTGCAAGTAATCTTAAGGATTCATCAATAAATAAAATGTATTACCTGGCGGTGTAACTCAGGTGGTAGCGTTCTAGCTTTCCAACCACAGGGGCGGTGGTTCGAATCCTGTTGTGACAATTTTTGTGTTCAATTACTTACACAATTGTTACTAAAAGTGCACTTATTTTTGTTCATTCGTAGTTTTCTATATTTTATACAAGGATGTTAAAAATGATGATTTCTATCAAAATAACATAAGTTACATTTTTTAAATTGTATTAGATTCACTGTTAGTTGACGACGGTGATTGTGAAGAGCTACGACACTTCAGAATGAAACTTTCACTCTGCAGCGGAGTGTGCCCTAATATGAAACTTCCTGGCAGGTTAAAACTGTATCCTGGAACCGGGACTCGAACCTGGGACCTTTGCCTTGCGCGGGCAAGCGCGGTAGAGCATTTGCCGGTGAAACGCAAAGGTCCCAGGTTGGAGTTCAAATCAAATGTTTGTAAATCTATCGGACCAAACTGCGTGGTCATCAGTCCGTAGCTTACAAACTACTTAAACTTAGGTAAACTAACCTAAGGACAAACCCACACACCCATGTCCCAGGGAGGACTCGAACCTCCACGGTGAGCAACCGCGCGCTCCGCAGCGAGACGCTTTAGACCGCTCGGATACTCCACCGCGGCCCAGGTTGTAGTCCCGTTTCCGGCACATAGTTTTAATCTGCCAGAAAGTTTCACTACGACACTGTTTTTGAAAAGTCATCTCCCTGGCTACTAAATTCTTTGGCTTGTCGTTTTACGTGACAAGGTTTTCAGCTCCTCTACATACACATAAACTGGAATTAGAGATCAGAAAATGTTTTGCATAACTGAATTCGATAACGAAAAAAAAATATCTGTTACCGTGGGATTCGAGACACCGACTTCATAGTTGTGAAGCCGTAACGCTACCCACTCATCTACACCGACTGATGCTGCAATTCATTTAATGATGGATATTTACGGTTACTTTGCAAAACTTCAAAGTCGATATTCTCAAGAAATTTTGGGAGTAGCGTCGAATACCTTCGGCTGATTGTTATTTGAGTTCTGAACTACACGTACCATAAATATAAAGAAACTCTGAAATCCGATACCCATGTTGTCTCCTGGTAAGAATGTGTCCTACCAATCGATCCAGTCTTTTAGTCAAAGTATGCCAAAAATTCATTCTCTCCCCAATTCCGTTCAATACTTCCTTATTAGTTATATGATCTATCCACCTAATCTTGACCACTGTTCTGTAGCACCACATTTCCAAAAGCCTCTATCTTATTCCTGTCTGAACAATTTATCGGCCATGTTTCACTCCCGTACAAGGCAACACCCCACCCATCACACCTAACACTTAATATTTGACTAATACTTTATGCAAGGCTGTTGATCAGCCACTTTACTACGTTAGACATTTTTAAACAACTACAACCCTCAGTTGCAAGTTACAATTAAATTTAATCTAAGTTTCAATATCACGAAGGACACCTTCTACAGACATTATGAGATACAAGGGTTAAAAATTACTTGCCAACTGAAGGAATTAAAAATACAACAACATATCTGCCGTAGACGTCATACCATACAATAGGAACAGCAACAACAGTCACTAGGGTCTGCATGTAGCCGCTGCGATGGTTGAAGTGCAACTGGACACTATCACAAAAAAAAAAAAAAAAAAAAAAAAAAAAAAATGTTCAAACGTTTGTAATTCTATCGGACCAAACTGCGTGGTCATCAGTCCGTAGCTTAGAAACTACTCAAAACCTAGGGAGACTAACCTACGGACAAACACACACACCCATGCCCCAGGGAGGACTCGAACCTCAACGGCGAGCAACCGCGTGCTCCGCAGCGAGACGCTTTAGACCGCTCGGCTACTCCACGCGGCACACTATCACATCCAGTTACTTTTCAACCATCTTAGCGACTACATGCAACATGTAATTTTTGACCTTTCTTTCTTGGAAAGTAAAAAGGTGGGGTTTAACAGCTTTCAAATATTTTTAAAATGACGTATAGACCACATCTGTTATTTTATTAACTCAAAGCTACCTGTTTCAGTTAATGTACTATTCTCAAGCGCCAGTAGAGCTTAGCCAGTTGCTTAACATATCATGTTACAAAATTGAAAAACTTTAAAATAAATATTTGGCATTATGCTTCACTTCCTATAGATATTTTCCAGTGACTGATTGTTACAACAAGTTCTGCTGGTGCTTGAGATTGGTACATTAACTGAAACCAGTACCTTTGAGTTGATAAAATAACAGCTGTGGTCAACATGCCATTTTACGGACATTTTATTTCGTGTTTTCTGAAGAAGGTGCCCTTTGTGCCATTGAAACCTAGATTACATTTAATTGTAACTTGAGACTGAGGGCAGTAGTTGTTTAAAAAAGTTGAATATTAGACGTTAGTAAATTTCCCTTTTTCAAACACGATTTTCTTCCCATTGCCATTCTGAATTTTTTATCCACTGTACTGCGTCGGCCGTATGTTACTTAATTGCCCGAGTAACAAAACTCATCTACCACCTTTATTGTTTCGTTGCCTAATCTAATTCCGTCAGCGTCACCTGATTTTCTTAGACTGCATTCCATTATCCTTGTTTTTCTCGTGTTAATGTTCATCTTATACGCTCCCTTTAATTGCTATTCTAGGTCATTTGCTGTCTCTGAAGGAATTACAATGTCATCATCAAATCGCAACGTTTTTATTTTTGCACTCTGAACTTTAATTCTCTCTCCAAATATTTCCTTGCACTCCTTCATAGCTTCCTCAATCTACCAACTGAATACATTGCAGAAAGGCAACAAACCTCTCTTTCTCCTCCCAACCAATACTTCCTTTTCATGTCCTTCGACTGTAATAACTGCGGTCTGCCTTTTGTACATGTAAATACACTCCAGGAAAATGAAAAAAGCACACCATGAATTCGTCAACCCAGCAGAGCGAAATTTTATTGACACATTCTTGAGGATGCATACAACACACACTAATTCAATCAGAACCATATGCACGCCAATGAAGTCACCGCAGCGTCCACAGTGGCAACATTAGTATCGTGCATACCATCCTCTTGCAGCAATGCAGGGTGCAGCTTTCTCAAGAAGACAATTGTAGAGGAGCCGCATGAAGTGTTTTGATATGGCCTGCCATGCAGTTTCCATCTAATGTCTCAGCTGGATCAGATCTCGTGCCAGTCGTGTAGGCCGCGCCAAGCTGACGTTTCATCCGGCCCCCAGGCATGCATAATGGGGGACAGATCTCGGGATAATGATGGGCAGGGTACTTGACGTACACCTAGAAGGGCACGTCGGGTTGTACGGGATACGTGTAGACGTGCGTTGTCCTGCTGGAAAAACACATCGCCTTGTTGGTGTATGAACGATGGCAAGACAGGTTGAATGTGATTTCAATGAACCGTGCACTGTTCAATTTTCCCACAACAAACACCAGAGGAGAACGGCCAGTGTAGGATATGGCTCCCCCACCATGATGCTAGGTGTCGGCCCCGTTTGCCTCTGTCGCGTACACTGCAAATTTTCACACTCCCCTACACGACACCACACACGCGTACGATCATCATTGGCATCGAGGCAGCGACGACTCTCATCAATGAAGAGACGTCTCCATTCGTCCTTTGATATGCGCCTACGATGACACCATTGGTGCGGACTGAACGATGTTGGAGCGTGGGCGGAGGACATTCTAGAGGCGCACATGATCGTGCCTCAATATAAGGGTAGCGATATTCTGCTCTCTTCATTCCCCTCTAGTGATCGTCTAGAGATCATTGAACAGTGCACGGTACACTGAAACCATCATTTAACCCGTCTTGCTACCATTCATGCATCAATAAAAAATGTTTGTATAGCTTATGGGACTTAACTACGGGGTCATCAGTCCCTAAACTTACAAACTGCTTATGAACTAACTAAGACTAAGGACGGCGGACGGCACAAATATCCATGCCCGAGGAGGAATTCGAACCCCCGACCGTACTGGCCGTGCAGACCGTGATTGGAGCGCCTCAGTCCTCTCGGCCACCGCGGCCGGCATGCATCAACAAGGTGATATGCTTTTGCAACAAGACAATGCAGATCCACATGTATCCCGTACCACCGAACGTGCTCTTCATGGTGTTCGTCAAATATCCTGGCCATCACGATCCCCAGATCTCTCCCCCATTGAGCATGTTTGGGATCGCATGAAACGTCATGTTGGGCGGTCTGCATGAGCGGCACGAAATATGACCCAACTGAGGCACGAGGTGGAAACTGGTCATTCCAGACGACCACATTCGGCACCTCTACGACCTTTTCCATGAAAGAATTACAGCTTGCATTGCTGCAAAAGGAGGGTATACACGGTACTAACGCCAACATTGTGGACGCTCTGATGACTGTATTCACGTGCGTATTGCTCTGCCTGTGTGATCGTGTGTTGTATACAACCTCAAGAATGTGACAATGGAATTTCCTTCTGTTGGGTCGACGAATTCTTGGTATTTTGTTTTCATTTTCCAGGAGTGTAACTCTCCTTTCCCTGTATTTTACACCTGCTGAATTCAGAATTTGAAAGAAGTTATTCCAATAGACTTACATACCTAGTCGAAAACTCGACGTTGCCTGTGAATTTATTAATTCCATACTCTCGCAGTCCCTCTCCAAACCTCTCTCCCCTTGTCTTCATCTCTCTGCCCGCCTGTCCCCAATCGCGTAATCGTTCTGTGACAGTCCGACAGGTGTCGGTACTGCAGCTTGCGACAAGGCGTGTGGCTGCGCTCGACTTCCTGAACGCTCGTTCGAGCGGGGCACGCTCGACCGGCCCGACCGTCCTCACTGTCCGCTCGCCAGTATTTGTCAGTCGCCCACTGCCACGCCATGTCGTGTGAACTTGAATACGAGTGTCAGGAGCACAGTAAACGCTAGAGAACACATCCTGACTGAGAAAGGTGGTGGTCACAGCAGTATTTGGGAGAAATTTTCCTCTGTGACACGTAAGGATGGCCACTATGTTGGCTACGTGTTCTGTGGCAGGTGGTCGGCTCTTCTGTCTTACAGATCTACGACGACACATCTGAAGACACATATCTACAAAACACGGCAAGGTGCAAGTCATGAAGTAGTACCGGCTGCAGTGAATGATTCTTAAGAAAAAGAGCGCAGGTATGTGCGCCAGGGACCTCCGTCCATTTACATTAATATCTGGTGCAGGATTTCGTTCGTTATGTCAGGAGCCTGTAAATTTCGGTTCCGAATGTGGAAAGGTGGATGTCTCCGCCATTCTGCCGCATCCTACGACAGTGGTACGAAAGAATGAACGACAGGCCGATGAAACACGAACGAGTATAATGCCCAGCATTGTGCAGGCCACAAGAAGTAAATGCTTGTGCATCTACGGCGGATTTGTGGACAGGTCCCTATAGGAAAAGGTCTTACCTATCTGTTACTGCACATTTCATTGCTCAAGATTGGGCACTGAAAAACATGGTATTGGCAACGTCTCATTTCTCAGAGAAGAAACAATCTGGGGAATTTATTATGCGACATACTGAGGAAACATTATGTAACTTCGGAGTAAGTCCCCAAAACATTAAGAAGATTTCATTTGTCACCGACAGCGGCCCTAATTTACGCAAGGCATTGCAATCCTCTCAACATTATGCATGCGTGACACATCGTTAGAATAATGTGCAGAAGCACGTGTTCGATGACTAATATTTGAAGACTGAGGTTCCAGTGGTTTATTCCACGATTAACGCCGCCAAAGACACCGTCCGTTACACGAACAAAACAGGTGACGTGAATGCGTTAAAGACAAGCCTCAAGCAAGAAACGGAGACGATGTGGAATAGCTTCTTTAGAATGCTACAGTCTGTAGTTAGCCAATACGACAAAATCATGGAGATACTTGCGGCAAAGGGCGTCTCTGAAAAACTAAATGTTTACAACAGGGAAACTGCGAATGAGCTCGTAACATTTTTGAAACCATTCAAAGAAGCAACTGACGTGCTCGAAACTTAAAACTATCCAACAATTGAGTTTGTTATGTTACGGCTGCAGAAACCGAAAAGTCATTGCAAAACAGGGCCTGACGACACGGAGGTACGTATCTTTCACTTATTGCTAATCCCGTTTTCCTCTTTACTATGCGGTATGGTACCTGTCGTATTACCTTATGTTACTGTAGGTGCTACGAGTGCTCAAAGAGCGTTGTCTCCGTCTCATGGACGAGAAAGTGGAACTTCAGACGTTGCACAGAATAGTAACATTTATGTAGCCCCCTTCCGACAACTAAAAGTGATGTCCGTTAAGAGAGAAACAAGATTTTAAATGCCTTACCATATAGATTATTGTACGTGATTAACATAAAGTTCCTGTGCTAAGATAATTTACTAAATGAGTTTACTATGATGTTTCTTTCTTGACCCCATTTTGTCGGCTGTTATTGGCTGTTTAGTGATACGTGTTACTTGCCGTCTTAACGAGGAAATGATTGTATTTTATATCCATTCCTCTTATCACTGCCGCGGCGGAGTGGTAAAGAGCATTGACGCGCTATGTTCCAATGCGCGAGGCCATTCCCCGTCGGGGGTTCGAATCCCCCCTCGAGCATGAGTGTTTGTATCGTCTTTAGTATACGGTAGTTCAATAGCAGTTTGTATGTTTAGGGACTGGTGACCCCGCAGTTAAGTCCCTTAAGCTTAACAAACATTTCTTATCACTCTCATCTTCTGGAATACTTTATCCGTATTTTATATTGATATTAAATATTCCGATATTGATGTACATCCGTTAGGTTAGGTTTGTGCATCTCTCTCTGTTGCATCCCGTTAATAGATATTCCCATAGCATTTTGGCACTGTGTTTGGTTTCTGCACCTCTACATTTTCCGAGTGAGTTCTTCAAAACTGTTCAAATTTTTGTAAAGCTTACGGGACTTATCTGTGGGGTTATCAGTCTCTAAACTTACAAACTACTGATGAACTAGCTCATATTAAAGACGACACAAACAAAAAATTCAAACGAAACTTCCTGTCAGATTAAAATTGTGTGGAGGAGAGCTTCTGTGAAGTTTGGAAAGTAGGAGGCGAGGTACTGGCAGAAGTAAAGTTGTGAGGGAGCATCGTGAGTCGTGTTGGGATAGCACAGTCGGTAGTGCGCTTGCCCGCGAAAGGCAAAGGTCCCAGGTTCGAGTCCCGGTTCCGGCACACAATTTTAATCTGCCAGGAAGTTTCATATCAGCGCACGCTCCGCTGCAGAGTGAAGTTTCATTCTAAAAAATTCAAATGTTTGTTAAGCTTATGGGACTTAACTACGAGGTCATCAGTCCCTAAACTTACAAACTACTTACGCACTACCTTATACTAAGGACGTCACAAATAACCATGCCGAGGGGGGATTCGAACCCCGACCGTAGTGGCCGTGCAGACCGTGACTGGAGCGCCTCAGTCCCCGCGGCCACCGCGGCCGGCCGGCACAAACATCCCTCGACGGGGAACGTCTCGCGAAACGTAGCATAGCGCCTCAATGCGCTCGGCCGCTGCTGTTTCAGTGATATCTGTAGTACATTTATTTAGGGCCATCTGAGAAATGTCACCCGGGTGCACCAGCCACAAGAATGAAGTGCATGCTTTCGGAATGGCTGGACTGTGAAATGCGCGAGGCGCAATCCACCAATGAGGTGGACCTTCATTTAGCACGAATTGATTGTGATGACGACGATCCGCTAGAATGGTGGAAACGCAACTGTACTCTTTCCTAAGCTAGCTGTATTGGCAAAAAGACTATTCTGTGTGCCCGCCTCAAATGCAGCTAGTGAACGCACTTTGGGTGCGGCAGGAAACCTGATCTCTGATAGAAGAACTCGGTTCGATCCACAACGTGTCAATGACATTTTAACAATACATTGCAGTTACAATGACACCAAAAAATAGTTTGGGATAATGCTGTTACTTTTCGATGTATACTTTGTTATACAACAAAAAAAAAAGTTCAAATGTTTGTTAAGGTTAAGGGACTTAACTATGGGGTCATCAGTACCTAAACTTACAAACTAGTTATGAACTTCCTACAACTCAGGACGGCACAAATATCCATGCCCGAGGGGGGATCCGAACCCCCTACCGTAGTGGCCGTGCAGACCGTGACTGAAGCGCCTCAGTCCCCTCGGCCACCGCGGCCGGCTGTTGTACAACATTCAGTTTCGTACATTACAATAAAAACGTTGTTCGGTCCATAATTTCTCTTCGTATCCTTTACGTTACTTCCTAATGTTGCCGGCCGCGGTGGCCGAGGAGGCTGAGGCGCTTCAGTCACGGTCTGCACGGCCACGACGGTCGGGGGTTCGAATCCCCCCTCGGGCATGTATATTTGTGCCGTCCTTAGTTGTAGGTAGTTCATAAGTAGTGTGTAAGTTTAGGGACTAATGACCCCGTAGTTAAGTCCCTTAAGCTTAACAAACATTTGAACATTTTACTAATGTTGAAGCTGGTGAAAACAACCTTTTCGTCTCGTATGGGGTATAATGATGCTGCGGTTAAATGCTACTATGTAGCAATACACGACTGCAGCATAACTGGTTTCATTGTAAAGTGGTTCCTTTAGTTAGTGGGGTGCGTCAGACGCATTAGCAGCCCACACCTCGGAGCCACAGAGCCGCTGCCGTAGCGACTGAGTACGGCGGCAGCGCCACGCTGTGAGGCCTCTGCCCGCCCCGCCCCACGCAGCCTCGTTCGAGTGTCAACAAGCTCGCTGCGAGCGTAACACACTCGGCGCGCCACCGCCGAGCGTTGCGCACTCGACCGAGTACGAGCGATCGAAACCGGCGATTTGCAGACCTCTAGTCCCCACAGAGCACCTGTTCAGAGCCCCTGCCCTCATTTCGTCCTCGTCCACCTCCTCCTCTCTGTGTTCATTCTGCCTCTTCATCGCCTCCCCCTCCAATCTATGAAAAGTCACATATCTGTCATCTTTCGTGACAACTCTCATCATAAAAAAATTCTAAATAAGCAGACTTTGAAATAATTTGTTCAACGTAGTCAGTCTGTTGTAAGATACCCTCCTGTTTTGATTGGCAAACGTACATTTCTTCAAGCTAAAAAAAAAAAAAAAAAAAAAAAACTAAAGCTATGAGTCGAAATCTGTGAAGTTTCCTCTGCTATCCACCATATGTAATTCTATCTAACAGTGACCTTCCCCTTGGTTTGAATGTCAAGTGTGTAACAGTTAATCGAGATCAGAGTGAAACTGTATATCTTGACGACATTCATTAAGCACCTTCCGTTACGCATCATATGAAATTTAATCTACACAGTGACCTGAGTCTTGGTGAGTAGATCAAGTATGCCAAAAATTCATCAAGATCAGAATAAAACTATATACCTTGTCGACGTCATTAAGTACCTGCCGCCTTGCACCGTACGAAATTTTATATAGACGCTGACCTTTATGTTCTTCCACCGCCAAGGGTGCAAAAAACATCAGACTAAAACTATATACATGTATCTCAAAGTTCCCTGTGCCATCAATCATTCGAAATTTTTTGTAGACAAAGTCCTTTCCCTCGTTTTGAAAGTTAAGTATGCAAAATTTTATCACGATGAGGACAGTAGATTTTTGTCGAAATCCGTAAGTAAAGTATCCTCTGCCATGCGCTAAAGGAAATTTTAGCTGGTTTCAAAAGTCAAGTTTGCAAAATTTCATCAAGATCGGAATACAAATGCAGATTTCTATGAATTTCCAACAAACCGTTACATAAAAGGATACACTTCCTCATATATATAGAAGACTAGCAGAAAACCCGGCGTTGCACGGGTGTTTCTTTATCCCACATTATCGTAGTCCACATCACCTTCACCACCAACCCCCTCTCTCTCTCTCTCTGCATCCACCTCTTTTTCTCTCATCTCTCTGTTCGTTTTCACCTTTCCCTCTCTCGGTAATGTTTTCTGTAATGTACACTGTGTCATGTACCATTCAACATTTATGTACCCGGCGATCTTCCTCTTGGTTTAAAATTCATAAAGATTGGAGCAACACTATGCATTTTGTTAAATTCCGTAAGTTAAGTACCCTTCACCATGCACCGAAAGAAATTTTATACAGACATTCCTCTTGTTTATATGGTAGTTTGTGAAAAATTTCATCAATATCGGAACAAAACTATAGATTTCAATGCAATAGAACCACAGGGTCACATTGAAAAACGCACTTTGTTGTGCTCAAATGTTCCAGTTTTACTTCATACAACACTTGTTCTATGAACATCAGAAGCAACAACAAAAAAGGATCTTTGAAGGAAGGAAGGAATCTTGGAGTTTAACGTCCCGTCGACAGCGTGGTCATTAGAGACGGAGCTTACGCTCGAAATGTTTGGGTAGGGATGTAGGACGTCGGTCGTGCCCTTCGAAAGGAACCATCCTGGCATTTGCCTGGAGTGAGTGAGGGAAATCACGGAAAACCTAAATCAGGATGGCCGGAAGTGGATTTGAACCACCATCCTTCCAAATGGGAGTCCAGTGTGTTACCACTGCGCCACCTCGCTCGGTAAAGGATCTTTGAAATCGGCCGAGTCGTTCTCAAGCTATGGCACGACCAAGGCATTTAGGAATCCATTTTTTATGTTGCAAAGTACCCTCCCCAATGCACCGTATGAAACTTAAGGTAGACGGTGACCTTCCTCTTGTTTTGAAGACAGAGCTTACGAAATTTTGTGAAGATCGGAATGAAACAGTAGATTTCGATAATCTGTGGGAGAATTATGCTCCGCCATGGACCTATCACAAAATACTTTCTTAGCTGAGGTTTTCTACCCGTAAACGACTTACTGCCAAATTTCAGCTTCATAGGTGAAGTAGTTTTCGAGATTTCGTGTTTAGTCAGTGAGTGAGTGAGTGTCCTGATGCTTTGTATAGATTGAGATTAAGATAACAGATTGCTTAATTTTGGCTGCTAGAGAATTAAGGGAGACTTGCAGACAAAAATAAATAGTAAGATGCTAATCTGTAATGCTAACTTTATTTGATACAAGGTCATACCTAATGCGACAGTTTTTACGGCATCTACAGCGAAACTGTTGTGAGCGGTGGACTTGTTTTCTTTTCATCATATGCGGAGGGGGGGGGTGGTCAGCTACAAAACGCTTCATGAACGTCAGAAATTTCATGCAAATTTTTTGCAGGTCCCTAACTACTTCCATTTTCCTATAATTGATGCATAAATCTGGGAATTCTCACGTAGTGGCCGCTCATTTATGACGTCATCTCTCCTGAGCTGTGTGTCGTGCTCTTTTGGTTTTGGGTGAGGAACCTTCGTGGGCGTACGGTGAACCGTTCACCAAAGTTTCATTGCAATCGAATGAATGGCTTATGAACATATAGAGGACATACAGACAAACATTCTTTATATATATAAAGGTTAAAAATAGGTACTTGTCGTGTACATGGATTAATAACATATTTCATCAAAGGAGTAGCAGCGTGACCTATTTTTCACCCTACGGTTGTGAATCCAGAATAGTCTCATAAATGTTCTATAAGGCGAGTTGCCTATCGAGCAGATACAAGGGGCGTCTGAAAAGTTCAGTGACTGGACCCATATTTTACAAACCGAGCTGGGGAGGTTGAGGTCCCCGCGCATACTCATTGTGGGACATGTCTAGAAACGAAACTTCCTGACACATTAAAATTGTATATCGGAACCGGAATTCGAACCTGGGACCTTTGCCTTCGTGCTTCACCGACTGGCCGAGGGGACTGCGGCGCGCCAATCACGGTCTGCACGGCCGCTACGGTCGGGGGTTCGAATCCCCCCTCGGGTATGGATATTTGTGCCTTCCTTAGTATTAGCTAGTTCATAAGTAGTTCGTACGTTTAGGGACTGATGACCCCGTAGTTAAGTCCCATAAGCTCTTCAAACATTTGAACATTTTGCTTCACCGACTGAGATATCCCGGCACGCTTCATGGCTCTTCCTCACAACTTTATCTGCCAGTACATCGCTTCCTACTTTCCAAACTTCACAGAAGTTCTCCTGTGAATTTCTCCGCCAAGTTCTGCGCTGCAGAGTGAAAGTTTCATTCTGGAAACATCCCTTAGGCTGTCTCCACCATATCCTTTCTTCCAGGAGTGCCAGTTCTGGAAGATTCGCACGCGCGGGAACTTCCGTGAAGTTTGAACAGTAGGAGGCGATGTACTGGCAGAAGTAAAGCTGTGAGGACGGGTTGTGAAGCGTGTCCGGGTAGCTCAAGTGTTGGAAGGATTCCCCGCAAAAGGCAAGGTTCCAGGTTCGAATCACGGTTCCGGCGCACAATTTTAATCTGCCAGGAAGTTTCATATCAGCACACCGATGCAGAGTGAAAGTCAACAAACTCCCCCTACCGTTGTACATGCTGCGACCCAACTAACGGTTTCAATATTAGAACTCGTGTAATTGCAAGGTGGATCCTTTAGGCAAAAAAGGCGATGGAGACACATGGGCGTTAGTGCAAGTGTATGGTATTGAAGCATCCTGTGGGTTCGGCAAGAACTGTATCGGAGTGGTCAGTGGAATTTCCTACACGACAATGCCCGTCTTCACACTACTCAACATTGCCGCTAGTCGCAAGGTCACTGTGCTTCTTCACCCTCCATATTCTCCGGATTTGGCGCTGCTTCCTCGCCTTAAATTACCCCTAATGTCTTTCGCTTTGGAACGGTTACGGAGGTCCAACAACGTGTGACCTAACTGCTTCGAGCGATTCCACAAGAAGCGTTATTGAACAGTTTCCAACAGTTGTACGACGGATCAGAAGAGTGTTGTTGACAATAGCGATTACTTTGAAGGCCAGTAAAGCAATTTTAACTCTTGTTTCTTCCATTTCCTGTGACCATTCACCTAACTTTTCAGAGGCACCTCGTAAGCGTAATATGCGTTAAATTTTTTGGAGTTTTGAGCTGTTCCTTCGGTTTTAGAAAATTCAAAGGTTTGTAAAGTTATGGGACCCAACTGCAGTGGTCATCGGTCCCTAAACTTAAAAACTACCTGAGCTATCTTATCCTAAGAACAACACAAACACTCACATGCCCGAGGGAGGACTCCAACAGCCGACGGCGAACGGCCGCTCACAAAGCAGCAAAGCGCCTTAGCGCGCGCGACCATTCTTCCGCGGCTCGGTATTCCCATATTCTGTCTTCAAAAACCGCTCCAGTATTAAAACGAGCAAAAAGTTTTTCAAATCTGCCAAGTCATTTCTAGGCTTTGGCGCGACTAATGCAGAGCAATTAATTTTTATAAATAAAGAGTATTACATAAAGTTACAAATTAGGTGTCCCTTAGGAAACTTATCGTTACTTAAAACTCAGTCATTCGGAGAGTTACACAGTATTATTGTACACTGTATAACATTGTATAGAGACGAAATGTCAGTATTCAATAAGTTTATAATATACTAGCTGAAAACTAGGCGTTGCCCGGGTATTTATTTATTTGTTCCTGCCATTTTTCAGGTATATATTCATTTGTATAAGGGTTGTATATTTGTGAAATCTCTTGGGAATACAATTAGTGCTACAGAAGTAATTGATTAAAACTTGGTGCGTGATGGGGTGGTTTTCCATGAACGCTACTGTTTTGTGCTCATTTCTTATGAACTACGTGTCGTACTATGATACAATTTCGTAGGTGCATTCAGCTATATGCGTGTATACTGTTTGTAAAATTTCCTGCTGCCGGCCGCGGTGGCCGAGGAGACAGAGGCGCTCCATTCACGGTCTGCACGGCCACTACGGTCGGGAGTTCGAATCCCCACTCGGACATGGATATTTGTGCCGTCCTTAGTGTAAGGTAGTTAATAAGTAGTTTGTAAGTTTAGGGACTGATGACCCCGTTGTTAAGTCCCATAAGCTCCTGCTGCTACAATTTGCGGTGTAGAAATAATAGCCGGCCGCGGTGGCCGAGGTGACTGAGGCGCTCCAGTCACGGTCAGCACGGCCACTACGGTCGGGGGTTCGAATCCCCCCTCGGGCATGGATATTTGTGCCGTCCTAGTTCGTAAGTAGTTCATAAGTAGTTTGTAAGTTTAGGGACTGATGACCCCCGTAGTTAAGTCCCATAAGCTTAACAAACATTTGAACATTTGATAGAAATAATAAATTGTAACGTCATATCAAATGCCGTAGTTTTAGTCCATGAATTGCGGAACGTTACTGTTTATGTGCTCGTATCTCACGAATTACGTGTCGTACTGTGATATAATTTAGAAGGTAAATTCAAATGTATGTGTGTATACTGCCAGTGCGGGTATAATTTGTAGTGTACAAATTATAAAATTTAACGTCATACCTAATGCCGTAGTTTTACTCTGTGAATAGCGGAAAAGTAGTAAGCGAGAAACATTTTTCCGTTCATCGTTTTGGTACGCTTGTCAGCGAGAAAAAGTTTAAGAAAGGTTTGAAATTATGTTTAAAGTTTGTAGCAAGTCGCTAACTACTGTCATTCTCCTATAAAGTCTCGCCACGTTTTGTGGCAGTTTTTTGCGATTCCTATTGTTTATGACGTAATATCTTTTTAACCATGTGTCGTACGTGATTCTTAACCCTGCAGAAATTGTTAACTCACGGTAAGGAATGTGTGTACTAAATTTGGTTGAAATCGGTCCAATGGTTTAGGAGAAAATGAGCAGCATTGCCGCAAAATGCAGCAGTTTTTCGTGCATCTTATTGTTTATGACGTTATATCTTGTGAACTATATATCGTATGTGATTTTTATTGTTTATGACGTCATATCTTGTGAACTATATATCGTATGTGATTCTTACACTTACGGCGACCGTCCTCATGGATTGAAGCTTACGTGTACAAAATTTCATAAGATTGGAACAAAACTGTAGATTTGTATGCAACACGTACAAACTTACGGACACTCTGCTTTATATATTAGATTATTATATATTACGAATAGCTGAAAATCTGACCTTGCTTGGGTTTTCGTTTATTCCATACTCTCGCAGTCCTCCTCCATTCTTCTCTGTCCATGTCTTCATCTCTATGCCCGTCTCCTACTATCCTTACTAGGCCGATCTCTCCAGCCTCAATCCCCCCCCCCCCCAACCACATTTCCTCCTCTCTCTGTTCATTCCATCTCTTCATCTCCTACTCCTCCCAATATATGAAAACTCATGTATCTGTCACCTTTCGTGATTAGCAGTGACACAATGATTGAAAAGTTTGCTTTGTCATGCGCCACCCGCTGCTTTGCGGTTCATAAAAAATCTCGTAATAAAAAAATTATAATTAATGGAACTTTTTAATAATCATTAAAATGGAGTCAGTCTGTTGTAAGGTTCTCTCCTTTTCTGATGATCAAGCGTACAAAATTCGTTCAAGGTTTTTTTTTAAAAAGGCAAAATGTAGCTATGTGTCGAGGTCTGTAAAGTCTGCGAGTAAAGTTTCCTCCGCAACTCACCATACACGTCATATGAAATTTAATCTACACAGTGACCTTCCTCATGGTTTGAAGGTCAAGTGTCCAAAAGTTCATCAAGATCGGAGTAAAACTATATACCTTTTGACGTCATTAAGTTCAAATCAAATCTTTGTTAAGCTTATGGGACTTAACTACGGGGTCATCAGTCCCTAAACTTACAAACTACTTATCAACTACCTTATACTAAAGACGGCACAAATATCCATGCCCGAGGGACATCATTAAGTACCTTCCGCCATGCACCACATGATATTTTATATAGAGGGTGACCTTCTTGTTCTTTTCTTCGTCAAGTGCAAAATAATTGTACGATAGGGCTAAAACTATAAATATGTTTCAAAGTACCCACTGCGTAAGAAATTTTATGCAGACTGAGACCTTTCTCTTGTTTTGAAAGTCAAGTATCCAAAATTTCATCACGATGAGAATAGTAGATTTTGTCTAAATCAGAAATCAAAATACCCTCTACAATGCACCTTAATTTTGTCTGGTTTCAGAAGCAAAGTGCGCGAAATTTTTATAAAGATCTGAATACAAATGCAGATTTGTATGAATTTCAAACAAACCATCACACAAACGAACACTCTTCTTTATATATATAAAAGATTAGATTAAATACAGGCACTTTTCGTGTTCTTATATTAATAATATGGTTCATCAGAGTAGTAACAGCGTGGCCTTTTTTTATCCTACCGATGTGGATCCCAAATACTCCCGAACTGTTGTGTATCACGGGTTTCCTTTTGAGGAGATACAAGGGAGGATGAGGTGTCCGCACGTAAACATTGTGGGCCATGTCAACACACGCACCCACTCCCACCCCCCCCCCAAAAAAAAAAAAAAAAAAAAAAAAAAAAAAAAAAAAAAAAAAAAAAAAAACAACGCTGCAGTGAAGCTGTGGTATATGCTGCGACCCATATAACAAGGTCAATGTGTCATTACAACGTGATGCGCAAAATGGAGCTACGCGTTAATACCCAGTTTTGCTTTCAATTTGACCAAAAAGGCGACGGAGACTAGTGAGACGTTAATGCAAGTGTATGGTGTTGAAGCATCTGGTGGGTTCGGTGAAAACTGTACCGGAGTGAACGGTGAAATACCCAGCACGATAATCCCCGTCCGCACGCTAGACGAGACTTCCACACCCTCCTTATTCTCCAGATTTAGAGCTTGCAGACTTCTGTTTCACCACCGTAAATTAAACCTCAAAGTCTTATGCTTCTCAATGGTTTTCAAGGTCCAACAATGTGTCACTCAGTACTTCGAGCGATTCCTCAAGAAGCGTTTGTTAAGTGTCATACAGCTGTACAACCGATGTCAGAAATGTATTGTAGCCAATGACGATTACTTTGAAGGCCAGTAAAGACCATTCACCGAATGTTTAAGACGCACTTCGAAATAGGCTGTCGATTAATTTTTCAAGTTTTCAGCTGATCCTTTGGTTTTTCCCTATTTCTGTTTTCTAAATCGCTCATGTATTTAAATAAGTTATTCAAATCGGATAGGTCATTTGGCACGATTAATGCAGAGTAATTCATTTTTATACATAAATAAGATTATACAATTAATGTTAAAACTCAGTCGTTTTTAGACTTACAAAGTAGACTATTACTGTACTACAGTATAACATTTCGCAAAGAAAAAATGTTAGTACTCTAAAACATTGTATAAAACATACACCGTTTGAATATTTGTTCCAGACTCAGAGAAACGGATTGAGAAGTATGCCTACTTGCATTTTAATCACTGAAGTATGGTGATCATAAGTCACTTGCGCCTGATAGACACCACCATATATCTTACGATAAATTTTTCGTTTTAGCAAGTGACGGTAAATTTATCTGTTAGAGATACCCCGGGGTAAATTATTATTACATTAATCTACGTATTGTTATTAGATATTAAACTAGGGAAACAAATAACGGACGTTATTAAAGTGTAAAAAAATATGGTAAACTTCCGTGTCTGTTATTTTCATCTAATTACATGAATTCTCGGAAGTTATTCACAGCCTCTGTGAATCACATTTAATTTTAATCAGTGTTATCGTGCTTTTTTTAAAAAAAGTCTAATAATATTCATTCAACATAAATAGAAAATTCGAGCGACTGACGACTGATTTAAAATAAAGCCCTGCTACATGTATAAAGTGACCAAGGAGTATTATCAGTAACGTATGCAGTGACTCAACACACAGCAATTCGTAACGTATAACTTATAGCACGAACATAAAAATAATTTGAAATCAACCAAAGAATTTCTACTTTTTCATGTGACGTTTATGTTATAGGAAAATATCTGAAGTCACACGCCCAGTGGAATTACTAGAAAGTGTACCGTTAGTAATAAAACTTATCCGGTTTTAGCTATTGACAAAAGTATTACAACAAAACTCGAAGAAACGGTGGCAAAAAAAGTTGGTGAAATCGTGAATGATCGAAAGCACTTTGTCTACATATTCTCAAATTTGATTTACTACATCGTCGTGTTAACATTCAGTTCCAGTGTAATTAAATGTAAATCGTATCAGTATGGTGTTACATAATGATCACAATAATGAAATTCGCGTTAGCCTCATGTGCAAAGTATTTAGCCAAGTTAAGTGTGACTAATCTTAGAGTATTGATGTATAGCTTGCGAAACTATTTTACCTTGTGCTGTAAGTTCGCTGGAAATAAAATCGCATAGAAATAATGTAAAAGTAGTAAATACTGTACAAGGAATGTAAGCACTTGTTACGACACATTATAAAGAACAAAAAAAAAAAAATTATTTTATTTTTTGGAAGAAAAGATTTATTGGCTGGCTGCTGATACTCAGTTAAGAGGAGAAACTGAAGGAGATTATCCTCAGTGAACCTTTCTAAACCGTTATATATCGAATGAAGGTGCAGGTTCTGCCAGCACAAGTCGGTCAGAATAGCAAGAAGCGAGTTATTGAAGTATCAAATGAGACAGATTCCAACCAATTTCCTAGGTGAAATTAGAAATAAGTCTGTTTTGCATTAGCGCCGAGGAATAAATTGAAAAATATCGTTAAATGGACTTTTTTTTTTTTAAGGTAAAGCAGTGAACAATCCGAAGATATGTTTGAACACCACAGTGCTTTACTAGGCATGGTCCTGTTTGGAGGTGGTATGCCGTTGCCTTCCTCCGACCTTCGAACTGACTTACCAAGCCATTTATAGGAGGATCTACAGTTCAACGTGGGTTACGAACCATGGTGCTACACATGAGAAATACAGACAGAGGTGAAAGTAGTGTAAAGTGACAGATAAAAATTCAAGGACCTGGCGGGGATCGAACCCGCGACCTTTGGATTTATAATCTGGCACGCTACCACTGTGCAACCGAGGCGGATTTTACGTAACCACAATGTCTAACATTCATGCATCTATATAAATCGACAAGGTAGAAGGAGGTCTACAAACGAATATTTCTGAAGGAATTAATATTGTTCTCTGGGACTCTCATAATTCACTGTATTCACTGTACTTCGTAACTAGACTGTGGAAAAATTATAATTTTGCGAATACAGTGTAATCCGCATACACAATGTAAGAATTTGTTGCAACAACAAAAATGTTTGACGTTGTGCATAGACTACAATAATTTACATATATCCTGTCATGAAACCAATATTATACAATTTTGAAAGTTTATTGTTCGGTTATAAGCTCCTAAAGTATGCGATAATAAATTATAATTTTCTACAGAGCACTATAATTTTTCGCTGTTAATAATTTATACGTAAAGGTACACGAATCTTCGTGTTTCTCTCTGTTACAAGATCATAATTTGTGTATGACAAGTATTTTCTGGTCTTCTGCATAACGAGTATCTTGGGCCGTTGATAATTTGTATTTAAAGTTACAGCTAGTCTTTAATTATTTGATTTCTTGCTACTAGTTCCGAAAGTTCGTTGCATGTATTTAGAAGCCTTCTACGGATAACGAAAATCTTTAGGAAGTTAACTTAAATATCAACTTACAGGTAGCTTTTAAGAATGTGCTATTCTGTTAAAATCCCTGAAATGTGTTAGAAAAATTTAAAAGCCTTCTGTAGAACACGACTACTCTTGGTAACTGTTTATTTATGTTTCATTCGTGTAGCTGGTAGTTTTTTACAAGCTGCTAAGTGTGGTTTCTGTGTTAAACCACCTAAAGTGCATTTCGTGAAATTATAACACGACAGATCTTGGTAATTGCTTATAAGTTTGTCTGTTACAAACTGCTGAAGTGTATGTAAGAGGAATTTACGAACTTTTTGTAGAACTCGACAGTTGTTTGTAGTTAACGACTCGTATGTGATTCTCTCTTACAGGCTGATACAATGTTTGACAAGAGTTTAGGAGCCTACAGTAGAAAATAATTTTTGATTTATTTCGTTACACGTACCTTTTACGAACTAATTTGTCTGTTGGAACTTGTATGAATTTAAAAGCGTTATGAGGAACATAAATTTTCTTTGTGATTACTTATATTTCAACTTGCATGTATGTAGTTCGTAAAGTGTATAACAAGATATGAGAAGCCTTCTGTAGAGCACGATAGTTATTGGTAGTAATTAATTTGAATATTTTAAGTTATGCGTATCTTTTGTAACTTTGTTTATTTCAATGCCCCGAAGTCTGTACCAACAATTAACAATTTATAAGTCTTCTGCAGAAAATGAGTGTTTTGTCGTTGATTGCTTGTTTTTAAAGATACAAGAAGCTTTTATGTATATTTTATGTGTCCATCTTGTTTTCTAAGATAACTGCAACACGACTGTATAATAATAAACAGACCAAACATCTTAATCCGTTAATGTCATAAATCCTTTATTTACTAGTGTCGGTAACTCATTGTTACCACTGTTCGCCCCCTGTTTAGTTTTCTGAGGGTCAATGTAGATATAGATCTAGACAGGTAAAAATGATGGTTCTAAATACTTTAGACAGGTACTTCGTTAAACTAGTATAAAAGATGGAGAAACACGTGATAATCTACATGAACTCGGCTTATGTGATAGTAGTCAATTAAACAGAGGTCTGAAGATGGTAACATGAATCACCGAAAATAGTAAATAAAGAATTTACATTAACGACTGAAGATGTTTCGTCTCTTTAAAAACTTTATGCATGTGTTTCTCTGTTCAAACTACCTAGTTGGTCTAGCAAGAATTTATAAGCATTATCTATAAAATGAAAATTTTCGGTCGTTAAATGTATGTGTTTCTTTTGCAATCTCCAGACTTGTCTGTCAAAAATTTAGAAACTTCCTGTAAAAAATGAAACATTTCGGTGTTTGGTTACTAATATTTCACCTTACATGAAGCTTTTAAGAGAGAGTATGTTGCAATCGTGTATTGTGTCCGGCAAGAATTTATAAACGTTCTCTACTTCAGGAACGTTTTTGGTAACTGATAGCTTATATTTCTAGTTACGAGTTGCCTTTACGTATTTATTCCCTTGTTGCAAGATTATTAAAATTTTTGGCAATAATTTTGAAGCGTTCTGTACAACAGGCAAACTTTTTCTAGGAGATAATTCTTGTACTAAGTTATAGGTAGATTTTATTTACGTATTCGAAGCTGGTAAAGTGTGTGACTAGAATTTTGAATCCTCCTGTATAACACGAACATATTTTGAAGTTGCTGACATACGTTTTAATTTACAGATGTACAGACGTGTATCAGCGTATTAGCTACCTACCTGTACCGCGGCAGAGCGTCTCAGAGGTGTGTGGATAGCACTTGTTGTTGCAAACTTGGAATTTGTCTGACAAAAATATATAAATGTTATCTAGATAAGGAAAAGGTTTTGGCAATTTATAGCTTGTATTTGAAATTATGAATTGTTTCTATGTGGGTATTAACCTGTTACAAGATTTTTTAAATATTTTTGGCAATAATTTTGAAGCCTTCTGTACAATATGCCAAGTTCTGGTAGCTGATAATTCATGTTCCAAGTGACATGTATATGTTATTTACGTATTTCAAGCTGCTACAGTGTGTGACTAGTATTTAGAAGCCTTCTGTATAACACGAATATATTTGGAAGTTGCTGACAGGTGTATTAATATTACCTGACACAGTCGGGTCTGGAGGCGATCTAATCGTTTTATTCAAAATAACAAGCCAAGATCGCACACTAACGACCAGTTTCGGTGCACTGTGTCACCATCATCTGGTCACATATATGTTATTATGTTATAATCTGGTCATCTTGTTATAGAAATTGGGTATAAAATAACGTGACTAAGTGCAATGTTGCACTTGTTAATTTATACCCAATGTCTTTAACAAGATGACCAGTTTGTAACATATATGTGGTCATTGTAGAAAGATACATAAAAGCCAAGATCGCTGATCATCATTTTTTATTTTAGACGACCGGTTTCGCTGAACTATGTCAGCATCATCTGGTCCAATAAAATCATTTTACAAGGCCATAATCTTGTAATGTCAACCAGTAGCTATATAGCATCATTTACAGTGCATAGATGCATTATGTCATTATAATAAAACATAATTATCACATCGAGTGAGAATAGCATACTCTAGTTTGCTACTGTCTCTCACTGTGTTGTTGCTATATATCACCATTTACAGTGCATAGGTGCACTATGTCATTATAATAAAACATAATTATCACAGTGAGTGACAATAGCATACTCTGGTTTGCTATTGTCACTGTGTTGTTGCTATATAGCATCATTTACAGTGCATAGGTGCACTATGTCATTATAATAAAACATAATTATCACAGTGAGTGACAATAGCATACTCTAGTTTGCTATTGTCACTCACTGTGTTGTTACTATATAGCATCATTTACTGTGCATAGGTGCACTATGTCATTATAATAAAACATAATTATCACAGTGAGTGACAACAGCATACTCTAGTTTGCTATTGTCACTCACTGTGTTGTTGCTATATAGCATCATTTACAGTGCATAGGTGCACTAAGTCATTATAATAAAACATAATTATCACCGTAAGTGACAATAGCATACTCTAGTTTGCTATTGTCACTCACTGTGTTGTTGCTATATAGCATCATTTACAGTGCATAGGTGCACTATGTCATTATAATAACACATAATTATCACAGTGAGTGACAATAACATAGTCTAGTTTGCTATTGTCACTCACTGTGTTGTTGCTATATAGCATCATTTACAGCACATAGGTGCATTATGTCATTATAATTATCACAGTGAGTGACAATAGCATACTCTAGTTTGTTATAATAAAACATAATTATCACAGTGAGTGACAATAGCAATCTAGAGTATGCTATTATCAGTCATTGTGATAATTATGTTTTATTATAATGACATACTGCACCTATGCACGGTAAATGATGCTATATAGCAACTGATTGACATTACAAGATTATGGCCTTGTAAAATGATTTTATTGGACCATATGATGCTGACATAGTTCAGCGAAACCGGTCGTCTTAAATAAAAATTGATGATCAGCGATCTTGGCTTTTATGTATCTTTCTACAATGGTCACATGTATGTTTCAATCAGGTCATCTTGTTAAAGAAATTGGGTATAAAATAACAAGTGCAACATGGCACTTAGTCACTATATAAAAAAATACATAATGTATTTTTTTTGACTTAGTGCATTGTTGCACTTGTTATTTTATACCCAATTTCTTTAACAAGATGACCAGATTATAACATAATAACATATATGTGACCAGGTGATGGTGATGCATTGCACCGAAATCGGTCGTCATTTAATAAATTGTTAGTGTGCGATCTTGGCTTGTCATTTTGAAAACTATAAGGTGTATTAATAAACATATTTTACAGAGGTGTTTGAGGGTATTGGCAGTTAACAGCACCTACCTGTGCCGCGGCACTGTGTCTCGGGCGTGTGTGGAGAGCAGTTGCTGGTGAGCCGGCGTCCCGTCGCTTTGCCGCGCTCGCCTCGCCGTCACCCGCTGATCGCCCACCTGCTCCTGAGCCTTCCGCCCGCACGCCAGAAGCGCCGACCAACCACTGGCGGCGTCGCCTCGCGCCGCGTCGTACGCCAGCCGCCAGCCGCGCGACGCCGGTCGTCACGGCGCATGCGCCAAGGCGCTACCTCCCCCCACCCCACCCCGCCACCCTGCCCACCACCTAAACCCATCCAAATAACAAACACACGTCTTACGGCCACTGTTCAGAAGAAACGCTTCCCTATCTGCCGATGTCACATGCCATTTCGCAAACAGGAGCGGATACTTACCTGGCCAAGTTTGTTATTTATTCGGTTACTTTCCATTTCAGGACAGAACTACCTGCGGGAAGTTCCAGGAGTAACTTCTGAGTTTCCAGTATTCGTTTTATATGTCTTTTTTTTCAGAGGTGTTTTTTTTTTTCGGTAACATATACTCCTTGCCGTATTCAGCCGGGAAGAAACAGTAAGGCCGTGGCCTGAGTGCAGCGGGGCGTAAAGAGGAGCGTGAAGCGAGGCGTACAGCGGGCAACACACGGCCTGAGTGCAGCGTGACGCGGAGCGGGCAGATCCAGCACCCTCTATAGAACAAAGCCTGCGCACGACGTGACAACATGGCGGCGGTGAGAGGCTTGATCTAAAGATTGTAAACATTAGCAGTGCACGCCGTTTATAGTGCTTTCTTTCGTTCAGGAGTGTATTTACTACGTAAATTGTTGTTGTGTACGGTGAGATCTCTACGCTGGACGATTTTGTGTGAGATAACAGCGTGTGATCTCTTTTTTACTGATAAAATGCTGCTTCGCCGTTCTGTGCCGAAATGTAGAGGAAATTACGACTATGGCCAAAAGTTATCGTCTTTAAACGTCCGGAGAAGAATAAGCTGCTGGGGATGATTAAGTAAATAAAATGAATCGCAATATCCAAAGGTAAACAGTCATGACTTAAAACTCTTTCATAAGGTTAAACAAAAACGAAAACTTACTCACTAACTTGAAGAAGGAGCCAAGTTATCCTGGGAATTCTTGCTATCCATTTCTCTTTCCCCGGACGTTTAAAGACGGTAACGTTTGAGCCACAGTCCTAATTTCCTCTACATTTCGGCACAGAACAGCGAAGGAGCATTTTGTCAGTAAAAAAGAGATCACACGTTGTTCTCTCACACACAAATCGTCCAGCGTAACAATCTCACCGTACACAACACTAATTAACGCAATAAATACACTGCTGAACGAAAGAATGTACTATAAACAGCGTGCGCTGCTAATGTTTACAGTCTTTCATAGGATTCTAAGCCTCTCATCGCCGCCATGTTCTGACGTCGTGCGCAGGCTTTCTTCTGTAGGGGGTGCTGGCAGAACGCTCATGACGTCAAAACCCCAGGTGACTTGGCAGGCCACGGCCAGCTGACAACATAACCGTTTTGCGTTCGGCAGAGGTCAAACAATGGATAAAGTGTTGACTGATTTCTTATTGGAGGAAAATACTTTTTTAAAAGTCGATTTATTCAGTGTAAAGAAAGGTCCAAGTTTTCTACTGAAACAGAGAGAGAATTGTTTGGAGTGTTCAGAAAGTTTACGATCAGATCCTGGCGGCGGTGGAGTGACCAAGCGCATCAAGGCGCTAAGCCGTTCCCCATGCCCCCCCCCCCCCCACGGGCATGGATGTTTGTGTCGTCTTTAGTATAAGGTAGTTCATAAGTAGTTTGTAAATTTAGGGACTGATGACCACGCAGTTAAGTCCCATAAGCTTTAAAAACATCTGAAGTTAGCATTACATTACTTGAAACATTACATTTGACCCCTCGTACTTTAAAGGCAACGATAACAGGTAGCCTAATGTGAGTAACTTGTGAAGTATGAATTACCAGCAAGTATTTAGTTGACTTTGATATTGTCCCAGGTGATACAGAAAACCAGTCGTGGCTTCAAGCAACCAATCATTGATCTTTCCCCGAAAATGGAGTTTCTGTAGGCTTGTTGCTGGATTTTTGAAGGGACTAAACAGCAACGGTTATCAGTCCCTTGTTCCGGTCTGAGAGATAAAATATTGTGTTAAGCGTTCCTAAGGAAATGCGTTAACAAGTCAAAGAGAGTAAAAATCACTGGTAAATATGAGGAAAGGATACAAGTAAAAACGAAGAAGAAAACACACCACCATTAAATCACATGATAAAAACCAGCTGCGCGAATAACATCTAAAACACGTTCAACCATAGCGGCATCGTCTCTTAGCATAAAAGAAAGCGCATGTGGCAGATTAAAGGATTGTCGTAAGGCAACTAAAAGTGAACAGTCCACCAGAATGTGGACCATTGTCAAGGGGGCGTCATAGTCACACTGTCACACTGTGGTGCGTCCTCCCGCCGAAGAAGGTGGCCATACGTCAGCCATGTGTGGCCGATTCGTAGGCGACAAAGAACAACCGATTCCCTACGAGACGACCGCAGTGAGGACTTCCATGCGACCGTAGGTAGCTTCACTGCACGAAGCTTGTTGGTTTGAGCAGAGTTATCCCACTCAGAATCCCACAGGCCACGGATCTTTCGATGGAACGCCAGACGGAGATCGCTGTCCGGAAGACCAATAGCCAATGGACTGGAGGAAGTAGCCTGCTTAGCCAGCTGATCCACTCGTTCGTTTCCAGGAATCCCAATGTGGCATGGGGTCCAAACAAAGACCACAGAGGGACCAGACCGAACAAGCCTGGAAACAGACTCCTGTATGGATTGCACCAAAGGGTGTTTCGGGAAACATTTGGCGGGGGCTTGCAACAAGCCACTCAGGGAGTCAGAACATATGACCAGAGATTCCCCAGGGCACGCTCTGAGATGTTCAAGTGCCCGATAGATGGCAACTAATTCCGCAGTGAACACGCTACTCCCACAGGGCAGTGAATGCTGTTCGATATGCTCGCCATGGACATATGCATATCCAGTACGGCCGTCGACCACGGAACCATCCGTGTAGACGACTTCCACGCCACAGAACGATTCTAAAACCGCCTGAAACTGGCGACGGAGACTCAGTGGCGCTACAGAGGCTTTAGACGCATGTGACAAGTCCAGCCGAAGCTGCGGACGTGAAAGAGACCAGGGAGCGGTAAGGAAAAAGCCGTGAAAAGTAGGAGGGATGGGAAGGGACTCAAGAGATGACAGGAGGGAACGAACACGGACCGCGATCGGAAGACCCTACCTCGCTCGTTGTCGTGGAGATGGGTATGTAGCAGCTGGAAAACGAAGCCTGCGATTCGGATGGTGCTGTATTGCATGAACATGGGCAGAATAGGAGGATAACAGCTGCTGTCAGCGAAATCGCAGGGGAAGGACTCCAGCTTCAGCCAGTAGGCTTGCCACTGGACTTGTCCGAAAGGCCCCTGTCGCTAAACGGACGCCACTGTGGAGTACTGGGTCCAAGGCCTGCAATGCAGATGGGGCTGCCGAACCATACACAAAGCTCCCGTAATCTAATCCTCCTTGAATCAGCGCCCTGTAGAGCTGCAAAAGACTCGTACGGGCGGCTCCCCAACTAGTGTGGCTGAGGCAGCATACAATATTGAGGTACCGCAAGCACTTCTGCTTGAGCTGTAGGCCAGACAGCTTCTTCATCGGGGGCAGAATATTCATCAGAAACAAATAATCTTGCTTCACATTCAGTCTCTTCTGCATCAGCAGCAGTTTCTGCTTTTCTAATGCCAGTCCTCTCGCAAAGCATTTGCGTTTCTCTTTCTTTTCCTGGTAGGTAATGAGTGAGTCTTTTTGTTCTGTTACTTACCATCATTTTTGTTACTTGCCATATTTTCTTCCCAACATACCTATTTTTATACTGACTGTGACTAGATAGTCAAATTTCTGGCCTTTCTTGTACCGCAGAGATAATTTCCTCAAAGGTCATGTCTCGCCTCCTGCTGCACGCTCGCCGCCCGCTCGAGAAACACAAACATGTTTGCGGTGCCCGCGCACGCTCCGCTCTCCGCTGCTGCCGCCCGCTGCAACTGCCGCTCCGAAGGCCCGCCGCCAGGACACCTCCATAGCGTCACATGGGCCGTGTGTTGCCCGCTGTACGCCCAGCTTCTCGCTCCTCTTTACGCGACGCTGCACTCAGGCCACGGCCTAAGAAAAGAAGATTGGGGTTAACGTCCCGTTGAGACGCGTCGGGATTCACATAATCCCCATATCTTTAATCAGTAGTAAATATGCGTAATATGAGACAATTTAATCGTGAGTACGCGGCATGTTTATTGTCTTATTAAGTTGTTCAGTAGGTGTGCATCCATGAGTACTTACAATTGGGATAATTCATGTAATTTCTATTGTTATGGGATAACGTGGGAAGATTTAGGCTGGCAGTTTGCTGCATATTAGCTTGAGGCTGGCGAGCGGGCAGCCAGTCACTGCTCCAGGCACGTAACCTCTTCTCCCAGTGTCGGCAGGGCGTCCAGTCGAGGGGCTGAGCGTCGTAAAACGATAGAGGCAGCCTTGGAGGCAACCGCAGCTCCGTCTGACGCCAGTACTTCGCACGCCAAATAGTTCGTAAAGAGCAGCGCTACAGCGAAGGAGTGGAAAGGCGTGTTTGTTTTAATCCTTTATTTGGCATTGTTGCTCTCAAGCAACATCAAAACTGCTCGTGGTTTTCTGAAATATGTTTCAAGTTTCAGCCTTGGATGGGCAACAGTGCTTGAAACTAACATTTAAGCTCTCCAAATAAAGTGATGTTTCGTTGTCTTTTGCCAAACGTTTAGCAATAACCGGAATCTTTAGCGAACACTCCAAGCATACGTTACCGAGGTACATGTTTTAAATATTCAAATGTTTGTTGAGCTTATGGACTTAATTACGGGGTCGTCAGTCCCTAAACTTACGAACCACTTATTAACTAGCTAATACTAAGGACGACATATCCATGCCCGACGCGGGATTCGAATCCCCGACCCCATTGGCCGAGCAGAACGTGACTGGCACGCCGCAGACCGCTCGGCCACCGCGGCTGGCGGTACATGTTTGTTTCAATTTTGTGACGATATTTTTCGTGATACATGAAAAACTGCTTATAAAAGGGAAAGAGGAAGTTCAAGTATTATGGAAAATTGATGACGAGTTCTTATGTGGGATACTGAAAATGGACATATTTAATGGGAAAGGAGGTCAAGTAGGCCACTACAAAATGGGCAATAAGTCCAAAGGAAGAATGAAACATCTCCTGTACCAGTCTATGAAGTCAGTGACAGATACGGGCCAAAAAGAAATTGCAAGTTTTGTCTTCAGGGATACTTGACTGTAAAATGTGGAACTCGTGGGACTGTTCTGAACTTCGCAAAAAAACTAATTGTTTACACACCTTTCACATGAAGTAGTCCAAAATACAATAATTTCTACAGCCATAAGAACAATACTTTAGTAGTGATACTGTACCACTATGAGACGTTTTTGGTCAATGTTACTTACAAACCAGAAACTATATTTTGAAAAAAAAAAATCGTATAAATCTGTTCACATGACCCTACACACGTAATTTAAGTGACATAATACGTCTTCTTCTCGTCATTTCTGTGTGTGTCAAATAAAGAGTTGAGTGAGGAATCCTTAAGATGTTGGCCGCCCACACGGGAACCGTGAGGTAGTACGTTGGCAGTCTGCAACTGCCCGCCGTTTTAGGTGCGAAGCAGCCTCGTTTGTTAAGTTTGCCGCCTAGAATTCTTATTGGGCGATCGAAAACGGCGAATGAGAAGTGAGATTTCCTCTCACCTTTTAGCAACAGTTTTATATTACGTACTATCATGGGTTAATAAAATAATGGAAGGGAGATTATGTATTAGTCTTGGAGGAGAGAAGACGGAAGTTTTGAGAGGGGTGAAGTTTTAGACTTGGGAGCGACAATACATCCGCAGTCATGAACTCCAGCAGCGAGGATGAACTTGTTCGGAAATTTTGTAACAGTGGCTTGTCAGCTAAAATCTGTTCAGAGATATCAGACAAGTACACCATTAGATGGGAGACGCACCAATTACTTAGATACAGTAATGTTGGTAAGAATGCCAACAGTGCTTTCCGGCCTCCGTTTTCAGCATAGGTCTTGCGCTTAAATATCACGTCCGCATATTACTTTATCTTGATGCCGTCACTCAGTAATTCCCGTCTGTTCCATTAATCTCGTTTTCAGCAAAATCATTCCCCTTTCTTGGTTTGCCTTCAGTAACGACTGTTTGAATATTTACTTTTTATCGTGTAATTTCATTTTATGTTTGAGTGTCTCTTTTGCATAAAAATATGCATAGTTTCACTAACTATTATTAGTTAGAACCCCAAATCTTATTATTTATTATGTGGATACAGTTTGTGTATGTGTTTGGCCACTCAGATGATTAGGATAGGGCCATTTAATAATTAATACAGTTCGTTTACAAAGTCGTTCTCCACCATTTGCGCCTATTTAATTAAAATCTAGGTAATTTAATTACTTTATTAAATTTTCCGACCAGTTAAGAGTCTGGCTCTGTTGTGCCGCTTCGCGAGCCACAGGCCAGTGAAGTATATTCAAAGTATATACCAACGTAACTTGCAAAGCTTCCTGGCGCGTAGTACCGTCTACAGAGCTGTCAGTAGAGACGAAGCTCACGCTTGGTTTTTTGGGGGTAAGGATGTGGACGTAAATCAGCCATGACCTTCCTCAGGAACTATCCGGTAATTTATGTAGTCTTATGGAAGTCACGTAAACCATGAATCTGAATGGTCAGATGTGAATTTGCACCACCGGCCTCCCCAATCTGTTTTATCACTGCTCCAACTCGTAAGGTCTTGTTATCAGCCCCCGCCCCTTCCCCATCCGACCTGTTTATTCGTGAAAAATAGCATGTCATCACATTTTATTCATATTACAAATTAGTAACATTTTTGTGAAGACACAAAGGAATTAAAAACTGCCGGAGGTATTATATCAGTGGGGAAAGTCCCTTTATGGAGGCAGAATCAAAGTAATTAATACGAAGACGGCTATTGATCCCTTTAAGGAAGATGAAAACTTCGTTTGAACGCTTGCCGGAATTGTCTAAACGCGCAAGTAAATGACGAAGAGATGTCAGTCCTGCTGCCTTGACCGGAAACCGAAGAGTCATGGGTTTGAAACCTCGTCGTATCATGCAATTTTTCTTTAGTCTGCGTATTAACCCAGCCGTCACGTCTGTGGGGAGTCGCCAAAACCGACACGTGGTTCGGATTCCACGTGAAAATAATTCTTCTTTCCAAGGTTGGATAAGTGGGGCAAAGTGGCGACGAGTTGAAAGACTTCCACCAGGCCATTCTAGCTTCAGAATTGCCGAAATAGCTACGTATTTTCAAAAATCGTTTCATCCCCTATTTCACACCCTTACAGACGGAATATAAAAAAAGTCGCTTCTTAAATGACGCCTACAGAATAAGATCAACACCCTCCACAAATTTCAAGTTTTTATCTTCAGTGGTTTGGGCTGGGCGATGATGAGTCAGTCAGTCAGTCAGTCGGGACACTTCCTTTTATATATAGAGATTATCCATATGTCATCCAGACCAACATAAGGAGGTATTCTTCAGATCAATGGTCAACCGAATGCTTAAAATTCCAATGGACAATACTGCAATGACAAGGAAACAAACATTATGAAATCTATTGCCTCCAGTAATGGGTACAATCCTACCATCATACATAAACTCATTCAAACAAAAAAAAGCAAACCTACCAATTGCTGAACAGCCACCCAAAAGCAACAAAATCATCTTTATAAGCTTGCCATTCCTGGGAAAAGTATCATACCAAATTGCTAACCTCTTCAAGACACATGACATAAAAGTAAGCTTCTCCACCAATAACAAAATACAAAATAAAATTATACACAGTGCATCTTCCAATATAGATCAGTGGCAAAAGTCAGGCGTCTACAAGCTTACCTGTGATTCATGTCCAAGCTTCGACATTGGTCAGACAGGTAGAAGTTTCAGAACTAGATTTTAAAGAGCACATGGATGCACTTCGACTTAACAATTTATCAAATCTAGCGTTGCCACACACCTTGCCGAACATATACACTCTGCCCTAAACATCCAACAATACCTCCATATACTCCATCTTGCAAATAAAGGTATGAAACTTGTTCTTCTTGAAGAGATTGAGATCTTTATCCACACAAACACACCATCAGGCACTCTCCTTAATGAGCAGACTGAACTGAAAAAGGAATATTTCATACAAAGCTTTGAAAATTTACTTGTTCAAAGCAGCTAAAATATTAAAAGCCCCCCTTTTCATCCCCCAACGTATCCCAAACCTTCTCATGATTATGATTATGTCACCCTTCCAAATTGAACATAATTGTAATATATTGTATGTAAATTGATATTTATTTATAACTTTCTGTTCTATATTTAAAAATATTACTGGTAGTAGGCCTATATGTTATAAGCAGTACCTAGTTTACTAGTTCCAGGGCACATTAATTTACAAACAAAAAAATACAACAAATAATATGTACGTGTATTTCTGCCCCTAACTGTAAAATTCCAGGCTTATATGAAGCTATGTAAATTTTGGATGTCATTTATTCACTTGTAGACGCTCACAAAAACGACACTCTTGGTAACACATAGTGTATGTCACACACAAACAAAAACAAACTTCTCTGTTGAAAAGTGCCATATCATTGAATGAAGACCTTTGTTGATAAAACTAGTCGTGAAAGCGCATGCTAGCTGCTGGTGAAGTGTTGTGATATTGACAAACCAAGTTACTATTAAAAATGCGAGTGATATGGTACCATACTGTAACCAAATATCCTGACAAATGGAAGCCTACTGCAAAGCCATCCAAAAGGCACAGTAAGTAACAGAACTTGACCTTAAAAACATACCCCGTGCCAAATCGCGATGTAAACAAAGCCTATAGCGAAGTATTAAAGCATGTCAATTACCTACCACAGAGCCAGCACCCAACATCTCGCTACGAAATGACCCTGTAAATTTCCTGTACCATCTGAAGAACTTGAAAAAGTTCGAAAACCGGTTCATGGAATAAAGCAATCTCCACCTCATAAAAGTGACTGGTTGCGTTTTTCTGTACCTAGGTTTTAATCAATATATTACCAAACAATAACTAACAGACATACAGCAATGAAACTGCCGCAACCATACATCCAACCCAGGCGTGTGCGTTTATCCTACTGCATTTCGCTCCAACACTCCTGGAAGTTCTGAAAGTTCTTGAACATAAGTCGCATATTATTTAATGTCAGAACTATGCTTCTACTGAGGTAGCATTCAGTGCTCGAGTATGATTTCATGTACGCTCAAATCTAGCGATTTCTTAAGAACGCTAAAGAACCCATATCCTATGAAATAGGAATCATATTTTTTAGAGTTATGATTTCTTTCTAAGATCAATTGTAGGGTAAGGTGGTACAATTGCGATCATTTCGGACACTTGCTATTGTAACTGGAAATATATTGAGAAAAGAAATAATTTTAACTATGGCATTTGTTCTTGGATTTTTAATGAATATGTAACACAAATATTATACAATTACAAAAGTTGGTATAAACACAAAAACAGGTTACAGAATAGAGGACAATCGATCGAAAATGTACCACACTAGGTACAATTGTGATCACTTCCTGGTACAATTTTGATCACTTGCATCTTCCACATATAAAGCACTTTGTCCCTCGGGCACCAACGCATACTTCGTGGTACCAAACATTGCATTTTGACAGCGAATCCAGTCACCCTTAGCTACCGATTCTGAACTATAATAATTCAATAAACAAAATCCACAATTATTTTCGTTGTTTGTTGGCGAATTGAAGCTTGGTTAACTTCTTTCATCATTACTCACAGACGTACATTTCCGTTTATTGTTCTTGTTACATTTGTTCATGGTTTTCCTTGTGCCCTGTTGAAAAAGTTTCCTCTTGCTGCGGAAGTTATCCAGGTTTTCATATGAAGTGAGTGTAGCTGATGTCTGTGTTTTCTTCTTCCGAGACGATAATTTTTTCTCTGGACTTGGCAAAATGTCCCTGACAGCATCGTGCTGAGAAATTGTACTGAACCCTAGCGTTACGGATTTGCCGTGTTCTTCAGTTACATAATTAGACGATGAGGGTTCTTCTCCCATAATGCTGTTAGTAGTTTGACTGGTGGAGATTGAAGGAGCAGGAGCCTCGAATAACGTTGAAGGTGCAAATTTCTCCTCGGGAACAATGTCTTTGCAAAAGGGCATTATTTCTGTAAATTTGAACCCTTTGACTGCGCACCCAATGGACGCAGCTTTGCCCCAGGCATCACAAAAAGTAGTACAGAATCGTTGTTTTGTAATGTTTTCATTGGGATTGCGATGAATCCAGTTAGTTGCACTTCTGTGATATTGAGCCTTTAGGGACTTGAAGAAAGTTCTAATGGTTGCTGTACATGTGTACTGTGCGGAGGCAATCCCAAAAGTTCTATCCCATTTTCCCGAAAATATTCTACAGCATCTAAGCTGGTGTGGCTGCCATAATTGTCAACAATAAGAAGTGTAATAGGGCTACCCATTGTTTTGTATTTGTTGAATTGTCGCAGCCAGACCATGAACAATTCTTCATTAATATATCCCGATTCACTCATCACCGTAATGGAACCAGGAGGTAAGAGGAAATTCAGGGCGTTTTCTCACTCCTTTAAAAATTACCATTGGTGGTAAATACGCACCACTTGCATTCATGCATGCAGCAACAGTCACATTTTGTCCTCTTTCCACGTTAGTTAGTGAAACAACTTCTCGCTTTCCTTTACGACTTTCTACTTTTGTGGGTCTGTTGTTAAGAGGAAAGCCGGATTCATCCATATTATAAATACACTCTGGTTTATCAAACAAATCATAATCCTTTAAGATTTTTTTCTAAATTCTGAAAATATTTACTTACTTCTGCTTTATTTAAGCCTTCAGCTCTGGCTCGCGAAAGACCCTCGGGTTTTCTCAGGCTAAGGTGAGTGTGTCTCATAACAAATGCCCTAAACAAGTCGATTCCAGCAACCTTGCTTTCTACGTTCCATGGATGTTTCAAATTATTTTTTTCAGCTAACCGAAATGCAGCTTTTCTTAACTGGAGTGCCGACAGACCCAATCCGCGCTGGTCTAGAAATAAAGCTCTTTGGACCAAAGCATCTTCCATTTCAGAACTGAGTACCGTTGGATGACCAATTCTGTATTCTATAGGACTAGTTGGAGTTAACCCAGCTTGCATTTTCTTTTTAATTTGCACTTTAGAATGTAAAGCGCTGAAAGGAATGTCATATAATTGTGAAGCAGCTGAAAGGCTCAAATGTCCATTCATTACACTCTTTATTGCCTCATCTAATGCAGCTGGACTCCATTTATTGTAGATTTTCTTTTCTGCTCGTTTTCGTGGCATCTAGAAAATAAGAGGTGGCTTTAAAAATCGCGTAGGAAAATCTTTAAATATACAGACTTTATTTGCAGTAATTGTGTATAATATGTCCATGGTAACCAATCGTGACGGACTAAACTGAAAAACTGCATTGATCGAAATTGTACTAGGGTATCGAAATTGTACCATTTTTCTGATCGAAAATGTACTACGTGCGTGAGTGAATTCACGAGTAAATAGTAGTGAATTCTGCCAAGAAATGGCAGCACATGTCACAGAAGCTTTCTCTGTAGGTGCCTCAGAACACGTCCGAATGGATAACAAGTTTATAACCTCACTAATATAGAATTTGTAAGCGCGTGGAAACTAGAAAATTTATAAGAGCGCGTTAGGCTAAGTAGCTTCACTTACCTCTTAACAGGAAAAAATTTATATCTCCATAGTACAAAGTGGTATATTCTTGGAAAACACAGGAGGAGCTGTTGAAACCTGCTACACTACGACGCCACACAAAGACAATTGCTACCAACACTACTAGACTGACAGACTTATGTTGATCGGAATTGTACCTATATCGAATTTGTACCACCTTACCCTATACAGAACTTTATAAATCTAGACGGTGATTCTTACATAATAAACAATTTATATGTGGAATCCTTTCTGATTCGAACAAAAGACACCGTTTTTATCTAGATGCCATTATGAAACAAGACACAAGATATTGCGTACATTAGCTGCCAGTCGGATTGAATTATGTAAATGGAGATAGTTGAAGATTTTGCGCCAGATAGGAATTCGAATTTAGGTCTCCTGCTTACAGTGCTGGTCACTTGTGCTATTCACTGCCCTAACTCGCCTCCGACCTGACCCAATTTCTAAACTTATCCACACACTACTGGCGTAGTAAACCGTTGGTCATTAAAAACTTCGTGTTTGGATGAGTTTATGTTTGATGGTAGGATTGTACCCATTACTGGAGGCAATAGATTTTATAATGTTTGTTTCCTTGTGCATGGCATTATTGTCCATTGGAATTTTAAGCATTCCGTTGACCATTGATCTGAAGAATGCCTTCTTATGTTGGTGTGGATGACTTATGGATGAACTCTATATATAAAAGGAAGTGTCTCGATTGACTGACTGACTGACTCATCATCGCCCAGCCCAAACCACTGAAGATAGAAACTTTAGATTTGTGGAGGATGTTGATCTTACTCTGTAGGAGTCATTTAAGAAGCGATTTTTCGATATTCCGTCCGTTAGGGGGTGAAATAGGGGATAAAATGTTTTTTTTTTTTTTTTTTTTTTTTTTTTTTTTTTTTTTTTTTTTTTTTTTTTTTGAAAATACGTAGCTATTTAGGCAATTTTGAAGCTAGAACTACAAAATTTAGGATTTTAATTCAGGGTTGGAATTTAAAATACACTTGTTTCGGCATTTTTTGAAATTCGACAAACAACAGGGTAAAATAGGTAACGCAAAAAAATTGATTTTCAAAAATGTGTTGCTGTTAACTCAAATTTTAAGCTACATCTACGAAACTTCGGATATTGAATCTTGGTCAGGATTAAAAATCCATCATTTTTAGTATTTTTGAAAATTCAACAAGAGGGTTAAATAGAGGATAAAAAATTCTTTTTGAAAACACGTTGCTATTGATACAATTTTGAAGTTAGAGCTGCAAAAATTGATATTTGTATAGCTGATTAGACGTTAAAAAATACGTGTTTCAGTATTTCTGGAAATTCAGCCACCAACGGGGTTAAATTGGAGAGGGGATGTTTTTCGATAATATGTTGCTATTTAGGCAATTTCGGAGTTAGAACTACAAACTTTCGGATTTGGATTCGGGGTTCGAATTTAAAAGGCACGTGTTTCGGTATTTTTGGAAATTAGACTAATAAGGGATACAAAAATTGATTTTCAAAAATATGTTGCTGTTAACTCAAATTTAGAGCTATAACTACGAAACTTAGTATATGGATTCTTTATCAGGATTAAAAAGAAACAACTGGTGCAGCCCAACCAGTCTACGCATGCGAAGCAGCGGGGATTCAGCTAGTCTAAATATATTGATTAAAACGTTTTGTAGCATAGTTTGCAGAGTTACAGGAGCGACGTGTCTGCATTAAATTGTTCGTGATACTCGAGAATACCTTTACAGAGACCAAATGATGCAGAAATTGTACTCTGGTGAGTGCACGATCTCTTAGTCCGGGGACGAACGATGTGGTTGTGCTCCCTGGCGGTGAACTGGGTCTGGAATCAAGAAACCGGAGACAGGATCGCGCGGCCTGTGCAGGCGCAATTGGTTTGCGTGGCGCCGCAGCTCCGACCCTGTGGAAGAACGTACAACATACATATTGCTACCGAGCACGCGCTGAATGGTGCCCGGCAGCCATGTCTTCTTGTTTCCAGCAAACACCCTGTACAGCACCGGCGTAGAAACCTGAAAACGCGTAGCGCCATACGAACCGACTCGGTGCGTGGGAGGCTGCAGCAGGTGAAGGAGAGTGCGGTGACGGCGGCCGTGTAGCAGCTTGGCAGGAGACGGGCCGTCACGTGGCATGCACCGATACGTAGACAGGAAAATTTGAAGAGCGTGCTGCCTGGAGTGCTGACCTTTCATCTTTTCCATGTGTGACTTGAATGTTCGAACGAAACGTTCTGCTTCACCATTGGACTGAGGGTGAAAAGGTGCGGTGGTTATATGCTGAATGCCATTCACACGACAAAACTGTTGAAATTCCGCACTAACAAACTGAGGTCCATTGTCACTGACGATAGTTTCAGGCAAGCCTTCGATGCAAAACACTGATGTTAAGGCACTGATTGTACTAGAAGCTGTCGTTGAGTTCATGGCAATCACAAAAGGAAACTTGCTGAAAGCGTCTACAACGATTAACCAGCGCGTATTCCAGAAAGGTCCGGCAAAGTCAATATGTAAACGTTGCCATGGTCCCTTGGGGCGTGGCCAGTCTGAGAAACGCTGTGGAGGAGCCGCCTGATGCTCCGCACAAACTGTACACTGTGATGTCATGCTCTCTATCTGAGCGTCCATACCAACCCAGGTACAATGACGTCTGGCCAATTGCTTTGTCCTAACAATGCCCCAATGTCCTTGATGCAGGAGGCGTAACACTTCTCGTTGCAGGGAACGAGGAACAATCACTCTTGCTTGGTCGTTGTCGGTATGCAACAACAGTACACCCTGACTTAAAGATAATGCATGACGTTGTGCAAAATAACGTCGAACCAGAGGCCGATCAATGTCTTTGGCTCTGGCAGGCCACCCTGAGCGAACAAAACGTGCTACAACACTTAGGTCTGCATCCGCAGCTGTTTCCTGTGCAACCCGACGAGAGTTCAAAGGAAAGTCTGCGACAGCGGAAGCATCTCTGGAGTCTATCTGACAACATGCCATTTCTGAAGAATCAAATGATACATCCTGGCCAACCGGAAGTCGGGAAAGTGTGTCCGCGTTGGCGTGTTTAGTGGTAGGTCGGTACAAAATCTCATACTGATAATTAGACAATATCAAGGACCATCTCTGAAGCTTTTGTGCCGTACGTGGCGGAATTGGCTTTGTGGGTGAGAACAACGACGTGAGAGGCTTGTGGTCTGTCAACAAATAGAATTTTCTGCCATAGAGATAATGATGAAACTTTGTGACGCCGTAAATGATTGCTAAGGCCTCCTTTTCTATCTGACTGTAATTCTGTTGCGTCGGCGTCAGTAGCTTGGATGCAAAGGCAATAGGACGATCGTGACATCCAATACGATGCGACAGAACAACACCCAGACCGTACGACGAGGCGTCAACTGCTAACACTACAGGCTTCTGTGGGTCAAAGGGAATCAAACATGCATCACTGAGTAGTGCAGACTTTAGTTTGTCAAAGGCAACCTGACAATCTTTAGACCATACAAAAGGAACATTCTTCCTACGTAAGTGATGCAGTGGAGCTGCAATCTGAGAGGCATTGGGAATAAATCTGAAATAATAGTTCAGCTTCCCCATTACTGCTTGCAATTCGTGCACATTCTTAGGAGGAGGCAAGTCTTTGATTGCTCGAAGATGTGACTGTAAGGGATGAATTCCTTGGGCATTAATCACATGGCCTAGGTACTCTATTTCAGTTTGAAAAAACGAACACTTTGCTTTATTACAACGTAGACCTGCTGCAGTCTACACTTTGAAAAGGCACTCCAGGTTTGCTAAATGTTCTTCAACTGTACGTCCGGATACCACAATATCATCTAAATAGTTCGAACAACACGGTACAGAAACTGTCAGCTGTTCCAAAAAACGCTAAAAAATAGCGGGGGCGGAAGAACGGCCAAAGGGTAGGCGTTGAAATTGAAAAAGGCCCATGTGAGTATTAATGACGAAAAATTTTTGACTCGTCATCAAGTGGAAGTTGTAAGTATGCCTCTGCTAAATCAATCTTGGAAAAGAAGCGAGACTCTCCTAATTTGTCCATAAGTTCCTCAGGTCTGGGCAGAGGGTAAGTGTCTACAATTGTTTGACTGTTCACTGTTGATTTAAAGTCCGCACAGAGACGAAGTTTTCCTGGCGGCTTGGGTATAATTACTATAGGCGAGGCCCACTGACTCGCAGAAACAGGAGAAATCACCCCACTATCTTGCCAACGTTTAAGTTCTTCGGCAACTGTATCACGCAAGGCGATAGGCACTGGTCTAGCTTTACGAAATTTTGGAACTGCAGATTCTTTTAAAGTTACATGTGCCACGAAGTCTTTTGCACAACCTACTTCCGGCGAAAACAAGTCACTATATTTGTCACACAATGCATTGATTTTATCCTGAGGCACTATTGACGAAATTTGAAGCACATCTCTTTGAATCGATAAACCAAACAAGTCAAAAGCATCTAGTCCAAAAATGTTCTGTGTAGATTTGGCCTGAAGAACAACAAAAGCAACTGTTTTTGTTACACCTTGAAAAGAGGCGGGCAGGCTACACGTTCCTAGCACGGGAATATTTTCACCTGTATAAGCTGTTAACACTTGCTGTGACGGCAACAATTTTGGCGAACCCAGAAGTTCATAAGTATCTCTATTTATTAAGGTAACAGCGGAACCAGTGTCAAGCTGAAATTGCACAGTCTTATTTTCAAGGGAAAGATTCACATAAAGTTTTTGCTTGCGGCGCTCGACAGGTGCGCGAATGTGGGCAACGTCTGCTACGGTTTGTTTACCGCGCTTGCGCGGGCCGCGTAGTGAAGTAAGCGGCGCAGACTCGGCACGCAGCGGATTAACAACACTGTCACTAGATGACACTACCGCCGGATCGGCGTCCGCGCAAGCCTGCGAAGCTATTCCAGATTTATTAACTACTGCACTACACTTTTGAGTAGCTACTTGATGTCTACTGTCACTAGCTACACAGTACTGGGCACTATTACAAGGAGCAGTTGCAGAAGGCACTATTTTCACTACAGGAATGCACTGTTCATAGTCATTTTGCTTGTCCCGAACCCTTTTCCGTTGCACTGTTTTACGCGCTCGTCGGCGCTTGCTACGTGGTGCACTATATAGATTTGCCATAGGCGCAGAACTACTTTCGTGCAATTGAGATCCAAGGAAAGCAGTGTTCAATTCCACAGCCCGTATAACATTTACAGAATGAACTGTTCTCGCACTCTGCGAAGCACTGTTTCTAACGTTACTGTTCTTTGAGTTTTTAATTTGCATACACACAGACTGCACATGTCCCAATTTGCCACATTGATAACAGGTTGCGTTGCGACTAGGGCAATGAGCACGCTTGTGGCGAGACACACACTGGGGGCAAGACTTACGAACATTTTTCTGAAATGAGCGTTGGCGCCCGTTATTCAAATCACTGTGTCTAACACGACGGGGCGACCTTTGCGTCGCACTTTTACACTGGCTACTGTTCACTGTCTGTTCAGCACGGCCGGTAGAAAAATAAGAATCACTAGTGCTATACTGAAAACTACGGCTAGGAAAGCGTCCGTTGCGGCGCACTGAATTAACACTGTGGCTTTGCATTTCTACATCTGCTAAGTCAAAAGTATCATGCGCTTCTATAAGCTGCAGTACACTGTCTAATGAAGGGTCAGATTGTTTGAGAATTGCTGCCCTAATTCTGGGGTCCTGAATATTCTGCGTAATCGCATCCCTCAACATCACGTCACTATACGAAAGTCCACAAGAGCAAGTAAATTTACATTTGCGGGTTAAGCCCTTCAGTTCCGTAATCCACTCTTGGTGTGACTGCTCTGGTAATTTTTTCAGTCTGAAAAATCGGTACCGAGCAGCGGCTACAAGAACTTTTCTCTCATAATGAGCATTTAGTGCCTCTACTATTTGTTCAAAGTCTACATCACGAGGAGATGCTTGCGGAAATAGTTTCTGCAGTAATACGAAGGTCTGGGGGCCCACAATCGATAAGAAAAGGTTCTTCACTCTCTGACCTGTAATTTGATGAGCCGCGACGAGTTCTTGAAACTGTGCGAAGTAGTCGCTCCATTCTTCCTCACGTTCGTTGTACTGGCGGAACGTAGGGAGCGGTACGGCGGCTGGTGTGGGCTGCTGAAGCGGCGGCTGTTGTTGTTGGTTAGCTGCTTGCGCTGTGAGCTGGGCCACAGCCTGGAGAAGTTGTGTTATTTGCGCCGTCTGTAACTGAATAATTTCCATTAAGTTTGGGTTCGGGGTAGTGGCCATGCTGACCGATTAGGCGCCGCGCATACAAGTAACTTATAACAAAACACAAATGCAATATGAAAGAGGACGCTCTGCAACAAAAAAGTCCACAAAATACGTAACAGAATATGTTCCCCCAAAAATCTTATAATAAGGGTGGGTGGGCGGGAGCAATTTTTGCGTGCTCCGACTGCTGCTGTCTGGCTGCTGTAAGCGGGCTGGTCCAAGGTTCTATCACTCCTCGTCGCCACTTTTGTGTCCCAACTTCATCGCCGCTTTTGTGTCCCAGCCTCGTCGTAGGTGTCGGTGGCCGAGTGGAACGAGACCGACACAGTAACAAAAATAGCACGCTGGTGCAGGTACGGAGGGGAGCAGCCAGAAACTATAAACACTAGAGTAAATTAGAAAGAGATATATATTGCACAGAATGTAACAATACTTAACTTTTACATAGTACTGCAGAATGTTGATACATAGTTGTTAGAGGCCTGCCTAGTGCCTGTACGATAGCAAAGTCTTCACTGGTGCCTATCTGATTACGAAGGTCCTAACTGGTTGCTATCTCAGTCCCAAGTGACTGGTGTCTTTCCGTGGTGGCCACGAGCGGGGTTGCAGCAGAGGGCGCTCGTGGCTGTCGTCGTGAGAACGCCGCGCCGTGCGTGCATGGCGGCGCGCGGCGAAAGTAGGTGGCGCGCACTTTGTACTTGTGCGACACCACAGATTTGTCGTAGAAGCACCATACCGTGGTCCGCACGTTCACCTGATCTTACATCCCCGGATTTCTTTCTGGGGAGAAAATTGAAGGATATTTGTTATCGTGATTCACCGACAACGCCTGAAAACATGCGTCACCGCATTGTCAAATGCATCTGAGTACTGAAGGCGAACTACTCGCTGTTGAAAGTAATTTCGTAAAGCCGGCCGCGGTGGCCGAGGGGACTAAGGCGCTCCAGTCACGGTCTTCACGGCCACTACGGTCGGGGGTTCGAGTCCCCCATCGGGCATGGATATTTGTGCCGTCCTAGTTCGTAAGTAGTTCATAAGTAGTCTGTAAGTTTAGGGACTGATGACCCCGTAGTTAAGTCCCAGAGACTGTACAAACATTTGAAACTTTTTTTTTTTTTTTTTTTTGTGGGAGTGTGGTGGGAGGTGGGAATTGGGGGAGGCGTGTGAAGCTATGCGAGACGAGCGTGTCTACCGTATGCAGCACGTGTGTGGCAAGGCGCAATATCCGGGACGCATCCTCTTCAGTCGCCTGCTAAATCAACCATGGCCTTCACAAAACCGCTGTAAAAATATTTTTCAAAGAAAATTTCCATCATGTGGGCAGGGAAACAAGTAAAATAAATGCTCGCGAACACACAAGTGTTGTTTGCGCAACTTAATATTATCTTGAAGATAACAACTCTTCTTCAGAAGGTATTTGTTTGCGATTCACTAATACAACATTTGCTTAAGTTTTTGTCTCTTAAAACTAATACATTATCATTTGGCCTTGCTCCCCCTTCTCAAAGGTCAACATTACCAACTTTCGTACAGTTTCATAAGGGAAACTCCTGTTTATTTATTGTTGCTGAAAATATTGTTTTCTGTGCTTTGTTATCAGATTTTGTGCATTTGCTTTTCAGGTCAGTATTTGTAGACTATGAGAATGGATAAATACAGTGGGCAACAAGGCGTGTAGATTCCGAGTTCTTGCTAGAAGGATGGAAATTTCATTGAAACTGTTCGGAATCTCCATATAGGATGCCATTGTCATTCCAACACTGTCTCCACTGTCGCTGGATGATCAAGGTATTAGGAAAAGGTTTTGATAAGTCGACATCTGGACGCCAGATGTGTTAAGACCTGCCTTTGATGAGTCCTTATTGTTTTGAAGATAAAAGAGGAAGGGCTCTTACGGTGGAAGGAGCTCTCTCTGTCGTGATGTCGAAAATGTTCAAATGTTTGTATAGCTTATGGGACTTGACTACGGGGTCATCAGTCCCTAAACTTACAAACTACTTATGAACTAGCTAATACTAAGGACGGCATAAATATCCATGCCCCAGGGGGGATTCGAACCCCCGACCATAGTGGCCGTGCAGACCGTGACTGGAGCACCGCATTCCCCTCGACCACCACGGCCGGCTCGTGATGTCCCTGCTTTTCTTTGGCCTAGTACGGATCAAATAAACATAAAGAATCTTTAGTTGCGATAAGACGGTACAACTAATTACTCTTCAGGAAATGCACTCGATCTGTTGCCTGAATAGTTTCTGAGCAGACCAAACCTAGCTAGTCGATCTTCAGGCCGAAACTCACCATATTTTCCAATGTGCAAATGTTTTTATATTTCTGGTACTTAATGAGACACCGCATTTATATTCAAACAAACAAGACAGCGTGCAATGACTGGGGTGTGGATTATAAAAACAAATGATACTTTAACACATTTACTAACAAATTTGGAGACCTGAAGTTGACAGTGCAAGTAAAATTGATTTAAACGTCTTGAGATGATTTTTTTTTTAATTGTAAGATTGGCAAAACAACAGTCATTCAAACCAGAACGTAAATGTTCACCCTACAAGATACAAACATACCTGATACAAAACCTTTGCCGCGCGAGAGTAGCTGAGCGGTCTGCAGCGCCACGTTACGAATCGCGCGGCCTCCCGCGTCACAGGTTCGAATCCTCCTTCGGTCATGGGTGTGTGTATTGTCCTTAGATTAGTTTAACATAGTACAAGTAGTTTGTAAGTGTAGGGACCGATGACCAACGTAGTTTGGACCCATAGCATTACAAATATTTGAACAAGACATTTTTCTTTTTGTAAACCAGGTTAATTTCATGCTTTAAAACAATCGAGTATACCGAATTAATTACTAAACTTGATTCGATACTAGAAAATGCTTAAAAATAAAAAAAGAAAAAAAAAGAAAAAAAAACAGAAAAGAGAGAGAAAAATTTTACAACAGCTTCAAGGCAACAAAATAAAACACATTAAACAACGTAACAAAACTTAACTTTCGTCAGGTAAGAGAACAGTAACTATTAGAACAGCAGAAAATTTTATTGACAGATAAAATCAGTTCAAAATACAGAAATGCACCTTTTGCAAACGGGCATTTGAAGTTCGACGATGCCCTGAGAAAACCTGCCTCAAGGACCACACATAAATGCAACCTCAAAACTCACTGCAGACGTTTAGCAACAGCAACCGTTAAACAAAGACGTGCATTAAATTCTAAAGGGCAAAAGTTAGAGACAGTAGCCAGCTATACTTGGTAATGAGACGGCCAACAGTACAGTTAAAATACATCACAGAAACACGAGAGAGAGAGAGAGAGAGAGAGAGAGAGAGAGAGAGAGAGAGATCTTTAAAGGTTGAGGGGCAGAGATTATTATGAAATTCAAAATTGAAATTGTCAAAAATACACCAACTTCCCAGGCAGCACTCGATAGGGGATGAGCTTAGTGACACGCTAGGCAATCTTCGTGTTGACATCACAGTCACAACTCGCAAACAAACACTACTGTGGCCGCTACCGGGCGCTATCGATCCTCGTGGCTTTAGAACAAACGAGTCCTTATTTCGACAAGCAGAAATTGTACCCGGCCAATGAGAACTCGCTAGCTGTCAGCCATTGAGATGCTGTGTGTCTCGTAACGGGAGGTTCGGGCGCTACGCGCCCTCACGTACTAAAGGGAGAAGAAAAAAGGTTTGATTAAGTGCGCGTAGGTTAAACAATATATAAGCTATGGAGACGAAGCCAGCTTCTCATTTTGATGTGCTGTGGAGAAGTGTGTCGACAGGTCGATGTACCGCATTCAGCACCTGAGGACGTCAGCCCGACGCTTGCCTAGCGTCTCACTAAGCTCACCCGTCGATAGAGAGGCGGAAAGAACACTGCCACAAAACCCGTCCGCTGCCAGGACAGATTACTGACTCGCGAAAGGGTAAAAAGCAGATAAATAACACGGTTACACTAAATGAAATAACTCGATAGAAACAACAAGGCGCTCGTAGATTCTAGGACGCAGCACAAAACATGAAGACACAAATTAGACGAAGATGTTAATCACATCAAAGGAGGCTACAAAATGTATACAGGACAACTTATGAGTTTATCAGCGGGAAAATATCGACGTTCCACTTTTTATGGAAAGATCGTTCCATCAGTAAACGATGATCCAGAGCGCCACCGTTTTGCCAAAAGGGACGGTCGAAAACCTTTAAGGACTCAAAAAGCAGCCAAATACCTTGGTGAGGTACGAGCTACAATTCACATCGAAGTCTTAACGCCGGAAACGTCAGCCGACTCAAAATTTCGTCAGCAGCTCTACCAGTGATCTCTATACAAACTGGATGTATAACTGTGAGCATTTCGAATTCTCCGCCATATTTTAATTTGTCAAGCGAATTTCCACGAGCTACTATGTGACGAGAAATGGCTTGCTTATCTCTTGATTTGTAATTTTACGTCAATACGTATGTAAAAGGCTAATATGGAAGCGAAATAGAAAAGTATTTTCGTTTTCTTGTAATACGAGGCGCGTACAGATATTAAGTTCCGTTTCAATTTATCACCGCTGCAGCGCTGCGATTGCAGTTCCTCACATGCGCTGTAAACGATGTGTATCAAAAAGAAGAACGTGCGCCATTTGGAGATCGCTGCCAGTTACGTATGCTTTGATGTGCTTGTTTGAAACGTCGGCGTGGATTGAAAATTCCGCCGCCTGTGAAATGAGGTGGTTGATTCGGTTTCTGAATGCGAGGAAAGTGAAACCAAGTGAAATTTATCGGCAAATTTGTGATGTTTACGGACCAAATGCGATGAGTGATTCTATGGTAAGAAGATAGGTCCGACAGTTCAATGGCGGGCGTAGTAATGTGCACGATGAAGAAGGAAGTTCGCGTCCACCTTTGGTTACAGAAGAACTGGTTCACGCGATTGATGACAAGATCCAGGAAGATCGTAGTTTACAATTAGTGCTCTCGCTATGGACTTCCCCCAAATTGCACTGTTTCCAACTGGTTGAAGACACAGGTGGCAGATTTCTATGAAGAAGGTACACAAAACCTGGTGCCACGCTATCACTAATGCCTGCAAAATTTCGGCAGTTACGTGGAAAAGTCCACCCGCTGAACCACAGACATTGTCGAGGTGGGGTGGCTTGCGTGCCTCAACGATGCAGATAGCCGTACCGTAGGTGCAACCACAGCGGAGGGGTATCTGTGGAGAGGCCAGACAAACGTGTGGTTCCTGAAGAGGGGCAGCAGCCTTTTCAGTAGTTACAGGGGCAACAGTCTGGATGATTGACTGAGCTGGCCTTGTAACATCAGGTAATGTGGCTTTGCCATGCAGTTACTGCGAACGGCTGAAAGCAAGGGGAAACTACAGCCGTTATTTTTCCCGAGGACATGCAGCTCTACTGTATGAACATATGATGATGGCATCCTCTCGGGTAAAATATTCCGGACGTAAAGTAGTCCCCCATTAGGATCTCCGGGCGGGGACTACTCAGGAGGATGTCGTCATCAGGAAAGACAATACTGGCATTCTACGAATCGGAGCTTGGAATGTTAGATCCCTTAATCGGGTAGGAAAATTAGAAAAACTAAAAAGGGAAATGGATAGTTTGAAGTTAGATATAGTGGGGATTAGTGAAGTTCGGAGGCAGGATGAACAGGATTTCTGGTCAGGTGAGTACAGGATTATAAGTACAAAATCAGTTGGGGGTATCACAGGAGTAGGACTGATAATGAATAAGAAAATAGGAATGCGGGTAAACTGACCAGCACAGTATTCGCATTACCATTGTCAAGATAGATACGAAGCCAACACCGACAACAGTAGTACAGGTTTATATGCCAACTAGCTCTGCCGATGATGAGGAGATAGAAGAAATATATGAGGAGCTAAAGGAAATTATTCAGACAATTAAGGGAGAGGAAAACTTAATTGTTATGGGAGACTGGAATTCGGTAGTAGGACAAGGAAGGGAAGGGAAGGGAAGATAGTGGGTGAATATGGTCTGGGCAAAAGGAATGAAAGAGGAAGCCGCCTGGTAGAATTTTGCACGGAACATGATTTAATCGTAACAAACACGTGGTTTAAGAATCACAAAAGAAGGTTGTATACTTGGAAGAGACCAGGAAACACCGGAAGGTATCAGATAGATTTTATAATGGTAAAACATAGATTCCGGAACCAAGTTATAAACTGTAAGACATACCCAGGGGCAGATATAGACTCTGACCATAACTTGTTAGTCATGAACTGTAGGCTGAAACTGAAAAAAACTGCAGAAAGGTAGGAAAATAAGGAGATGGGACCTAGATAAATTGAAGGAACGTGAAGTTCTGGAGCATTTCAGAGGGAGATTTAGGCATAAATTAACAGAAACAGGGGGAAATAAAACAGTAGAAGAGGAATGGGTAACATTGAGAGATGAAATAGTGAAGGCAGCAGAGGACAAAATAGGTAGAAAGGCAAGACCTACAAAAAATCCTTGGATATCACAGGAAATACTAAATTTAATTGATGAAAGGAGAAAATATAAGAATGCAGTAAATGAAACAGGCAAAATGGAGTACAGACGACTAAGAAATGAGATTGACAGGAAGAGCAAAATGGCTAAGCAGAAGTGGCTAGAAGCCAAATGCAAATCTGTAGAAGAATGTATAACAAGGGGAAAAGTAGATACCGCCTACAGGAAAATAAGAGACATTTGGGGACAAGAAAAGCAACTCTACGAATATCAAGAACTCAGATGGGAAACCAGTTCTCAGCAAAGAAGGGAAAGCTGAAAGGTGGAAAGAAATGAAGGAAATGAACTTAGAGACGATGTTGTAGGAAGGGAAGAGGAAGTAGATCAAGGTGAAATAGGAGATTCTATACTGAGAGATGAATTTGACAGAGCCCTGAAAGACCTAGGTCAGAACAAGGCCCCAGGAGTAGATGACATACCCTCAGAGCTACTAAAGTCTCTGGGAGAGCCAGCCATGACAAAACTATTTGAACTGGTGTGTAGGATGTATGAGACAGACGAAATACCCTCAGACTTTAAGAAAAATGTAATAATCTCCATTACAAAGAAATCAGGCGCAAACAGGTGTGAAAATTACAGAACCATCAGTTTGATAAGTCATGGTTGCAAAATTTTAACACGAATTATCTACAGGAGAATGAAAAAGCTGGTAGAAGCTCACCTTGGGGAAGATCAGTTTGGGTTCAGGAGGAACGTAGGAACCCGGGAGGCAATACTCACTTTACGTCTTATCTTAGAAGATAGATTAAGGAAAGGCAAACCTACATTTTTAGCTTTTGTAGATTTGGAGAAAGCATTTGACAATGTTGACTGGAATACACTCTTTCAAATTCTGAAGTCAGCAGGTGTAAAATATAGGGAAAAGAGAGTTATTTACAACTTGTACAAGAGCCAGGCCGCAGTTATTAGACTCGAAGGGCATGAAAGGGGAGCATCAGTTGGGAAGGGAGTAAGACAGGGTTGCAGTCTTTCTCCGGTGTTATTCAATTTGTACATCGAGCAGGCGGTGAAGGAAAGCAAGGAAAAATTTGGAATAGGGATTAAAGTTCAGGGGGGAGAAATAAAAACATTGCGGTTTGCTGATGACATTGTAATTCTGTCAGAGACAGCAAAGGACCTGGAAGAGCAGTTGAATGGAATGGACAGTGTGTTGAAGAGAGCGTATAAAATTAACATTAACAAGAGCAAAACAAAAATAATGGAATGCGGTCTTCGAAAATCAGGCGATGCTGAAGGAATTAGATTAGGTAACAAAACAATGAAGGTGGTAGATGAGTTTTGTTACTTGGGTAGTAAAATAACATGCGATGGTCGCAGTACAGAGGATATAAAATGCAGAATGGCAATGGGAAGAAAAGCACTTTTGAAAAAGAGAAATTTGCTAACATCGAATATTAATTTAAGTGTAAGGAAGTCTTTTCTGAAGGCATTTGTGTGGAGTGTTGCCTTGTACGGGAGTGAAACATGGAAGATAAGCAGTGCGGACGGGAAGAGAATAGAGGCTTTTGAAATGTGGTGCTACAGAAGAATGTTGAAAATTAGGTGGGTAGATCGCATAACTAATGAAGAGGTACTGAACAGAATTGGTGACAAAAGGAATTTTTGGCATACCCTGACCAAAAAAAGGGATCGCTTGGTAGGACACATTCTTAGACATCGAGGAATCGTAAATTTAGCATTGGAGGGAAGTGTGTGGGGTAAAAATCGCAGAGGGAGACCAAGAGACGCGTATAGTAAGCAGATTCAAGTGGATGTGGGTTGCCGTTCTTATGAGGAGATGAAAAGGCTTGCTCAGGATAGAGTAGGGTGGAGAGCTGCATCAAACCAGTCTCCGGACTGAAGACCATAACACACGTGGAAAAGTAGCTTAAGAATTGTAGAATTTTGTGCAATAAAAATTTCTTCTGTATCTGTGTACAATTTCATTTTATTACCAAACGGAACTTACTTTCTGGACGCGCCTCGTACATCATAGCAGCCTTATTTGAATTTGGCAAGAACCGAAATATCTATGGCTGGCACGCTCAGACAGCTGAAGTTGAACATCCAGGTAGTATAGAGATAAACGAGATCGACACAAACTCAGGGGCTGGCGCACCAGCCGCGCTCAATGCGCCACTAGCCACAACGGACTCCCCAGGTAGACACGACGGCTAACATACTGCCACTGCCCAGCTCCACGTTACTGTCTTTCTGTGACTGAATGACAGACTTCCCACCTGCCGACTCTCTCAGTGCTTCCCACTATTTGATGCACAAGGGCAAAAGGCTTCACGTCGATAACACGTGCCCATGAAACACCACCAGTACGTCCTTGTTGGCAGGAGGCGAATCCGCAATCGATCATAAGGCATACGTGCGCAAAGAATGATATCATGCACTGTGAAAATAGATCGTCGTAAGAAGTACACAATGACATGCTTATGAATAATGCAATCCATACAGAAGTCACAAAGTAGCTGTAGTGACCAAATAACGCGAAATAGGGAAGGAAAGGTAAACAAAAGTTTCATTAACAATAAACAAGGGAAACTATCCCACGCTAGCGACAGGCGAAGTTGAACAGGAAGTACGTGCAGGATCAAGACCAGGAGCCTCCACGGCTCAGACACCCCACCTGAAACCTAAAAAAGAGGACATGAAACTTCTCGATCTTGTATTAAAGACGTTAGGCAATAGAAAGAAGCGAAGCGGCTCATCCTCACACCAAAAGAGCTTCAAAATATATGAAACTTCCCAGCCGGAAATTAAAACTCACAAAACCGAGCCTACACGGCTCAACTATTGTGTTTACCGGTCCCTAGGCTAAAAGTTGCTTCAACTAATATCAGAAAGCATACTGGAGATGAAACGCCGATCATGATGCAACTCAACTATTGTGTTTGCCGGTCCCTAGGCTAAAAGTTGCTTCAACTAATATCAGAAAGCATACTGGAGATGAAACGCCGATCATGATGCAATAGTTATAATTAAAATTAAAAATAGTCCACATCTCAAAAATTGTTAATTCTATTTCATAATCGGTTTCGGCCTATTGCAGGCCTTCTTCAGATGGATACCACCATGATGGCAGATGGTGGCGGTGACATTAGCAGGCCGCACAGACGTTAAACTAACCAAAGGGTGACACGCACACCCATGTCCCATGGAGGAATCGAACCTCCGAGGGGAGAAACCGTGCACTGCGCAGCAAGGAGCATTAGTGCGCTCGGCCATTCCACCGCCGCTCCAAACTTGCCTGCCTGCCTTTTCGAATTCTTCCTATGATTGCGCTAAATAGTGAATTTATTACAACTCAAACATTAGATTTGACGTGTCCTCGACAAAGTTGATGGGGAGAATGGGTGATAGTTAATGTTGTAGCCCGAGAGATCTCCTGTAAGTCTAGTGCGGAGGAGTCGTTGGGGAATGGGGAGTTAAGGAGAGGCAGGTCATATTCCCTGTATTGTGATTATCCTCTGACGCTGATCATCTCGTATAGAAAATTGTGTGTTTTATTTGTATCGCCGGTCGCGGTGGCCGAGAAGACTGAGGCGCTCCAGTCACGGTCTACACGGCCACTACGGTCGGGGGTTCGAATCCCCCTTCGGGCACGGATATTTGTGCCGTCCTAGTTCGTAAGTAATTCATAAGTAGTTTGTAAGTTTAGGGACTGATGACCCCGTAGTTAAGTCCCTTAAGCTTAACAAACATTTGAACAATTATTTGTATCTCTCAAATAAGTAAGTTTGATTTATACTAGTTTCGAATCCAGTGTTATTTTTGTGACACAAGTTACATCTGATGGTTACTTCGAAGTAGTACTCCGGTCTTCTACTTCTAAGCGGTTGAGGTAATCGTCGCCTCATTCGTCCATCACTGTAAACTCTAGGTTTTGAAACACGAAGAAAGAGGTGAAAAAATAATCACTTGAGAAACAGCTCTTGGGTTGCGGAAGTTTTGGTAAAATTTTTACTTTTCCATGGTTTCGGCTTCACTAGGGTACCCTTCATCAGCCTGTCAGTCTGATGCCACCTGCAGTGCTAGCCGCACATGCGACCCTCAGCAGCTCCCTGTCTTACTTTTTTTTTTAACCTTGCAATGCGCAAACTATTTTAATTTTTAACATAATTCCTTTCGCTCAAGACCATCTGCTGACTGTACATTCATATGTAAAAAACTGTTTTACTTTTTATGAAGACTCCCCTAGTGAAGCCGAATCCATGGAAAAGTAGAAATTTTACCAAATCTTCCGCAACCGAAGAGCTGCTTTTCAAGTTATTATTTTATATTTGGACAAAAGTTTTCTGTCTTTAACAGCCATGTTTAAAATTGAAACAGGAGAAAATTTGCGTGTAATTCAAATTGATGATGATGAAACTTTGCTCCAGTGAATTAGCGTTGTAATCCAGATTTCTCTAAAAGGGTACTGGGTTATAGGGCTCCATGTGATTTCAGGCAAGAGTAAATAGTTTTCTAGAGAGATGAATATTGGCGACGTATTATCATTCCTATAATATCATTAACTGTGACCTATATGAATGTTGGCAGTCTAATATGTTCCTACATAACGATAGGGTCGCAAGTATTAGCGGTTTTCGCGGTCGGGAAACACTTATTAATGTGTAAAACTGAGGTTATGTACAAAGCGAGATACCAACCGTTAAAATGCAGATGACGTGAATAATCGGCCATCAGTGGTAAACTCGATTCAGAACGTTTTAAAGATCGAATGCGGACTGGATTCTAAGAGACAATCTTTCGTATGTTTAAAATAAAATGAAACGAGCGCTCTCAAATCAGTTTGATCATTTGACCTCATCATATTATTGGCTGTGTTTTGATCGGAATTATGGAGCTGCATACGCGACATGTGTTAAGATACACATGGTTACGCTCTCCATCAAGACGTGTATGTTGGTTGTCAGTACGTCCTTCATGCTGTCGTAACCATCAAGCCCAAAATAACACACATTGTCTTTATAAAAAGGAAGAACGATTTACACGTAGTCTTCATGATATCTGCAAACTTAATTTCTAGACCGTGCCAGTACGGTAGACGTTAGTGAATGGAAATTTTTATATTGCGGACTCTGCGACATCATCTACAGACATGTTGTTTCGCCCTTTTTGACAGGCGGTCCACGAACTCTGTGGGCTTTGCTGTGCATGACATGTTGTGCTGCTCTAATTGAAAATTTGTGCATTGCTCCCATAAGGACACTGCACGGGCTAATTACTCAATACGGACATTGCAGATCGTGTTGTAAGGTGAATGGAAAGGCCAGCGTGTCTCCTTGAATAGGAATTGCGGAATCTAACTATACACTCATAAAAAGTAGACTAATATCGAAGTTTGGGGCGGTCTGGGAAGCGCTCACTGATATTCCAATGCTTAACGGGGACGCTCGTGAAAAACAGGAAATACGGGTTCACGTTCGGCATAAATTTACATGCTTCACAAATAAACTGAACAACTTTTGCAGATCAAGTTTCGAAACTGTGAATTCAAATTTTGTTTTCATTTACACTTATAGCATAAATGCTTCACTTCCCATTGTGCTGAGCTAAAATTTCATGATAATCGATGAGATAAAACGGTATTGTCTGCTCATCTCCCCTACAAAATATTTCCAGTTCTCATACTAACCTTCGTATTTTGATAACCGTTGTTGCTACAGTTTGAAAACCGACAGTCCTTTTTTATAACATTATCTTGTTTATGGTCATATTTCCTTTGTTAATTTACCTCCCCTCACCGGCAGTCACCATTCGGAACCGTTTGAATAATGAATTATTTGACACTGATTTACAATGTGGCCTCCAATTGTCCCCTACTTAGTTTTTATCATGCAACGGATAACGATAGTTCCGCATCGTAACTACTGGTCTATCGGGACCGTCGTACTTTCAGTTTGTATCGCCACCATATATTTAATTACACCCTTATTTATTTAATCAACTGATTAGGAGGGCAAAAGGGATGGGCGGAGACAAGGAATGAGTAAGAAGATGGGGAGAAATGGAATTTATTTACTGTATTATTGTTACCAGAACATCGACAAAAATCACGTAAAATGAACAAAATTAGTCATTATGTTGCCTTCTGGCCAGGTACGAAATTAAGTGTTACAGGTCTCACTAAGTTGGATGATTATTTGCTGTGGAAAACCCTATATTGCTGGAACGGGGCATAAGGAAACAATTTCTCCAATCAAACTTCATCCTACCCCCCTTCCCCCACTTTGCATGCTCGATACTCTACAAAATACAGATATTTGATTGCAAGGCTTTATAATAATGCACTTCCCGAGGAAAACAGCATAGAAGTTTCTTTTCGCTGACAATAGACTGATCACAAGTACCGTGACTTCCAATGAATAGCCGTGCGCGCTTGGACGCCATGCTGCGGTGCGCGCGGCCGTTCGCCGTAGGAGGTTCGAGTCCCTCCTTAAGCTTGCATGTTTGTGTTGTCCTTAGGCTAGTTTACCTTACATCTACATCTACATACATACTCCGCAATTCACCGTAAGGTGCGTGGCGGAGGGTACACTCCCAAACTGAACGAGGAAAAAAAGGATGCCTATATGCCTACGTACGAGCCCTAATTTCTCTTATCTTGTCTTTGTGATCTTTACGCGAAATGTAAGTAGGCGGCAGCAAGATCGTACTACACTCAGCTTCAAATTCCGGCCCTCTAAATTTACTCAACAGAAATTCACGAAAAGAACGTCGTCTTACTTCCAGCGATCCCCAATTGAGTTGCCGGAGCATTTCCGTGACACTCGCGCATTGGTCGAACCTGCCGGTAACAAATCTAGCTGCTCGTCTCTGAACCGTCTCTATGTCTTCCTTTAAACTGATCTGCTGCGGGTCCCAAACACTTGAGCAATACTCAAGACGTGGTCGTAAAAGCGTTTTATACGCGGTCTCCTTTACAGGTGAAGTACATCTGCCCAAAATTCTCCCAATTAACCGAAGTCGGCCGTCCGCCTTACTCACAACTGTCCTTACATGCTCGTTCCATTTCACATCGCTCTGCAATGTTACGCCTACATATTTGAACGACGCGACAGCATCAAGAAGCTCACTACTAATGCTGTATTCGAACATTATGGGATTGCTTTTTCTACTCATGCGCATCACCTTACATTTTTCCACATTGAGAGCTAGCTGCCAATCTTCGCACCAACTAGAAATTTTGTCTACGTCATCCTGTATGCTATTACAGTCAGTTATAGACGACACCCTCCCATACACCACAGCATCATCAGCAAACAGCCGCATATTACAACTTACTCTGTCCATCAGATCATTTATATAGATAGAAAATAATAGCGGTCCTATCACACTCCCCTGGGGCACGCCTGACGATACACTAGTCTCTGATGAACACTCGCCGTCGAGAACAACGTACTGCGTTCTATTACTTAGGAAGTCTTCCAGCTAGTCACAAATCTGTGAACCTATTCCATAAGCTCGTATCTTCGTTAGCAGTCTGCAATGAGGCACCGCGTTGAACGCCTTTTTGAAGTCGAGAAAAGCACAATCCGACTGTTGCCCTTCGTCCATGGCTCGCAAGATGTCATGTGAGAAAAGGGCAAGCTGAGTTTCACATGAACGATGTTTCCTAAACCCGTGCTGATTCATGGAAAGAAGCTTTTCCGTTTCAAGGAAATTTACTATATTCGAACTGAGAATATGCTCCAAAATTCTACATGAAACTGATGTCAACGATATTGGCCTGTAATTGTGTGGGTCAGTTCTCTTTCCTTTCTTATAAACGGGAGTCACCTGCGGTTTTTTTTTTTTTTTTTTTTTTTTTCCAATCACTGGGAACGTTGCGCTGAATTAAACATTCGCGATAAATGCAAGCTAAGTAGGGGGCCATCGCCGCAGAATAGTCTTTGTAAAACCGAACTGGTATTCCATCCGGACCAGCAGACTTTTTCGTATTTAGCTCTCTCAGCTGCTTCTCTACACCGGAAATACCTATTGCTACGTCCCCCATTTCGGAATTTGTACGTTGATCAAATGATGGTACATTTGTGCGGTCTTCCTGCGTGAAAGATTTCTTAAAGGTTAAATTTAATTAATTTAAGTAGTTGTAAGCTACGGACTAATAACCACGTAGTTGAGTCCGATAGATTTACAAACATTTGAACATTTGATATAGCGAAAACACCACAAATAAAAAGAAATTAAATACGTAGCAGAAAGAAAATACCTTTGACCGTTAATAAGTATTAAGATAAGCACAGTGATTCACTACAAGACCGGCACAGTGAGACGTAGCCATACCACGTGGTGCCACAAAATCATTCACGACCTCTTACAAAGAAAACCGAAAATCTAACGATAATCTCGGGAAAAATTTGGTCCACCAGTATAGAAACTTAATTTTGTTACACTGATGGTGATTACAGTGGATAGTTATCTTACTAAACTTGGAAAGAAAGCATATGTTTAATGGCGGGGACAATCGGCACTCGTGTAGGCCACCACGAAAAACCTACTAATATCTCGTACATCACTCATAGTTTCATACCTTGAACACGCGCAGTTTACGCTTTAGTTCCTCGCTATTAAGCCGCATATTCAGCTGCAAGTCGATAGAACCGATGGCCCATGACTCATTCAAAAAAAAAAAAAAAAAAAAAATAAAAATAAAAAAAAATAAACCCTTGGCAAAGGTCAGCATTACATACAAAGAAAAGGCAGAAGATACTAAAGATTTCGAAAAAATAATTTAGGCACAGTAGTTGAGAAATGTAAGGAAAACTCACGGAAGGTGATCGTTAGCTACTGCTGGTCATTGTGGACTCAGAATTATATAAAACTGTAAAAGGCGGGAACGAATGTTCAGCACGCTCATTACAAAGAATAAAGTAAAATTCTATCACGGACATCGTTACTTATTTTGAAATAGAAACACACGCACTTGATAACGAATCATTGCTCCCTGATATTCACTCGTAGCTTGAACTTTAGGCCTGTGCGGCGGAACGACCTCTTCGTGCGGCGGAACGTGTGCTAAAACCTTATCTTCAAAAGTACTCGTCTTGTATGATTAGGGTTGAATGTGGCTGTGTCAGACTTCGTAATCCTTGAGGTATCCACTCGCCCATAAAAATTTATATAAAATAATAAAAAAAAATATGTTCATGTAAAATCTTTATACGTTGCAATATTTCAAAATCAGATTCTTGCACCGAAAGAAGAAGTCTTTAACAGTCACTCTTGTTAAAATATTTCTGTGTTCTCTCATAGATAAGACGGTCAAAAGAAATTCTTCAGTTTGTGGTCGTTACTATAGCCACAGATAAAAAAAAAATATTTCTTCAATGATTATCGATCGATGTGTATGATCGATTAATCAAAGTTCTAAAAAAAAACATTTATCGAAGTCTTCTTGACGTAACTTTTCCACAAATAAAAATTCATAAAAAATCTTCCTTCAGATTGAAGAATATTTAAATTAAATTTTCTCCTAGTTTCATTAATATATTATTTATCGTAAAATCATTCTTCATAAACGATGTACTCTGACACTTTCGTCAAGTTTAAACACGATAACATTTATTGCTTTCTATAACATTGCATATGTAGTCATTGGCAGACAAAAGGGAACTGACTTAAAATTTATTGTTTTAACATGAAACTTCGATAATAATGTCAACTCTTGACTCTCGGAAACCTCAGAAAACTAAAGTCAAACAATTGCTCAGGTCTCATCCCAGAAGAACGATTAAAACTCTTCAGGTCCTATCTGAAAGAAAACTTTAGAACTAGCCGGAGCCTACTCGAGAAGACCGAACCGACCGCGTCGTCCGCCCACGCGAAAAACTGCGTCACCGCCCCCCTAAACTCGATATACCAATCACTGGAACTCTAACCCTCCGGCCAATGAGATGGACAGGCACCTACGACAGGTAGCTAGACTTGTCACCTACACAGACGGAGCCAATCGGAAGGCCTCCAGAGGACGCCACCCAAGTCAACCGTCCTTTCGAAAATTTCTCACGCCCAACTTTTCCTAGAATTTTGCCCTAAAAGGAATTTAAAGTCTTATCTAGAGAGCTCGTAGCCCGAATAGCCACAGATAGAAGAGCAATGTGGAAAGGGAACATGAAACACTAGAGAAGACTCCAATGCGCGCCGAAATTCCACACAACGTCAGTCAGTATATCACCCTGAAAAAACGTAGCCCGAGTCAGTCCCCAGCTGTAATTCTGCAGACAATAAAGGCTAACGGATACTTAGAAGACAACCTCCCCAAAGCCGTACACTAAGCGGCTCTGTGATGATAGGAACCTCTGCGGAATGAGGCCCGCACTGCCTGCTACCTAAAAGGGAAGAGATACATTATCGAATATTTTCCTGAGGGTGAGGCCACCTCAGGTGGTGAGCCAACCAACAGATAGGTCCCACCTCGCAAACTGCACCCATAATCGTGTCGCTGGCGACCAGCCTGTCTCGACAACGCCAGTCCAGCTCTGCCTTCTGCAAGCAGGGACAGCGCGTAACAGCTAACGAATACAGTTCCCTAGAACAACTAGAAAATTGTCACCCAAGACACATACTGCAGATTCAGCAAACAATACATTCTGAGGCACACCGTTATGACATACAAGAATAAATTTTTGAAAAAATGACTAGCAAATTAATGCTACTACACACAGCACACATAAAAGCAGCAAAAAAGGGGAAAAATAAATGAACAAATAATTGAACACCCTTAAAGACTACTTGGAACATTCTGCTACTGCTAATCCGCTACAATCTCTGTTTTCTTACCAACTCTACCACACTCACACATTCACACACTTGGGATGGGATATGAGTGCTGTGGAGCTTGGCTCCTTGTATTTCTTTTTTTATAGCATTTCTGCGTCCACTATCCTCTATCCCTAATCTGCGGTGCAACAATATATTAACCAGAACGGCCCTCTAAGCACGTCAAAAATCAAGGAGTCAACCATACTGTAGGCATTAATAAAATAAATAAAAATGATAGTAAATGGCAATGAAACGATCTAACAATACTGCTTCAAGTTATTCTAAAATGCCTAACATCTCCAGTGGATTGTGTGGAGCATTGGTTGACAATGAAGAGGAATTGATTAGAACGACATAGAAGCTTTTCCTAAGTGCATGTTACAACCGTGGGGACGTGATTTATTGTAATTAGACTGGAAAAGGAATAATTCGATGTGTAACCATCTCCAATCAGAGACAGTATCTATTAAAACAAATTTCGAACGTGTGAGACACGTCCAGAATTTATTTAATCTTTTAAAAACATTTTCTGTCTAATAAGCATAACTTATGCGTAATGGCACCAGTTACGTAGCACTTGGTTGTTATTGAACGGGAAAATACTCGCAATGTTAACGAAGTAGAAACTGCACACAGGTCTGCTCGAAAAGGGTGCGATGAAAGACTGATTAAAAATCAGAAATCATGCACTGAGCGAGCAATGAGTTGAACGGAACGGCTGCCTTTATAAGAGCATTCGACCCTCCGATTTTGCCAGACTGCATTGTGCAGTTTTCAATAAACGTAATGCTCCGCCCTTTTTTATCGGTTTCCTTTGAAGGAATTGTGGTGTATGAAAAGTGCAGAACTTCGAAATGAATTCAGAAATTTATTGAAAAATATATTGAAAACCGAACATCAATCCACATCCAATGTTTCTCATGTAGCAGATAACTTTGTTTATGGATCATCTAACTGCTCATTTTTCAAACCTGATCGGCGTTGTATCATGGCAGGTATTACTAGACATTATACTTAGTTCGATACCGCCACAAACGTATCATTTAACAGACTATTCCTTCCACAAATCATAGGACACCTTAAATGTATTTACTGCAGATCGATTTTTGATGTAAATAATGATATGCATGACTTACTGATGATTTTTATTATGGGTAAACCAATATTAACCCATAAAACTGAAATGACGCCAGGGAGCATTGAAATAGATCACTAGCAGAAGTTTAAAATTTGTGCCCAGCCGTGATTCGAGAACAGGTTCTCATTTTTTAATATATTTTTTTAAATTATTATTTTATTTTATTTTATTTTATTTTTCTACGTATGGTTTGTGCACATGTGGGCTAGTTATTGTGTTAGTTCGTTGTTGATTAATGAATTCTTTGCTAGTTTTTTTTTTTCTTTCTTTATTACAGAGGGCGACTAACTCTGAGAGAATATGCTGAGCTATCTCGCAATTGTTTACCAGGCACTGACGTAGTTGCCCCACACTTATTACTCGCGGCACGTTCTCATTCCCGTCATTGTTCCGTCTGAGGAACATCAGTGACAGAATTTAGAGGATCGGCATGTGAAGCTGATTCCAGATAGATTATACAGACGTCAACTCACATGTCGTTTACGTTGCAAAACAACAAGGTATGGGAAATGACGGCGGTTACAGGGACTTTTAGACAGTCGTTTTTCCCACTTGATTTGGGAGTGGAACAGGAGAAGTAATTAGTAGTGCTTAAAAGTACCCTAACACTAGAACTCTCAGCTTAGATCTATCCCCTGGAACGCCCAATTGAGGTCAATTGACAATTACGCTTTTTTTATCATATTTTAAAATGCTTTATTAAATAAAATGTAAGGACGCTTCTTATTTATTGTCATTAATAATGATATTATAATTTTTCATGGGTAATAATAATAATGTAGGCATAATCTTATTTTATGCTGATAAAATTTATGTTTAATCTGTACCGTGTGTACCGTAGAAAAATAAGTGACACCATATTATTGATACATAAAATTGAAAATTTTCTTGTTTTACATGATATAACAATAGGTGACAAATGTTGTTTTTATAGGATTGGTTAATTATTCACAAATTATACTTTTTTTCTGTAACAAATAAGTACTGCTTTACTAGGCTACTCACGTGCACATTTGCATATCCGCGCACTTAGGCATGAACCGCATGCAGATTTTTTACATATGGAGCAAATGTTTCTATGTTTGTTTTTTGCTGCTGGTTTCGTTCCTTTAGATGTTCCTTTTTCTCTGTCAGCACACTGGAGTTTCTGAGGGCGAAAACTTCTGACTGGTACCACCAAACAAACGCGTTATATCCACTATAGACAACAATGCATGAAACTGACCATTGTTGGCCATCAAAAGTGCCAAATAAACTAGATAAACTGCATAGTACTTAGAAGCGGTCAATTGACCGCCGTCGAGAACCAATGGTAAATGTGTTAGAATCTTAAAAATTTGCTGTTACAAATCAAAATTATTAAGGTAACTTAAACATTGTCTAAAACTATTAAAAGAAAATCACAGGACATAAAATTTTAAACACCGAAGATACTCTCATCTTAAAATGAAAAATGGTCATTAACCCCAACGGGTGTTCTAGTGCTAAAACATGATCATGCACCATATGGTAGCTTGTGGAGCACTTCAGTAGACGTAAATTCAAATGTTTGTAAATCTATGGAACTACTGTAGTTATCAGTACATAGGCTTACAAAGTACTTAAAGTAACCTATGAACAACACACACACACACACACACACACACACACACACACACACATGCCTGAGAGAGGAGTGCAATAGCTGACGAGGAGCAACCGCGTGCTCCGCAGCAAGGCGCCTTAGAGCGCTCTGCTACACGTCCGCGGCTAGATGTAAATGTGGGAGTTCAGAACCGCGCAGAAATTTATCGGAGACTAAGGAGCTTACTCCATATTAGAACTGTACTTAAATAAGCTATGTAAACACGTCTCATATGGATGGAATTAAGGTAGATACCAAAGGATTGAAGAAATCAAAAACACAGGGATTACATTACGACATTTCAGTACAACAGTTAATCTGAAAAGGAAGCACAGAATACACAAATGGTTCATTTTCCGAAGGTAACTAATGAGGAGAAAAGTGGATAGATATAAATGGCGTAAATTTGAGAAATGTCTTGAAACAAATACATGCAAAGTTTCTCACATGTTAAGAAAATGATGTGCAAATGACGACATTAGATGCAAATTATATTTAACGGCTAAGAACAGCATACAGATACATAATATGTCGAAACAAAGTGTACATTAAATGTAACTATTGAGAAAAACTTTAATGTGTAATGTTACAGTTCAATAATATAGTAAGGACAGTTTACAACTCACCGCAAAGACGTGGCGACGAGCTGCGACAGGCACATACGAAAGACACACACATACAACACTTTCAGCTATCGGCCCTGGCAGTGTCGTAGTGCGGCAGCCGGAGGTGATTGTTGTATGACTGTGTTGTGTGCCTCTGTGACTGCGTGAGCGCTCTATTTTCTGAAGAAGGCCATGGCCGATAGCTGAAAGTGTTGTATGTGTGTGTCTTTTCTATGTGCCTGTCGCAGCTCGTCGCCACGTCTTTGCGGTGAGTTGTAAACTGTCCTTACTATATTACTAATTCCAACCTGGATTTTCCATTATTATAAATGTTACAAATCAAGTACGAAATGATCGAGTACCGTGAAGCAGATGGGGACAAAGCGATAAAAAAAGGGAGCAAACGGCGGGTTGGATGGCTGTGTACAAATTTATGCCATAATTGACCAACTTCTTTTCTTTTCTAAATTGCAAAGAAGCATAGAGTGTCCAAAATCTCTTTAAAATATCGTTATTGTGTGACCTATATCGGCAGCTCTAAGGAACTATTATCATATCTTGTATATTATTAACCCTCGCATGTTGTCAGCTCTAGAAAAATCGTATTGTAAGCTTGGGGTCTTGTTTGACCCCTGAGTGATTCAAGCAACCTTATGTAAAAAAAAATTGAAATATGTCCATAAAAAGTAAATACAATATCTTGCGAAACATATGCACAAAGTTGATAATACAAGTTCACAATTTCTTAATATAATTAAGTTACATATGAATTGTAATTACTTACTACATTTTTTTTTTTTTTTTTTTTTTTTTTGAAATGTGAAAATATGTTTTGCTTAGTTTGGTTCCAAAAACTATTTTAACACAAAATATTCATAACCTACAAACTATGTACTAATACTGTAACTTATTAGTATTATGTTTAATATCATTTACATGGAATTTTATTAGAAATACACTACTACTCGAACTTCTTGTCATATGACGAACAATCACTACGCAACACACTTATGCTAGCATGTTCTTTAGCGATAAACTTGTGGCACCCATCACATTGTTGCTTTACTTTCTTGTCATCTGACCTTGGGAAAGAGTCACACCGTTTTGTTTTCGGGTTTGGAACATCGGATTCAGGGTTATGGTGTTGTTTTTCCTTTATATTATCCTTGAAACCTGAAGATAATATTGCTGAACGAATGCGCTGTGTTCTGCACTGGGGCGACAGGATTCGTCGTTCAATGTAACAAGTTCTTTTCCTGGTTCTGAGATGAATTCTCGCCTTGCATTTTTACTTCTGATATCATGTAAAAATTTACGATACAGAACGTAAGCACTGAGACAAGCAAAATCTCGTATGTGAAAAATTACAGCAAGTGGCCACCATCTTGTTACACGTTTCACTGAATAATGTCTAGCCATCATATCAACTTTATCAACTCCTGACTTTGTTGAGTTGTAGAAAATTATTATGTCAGCCTTTTCTGTGCTCATGCTCACTTACATCAAATGTTTGGTGTAGAAAAGATAAAAGAATGACTGATTCATTTTTTGTGGGGACATACGAAGCTAAAACATATTTCTGTGCATACCCAACAGTGGTCAATAATGGACGCCTCTGTTTTGATGGCAACATTTCTGTTGGTATCTCGTTTCGGTTGGCCCAAAAAGTTCCTACAAGTGTCAGTTTCTTAGCAAGTAGTTCTTGTCCCAAATCAAAAGTTGCAAAACACTTATCGGTAGTAATGTTCGTATCACTTCCATTCAGGTTATCAACTAAATTATGTACCACTCGTTTCCCTTAAAGAATTTCCTTACTTCAGCAGATTTACACGTATACACTTGTGCATTTATGACATAATAGGTCTCAGAAGCTACAGAATCCCCCAATTTTATCCCATACTTTCCAGGTTTCGAAGGAATGTACACCTTGAACGGATACCGTAGCCTGAAAGTACACAGATGCTCATCAGCTGTAATATAAGGTCCAGGAACACAAAACGAAATCCATGCTCAACGAACATTTCGAACACAGTTCTTATAGGTTTAGCTTTTGATCCAGAAGCAGTTTTTCTTTCTTCCCTTGTAAATTTATCTTCGAACCGGAGACACATCAAAATATCAAAAAATCGTGAAAAGCTCATTGTGGCTAGAAAAATAGGTAAGCCATACTGTTACGACGAAATTTCACTCAAAGGCTTCCCATGTGCCATATGCAAGCCAGCTGTTATTAGTCGACCAAGGAATGCCTGCAGCTCTGTAGAATAAGTTCAATCCAGTGTTCAAGAGCTGGGTACAGAATTTTATTATCTTTTGCATGATTATTGGTATGCATTACTATTACTGACTACATGTGATTGTTGATAAAAAGTCTGAAATAATCTGCCCTTGTCTGTAATTGGGTTCTAAGGTGCGTGGAAAATGCGTAGTTTCACGTATTACATTCCTTGCGCACATGAGTTGTACTGTGTTATATGTTACCTGTCCATTACTAGACACAAAAGCAGATGCACCATTATCATCTTCTTCACTTCATCTCCGACCTGTACATCTTCCTTTATCATATCTCCATCAGCATCACTATCATCCTCGTTTCCACAAATTGATTCATTAGCACTGTAACTCTTCTGTAAATTTGCCAAAGTCTGTTCGATACTGTAGCCCCTTGCACAACGTATATCACCATCCATTACAAATAAACTGTCACATCACGTCTTCTTTGCACAAAATTGAATTCCAAACAGTGAATTTGTTGTAATAGTGCACGTAAATGTATTTTCTACTCATTGTTTACAACAATGTACGAATGAATATCAGTTTCCAAGATTTTATTTTCGTAATAAAACATATATGACGCTGGGGTATTATCTGACCCCGCTGCAAAAATTTCAAATTGTTTTACTGCAAAATAAGATATAACCATAAATATTTAACCCAGTTATAATAAAAAGGCCTTGGATAACATATCTGGGGGATGTCTAGATCCAAATTAAAACTTTTTATTTATAGTTAAATGAGCCTTGGGGTCTAAAAAAAACCCCAAGCTTCATTCGAGGATTAAGAGAACATGATTCTATGTCAACTATTGGTCTTCGATTAAAATAGGAGTCTGCTGGGATTTGTGGGTCAAAACTAAAAACTACGACAAAATAACGTTCTTTTTGTTATTGATATAAAATTTATCAAGGGCATCAAAAAGTATGTTTTATAAGTTACTTTAATGTGGGTTTAGTGTTAAGCAGCATCCTCTTATTTTAATGTAAGGCCAGTGATGGACAAGAAAATGACGTTCACTATATATATATATATATATATATATATATATATATATATATATATATATATATAAGATCTGCCGAAACCAGTTAAAAATATGAAAGTATTTTAAAGCGATTTTGGAAAAACTATGTTATTTTCATATATATATATATATATATATATATATATATATATATATATATATATATATATATATTTTAAATATCGCTAACAAAGGCGGAAATATATGTTATACTTAAATTCTCAAATACGTAATAAGTGAAGGTAAAACTGTTAGAAACTAATAATAACCTTTATTTTTGGCAAAAATTATATGGATAGTTTACAGTCTCGACACTCAGAGGCTCACACAACAAGTAATAACTTCGATACAAATAATAACTTCGATACAAAAATAACATACGTAGAGTTTTCTCCGACTGATCTTCCGAAGGAGACAGCACAGTTCCCCCCAAAACTGTCAGCCTATACAATCTACAAAAAACGCATGTCAGACTTTCGTTTGATGCTGGCTGTCAGGGATGCCGATACTGAACCAAAGTGTGAACGACACCTGAGCTCAAAGACAAAAGAGCAGGACCGGCGCAGGAAACATGCATAATGCATGGCGTCTCGCGCTTTCGCGCTACTCCATCGTGGAGCTGCGGGCCGGTTTTCAGACTAGCGTAGAAAAAGAAGTGTCCTGCTTGCTATTGAGAATATCTGTATATCCCACGAATCCTCGGATAATACTGCAAATATGTGTTTCCCTCAACTATGAGAACTGGTTTTAGGAAATAATGATCTGCTGGCCAAGGAGAAGAATATTTAAGCTCAGATGAAACAAATCTTTATGAATTTATCTTGATTAATTAAAGAATTATTTAAGAATTTATTTTATTTGCTGTTGTTTTTATCATTTCAAGTAAATCAAACATGCCCTTATCAGCAACTATAGCTAATTTTCTCTCTCTCTCTCTCTCTCTCTCTCTCTCTCTCTCTCTCTCTCTCTTCAGGGACGATTGTAGTAAGCAGATTCAAAAGGATGTAGGTTGCCGGACGTATACTCAGATGAAGATACTTGCACAGGACAGGAAAGCGGGGAGAGCTGCATCAAACCAGTCTACGGACTGAAGACCACAAAAACAACAATTTCGTTCACTCTTCCTCCGCAATACCTCTGGTACGGACAAGCGAGATGTTGCGTTTAGTATGCAAATGCGTCTCATTTCGTTTACAAGCCGTCCTTTAACAAGCAGATATACTTTTCTATGTCACCTCTATGAAACCTGCAATTTTGAATTAATCTTGCCTGATATTCGAGGGCGTGAAAGGTCTGGCATCGTATGACGTAGTGTAAGATGACACCAGTCAACAAGACGGCTAAAAACATGGCATATATAGAAGTCACTAGGTACAATTGCAGCTCTTACATGGTTTAGTGGCGCACTGTAACACCTATTCATCGACGAATCGGTGAAGTCGGCTTCTACAGAATGTATCGATACTTCATCCCATTGGAAACCTGGCGGCGTCCAACGTGTGTAATCTTTGAGCCAACGTATTTTATAAGCTTTCTGTAAATGCCCACAGAGGGCAATAGCTGCACATACAGCCGATTCTAATCGTCAATTTTATTCAATGTTTCGTGTATACTTTTAATGTTATGAACATACCATTTTATACAGAATCAAAGCAGAAGATTTTACGAGCATTGTTCAAATATTTTTAACTATTGTGTTTTATTATATTAACACATAATCCTTACTACACTTCTGATTGGCTTACGTGACAAGCGGTGGGTGGAGTATCCTGTATTTAACTGAAAGCCTTAGCCGCCTGCTCCTTCTCCATGATGATCGTCCTTTCCCTGACAACGCCAGTAAGGCAGAACATTTTGCCTCCTACCTTTCTGATGTATTTTCCATTCCTGATGATCCCCTTTTTGACTACTCTCTCTTCCCGGATGTCCATGAGCGCACCGACACCTCCTCTCCTCCGCTCGCCCCTGGCTTCCAGTACTTGGACCGCATTCCTCCCTCAGAATTGAACACTCCCATTACTGCCCATGACATAATAGACACTCTTCGCACGAAACGAAACACCGCACCCGGTCACGACCGGCTAACCTACCGCCACCTTCGCGCATGCCCCCTCTCATTTCATGAAGTCCTTGCCAAACTCTACAACATCATCCTTTACACTGGCTTCTACCCCGACCTGTGGAAAACCTCCCGTATTCTCATGTTCCTCAAGCCCGACAAGCCCCCGTCCCAGACCTCATCCTACCGTCCCATCAGTCTTACCTCCGTGTTCAGCAAGGTCCTGGAAACCATCCTTTCTCGTCGAATCCACCAGCACCTCCACCGCCACCAGTTTCTCCCCCCCTCCCAATGTGGCTTCCGACCCTCCTTCTCCGCCGACGACCAGCTCCTTCGCCTGACTCATCTCCTCTCCGTCCAACTCAACTCCCGTCGCTCCGCAATTTTTGTATCCCTCGACATCCAAAAAGCCTACGACCGAGTATGGCATTCCGGTCTCCTCTTCAAGATCCAGCTCTACGCCCTTCCCATTAATTACGTCCGCCTCATCGCTTCCTTCCTTACCCGCCGCCCCTCCTACGTCACTGTCTGCAACTCCAACTCCCGTATTTTCTACCCCTCCGCCGGGGTGCCCCAAGGCTCAGTCCTCTCTCCCCTCCTCTATCTCCTCTACTCTGCCGACATGCCTCAACCCAAACCTCCCGTCTATCTCCTCCAATATGCTGACGACACCGCCTTCCTGGCCCTCGCCCCCTCCCTTGCCCGTTCCCAGGTTTTGCTCCAGTCCCACCTCACCGAGTTCGCCTCCTGGTGTAACCGGTGGCTCCTCTCCGTCAATCCCGACAAATCCCAGGCAATAGTCATAGGTCGTACTACCCGCACCTTCCGCCTCCACGATTTCTATCTTACCCCTCACAACCGACCCATCCGTCACACCCCCACCCTCAAGTACCTTGGCCTTACCCTTGACCGCCAACTGTCCTGGACTCCATACCTCAAATCCCTCCGTGAGAAAGCTCTGTCCCGCCTAAACCTCCTAAAACTCCTTACTGGCCGGACGTGGGGCCTCCACCCTTCCACTGTCCTTCACACCTACAAATCAATCATGCGCCCCGTCCTTTGTTCCTTCCACCCCGCCTGGATATCAGCCCCTCCTACTTTCTACAAGTCCCTCCAGATTCTAGAACGCCACGCCCTCCGCCTCGCATACCGTATCAGACTCCCTTCCCCCACGCGGATCCTCTATGACCTCATCCCCTTCCCTCCTCTCCTACAACACCTTGAACATCTCCGGCTCCTTTACACATCACGCAAAATAGAGTCCCAAAACCCTCTGGTCTACCCTATTCTTACAAATCCCGGGCCTCTGCCACGTCTCCGCCAAACCGTCCCTCCCGGCCTTCACCTCCATACGCTCCGTATCCTCTCCCAAGGCAATTTCCGCACCCTTCCTCTACCGGATACCGAACTTCGGCCCGATATCTACCCCTCCTACCAACTCTGATCCCTTCCCCGTAGCATCAGCGCCCCGCCCCTCTCTCCCGTCCCTTTTCCTTCCCGCCCGCTTGGCTACCCCTCTCCCATGCCCAGAGTCTCGTCACTCCTTCCCTCCTTACGCTCTCTTCCCTCCCCTTCTCCCCCTCCCCCGCACTTCCCCCGTCCCTGCCCCACCTCCCCCCCTCCATCCCCTTCCCACTCCCTGCGGGGGCGTCTCGACTTTTTATCTCCGTGTTCAGTGCAAGTGTCTCCAGTGTCGTGTGTTTTAGTCAGTGCCTCCATAATCGCCGTCCCCATGTTTTATTCTATACGCCGTCAGCTGTCTCCGTGTGTGAACTTCGTGTCTCCGCAATGTACTTTTAAACTTGTCACCGTGGCCGGTTGTTTTTACTGACTGTGTGTGTGTTTTATCGCTACTCGTCTCTTTTTTGTTCTCTGCCATATGTTTTGTCCCATTTATACATGTCCGTTTTAGTCTGTCGAAAACTCTGTCTGTCAATGTTTTTAATTTCCGCAATTTTGTTCATCTTTTTTATATTTTATCTCTTCTTTGTGCAATGTTTGTATATCACATGGCTGAAGAGCAGCCACCGCAGCTGCTGCCAGCCTGCCAGCTGTTTCTACGGCTGGCTTTAAAACAACAATAAAGGAAAAAAAAAAAAAACCGCCTGCTCCGTCCACCGCCACCGTCCACCAACAAGGGTGAAAACTATTGTCATTTTATTAAATATTTTACTATTAAATGTAGAACTATCACATAAACCTCTGTTATATTATAGTGCCAAAGGCCTGATGATGGTCCTGTAGGACCGTAACTGGTTGCCAATAAAAAAAAGCTCAGAAAATTACGATCTAGACTGTAATATTTTAATTATCTATCATTTTAAGATCGCTGTTTCCAAAAATGCATTCAAAAATCACAAATGTTGAAATGTTTGAAAAGCTACTGGACCAAACTGAAATGGTCGTCGATCTGTAGACGTACGAACTACTTAAACTACCTTATGCTAAGAACAACACACACGCACACACCCATGACCGAATCAGGACTCGAACTTCCAACGCCGCGCATTACGCAGCAAGGCGCCTTAACGCGCACGCCCATTCCCGCGCTGCGTAAGATCTCATAATATAGTATGAACCCCATTCTTCGAAACAATATCTTCCTATGTGAAGATAATAATCGTCTAGCTTAAACGACATAACAATTTTAAGTGGTACTAATGTCCACAGCACAAAAATATAAAGAAGCGTACTAGTGTGAAGTATATTCTTTCCGTATCAGTACATAATAATAATCTGTTTTAAACATTTGATGCATGTCATTGAGACAACCTAATTTTTATTATTTCCAATTGCATCCAAATCGCCATTTCGTCTCACCAGAGTCTTACGTGGGCATGACGGATCATAACCTCTTCACCTTACGATAGACCCAACAATGGCAGCAGAACCTTTTGGATTTGGTAGTCATCCCAGTGAAGATTAAAACTCCTTCCTGGTGTGTCAAGGTCACCAGACTTCAACCCTGTCATGGAATGTCCGCACATCGCGAGGTATCATCTCCATTGTGTTTGAAGTTTCTCCCAGTCATGGGAATAATGAGGGATGTAGGAAAGTGTGACTCATGCGCATCTGCTACTTCTATACCGCGTCACAGCGGCCTTTTATAACTGAATTTTTAAAAGTTTGGTTCTTAACAGCCTAGTGTGAATTCCCGACACAGCACGACGATTTTAAACTTCCATAGATTTTGCTCCACTACCTCTGCAGAGTTTTTTCATAACCCAAATTTGTTTATCGTGTGATAGCTCTTTTGTAAGCGCTACAACACGCCTTTTGAAGTGGATTCCACTGTGGAACGGATTTCCCTTGCGGAGATCTTATGCTTACCAACTGTCCTCTTTGTATTTTATGCTATGATTAAGCCAACGCTACCTTTTAGAAATTGAATTTGTTAAGACTTTTGGGATTTTGTTGTAGTTAGAATTTTTTTTATATATTTATGACGTTCACCAGCGGTTATTTAATTGTATTATAAATCAACGAACAACTTAAATGAAGTTCCGGATTGGCCGGCCGCGGTGGCCGAGGGGACTTGGGCGGTCCAGTCACGGTCTGCACGGCCACTACGGTCGGGGGTTCGAATCCCCCCTCGGGCATGGATATTTGTGCCGTCCAAGTTCGTAAGTAGTTCATAAGTAGTTTGTAAGTTTAGGGACTGCTGACCCCGTAGTTAAGTCCCATAGACTATACAAACATTTGAACATTTTGAAGTTCCGGATTGGGAAAAGTGGCCTCGTGTAGTGCTGTGACGAGGCACCGGAAGCTGTCTAAGTTGTTGCTTTGGTGGAATTGTGCGGCCTACGGAATGCTTGTGGCATGGGTACGCATAACTTGATAGCTGTCGTCTTCATTTAAAAACAGGGCCCGAGCTTCTTACTGTGTACTAAAATTCTGCCTCGGAATCCAGTACTGGTACTACCGCAGATTGTCACTGAGATGTATTAGGCAAGCCACAGAGCTAATAGGCAAGCTACAGAGGTAAATGTTTACTACTTTATCACCCAAATAACAAATTAAACAAATTATTTTATTAGAACCTTAACTGTTAAATGCCAGTTTGTGATCTCATAGCGTGTGTAATATAAGAAACATGATTTCTAGATAAAGTAATGGTTAAGAGAAGATACATACATTGCTAGGAAGACAAACAAATAACATTTCATCATAAAATAGGAAAATAAACAAGAGCACATGGTCATAGTAGTAAAACCTGCACTTTAGGAAAACATAAAGTGAAATAGTATGCTTAGAGATATATTCTGTTATATATTTGAGTAGGAACTGGCCATGAAAACATAAATATAATAAATGTTTCGAATATAAACCAGATTAACTAAGTCTTTATGAAATATTCCCTTTTTTCTTGTATACATCAAAACAGCGAATACTTTATTTCATTATTCTGTACATGGTAGGAACAATTGTCCTTCGCTATTTTTCAAGATATTAGTATAAACAAAAAATGTATTGTTGTATTTTATAGTTAAGAATCTTTCAGATCTGCAACCCAATATATGAAAGGATTATTATAAATTGACGTAAATTAATAATTACCTTAATTTTGATCCATCATATTTCGGGCTTGCAGCCGGATCATGTTGACTTCTTCCAACGATATTTCGGCTAACAAACGTGCAGCCATCTTCAGGTGAGCACGAGACTAAAGATTACAATGATGTTTCATCATTGCCTGTCCTCTACTTATTTCTTATTTAATAATGAATACTTTCAACAAATTGACGGTGTTGCCATGGGAAGTCCTTTGTCCCCTCTGGTTGCAAACTTTTTATGGAGGAATTTGAGGAGAAGGCACTGGAGTCAGCAGAATTTAAACCGACAGTTTTTTGGCGTTATGTAGACGACACATTTATAGTTTGGCCCCATGGAGAAGAAAAGCTCGCAGGATTCTTGAAACACCTGAATTCTATCCACAAGAACATTCAATTTACCATGGAGATCGAAAAAGACAGATGTCTGCTGTTTCTGGATGTCCTTGTCACTCGAAGAACTGATGGGTCTCTTGGTCATTCCGTCTACCGGAAGCCCACGCACAAATCTGCAGGCGACAAGCTGCCACCACCCTGCACAAACCACAGGTGTGCTACGTACTCTGGTGCACCGGGCACATGTGGTATCTGATAAGGACAGCCTTCCTAAAGAGATGGAACATTTGCAGTCAATCTTCAGGGAAAATGGATATTCTTCACGCCAGATCCGCACAACTCTAACGAGGAAGAAATCTAAACAACAACAAAAAGAAGAAGATAAGGAGGTAATCAGGTTCAGGGCGTTCCTTCCGTATGTGGGCAACCTCTCTTCTAAAATAGGAAGAATTCTAAAGAAGCGTTGTGTGAAAGTGATATTCCGACCACCTGCGAAGATCTCGGCTTTGCTTGGCTCTGCGAAGGATAATTTGGGATTGAGGAAGGCGGGAGTTTACAAGATCCCTTGTCAATGTGGTCAGTCTTACATTGGCCAAACTACTCGCACAGTACGAGAAAGATGCGTGGAGCATGAGCGTCATACACGTCTACTGCAGCCCAATAAATCAGCCATAGCAGAACACTGTATTTCCACGAGACACTCCATGGATTATTCTGCAACAAAAATTCTGGCAACGACAAGATCCTTTTGGGATTCGATTATTAAGGAGTCCGTGGAAATACGGTTGACAGAAAACCTGATTAATCGGGATGGCGGATTTCAAATGGATAAAGCATGGGAACCTGTTATTTCTTTAATTGCTTCGCAGAGACATAGGACAACATCTAGTATAACATCTGACAAAAAGTGATTTCCTTCGACCACCGCGCTTAAGATGTACGAAAGCGCATTCCGAAAGATGGCGCGAATGTAAGTACACCATTGCGCGGACGCGGCCCGCTTCTACCACAGAGCGCGCCAAATTCGACAGGCGGCGCGCTAGTATCTCCTCACTGCGCAGGAGCCGCCGCGTCAATATTCGGTTTATTTAGAACGACGCACACCGGTAATCTTTAGTCACGTGCTCACCTGAAGATGGCTGCACGTTTGTCAGCCAAAATATCGTTGGGAGAAGTCAACATGATCCGGCTGCAAGCCCGAAATATGATGGATCAATCAATACGTCGGGAAAACTTGAAGATACACACCTTTATTTTGAATATAAGGCTGCTATTATCTTGCCATAAAATGGCCAAACTAATTGTTTTTCATATCTTTAATAGTTGTAACAATGTATGATATTGTAGGCCAGACTATGAAAGAAGACCACACAAAGATCGAAAAACACAGTCTTGTAACAGCTTTCCAAGTTGCCACTATGCCGGTTTGGGCACTGATGTACATATTGTTGAAATGCATTGTAGGGTAAAAGTGATGAAATTAAACAGCTTTTCACATACCTGGTGTTTGTTCTGTGTTCTTGCCTTAATTTTGACGCACACATAAAATAGAGAACATTTCTCTAGCTGCACGTATTCTGAATGAATTCTAGGGATTCCTGTAAGAAGGTTATGTAGATGCTGTGTTTTAAGAAGATTCCACATCCACGAGATATCAAGGTAACTGTTCTGAACTTTGATGCTGTGGAGATTTATTAAGACGTGAAGATCACAATCACTGAGTTGGTGAACAGAACACTGTAAGGTGGTAACGTTTTATCACGGAGCTTTCAATGCTTTCAAGACTGTAACCTTTTCTTATATTAGTTGCCTAGTGATCTGTGTTCAAAATCTGGTGGGAATTGTCGTGCCTATTATATTGGGCATTAGGAATATAACAACGCATCTGTTTTATACTCTGGATTTCAGAGAACATGATGAAGTTGGTATGAACAAAGCGAGACAGAGAAAATACTTAAACTGAGTATGTTCTCAGCCTGACGGAAAGGGTGGGAGGAAATTACTCGCAACAGTGAACACTCTCAGATATCGTTTGAATAAAACTAGAGATGTTATAAATCTGAAGGAGAGGATTTGATTTAAAATTTGTGTCACCGTCAGGATTCGTAACCAGGCCTTCCTGCTTGTTAGGCAGGAACTATACCACTAACCCACCCGGACTTAAAGGATACAGCGACTGCACGAAGTGTGTTAAGGCACGTCCCCCTCCACAACACAAGCATTAAATATGCCTTATGCTCCCCTGTATGGATTTATTGTTTGGAAACTAGAGAAGTTTCACACGACTGGAGAACGTGCTCTGTTTCCTGAAATGAGCTCTCTGACATACTTCAAACTGTGTAACTTCAATTAAGGTTAAGTTTTACCGTGCTGTATAAGAAAAATTACAAAACTTGTGTTGTTTAGAAGTCAAAAAACCAGGAAGTAAAATGCTTATACAAATAAAAACATTTTGCTGACGAGTCGCTTCCTTCACAGATTTTGTTTAAGTGTGATACTTCGAGCATTTTATATAGTGACGAGAGTGAATTCAGAGGAGTATTAGTGATATAGAAATGAAACACAACTAGATTCATGAATGTATTTCATCTGTTTTCTTGAAGGGCATATTTACAGTTGTAAAAAGCTACGTGACAAAACAATACTGAATGTTATTAAATAGGGTAATAAGGCGTCATGACGTAAACTGTAAATAAACATCATCCCAGGACTCACTGTCTGTATCACAAAATAAATATTCGTGCAATACCGGTTATTTAAGCATTTTTAAATTATTTTTTGTACTGCTCTTTTTCATTCTACCCAAATCAGTTGCTCTATTTAATATGAGTTTTCTAATTTATTAATCATAGCTTGTGTTATGTTAGAAGTAAGTAGTCACGACAGGACAATTAATAACCGACTAAATACATATCTAGTGGTCTGTTTCTTATAACAAAATCGCATAGTCCATCGCTTATGAGCAGACCAAATAGTTCCATATTTAAGAAAAAGTATCTCGTGTTAGAAAGCTCTGACAGCGTTCCACGTTGAAACAATACAAAATATGACGCATTCTCAAAAATTATTTGGTAAATTCTGCTAACCCAACTTCAAAAACAAAATAATTCATCGCATGACGAAAATTTGTAACATCGCCAGAAGAATATGTTTTCGTCTATATTTACTCTTAATAATATGCTGCTGCACAACAAACTAATATCTAATCGTATAACAGATCGTCCTGAACGTAGCTGCCTACTCCATATTTGTACCCTAAATCATTTGCCTGATTGGGCTACTTTAAAGAAATATACGACTGAACGGCTGTTCTGTGCCACACATGACACGCGGACGTACGAAGGAGGGGAGTAAGCGAGAGATTTCATTCATACGAAATTGAGAATTTATTGAGATAACGTTCTTTTGCTCTGAGGACCTTGTCTGGAACATGTGCTCTTATCTATTTATTCGGATCACTGACTACACGCCTTGGCTATATGTGACATTTGAATACTGTGTGCAGCCCATGACGTTATCCTGTCATTTGAAATTTTACAATGACTGGTTTCTGTTTAAGCTGTAGTTTAGTTTATATGTGCGACAGTAGCCGGCCGAGGTGGCGGAGGGGACTGAGGCGCTCCAGTCACGGTCTGCACGGTCACTATGGTCGGGGGTTCGAATCCCCCCTCGGGCATGGAGATTTGTGCCGTCCTAGTTCGTAAGTAGTTCATAAGTAGTTTGTAAGTTTAGGGACTGCTGATCCCGTAGTTAAGTCCCATAACCTATACAAACACGACACGTTAAATATTATTCGTTGAAACGTTTTATTGATGGAAGTTGGAGTATATTAACTATATTGGTTTATTATAAAGTTTTTTCAGACTGTAAGTTGATGCAAAATTACATTTTGTCTACAGTATATGTTGTGGTTCACAACTAGTGATATAAATTATAACTTTTATAGTTATAATAAATTGTTTTCGATAAATATCTAGTACAAGGCCCAGTTACTGCCTACTTCCTCACAGCTCCTGCCGTATTAATGGTAGCAGAGCGTGGTTACGATCTCAAGACCTCTCGATTATGGGCCCAAATGAAACATGAAAAAATTCAGTAACAGACTTTTTCGTTTCGCCTCTTTAGAACTGACCCATAGTATACTCAAATGCAGTTTAACTAATTACCTGATCGTGGTATGGAAACTGATCGTGCGTTTTGCAACAAGTGTCGTCTTTATAACGCCGCTCCCATTAGCAGTGACGTAACCGTTGTCCTTAGGTATTCTCATTGTGAAGAAGTTAAGCATGAAATTGTTGTATTCGTTGCAATTTAATTTTAGACCATATGGAATTACCTACATCTATAATTTTGTAACCCAAAATAACGAATTTAATTTAGATATTCGTGAAAACTAAGCTGAAGAGGTTCATCAGAATGACAAGTGCAAGGCAGAACTTTTTGGTCGTAAGCATTACCACTATTACTGAACCTGTAATGCTTCACCCACATAAACCCAAGACTAAAGAAACAGTGGAAATCAAAGTAACGCAGTAACGAAAAAATCTTGTATGAACATAGTATATAAATAAATGAAAAGGAAAATTGAAATAGAATTATTCAATACTCCCTTATACGCCAGTGCTTCGCAACGGTTGTTAAAGGACTTCTTCGTGTCATGGCATTTTAGGATTCCGGACCACAGTCAATAGAAAAGGTCACTAAAATCACAAACCAAACTACATACAATGAAACATGAATTGCCCTTCCAAAGAACTCTTATACAAATGAAACAATAGAGAGACACGAAGGAATGTCGTTACGTTTTAAACATAAATAAAACATGCCAAAAGAGGCAAAGAAATGTCGTGGAAGGACAGTATTCTCATAAAACTTCAAATTACGATATATTTCCTTCCTCTGGTCCAATTTTGATGAAACGAAGCCTTTATTACTCTCAAAAATATTCTCAATTTACCTGTGAAAATACATGAAAGTTAGTGTAGTACCTTTGGAGATTATCCTCAACGAATAGACATACACGATGCCTTTTAAACAAATGATTAAATTATGATATCCTTATTTTCTCTGATCCGATTTTAATTATATATGCCTTTATATAACCGCACCATATGTTCGAGTTACGTGTGAAAACCCCATGAAAATTCGTCAAGTAGTTGTGGAGATGTATGTCTTCAAAGAGACACAGACATGAAATTTCAAATTACGATATTCTTTTTTTTCGTAAGCCGATTTTTATGAAACGAAATCTGCATGTTGTCCAGAGTTATGTTCAAGTTACCTGTGGAAACGAAATGCAAATTCGTGAAGTAGTTTTGGATATAAGAGGCTGTTAATAGTTGAACAAACACACACGACCGTTACTCAAAACATTAAAAATTACGATATCTTTTTTTATCCTCGATCCGATTTTGATATAATTATGCCTACATGTTGACCACAAACTTTCCTCATGTTTCCTGTGAAATCCGCATGATGATTCGTTCAGTAGTTTCGAAGATTGAACAGCGACAGCCCTACATTTATAGATTTATTATTAGTGTAGACTAATTATACAACGAGGGTAATGAAAGTTAAATGATTCGAAAAGGGTCTTGCCACACATATACACAAAGCAAAAAATCGACATGTGTGTGCAGACCCGTTAAAAGTGCTTAAATGAAGTTCATGTTTTGATGTGTAAAGGAGGCCGCGAAACGAACAGAACTACTGCGACAACTGTCTGGTAGTAGAATCGGTGGAACTACTACTTGTCCACACTGCAAATAAAAAATTCGGCCGTAACAGATGACCGTTATTTCTTGACGTCCCTATTTCTATTTCTTCGCGTCGCTATTTGGCGTGTTATTCTTAAAAAATTCCGGTCTTGTTACCTGCTGCTAACAGAGAATACAAGTAAGTCGCTAATCCTTCAGGAGTCGATTTAAAGTAGCTACGACTTCCAGAGAAAGGCTGACATTGGAACTTAGAATCTATATAAGAAGAAATTCCAATCACTTTTAAAATTTTTGAATTTCGTTACTAAAAAATTGGTAGAATTTTGATAATAGCCGGTACTAGTTTCATATATTCACTGAAGTGTAAGCTTTTTCAGAGTGTTCAAAGTTAGGGTTTCGTAAAATGTATCTTGTCCTATGAGATAAATACTGCTTACCAGAAGCTGGACCTATTACGGTATGTAACCATTCGTGGCTCGTAATAAAAGATCTTTATATAAATATTGTATACCATTGTTTTAAAAGATGTGACATGATGATTTGATTACTTTTGTAATTTCTTAAGAATAACGGATTATATGGGTCCGCTTTATTTGTTACTAGTTGAAAACCCGGCATTCACCGGGTATTGATTTATTTAATTAAGTCTTCTCTTATACCCTCTCTCTGTCCATCTCCTTTTCTCTATGTCATATTTATCAGAGAATATATAAGAAATAAGGCTGTTTGCATAATCTACAAAATTATTAGTATCCAAACAAAGAATGATAGTAATCAAATTAAAAATTATATGTAACATTCATACATTCATTTAATTGAAAATTTTACTATAAACAATATTTCTTGTGACATCTCGAGGATTTAATACTTATAATTTCTTTGGTGAGCAAACCCCTGTTTGATAAACATGGACATTTCAAATCCATTTCACAGTATTAAATCGATTGCCCTGTGATTTATTAATCGTAATAGAAAATACAAGTTTCACTGGAAACTGCAGTATCTGGAAGTTGAAAGCTAGATCTCTCGGAAATAATGGGTATTCGTTGGATGTAAGCCGTTTCGTTCACTTCCTTTTCTTGTTGCTCTATGGAAGTTGGTTTCTAAGCGCATTCAGCTGTCAGGAATTTCCTCCTGACTGGAGTACAGGAGTGTTTTACTGGTAAATACGTAAATGGATTAATATGTGGTGCATGATGTGACACGTTTTTACCCATTTATTGAATTACATGTTCTACAACTGTACAATTTTGCAGTTATATGATTTGTCTAAGTTCTGTTGGTCGATAAAATCCGTTTCTAACAGAGATATTGTTAAGAATAATAGATTAAAACCTGATGCGTGATGGATGGGGCGGTTTTACATGAACGTTGCTGTTTATGTCCTTATATCTCACGAACTACGTGTCCTACTGTGATACAATTTCGAAATTACATTCAGCTGTATGTGTGTACTATCTGTAAAATTTCCTGCGACTACAATTTGTAGTGTAGAAATTATACAAGTAACTACATACTGAATGCCGTAGTTTTCCTCCATGACCTGCGGGAAAGTAGTGAGCGAGAAACTTTTCTCCTTCCATTATTTTGATGTGTTTGTCATCGAGAAACGTTTAATAAATGTTCGAAGTTGTGCTTAAACTTGCTTGCAAGACGCTAAGTAGTTTCTCATACGGTATGTGCATAAAGTCTCGTCGCATTATGTTACAATTTTCTTTCAACTTGTTTATGACGTTATATTTCCTGAACCATGTGTCATATCTGGTTCTTACCCCTACAGCATTGTTACCTCACAATAAGGAATATCTGTACCAAATTTAGCTGAAATCGGTCCAGTGCTTTAGGAGGAAATGTGCAACATTGTCGTTTGATGCAGCACTTTTACGCGCGTCTCATTGTTTATGACGTCATATCTCGTGAACAGTGCTTTATGTGAGCCTTACACCACGGCGACCGTCCTCATGGATTGAAGCTTACGTGTGCAAAATTTCATAAAGATTGATAAACTGTAGTTTTTTATGCAATACGTTCACACAAACAAATGCACAAGCACGGGGACACTGTTCTTTATATATAAAAATTCCTCTTATTTATTCCGTTTCTGATTAGAGTAGTCTGCGTAAATACTTACAGTTCCTTGGCTTGTCGAAGGAATCAATCCTGAATACTTTGCTGTTAATGAAAAAAATTTAAAACAAGAAGATTGTAACTTTCGTTTAGCTTTTCGATGTATTTCTGGTTTCAGTTGTGTTTGCCATAATCCATGTTTAAGGTAAGGTAAAGCAGTCAACAACCCGAAGATTGAACACCACTGTGATTTTCTAGGTATACTACTGTTTGGAGGTGGTTTCCCGTTGCCTTCCTCCGACCTTCGAACTGACTTACGTGCCAGAATTTAATGTGGATGCAAACCCATAAATAGAAAATAGTATATGACGCTTATCATGGAAGAAATAGACCCTATGGTGGTTTTGTGACGTGAAAGACAGCAGGCGATCTTGGTTCTGGCACATACTCATATCACTCGATTGCCAAAAAGCCGATTTCCAATACACAAACTGAATGGATGAGATCTGTTATTACAGTTCGTATGCCAGGAAAAATATAACTTTTCAGACGCTAATAGACTCGATACTCTTAATAAGTAGATCAGTTTTTTTTAATGACATAAAACTCAATTTTGGCACTCTGTGCCGCGCGGGAGTGACCGTCGCCTTCGGTTATGGGTATGTGTCTTGTCCTTAGCATAGATTAGATTAGATGTACTTTTCGTTCCAGTAGATCCGAATTGAGGGAATCCTCTTGGATGTAGAACATGTCAGAACAAAATACACAGTATATACTTACAAAAAGAGAGCATATGTGTTAACGTACCTTCCACAGACCACAAATGACCACAAATGTAATTGCCCTTGTGGATGTGGAATTGGTCAGGTAAAATAATTATCTTAAAAATATTTACATTTTAAAGGACACAAAAACTTATGCACCTAGTAAATTAGTAAGTAGTGATATTAAAATTCGTAGCAATTATTTTATTTTTTATTTTCTTCTCTCTCTCTCTCTTTTTTTTTTTTTTTTTTTTTTTTTTTTTTTTTTTTTTTTTACACTGATTTACAATGATTGCATTACTGCACAAAACTTGTACTGAAGTCAAACTGAACACAGTATTCATATTTATGAATATTATATACAATAAGTTACAATCAATCACTTCTGGTAAGAAATTTATCAATGTAGTAGAAGGAGTTGGCCACCAAAATATCCTTTAGACTAACTGTACTTTATTGTGAGTTAAATTTTTTATGGATGCTGGTATGTTATTGAAAATGTGTACTTCTGAATATTGGACACCTTTCTGAGCCTCCTGAGTGAAAGCCTGGTATCCTATCCATTTTTTTTAAATACAAAATGAACTGAATACAAGCATTTCCAAAAGACAATTCAAAAATAATGGAATCGTCTTTGATCTCTTGGTCACTTACTTTTTCATCAAATAATATAATTGCTTTTGTCCTCTTCTTGTTTCCCTTATTTTAAAAATGACTGCTTGCTACGGCTTCTCTTTATGAAGACCTCGCAAATCATTGACGGCTTCCGAGTTCGTCTTCTTGATTGTTGTCTACTTTCGCAGATAATTCCGGAGTTAATTCTTTGGTTCCAGTTTCTTTCAGGTATTTCATTTTGTTTTAATATTGTCTTCTTTTAATCCGTGAACCGCCACTTGGCGATGTCTTCATACTGTATCCCAGTTTTGTCTGTATTTTGTTACTACTATATTTTTTATTTATACCTCCGACCTCGGGGAAGATCAAGAACACAGGAGAAATGTAGGAACACGGGAGGCAATACTCACACTACGACTAATCTTAGAATATAGGCTAAGGAAAGGGAAACCTACATTCTTAGAATTTGTAGATTTGGAGAAAGCTTTTGACAATGTCGAATAGCAGACACTCTTTCAAATTCTGAAGGTATCAGGGGTAAAATATAGGGAGTGAATGGTTATATTCAACCAATACAAAAACCAGACAGCAGTTATTAGAGTCGAAGGGTAAGAAAGGGCCGCAGAGGTTGGAAAGGGAGTAAGATAGGGTTGTAGCCTTTCCCCAGTGTTGTTTAATCTGTATATTGAGCAAGCAGTAAAGGAATTCAAGGAGAAATGTGGAGAGGGAATTAAAGTTCAGGGAGAAGAAATAAAAACTTTCAGAGACTGCAAAAGATCTGGAAGAGTAACTGAATGGAATGGACAGTGTCCTGAAAGGATGATATAAGATGAACATTAACAAGAGTAAAACGAGGGTAATGGAATGTAATGTCAGAAAATCAGGTGATTCTGAAGGAATTAGATTAGGTAATGAGACAATAAAAGTAGTAGATGAGTTTTGTTACTTGGGTAGCAAGGTAACTTCTGATGGCCGAAGTAAAGAAGATATAAAATACACATTGCTATGGGAAGAAAAGCGTTTCTAAAAAAGCTAAACTTGTTAACATCCAATATTAATTTAAATGTTAGGAAGTCCTTTCTGAAAGCATTTGTCTGGAGTGTAGCATTGTATGGGAGTGAAACGTGGACGATAAGCAGTTCAGATAAAAAGATGATAGAAGCTTTTGAAATGTGGTGCTACAGACGAATGATGAAAATTAGATGGGTAGATCACGTAACTAATGAGGAGGTGCTTAACCGAACTGGGACTGAGAGAAGGGACAGATTGGTTGGAAACATTCTGAGACATCAAGGAATTGTCAACTTAGCATTAGAAGGAAGTGTGTGGGGTAAAAAATCGTGGAGAGAGACCGAGGGACGAATACAGTAAGCAGATTCAAAAGGATGTAGGTTGCCGAAGTTATTCTCAGATGAAGAAGCGTGGAGAGCTGCATCATACCAGTCTGCGGACTGAAGACCACAACAACAAGAACCTCAATATAAAATGCTATGTTTTCTTATTACCATCAGAGGTACACAAAAATAAAATACATTCTTTAATGCTGTTCATCTTAAAATAGAAGTGGAACTGAATATATTTCTTCTTTAGTGTAAATTAAAACAAAAACGATTAAAAAAATTTTCCTCGTGAGCATAAACCAATTTCGTTGCATTACTCTGTCTAACATGTTTCCAAGTAGTTTTTTCGTGTTGGCAATGTTTTGAATGGTCCAGTATGCTACGTGCATGTAGCTCATAAAACTACAAAAGTCATCTTCTCCTCTGATATGAACCACGTAGTTAACATAGTTACCTAACAGCCACATGTCGGTATTGCTTTTGGAGACGGGGTAAAATTTGGTGTCTGGACAGAGTAGGATGTCTGTCCTGAAGTTTTCTTCGGTGGTCCTTGCCAGCAGTGCTAGTCAGTTCCTGATCCACCGCCAGTTCTGTACATGACCAATGGTGTCGACCAATCCACAGGAGGCACAGGTCTATGTCACTCTTCCCTATGGCGTGAAGTCTGTCATTGGTGGCGACGGTGTCTTTTACCACAGTATACCATGTGGCTGCTACGTCGGAAGTGAGCATTTTTAAGCTAATATTAGCCCACACTTTCGTCCAGTTAGTGGCAGGATACTTTACTTCGATGTTGTTTGGTTTCCCCGTCTTTTCCTACTCTCGTTGTAAGTCTCGTGTTATCAAAGGTCTTCTTCTTATAATACTGACGACCGTGTAGCTGACTTGCAGGAAGAAATCTCTAATGTACTTCAAAGTATACTTTATCCTTCCGACATCTATAAGGGAAAGCATGCTAGCCGGCTGCAATGTCACAAAAAGCGCTTTCGTGGTGTTACCCTGGCTATCATCACAGAGTAACATATACAGACGCAGCCCCCTCTAAACCACTGTCCTACGCTCCCCTCGTAGTTTCGTAAGATGCTAGCAGGTGTCAGGCGGATCGCTGGCTTAGGGTGCCTCTCGCACGTCAGAGGGTAGCGTGGAGGGGAGGCTGAGGGGAGAGCTCATTCCGCCTGCCACGAGGCCACGGCTGTGTCCGGCGTGCCGGCGTTTGAGGGGAGGTGGTGGTGGGGGCAGCCGCTACCTGCCGCCTGCTCTAGCGGCTGCTTCTGACCTCAGCGCCATCATGGGACATCTTACGGAACTGCTGAAAACCCTTCCTCCCCGCACCCCTGAGCGTAGGACCGGGCCCTTACGGAGGTTTCCCGTCTGTATATATTTGATTTGTCTGTGCTATCATCCAACATACTTATGGTCCGCTTAACAAACAAGGCCACTGCCTTTCTCTTGATGTTGACGAGGTCAAACCCTCCATTATGTCTCAGTTTTGCTATTCTGATATGTGACACTTTAAAGATATTTCCTTGCCAGATGTACCTATTTGCTTGATTATGTTGTTGCATTGCGTTTGTGGAATTGTGCAACGTAATAAGCCTTTGAGAACACATAAGTATTCACTACCCGGACTTTCTCAATGATGTTAACCGACCTCCAGTTACATTCAAGTAGGACACCTCACAGCTCTCCAGTTATTGGCCATCAGTTTAAGAGCGCTTCTCTCTAATTTGAAACCTAGCATTTTGTGTGATTGCACAATTTGTGCCCAAGATATCGTGGTATTGCCGAAACCCCTCATGTTCAAGAATTTACTCTTATTGTCACTTAACTTGGCCCCGGATGCAGCACTGTATTTGTCCTCTTCACGTCGTAAACATGGAGATGCCTGATAACGAAGCATTAAATGATCGTAACAAAGGCTCCAAGGATAAAACAAACAAGAGCATTGGAAGGGGACTGCCCTGGGGTACACTTTGCTGGATGGAAATCGGTAGCGTTAGTTGTTCATTAATCAGTACTCTCGCAGAAATCCCTGTGATGATATTCTTAATAACTGTCCGTGGCCCGTCTTCAAATTCCAGTTTTGCTATTAGTCGCATGGCGAACGTGGTCGAAGGTCTCATTAAAATCTATAAAACACAACGCACATTTCAGGTTGGTAACTGAGGCGATGGATAAAATGCCCCTCATTTCTGAAACTGCTGACATAGCGGATCTGCCTGTGGTGCAGGTCTGATAGGGCCTAACAATTTTTTTAATCAACAGAGTTATTCTGGTGTTGACAGCTATGGTCTTGTAATCAAAGTTAAGCAGAGTAATGGGTCGCAGGTTGTCTAAGCTTTTCCTTCCTCGACGTTTCGGGACGAGAACGATTGTGCCCTCCTTCATGTCTGAAGGGATTGTGGCTCCCTTGATTATTTCATTTAAAACTTCAGTAAAAACTGTACCAATGATACTCCAGAAACGCGTATACTCTTTTGGGAGGCCACCTGGTCCTGGGGCCTTACTGAACGATGAGTTGACAATTAAATCAAAAGTGTCCTCAACGCTAAAATCTGTTGAAAACTCCCGATTTCTTGAGTGATTTCTGGATCCATAACTTGTTGCAGTGCAGCAAGCAGTCCGTCATCGGTCGGTCGCGCAGAGTGCAGGCTGGTGTACTGCCTGTATATGTTCAAATGCTTATGGGACTTAACTAGGGGGTCATCAGTCCCTAAACTTACAAACTTAGAACCCCGACCGTAGTGGCCGTGCAGACCGTGACTGGTGCAGTCCCCAGGCCACCGCGGCCGGCATTTCCGCTACTATGTCATTCTAACACGTGAGGGTGTCTCCGTTTTCTGTTGTCAGTTCGTCTATAAAAGAACGTCTTCGGTTGGTTTGGTGTTTGATTAAATGATACAGGGAGGTTGTCTCAGACTGCACTATGGATTTCGCTTTACATTTTGCTTATAGCCCCTCTAACTGTCGGCGTTTGATACTTATTAATTTTGCCTTAATCACCTTCAGTTGTCCTGTATATATTGTGTTCGTATTAGCTTTTCGTCCCTCTCTTGTTCATAACAGTAAGAGATTAAACACCGAGTAGCCTCTTCTTGACAACGTCCGTCCACCTCTCTATTTTTGAGGTGTATCGATGCATAGACCGTAAGCACTGATAGCAAATCGTCATGATAAGTCCGTCTAGATCTTTGTCCTGCAAACGGGATACGTTACGCATCCACAACCCTCTGAATCGTCTGGTAGGTTGCGGGTCCAGGTTGATAGTGGTTGCGTATACGCAGTGGTCAGAGCAGGGGGCTGGGATGACGTTAGCATCCACGACACGTCCACTCAAACGGGATGAAATGTAAATTCTGTCCAGGCGACTGCTCGAAGTTGATGTGAAATACGTAAATTTTACGAAAGTTGAATAAAACAATCCCCACGTATCTTTAAGATTCATTTTGGAGACTAAGTCACGCAGTTCTTTGCAGAAATTAAAATGTGGCCCTTGATCCTTCTGATGTAAAACACAATTAAAATCGCCTCGTATGCTAATATTTGGAGGATTTTTTCGGAGCAGATACATAATGTCGTCTTTAAAGAAGATGGATCTGTCTGCTTTACGACTACTGCCTAAGAGGGCGTACAAGTTTGTAACCGTCACGTCATATATTTGGCAACCCGGACCACGACCTGACTCCAACTTTTCAATGTTTGGTATGGGGACTCCTTCACGCACAAATATGGCCGTACCTGTGCCGAGTTCTAGAGCGATATTTTCCACGTATTGAAATCCAGGAATGAACAAGTTCGGAGTTTTAACTTCCTGCAATAGTACGATATCTGCCTCAGAATCATATGCCAACTGTTTCAACAATGCTATTTTCAGATCACATTGTATACTGTTAATGTTGACGCAAGTAAACTTGTACGCTTGTAGCATGTAAATGGTTAACTTATTTCAGACTCATCGGCTCGTCCCCATCCTGCAACTAATCAATTACCGAAGCAATTTTAGAAGATTGATTTTGTCCGTTGGTTCTTTACTTTGTGATTTGTTCCGAAGTACATTCCGATTTGTTTGGACTGTGGTCTTACTCCTGATACCTGTACTGCCTTTTTCTGTAGACAGCCCTGACGGGGTTCGTAAATTGGCCAGCCGCGGTGGAGCACCAAGTGGTCTAAGGCGCCTCGCTGCGGAGCGCGCGGTTGTTCGCCGTCGGAGGTTCGAGTCCTCCCTGGGGCATGAGTCTGTGTGTTTGTCCTTAGGTTAGTTTACCTTAGTTTAAGTAGTTTGCCGGCCGCGGTGGCCGAGGGGACTAAGGCGCTTCAGTCACGATCTGGACGGCCACTACGGTCGGGGGTTCGAATCCCCCCTCGGGCATGGATATTTGTGCCGTCCTAGTTCTTAAGTCATTCATAAGTAGTTTGTAAGTTTACGGACTGATGACCCCGTAGTTAAGTCCCATAAGCTTTACACACATTTGAACTTTTTTTTTTTTTTTTTAAAGTTGTTTGTAAGCTGCGGAATGATGACCACGCAGTTTCGTCCGATAGATTTACAAACAGCCGGCCGCGGTGGCCGAGTTGACTGAGGCGCTTCAGTCACGGTCAGCACGGCCACTACGGTCGGGGGTTCGAATCCCCCATCGGGCATGGATATTTGTGCCGTCTTTAGTCATAGCTAGTTCATAAGTAGTTTGTAAGCTTAGGGACTGATGACCCCGTAGTTAAGTCCCATAAGTTGTACAAACATTTGAACATTTACAAACATTTGAACATTTACCAACCCCGCACACACCGTCACTCTTGACCTGACACGATGAGGGGTCAACTATCACACTGTCGTTCACTAGTAGTTAGGATTGTTGTGTGTGTTTGTCCTTAGGTTAGTTTACCTTTGTTTAAGTTGTTTGTAATCTACGGACTGATGACCACGCAGCTTGGTCCGATAGATTTACAAACATTTGAACATTTAAATTGGCCCCTTTTTTGGAAGTACCGGCAGTGGACTTCTTCATTCGCGCCTCTTCGGAAGCGATTTCCTCCGACGCGCTGTTTCCGTGTTTGCTGGCTGTCTCGGGCTGCTGGTAAACTATGACGCTTCCGCCTTGCTTATCAACACTGGCCGGCTCGTGTTGTGTGCTTACGTCGCCGGCAACTTGTTTGTTGTCCGAGTCCGGTTGCGTGGCGACGAGCTGTTGACAAGCCGGTGCCTCGCTCACGTCACTGTTTGCATACTTCTCCGATCCCGTGACAACACGTTGTTGTGACACTTAGCTACAGGGCGGATCAGGCAATGTAACCCCTACTTGCACCTGCGCGCTGCTGTTTTCTGCTAGCGAAGAATGTTAGACTATCATCGGTTCCTGTATTTGATTGTTGCGAGAGTCATTAACATTTACCGGTTGTTGGACATCGTCCATGGCAATATACTCTGAAACGGATGCACTTTCATCAGAGCTACCATCATCCGTCCGGCGTCGCTTAAAAGACAGATCAGGTTTGTTACGGCTGAGCGGGTTTTGTTCCTGGTACTTAGCACCAGGGAATGGTGGGAATTCCTCATCGAAAGCTTTACTTGTATTCGTCACGTTATCACTAGTTCCGGGTTTCACACTGTCAGCTAATGGGGTTCCTGTCACTAAGTCCGCTAAAGTGAGTCTTTGGCTTTTCTGTAATGTGGGTTTGAGTACTGTAACTCGCGTGGGGCAATTTTGTCGAACATGGCCACTCTGATTACATATGCAACAAGTGGAGTCTTGATCGGTAAACTGTGCGTTGTAACTACACACTATAATGTGCGACGTAATGTTACTTTTTATGTGCATCTCAACCGATCTGATACCGCTAAATACCTGCAATAGATGTTGTTTTGACCACTTTTCGTTTCTAATGCTCTTAACGTCACCGTATTGAGAGAGCACTTCTCGCAAGAAACAGTTTCCCACTTGACGCGGGAGATTGAAAATCCGGACATTTTTGTATTCTACATCAGCGTTATAGACTTTTAACAGTACTTACAGAGCCGTCGCGATGTTGGAACGGTACGCCGGCACTGTGTTGTTGCAGTATTTTCTCCAGTAGGACAGGATTCTGCAGTTTCACAAAAAAAGCAGTATAAATCCAGGTTGTAATACACCGTATGAACTTGATCCGTGGGTGGTGATGCCGACAGTATCCACAATCCAGTCGTGTATTTCCAGGGAGCTTGGTTGAACGGAGCGTGTTTCCTTGTTGAACTTGAATTTCAGCGTGTTTTTTTTTTTTTTTTTTTTTTTTTTTTTTTTTTTTTTTTTTTTTTTCGGAACCATGCATGTCATTGTGCAAATTAACCCACCTGGGCTAATTGCATGTACTCCACGTAAAACTAGTTACACGAAGACGAAGTAAAGCCACACAGGACACAAACACAATGTAAACAACAGCACTTGACTCGGAGCGCTCAGCATCTGTTCACTCTCCGGCGTCTCAAGCCTAACTCCCATTAGGCCACCGAGGCTTAATGATTAGTGACTGCACGGTAGTCTTAAGGCACTACATATATTTTAACTATGCCTTTAATTCAGTTTAATATCTTTAATAGATATCTAGACAAAATATGTCTGGGCAATGGAGGTTCGAGTCCTCCCTGACGTATGGGTGTGTGTGTGTGTGTGTGTGTGTGTGTGTGTGTGTGTTTGTTCTTAGGTTAGTTCAGCTTAGTGTAAGCAGTTTATAAGTTACGGACTGATGACCACGCATTTTTGTCCGATAGATTTAAAAACATTTGTGCATTTTCAATAAGTGATAAGCCTTCTCGTGTAAAAGTAAATGCTAAGATACTTCTTTCTTACGATAGTCAACGAAATTGATTTTCGAGAGTCAATGTTTGAAGCAATTTTTTATCTGATTATCGGCAAGAGTTGGCCAGTTTGAGATATTTCTCTTCACTGATGTAGTTGGTAGTGTAGTGAATGTTGTCTTTGGAAGTTTTGATACAGTACCAAATATCACAAATAAATAAGTTCATCGCTTATAGGAAGTAAATTGATTCTAAGTCACAGTAACATAACATTTTTAATAACACACAGTTAAACAAAACCTGACACTGGATACATGATAAGTGAGATAGAACAGTTGGAAATTCTCTTCGTACAAATAGATAGCAAGTCATCGTCGAAACCGCATGTTCAAAATCTTGTTCGGAAACTAAATGCTGCGTTGTTGAGAATGCGAAGAGTTTCTGAAATAAGTGATAGTTCAACACGAAAAGTTCTCTACTTTGCTTATTTTCATTTGATTATGACGCGTAAGGTGTTATTTGGTTGGGATAACACGAAGGGTTCAAGAATGGTAGAAATGGCGGCTGGAGCAATAGGTGGGGTAACCTCGTTTGTTGTTAATAACATTTCGTTATTTCCTGGAGTTATAAGCTTACACACAGTTAATGACAGACAGCTATAGAACCTGAATTTGAGTCACAACTACGTGTCTCTTGTGTAGGACAGTGTGCAGTAGTCTGCCGCAACCAATATTAACAACTTAGCAGAAGAATTTCAACAGCATGGTAGTAATCCATGCACTTTAAAAGCAAAACAAAATAGTTTTCTTGTTGCTCACTGTTTTTATTCTTTCGCTGAATTCCTGCAAAAATTTTAAAACATTAATCTAATTTATTTGTTATTTTGTTGGTTTTGCTTACGATTTGGCATGTCGTGTGCATAGGATTGCTATGCGATTTACTTTAGCTGCTATAGTTATTTGTTACAATTTTATATACTGACTCTTTCTATGAGCACAGAGACTTGCTCCTCGATTTCCTCGTGCAGAACATGATAAATAAAACAAATAAAAAATTAATCCAAACAACTATAATTTTTTTATTTATTTTTTTTTATTTTTATTTTTTTTATTTTCAGGAACTCACTTGTGTGGGAAGGAAACGAATTAACAAATTAACTTATTTTCATCATTTCAATTGATGACTGTCATAAGTTGCAATTTTCTGACATTACATATCAGTTTGCTAATTAAATATTGATATCAGAAAAGCGAGTACTGAGAAAACTACACATTGTACACTACATTAACATAATTTTGGGTACTTTTTCGTACGACTGTGCAGATGACTCCTTCCATTTCATAATTAATTTGATGGACTTGCGTGTCAATTGGCACCATACAAACGCTGTACTTGAACATTACACTTGTATTGGAACTGTAATGGTTAATATCCATCCAAACTATCGTACTTAGCAGTTCCGAATTGTAGAAAAACCAAAATGTTGTGAGCCATAATGAATTTACAGTGATATATTGCCCACACTATATACGGATCTTGGTAATCGGTTTAGTCATTCTATTCGAGATATAAAGATTCGCGCACATCGCCCACTTTGCTGCTCGGAATTCAGGTAACTTGAAATGCTGTTTCTCCGAGCCCTCCAGGCTTTCAAGAGCCTTCAGCGTTAGTTTTTGCACTTGACGCCATGCAAACCCTAGGTTTTCTACGGTCGTTCATATTGATTCCCCTCTTTCCCTAACCATGAGTTTTTGTATAGCGAAAGGTGACTTTTCTCATATTGACTGAACACATTGTCCACTGAACTAGTTGTATTCATCCACTACCTACAGAGTTTAAGTGCTTTTATTACATAAAGTACACCATACAATATTCCTTAGAGCTATTGACTCATTTGGTTACCTTGGTTACCTTTACGCTCTCAGCATTAAACATTCCTAAAGATTCAATTTTCTAGATGCATGAAATACGTCTTTCTTCAGTTTATGCAGTTTTCGACCTCCGTTGATACTTTGTGTGTAAATTACATAATACCCCTAATGATATTGCAATACTTGTTTGATGTTGCTACCAATTCAATAAAAATGAAAATATGTTACAGTATCCATCACTCTGATTTTATACCTGTAATTAATATCTTCAGTTCATATTTGTGAATGGACTCTAACTAGCATTTAACTTTCTTCCATATTAGTATGAATTTAGAAGCACTTGAAGTACTCGTTTGGTTACTAAAATACGGTAGTAAGATTTGGAACGAAATATGTCTCATACTTCAGAATAATGCAGAGGCAGCTTCGTCGTAATGACTGGCTTTAATCACAGCGACCTTATACTTTTGTTGTTATCTCCTGTCTAGAAATCTAATCTTAAATAATTTACTTACTACGATTTAAACTCGTGGTTATTAAAATTGCTACATTCACACAAGGTTGGCGCCGGTGGCGACACCTACAACGGGCTAATACGAGGAAAGCAGTTGACCGGCGATCCCTGGTAAGACGTGGTTGTGATGCCTCTCGTAAGGAAGAGAAATGCGTACCATCACGTTTCCGGCTTTGATAAAGGTCGGATTGTAGCTTATCGCGATTCCGGTTTATCATATCGCTACATTGCTGCTCGTGTTGGTCGCGATCCAATGACTGTTAGCAGAGTATGGAATCGGTGGGTTCAGGAGGTCAATACGGAACACCGTGCTGGATCCCAACGGCCTGAGGCGCTCCAGTCACGGTCTGCACGGCCACTACGGTCGGGGGTTCGAATCCCCCCTCGGGCATGGATATTTGTGCCGTCCTAGTTCGTAAGTAGTTTGTAAGTTTAGGGACTGATGACCCCGTAGTTAAGTCCCATAAGCTTTACAAACATTTGAACATAATTCGTTTAACATCGCCTGATTTTCTAACGCTACATTCCATTACACTTGTTTCGGTGTTGTTAATGTTATACCCTAGTTCCGAGACAATTTCCATTCCATTTGATTGCTCTTCCAGGTCCTTTGCTATCTCTGACAGAATTACTGTGTCATCGGCAAACCGTAAAGTTCTTATTCCTCCTCATGAACTTCTATGCTACCATCAAATTTTCCCTTGAATCCTTAACAGCTTGTTCAGTTTACAGATTACAGATTAATTTCAATCAGTCAGCCTTTTTTTCGATTTTCAAAGCTCCTGTTCCTACGAAGAGCGTCGGATTATCCATGTTCCTCCAGTTAAATGATACCTTTGCTGCTGCCTTTATAGAGAACTTTACGGACTACTTCACTGGACTACTTCACTGGAGAACCTTTTGTGAAGGGTTCTTAGACACTGATTAAGGAGACCCTTCAGTGCCTTTACTGCTCTGGCCTTATAGGCGTTTGATGGCGGTTGAGCTGTAATTTGCCGATAGTAATCTCCTGCCTCCGTGGCACGCCAGGGGCTCTGATCTTACGATCGTTGCTCGAATGCCTTTTTAAAAGAACGTTGAAGTATTAATTTCTGACGTCAAACACATTTAATTTAGGATGCTTGCAGATGGGTTTAAAAGTGAATGCTGCTTCTGACAGTGCCGTTTTATAGTGCTACTGCTCCAGACTCATAAATAATGCGAACATACGTTGTCTTACAATCATCTTCCAGCCTCAATTTGAAATTATATATCTTGTTACTCCTCTACGTTAGTATGTTGATATTAATTTCTTGCTGTAAAATGACTGGGCAGTTTAAACTGAGCAACATGGCACAGTGATTAGCACACCGAACAGGGGAACAGCGAATCACGTGCGCCGCCGGCCATCCTGATTTAGGTTTTTCAGTAATTTCCCCATATCACTGACGGCAAATTCGGGGATGGTTCCTTCGAAGAATACCTCCGATATCCTTCCACATTCTCATCAAAACAATCCGAGCTTGTACTCCAGTGACAACGACGTCGACGGGACATTAAACTCCTAATCTTCCTTCCTTTCTTCTTGGACTGTTCTTACAGTTTAAGACGTAGTGTGGTTTGCTCTCATGCCTCTCTTGGGATTATTAACACTTGATCATATAAGACACTGGATGGCTAGTCACCCGTTATGAATTTAGTTCTTCTGACTGTATGCCCTACCTATCAAAGCATCATAACAGTCACAGAGATAGACATTAAAGACGGGACGAAATAGCGTTTCTGCAATATGTCAACCAGTCGAATATATTTATTGCTGTCTTCCCATCTCAAGCTAAGAGTCCCGAGTTTCAGAAACGATGATCTTGGAATTGATCTGTAAGCACTTTGGTCACATAGATATCTGATTCGAATTGCTAGCATTTAACACTTTATTTTCCTTGAAAGAATAACTGTCACCGTTAATCAAAAGATTTAGTCGTAAGCGAAAGGTTGGACTAAATGGGTGGGGACGGGGAATGCAGCAAATTTTCAGGTATTTTCTTTTCATTTTTTTCATACGACTCATATATTTTATTTCATTTTACCGAGATATTAATGGTCATGATTCGTTATTTTTCACTCAAAGAAATTAATTTATTAATGAAATAAATGGCAATTTGCGATCATTTACTGTACTAGGTTTAGATGGAATACCGAAGTGCGGCGAATGAAAATTCGTTCCCGACCGGGACTCGTACCCGGGATCTCGTGCTTACTATGCAGACGCGTTGACCACTCCGCCACCGAGGACACAGTCACCAACCTGACTTCAGAGGACTCTTCCCTGCACGAGCACGCGCACGTGCACGCGTCTGCCTACTAAGCAGGAGATCCCGGGTCCAAATCCCGGCGGGCACATATTTTCATTCGCCGCACTTTGGTATTTCATCTAAACCAGATACAGTAAAGCCATAACTGATCGCAAATTGCGATTTATTTCATTAATATTGAACGCTGTAACGTCGTCAACAACATATATAATTGTAAATTAATTTATATTAAGATGAAATCTCTGTGTAATAAAACTATCAACGTATTTTGACATTTTTATCTTTTTGTTTTCCGAGACGTAATGGCGATGACACTGCAAATGACAATTTTTTAAAGTTATAATTCGAACTACATTTTGATTATCTTTAACTTTTCCGTTCGTAGTATAACCAGTAGAAAATTCTTTTATTTCAACTGATAAGACAACCGGCTCTTTATAATGGCAATCAGATGAGTGTAGTCGGCTCTGCCAATGGTATGATATGCCGCCAATAGGTCTACTTTGTTTGCTGTCAATAGAATGTAGTAACTCTTAGCTTCTATAATTTTCTTTAACATTGTGAGTTCTGTTAGTGTCTTGAATAAATTTGATACCGTGCATGAATACTATTTTAACAATAAGCAGACGATTGTTTGTGTAACAGTACTTTCGAGTGGGAGGGCTAAGTGGAAATTGATATGATAAATTCTTGACCACATTTTCTTTCATTCAACCTACAGTAAAACCCAATTATCAATCATGTACAATGAATGTTAGTTCGTTGATTTCTCGAGAAATATGCTGATTGAAGGTCTTGCGGGCATGAGGCCAGATAGGTGTGCAGCGAATTTTCGAGCGTGTAATGTAAGCCCATCGTCAGGTAACACTTCCTGACTGTCGTGCTGGACCGACTTTTGTGGTATATATATATATATATATATATATATATATATATATATATATATATATATATATATATATATATATATATATATTCACAAATGTCTGTCTAGGTGTGTTTGCGTTTCGATATGTCTGAGTGTGTGTGTGTATTTGTTTACCTTCCTCTTTGTCCCCTAAGGTAAGTCCTTCCACTCCTGGGATTGGAATGACTCCTTTTCCACTTCCTTAAAACCCATATCCTTCCCTTTTCCTCCCCTTTTTCCCTCTTTTTCCTGAAGAAGCTGCCAGTGGTGGCAAAAGCTTGTATGTGTGTTTGTGTGTGATTTTATTTGTTTTTTATTTGTTTCTCTCGACGAGCCGGTCCTTTTGGTAAGTCATCTCTTTTGTATTTTTATTTATATATATATATATATATATATATATATATATATATATATATATATATATATATATAATTTGCGGTCCCCACCCCTCCCGAGTAGACCCCGCCCGGAGATCCGAATGGGGGACTATTTTACCTCCGGAATATTTTCCCCAGGAAGACGCCATCATCATACATTCATGCCGTAGAGCTGCATGTGCTCGAGAAAAGTGCCGGCTGTAGTTTCCCCTTGCTTTCAGCAGTTCACAGTAACTGTGTTACAAGGCCAGTTCAGTCAATCATCCAGACTGTTGCTCCTGTAACATCTGAAAAGCCTGCTGCCCCTCTTCATTATAATTTGAAATTAACCTTACATTTGTTTCGCTGTGCCCCATGACTGCAATAGACTGAAACAGGTGATGGAGCACAGTGATACAAACGCTGTTTCCTGGCAAATGCGGCTTTAAGTTTGGGATTCCTACAACACCCAGCAGCATATTATGCACGTGGTGTCTCCACTACACTAACCGTTTTCTTTGTTCCGCAACAAAATTGTAGTACAGTGCACTACAACAAGCACTGTCTAAGACGAGACGTGAACAACTACACCATGCCCAAGCTAACTGCGTATTGACACCGTTAGTTATTTTCACATGTCGTCAATGTATTAAAGGCGATTTTTTATTACGTCATCACAAACCATCCCCAACCAAATAAATTAAAAAATCGTTTGGCTACTAATGGCCAGAATAAATCGATCGGCGGTGCCGCCGTAGGTTCGAGTCCTCCGTCTAGCATGGGTAAGTGTGTTGTCATTTAGTTCAGTCAAATGCTGGATTTTCCGTAACAAAGTGCGGAAAGATTTTTTCTCAACTGTTCTGTATGTTGTGGAAGTACTGAATTAAAATTTTAAGTCTTCTGCCATCCATTAAGAGGTCGGCTTCACAAAGGAAAAAAAAGTCTCACCGTTTTGTTTCTGGCTTATATTTCGAAAACTATGCGTTTATGGAATCTGTCCATTCTGCTCGAAATTAGTCAAAATTTAATACAAAATACACTACTGAGGTTCGTTTTAATGACGATCAGTATCAGCGCTAAAGCTTGCTGAACAATTTTTTTGTCCTTCTGCGAAAACGTCAGAAACCTCCACTCGCACGATCTACAATTCGAGAAACATACATGTTATCAACAAAATCCAAACATACTTTCTCGTATATCCTTTCAAAACATCGCTTTTCAGTGGAACACATCGAAAATGTAGCACCGACGAAAGCTAGGCAGATGAGAAGGGGCGTTTCACTATAGGCCGCAGATGACATCGCTCGTTAATTTTCGATATGGTGCTTCCCTCCTTACGAGAAAATCGAATATTACAGACGTCCATCATAGGAAATTTAATTTACTTTCACGTGGTGTGGAGGTGATGTTGATAACATATATATATCTCTCAAGGTGTAGGGCGTGCGAGTGGGCGTTTTTGACGTTTTCACAAAAAAAATCTTTCTTTTCAGGAAGCTAGAGTGCCGATAACGCTAGTTAGAAAACCAAACCTTAGTAGTGCATGTAGTGTTACATTTGGTCTACTTAAATTTTGTGCTGAATGGACATCTTCGTGAAACGCATAGTTTTCTATATGTAAGCCAGTGCGAGAATTTTGAGGTTTTTTTCGTTCTTTGTTGTGGAGCCAACCTCCTACAAGGCAGCAAACTTGACATTCGAATTCAGCGCCCAAAGAGACATACATAATCGATGAGAAAAAACTTCCGGAATTTTGTTTTGAACACCAATTGAGTGGACTACTTAGCGTAAATTAGTTTAATTGCGTAGGCTTCCGCGGTCGAAGTTAAAATAGCTTGTAGATCTTGAGATCGATGACCAGGATAGTTTGGTCCATTAGATCTACAAACATTTGATTTTGAATGAATCCATCGGGGTTCGTCCGCCTACTGAGAGTCTTATTTTTTTAATTGACTTCACTTCGACGACATGCGAGTCAATGATGACTCTGATGGCGAAGACAAACACACAACACCAAATCCAATTGTAACTGGACCTCTTGTCCTAATGGAGTACTAAAAGTATATAAGCAAATCCGTGATCCGCACGTCATGGTCTCCCCTTTTAATGCTACGAATGTCAATACAGGACTTCACATTTGCGCGATCATGTGAATGAGAGGGATTCTGTTGCTTTCTGTGTTATCAGTCAATGGAAAGAGAAATCAGTGTTTCTGTTTTTTGTTTCCCTGTGGTTTGCCGGTTATAGCTGTGGATTCAAAGAACTTCGTTGCATATGTGGTTGACAGGCGATGCTGCTGCTTATGAATGAGTGCCTATTCCTGCCTTGAAAGTTCGGTCCACAAGTCTAGGTTCAAGACAACAACTAAAGATAGCTTATAATTCTGATGTGCTTCACAATTTTGGACTGTTTCCATGCAAGTTCCTAAAATTAAACAAATTATATATTTTGTACTTGAAAGTGCAAACAGATATCATATTTTGTTCCTTGGGTGGAGGGGGGAGTGGGAGGCGAGGCTCCCATGACTTTCCTTCCGCTTGAATCCGTGGGAATGCGGGAATGCGGAGCATATCAACCCTGTTACAGGGAACTCCCAAATATCGGATTTCGAAACGGATTTCCAGTACTGCTTTAGGTTGCTTATGTAAACAGTCCAAAATCTATTTTGAAACTCGTTTATATATAGTAACTATTCACTTTCACAATTGATCTTCGTGGTAACATAAATGTAATCGGTTTTTCAATTCTGTCTCATGTTCTCCTACATGAATACGTAGCAACGATGCCAACGTTCTCCATTAGCGGAATAGCACCCCACCAATGAACGTTAGTGGGAATGATCCTACCTTTATTCTCAGGTACGGATCATGTATATAAATCAATGTCCAGAACATATTTCGTCTCGATATGTACCAAAAATATTACATTTAAGGAGAGACATTTAATTAAAATTCATGCCAGAGCCTATTTCAACCCGGGACCTCCAGCAGAAGATAAAATATGTTTCTGGACATTGATTTATTATTTGTTACTTAGATATATCTCCTGTGCCTGTGGAACCAGTTAGAATCGTCTCCGGTTACATTAATTGCTGGGGTGTATTCTGTTACTGGAGACCCTCGGTAACGTTGACACGTACACTGCCCTCCATAAATTTGGTAACACCATGCTGCGTATTCCAATGAAGCGAGAAGGAAGTGATCTATGTAAGTTATTGGTTAGAATACGGAGCAGCAAGCTCAAATAACTGTTAATAATGATACAGTATTGTACACTTAATTATTTATAGATGTGAAGCATTGAATTAAAATTTGTGGTGCGGCCGGGAATCGAACCCGGACCTCCATGCTTACTAGACAGACGTCTTAACCGTTAGACTACCACACCACTAACGATTAAGGCGCCTCGGAATAGTCTATGTACGATTTCCCTCCACAACACAAACTTTAATTCAGCTTCTTTGTTCCAAAGATAATTGCCACTACTGCCAAGGCTCTCCATGCAGCGGAATAGCACCTCAGCAATGGACATGGTGGAACAATCCTGTTATGGTGATATAAATATCAATTAATAGAAATAAAGAATCCCTGAGACGGATTTAAGTCTCAAATATGTCAAAGACATTATTTAATGCTTCACATCTATCAATAATGTCTTTGACATATTTGAGACGTAAATCCGTCTCAGGGATTCTTTATTTCTATTAATTGATATTTATATCACCATAACAGGATTGTTCCACCATGTCCATTGCTGAGGTGCTATTCCGCTGCATGGAGAGCCTTGGCAGTAGTGGCAATTATCTTTGGAACAAAGAAGCTGAATTAAAGTTTGTGTTGTGGAGGGAAATCGTACATAGACTATTCCGAGGCGCCTTAATCGTTAGTGGTGTGGTAGGCTAACGGTTAAGACGTCTGCCTAGTAAGCATGGAGATCCCGGTTCGATTCCCGGCCGCACCACAAATTTTGATTCAATGCTTCACATCTATCAATAATGTCTTTGACATATTTGAGACGTAAATCCGTCTCAGGGATTCTTTATTTCTATTAATTGGTACACTTAATTATTCTACATGTACATATATATTGGAACATACTAGTAACGCTCCTTTTTATGCAAACCTACGTTACATGCCCAAGCTTAGACCAATATCAATAACCTACCTCCACAAAATATCTCTGGGTTGCACACGTATAAGGGAGAGATTTATCTTTAGTTTGATGTGAACAACCTTTAACATCGAATAGCAAGCTCATATCAAACTTTTGTACGTGTATTACCACCTCAATTTTACTTTCAGAGATGCTACCACACCTGAAACAGAATTATATCTGATAGCACCAATAAATAAGTCTTGTGGTCGCCACTCCTATATAATGACGCGTGCAGCCATCAAGATGGAAATACAACGTGTAAGGTAATCTTCAAGGTAAGCCTTACGTTATAACGAGGAATGAGCTTCATTTTGAACATACTATTCGTTTGAACCTGTTTATAGTGAATATGTAGTAATTAACTTTTTATGTGACTTACTTAATTATCGTGATGCACAATATATGTAGGTAACTTAACTGTGAACATTTTCTGACATTTCTTTATTATCTGTATTGTAATTGTTTATGTATATATTATTTTATTTTATTTGTACTTTGTATGTTTTCTATATGACTGATTACTTGTTATGTTTAAATTTGTCAATGTAAAATATTTCTCTGTGAACAGTTATCGATATGGCTCCTCAGGTCAGAGACTTTATCGTATAGTAGCGCTCGCCTGTGGGAGAGCAGGCAAGCAGCAGTATCTGCCGCCCCGTGACGTAGATCAGACGTTCGTACGCGGTCCGCGGAGTGCTCAAACAGTATAAGTAATAAAGTTAAAACAAAGTGAAAGTTTTAATTTGTTATTAGTGCAACTATATGAAAGTTTATGTGAAACCTGTGAACATAAGTGAAGTAAGAATTGATATTAATGAAACATTTATTCGTTCGTTCTGCTGAGGCAGAAATTCGTTACGTGTTCGGTAACCGTCCCAGACGTCCGAAACGCGGTAGCGTCATCGAGGACGCTAACGGTCGCGACTAATTACGCGATTCGCGAAGCATCACGGCGAACTGCTAGCAAGCTGCCGAAGAAGAAGCCACCAACAAAATGATATCTGTATGAATGTATGTACCATTTGTATGACTGCAGAGTACCACGTCGCTGGACTGATAAATAAGATAAGTTAAATGCTATTGGTTGTAATTTACTGTGAATGCATGTTTAAGTTTTGTTATAATACAAGAACATTAGACAGTACTTTTGCTATCTTATTTGAACCACTATTTAACCAATCAGTATGACAATCTTCAATAATGCATGAATAATATTTCTACACAATTTTACAATCAAGTGAGTGTCATTAATAATTGTTAGAGACTGTAAAAATCATTCAACTGACACAAATTTGCTAAAATTGATGGTGGAAGATAACAGACAGTTGAATTAATGAATAATTTTTTCTATTTCGTTTTGCACTGAGGTCAACAATAATAGCCACCGCCACATTTGTCCTATAAAGAATCAAACTCGTACAATTGCCGTATGCATAGCATCAATTAAGACTGATTTACTTAAATTTCCTATTTTCTGGAGCGAATTAATTTTTATTAGATACTGACTATAGTGGTTGGACTGCACCCATTTGCCAATCACTTGATGTTAAAAATCCTACTATTCATAATTTTCTAAATTATCATTACCATTAGCGTACTAATTGAGCCGTACGCATTGCACAGACGGAGTAAGTTAACTTCTGCTATCTGTGTGTGCACAGTCTCTGTAGGAGATTTTGTAAGGAAAGGAAAGGTGAGTGATCTTTTTAAATGTTTGTCAGATAGGGACATAGCATTTGTTAATTACACTAATTGTCTTGCTTAATATTTTCAAAATTTAACTACATCACTTGCATTAATCACGAGTTTAACGTAACCAACCACGAAATTAAGGTCAGGTTAGTTATGTTGCTCAAACATTACAACAACATCCACCACAGTTAATAACACGTAAATCAATTTTTTTTACCTCCACTCACACTTTTCTTAAAAAAATTAAACACCTTTCACCAAAATATATTACCAACAAACATTCTCTTTCCTTACAAATGGCGACCCTTGCCTAGGATAGATTGTGGGCGGAAAATTACCGTTTGACTCAGTACTTAACTAACAATACTAATTAATTGTATAATTTAGTATTGCAAAAATCTGTATATTGTGCTGTATATTACTATCTGATTGTCATTGCGCCGCAATAGTTTTAAACATCTTTATTATTGCACTGAAAATTGTATTTTGAATTTCAAAATTGTTAGCTATAATTGTGACGTAACAGTCAGGTAGTAGTATGATCACGCGACAATCAGTAGCCCGCGCAGCCAAACAATCGATCTCAAGGACAACTGAAACAATGAGTGACGCAAATTGCATTTCAAAACAAGCAACTGCTTCAGACTTTGTAATTACTGGTAACGACATGTCACTAACAGGAGTAGATAGTAGTAGATCGCGAGATTCAATCGATCAGAGACTAGCAATGAATGTAGGTCATCATCAGAATCTTAATGCAACAGAGCAGGAGATTAGCAATGAGTTGACAGATTCGCAAACTTACGTTAATGAACCGACAATGAACGAAAGAAACGAAAACAAATTGGAATCGCAGAAATGAAATAGAGCTGAGAAAGATATGTTAGGTGTACTTTTAAAAGCAATGCAGTGATTGGAAGAAAGACAGAAACAGAGTACGGCAAAAGTAATTCAGGAATCGGAAGAAAGACAGGAGCGAAGAATGCAGGAATCGGAACAAAAAATACAGGAATTATTTCAAGAACAGAAACAGTAAACGTCTAAGATACCACAATCAGTCGAAGAACAAAAGCAGGAAACGTCTAAATTAATACAAAAATTGAATGACATGGCAAATGTTCTGCGAGAAGAAATCAAAGAGGGTGAAAAACGTATTGAGGCAAGGATAGAACGCGAACTCGGAGAGCATAGGCAAAAATGTGACGAAGCTATTGTTGAAAGCGTACAGTCATTACAAAAATCATTTAATGAAAAAATGCAAAAACTGAATTCTGAAATTGATGAAAGGGTAAAAGGAGTGAAAACGAAACCGACTTAACTAAAACGGCCTTCGCCAATGAAAAGACGAGATGCGCCAAGGACACACAAGCAATACAGAGCCAACTGAAAACTACGAATAAGAAATTAACTGAGCATAATGACGAAATAAAAACGTTGCATCAGAAGTTAAACGAACAACATGAGCGAATAGAAGAGATAGTACAAAGCCAGAGTACATCATCGCTCACATTAAGTATTGGAAAACAATCACCACCGGCGCGAAGTAATGAAGCGATAGCGTCAGGCTCCGATATACAGGTAGCAGATAATTGTCAATCATTAATCAGACAGGATGAATGTCGAAGCTTTGATCTAGGTTCAGAAAGGACGGTCCGACAGCTTCCACACGTAAATGTATGTGCTGAATGGGACTCATCGTATGCGAAAACGGTGGCATACAATAATGACCGAAATACGTATGAACGTAACAAAGAAACAACAACAAACAATATGAGCAGTAAATATTTGGTAAATTATGTGCAGTGACGAAAACCACCGACATTCAATCCAAAAGGCAGACTACATATAATAGACTTCTTACAGGCAATTGAGCGTATGTTTCCTCCAGAGTGGAATGACGACCTGCGCTGTGATTACGTCATAAGTAATTTTCATGCGGACGTACAACCAGAGTTTATTGAAATGTATAATGAAAGCAGAAATTATCGACAGTTCAGATATCTAGTACTGAAGAAATATTTGTCTGATGCGAAGCAAGAAGAAGTAATTAGAGAAATTTATGAATCTCATTGTACAAATTTAGCAAATTTAAAACAATGGCGGAATACTCCAGACATTAATGGTACAAGAACAAATATCTAGACAGCCCCATTAACGAAGCCAGCTATCTTAAGATAATGAGAGCAAGGCTGCCTAGATGGATGAAGCAACATTTAGTTTGCACACGATTGACAACAGTCGACCAAATGATCGAGATATTAGAAGAATTTGATAAGCTGCAAGAGAGAGACGTGGATCACAGACGATGGAACCAGGAGAGAGAAACTAATAATGAAAAAAGGAACGGATCAAGAAGCAGTTATCGAACAGAAAACCGCAATGACAATAATGAGAGACCACGTGATTCGCGAAATGAAGACCGAAGAAGTGAAAGAAGAGACAATCGTCAGCAAAGCAATTTTGATAGCAGACAATTACATGATGATAGAAAAGGCTTTAATCCTAGAGAAAACAATGACTATCGGAACAGAAAACTAGAAGAAAAGGAGTGGGAGAAGACCGGCGCCAAGCCGAAGAGACTGATAACCGTCACTGTTTAGTCCCTTCCAAAAACCAACCAACCAAGCCGAAGAACAATTACGACCTGAGAGGAGACCATCCAAACAATAGCGGAAGGTTTCAAAGAAGATATGATGATCGTGAAGGAGGTCCGCGTTATGAAAAATCAGCGACACGAGACAGACAAGTTTGTGCAATAGATACGCGCGCAATAACTGAAGGCGCTATCGCAAATCAAAATTGGCAAAATTCCGACGTAACTTCAGAAAATGACAGGTCAAAACAAACTAAATGAGCAGCTCACTGCACCCCGATGTGTGGCTGCGATAATGCATATAGGAGTAAACAATAATGAAGCTCTCCCGCAAATAACTGAGACAGAAGTAAGAGGAGACGAATATGAAGTGAACAATGAACGATTTTGGCTACAGGAAGAGTACAAGGATTTAATTAATAATGTAGGAAACTTAAACAGCGACGTGAATCAAGTTAATTAAAATGTTCAAATGTCTGTATAGCTTATGGGACTTAACTACGGGGTCATCAGTCCCTAAACTTACGAACTACTTATCAACTAGCTTATCCTAAGGACGGCACAAATATCATGCCCGAGGGGGGATTCGAACCCCCGACCGTAATGGCCGTGCAGACCGTGACTGGAGCGCCTCAGTCCCCTCGGCCACCGCGGCCGGCTCAAGTTAATTATTCCAGAAACAAGAAAATGAATAATCTCAAGAAAACCAAAAAGGAAGATGTTGAATGTTGTCCAAAATTAAGCAGAAAAGGTATGAAGCGCTACTAGACACAGGATCGATGATTTCCGTCGTGACGAGAAAATTGTATTTAGATTTCAAGAAACAAGTGCATCAAATTAAAGAGATAAAATCCGGAGGATTAAAAGTATTCGGAGCATTTTCTGACCGACATGTGGAAGCACACTCGAGAATCATCTTGCCATTCAAAATGAAAGAACTTGACCACCTATTACACCATGAATTTAAAGTCGTAGAGGGCGTCAACATACTCTTTAGAACTGGATCTGATTGGCTGCGGCAGCAGAAAGGTGTTGTTGATATCAGAAATAATCAACTAATATTTGAAGATGAAGGAACAAAGTACACGACTCAGCTACACACACAAGAGGAACCTAAATTTGGCACATTCAACATTAAATGCAATGAGATGCCAGAACGAAAATGTTTAATGAGAACGTCCTGGGAACAGAGAGATACAAGTAAACGGTTTGAGTGGAAGAAGACGAACCCCATGGAGGATTGCGAAGAGCGACAACTGGTTAATAAGAAATGTATTTTACAAGTGGCGAGAGAAGACTCGCGAAAACAAGACTGGATTGGCACAATACAGAAGCAAGAAGAAAACCCGATACAGTCAACGAAAATGTACAAAATAGTCACAAAAATACTCATGAACCGCTATGGTCAAGCCAAAAATGTCACATCGTGAAAGACAGCACTGCAGATCTAAACGAACGCACTAGCCAGGAGAATGTCGCACTACTAGAGAGAATGAATTTGTTGACACATCAGAAGATGAAGACGAAGAAGAGAATGATAGTGAAGATTCACTTGATACTGACTCTGCCGTCTCGGATGAGTATTATAGTACAATGTCAGAAGAGGATGAAATACCATATAATAAGATGATGATAAGCATTGCAAAGCATCGTAGTGAGACTGAAAATAAAAGAAAATCGACAATAAAATTGACACTGAAAAATAGAGCGAGGCTAAAGGAAAATGATGTATTCCGGAAGATGGCATATAATCGGAGGCACAAAGTAAAAATGAAGACTCTCACTGATAGTGGTGAAGAAATTGGTAACAATATGTATTATAATTAATGTAATAAATAATTGTAATTAATGTAAAGTGTAATATGCTAATTGTTCAATGAGTGACCATAAACTCTACACAAAGAGCGTTTTAGAAGTGCGACAGATGTGCGCTGTTATATTTATTTTGTTACTGTATAAAATGAATGTACTGTCAGAAAAAACTTGGACGGTTGGACGTTTTCAGAAACGCCGACTGTGAATAACAGAGTGCAAGGAGGAGGTTTGCGCCGGCTACAGGACAACAGTCGCTTGCGGCAAACATCAATACGCCGGCTGCCGAGTTCCCGAGCCAGCCACAACAATGCCTTCCTTCGACTGCAAGCGGCGGCCCCGCGCCTCAAAGCAGCACCGCGCCTCGCCCACCCCACCGCTCGGCGGTACAACAAAGTGAGTGCTGTGCTGTGTTTATGCGAGTGTAATGCTTGTGACAGGTTGCTGTGTTTACAAACAGTGTAGCGTGTGCCCGTTAGCTGTCAATCTAGACGTCAAATTCAACAGGTGCAAATGCACCAATATAACATAATCAGAATGTTTAAATAATTGTATATGTGTACTAATGGATCAAATTAATTTGTTTAAATTCATCGACAAATTTGTCTCTAATTTTTTTTTTCTTTTTGTTAACGGAGGCAGCCTGTAAGGTGATCATTAAAGTAAGCCTTACATTATAGCGAGGAATGAGCTTCATTTTGAACATACTATTCGTTTGAACCTGTTTATAGTGAATATGTAGTAACTAACTTCTTATGTGACTTAATTAATTATCCTGTTGCACAATATATGTAGGTAACTTAGTTTTGAACATTTTCTGTCATTTCTTTATTATCTGTATTGTAATTGTTTATGTATATTTTATTTTATTTTATTTGTACTTTGTATGTTTTCTGTATGACTGATTACTTGTTATGTTTATATTTGTCAATGTAAAATATTTCTCTGTGAACAGTTATCAGCAGTATCTGCCGCCCCGTGACGCAGATCAGACGTTCGTACGCGGTCCGGGAAGTGCTCCAACAGTATAAGTAATAAAGTTAAAACAAAGTGAAAGTTATAATTTGTTATTAGTGCAACTATATGAAAGTTTATGTGAAACCTGTGAACATAAGTGAAGTAAGAATTGATATTAATGAAACATTTATTCGTTCGTTCTGCTGAGGCAGAAATTCGTTACGTGTTCGGTAACCGTCCCAGACGTCCGAAACGCGGTAGCGTCATCGAGGACGCCAACGGTCGCGATTAATTACGCGATTCGCGAAGCATCACGGCGAACTGCTAGCAAGCTGCCAAAGAAGAAGCCACCAACAAAATGATATCTGTATGAATGTATGTACCATTTATATGACTGCAGAGTACCACGTCGCTGGACTGATAAATAAGATAAGTTAAATGCTATTGGTTGTAATTTACTGTGAATGCATGTTTAAGTTTTGTTATAATACAAGAACATTAGACAGTACTTTTGCTATCTTATTTGAACCACTATTTAACCAATCAGTATGACAATCTTCAATAATGCATGAATAATATTTCTACACAATTTTACAATCAAGTGAGTGTCATTAATAATTGTTAGAGACTGTAAAAATCATTCAATTGACACAAATTTGCTAAAATTGATGGTGGAAGATAACAGACAGTTGAATTAATGAATAATTTTTTCTATTTCGTGTTGCACTGAGGTCAACAATAATAGCCACCGCCACATTTGTCCTATAAAGAATCAAACTCGTACAATTGCCGTATGCATAGCATCAATTAAGACTGATTTACTGATGTTAAAAATCCTACTATTCATAATTTTCTAAATTATCATTACCATTAGCGTACTAATTGAGTCGTACGCATTGCACAGACGGAGTAAGTTAACTTCTGCTATCTGTGTGTGCACAGTCTCTGTAGGAGATTTTGTAAGGAAAGGAAAGGTGAGTGATCTTTTGAAATGTTTGTCAGATAGGGACATAGCATTTGTTAATTACACTAATTGTCTTGCTTAATATTTTCAAAATTTAACTACATCACTTGCATTAATCACGAGTTTAACGTAACCAACCACGAAATTAAGGTCAGGTTTGTTATGTTGCTCAAACATTACAACAACATCCACCACAGTTAATAACACGTAAATCAATTTTTTTTACCTCCACTCACACTTTTCTTAAAAAAGTTAAACACTTTTCACCAAAATATATTACCAACAAACATTCTCTTTCCTTACAAACGGTATGTAAAAGGTTAATTATATATGTATATTTTTTCGGTAATTTGAGTGCGACACTGTTATAACGAAGATCTTCATTACTTAATACCGTTGATTGTCCAGGATTTTTGACTAAAATGCTCAAATGTTTGTAATTATTTGGAACTAAACTACGTTGGTCATCAGACTACTTACACTACTTACACTATGTTAAACTAACCTAAGGACAACACACACACATCCATGGCCGAGGGAGGATTCGATCCTCCGATACGGGATACCGCGTGGTCCGTTACGTGGCACTCCAGACCTCTGGGCCACTCCCGCGCGACAGTCTTTGACTAACACATAAAAAAGTAGCTTTATAAATACTCAGCATCCAACCCAAAAATGTGTTTTTACTTCCACTTTTATTATTAAAAAAAACCTCCTTAAGATTTAATACGTTAATTCTCGTATACAGTATATGAAGTAGCGGTAAAGTACATCCAATATACGAGCAAACACGTAGTTATTTGTACACTGGGAAAACAAATGGAAAATTTTTAACCACGATTATTTACCTTATACTAAGAATTAGTTTTCTTCCTCACCTTTATCTATAAATTCTGAATCTACAATAAATTATGTAGTCGTTGGTTGATAACAACGAACGAAGTATACTAAATAATATTAATCAGCTGTTCTTTCTTCTAGCAATATAACTCGTACCAGTCGCTATCAATTCTTAAAGGAATCACAAAACTAATACTACAGAGATACGATTGCTATCGATACCTGTCCTATCGTAACAGCCGTAAATATTATTTCTCTATATCTACAGATAGAATACGTAGAAAATTAGCCTTTTTTCCCCCTGTTTATTGTGCTTTTCTTTCCTTTGTATATATATATATATCTGAGTGGACGAGCTCTTACTGCAGATTAATAAAGCTACACTCTTGACACCGTCCAAGAGAATTAAAAAAAAATTCTACCTCGCTTCCACCACTTTTCAGTCATTTCTTATGATTGGAATATGAATTAAAAATAAAGCAGATAATGAGGCCGTATTCAGGGGGAGACTTTGTCACAACAAAGAAATGTCTTTCACTTATACCCCCCCCCCCCCCACCAATTCGTATAAGAGTCTCGCCTCTTTTATCATCAAGTAGCCTCGGAAAAGATTGAAAAGAGGCCAAAACCTTCCATGGTCTTGCAACGTGTCACTCTAAATACGTTGAAATGTTAAGCTGCGCACATAGTATTTTAATTACTTTGCTCTACACCATAATCTGTCATGAAGGTTTATAAATAATTTCCCAGTATTGTTAGTATGTTGGATTTAATATACACCACCAATATTCAATTATTGTAACATAGGCCAGTCACCCTCAAATAAGGAGTAGAACCCTGTCTCACTCCCACATACATCAGATCCAACGAGTGGTCCGAATGTATCCATAAATCATTCACCAAAATATACTGTCCGTTACAATATAAAATACCAACATATCCTTTACTCTTCCATAACTAAATTACGTAACAAGTAATTACCAACAAGAAGCTATGAATCCGCAGTTCCATTTCTGAAGTGCGTCAACTTTATTGTCCACAAAATTTCCCTCATGACAGACCATTACTACAATTACATTACGAGAAATATCTCGTAAACTCATAATTAATAATGTAATTACTTCCTCAATAAATACAATTAATCTTTACTGTGTGCCGCTACACGCTAAATACTCACTGACCGTAGTATTTACCACCCGACATTTCATCTCTGTTTCGTCGTAATACTTGATGACAACTTGATATATAGAAAGCAAATTGGGAAAAGTGACGATAAGTAAAAGTGCAAAGCCCAAAACATTTGTTCTTCTTTCAAAACAGTATGCGTAAAAATTAAGTTGATTATTTCTTCTTAAGCGTGTTCAATGCAGTCGATGCCTTAGCTCTCCCCGCTGATATATTGACCACGAACTTAACTGCCATCTGGCGACGAACACTGGCAACTTCACCGAGACCACCGTCGCTAAGCTAATCATGAAACATAAACACATGCGTCAAAGGGAAAGACATCCAAAAACATATTTACTCCATCGTTCTTTTACTATTCACCAGCTTAAAAATTGAATGAAGAAAAATTATCTACACATTTCCTCCCGAAAAATAAATATAATACGTTTCAATCAAGATGATGCGGTACTCTAGGGAAGCCTTGAAGCGATACCATATGGTTTGTAATTACTTCAGGTAATAACGAAAGCAAAGGCTGGCTATTTTGAGGAATCTAAAATTTAATTGTTGCACCTTCCCGTATATTATTTCAGCTTAATAGACATTTGCAGAACAACAAAATACATTTTATACTGTATTCCATTATTAGGTGTTTCCAAACTTCAGGAGTGTAGTGTATTTATATAGGGGAACATGAGGCGGAATTGAAGTTTGTGTTGAGGAAGGATACCTGCCTTAAGGCAGTACGTGCAGAAAACATACCCATTAGGTCACGGTGGCTTAGTGGTTATAGTGTTAATGTAAAGCCATTTGGTTGTGAAGGTGCGTCTTGTTAAGAATGTTTGGCTAATATAGACCGATTGACTTTTAGTGCAGTGAAGAATTAGTACAAATATTATACTGATGAGGTTGTGTTTCTTTAAGTAGACAGAAGAGGCTGCCTAAGTAAGGAACAGAAACAGCTATTTTTCAGACGCGATATTTGACTAGGGTAACGAATCGTCTTGGCACTTAACATATAATCATGACATCTAAACATGGCTAAATTCGGTTTTCGTATCCAGGAAGACACTTAGCATGTACACGTACTGTACAGGAGGATTGCAGTCAGGAAACAAGATCCTCCTCCCTTTCGCAGGACTGTGCTCTTGTGAAACCACAATTGATATAATGATCAGAGCCTGCACCGACTTCTGCTGGTGTTGTAAAAATACGAATAAGAAAGGGCAGATTAGTGTTTGACGTCCCGTCAACATCATGGTCATTACAAACTCACCTGGTGTTATTGGAGTTGTACTGGAATCCCGTTACAGTACAGGATTACTCTTTACACTCTTTCCAAAATAAGGAAACTTCGACGAACGCACAACGTGAAGCGTAGTACACAAACGACTACTGCGAATTTATTATTGAGGTTGGCAGTGCCGCGAAAGCCGTAGTTCAGACACGACCTTTACTAGCTGTCGGGATCTATGACATTTTCCAACTAGGGCACAAACCTGATAGTGATAGTCGCGACACCCCCCGCCCCCTAACCGCTCGGTGTCCCTCTACCCTCCCCCCCCCCCTCCTTTGTCTTACAAGGAGACCACCTGGGTATTGGATTATATGTGTTTTTATTTATGGTATATGATGTTCAGATCTCAGAGAGTAATCACCCGAAGCCATTTGGTACAACTCTCATAAATCCTTGAGACAATCGTTTTTGTAGTTTTGCAATTAAATACCTGAATGAAACTTTCGCTCTGCAGCGGAGTGTGCATTGATATGAGACTTACTGGCAGTTTAAAATTGTGTGCCGGAACCAGCAGTTGAACCTGGGTCCTTTGCCTTTCGCGGGCAAGCGCTCTACCGACTGAGCTATCTCGACACGATCCCCGATGCCGCCTCACAACTTTACTTCTGCCATTACCTCGCCTCCTACTTGGAGGAAGTGATGTTGTGAGGCGGCATCGTGAGTCGTGTCGGGATAGCTCAGTCGGTGGAGCGCTTGCCCGCGAAAGCCAAAGGTCCCAGGTTCGAGTCCCGATTCCGGCACAAAATTTTAATCTGCCAGGAAGTTTCAATTAAGTACCTGTTATCCTGCAATTATTCCAGTTATTGGCAAAGCTCATTTGATAGCGTTGTAGATTGTCGATAACAGGTAATTACCTTCGGTCTTTCGAATCCCGCGGTAATCTTATTATTATCATTATTTTCAGCTGTATAGCAACCTTAGAGGACGTGAAATTAATGTTTGGACTGAACGTAACTGCATTCAATAATTTATAATCAGCTGTCCACTCCAATCTTCGACGAAATGAATAGGTATGCGTGGTTCGCTTCTAAACTTCGTGGAAAAAATAGGAATGTTCACGAACGTAAGTTAAGTTAGCTTTCCACTTGATATATGGGAGGGAGGCTTAGGGTATAACGTCCCATCGACAGATTGGTCATTATAGACGGCCGGCCGCGGTGGCCGAGGGGACTGAGTCGATTCAGTCACGGTCTGCACGGCCACTACGGTCGGGGGTTCGAATCCCCCCTCGGGCATGGATATTTGTGCCGTCCTTAGTTGTAGGTAGTTCATAAGTAGTTTGTAAGTTTAGGGACTGATGACCCCATAGTTAAGTCCCTTAAGCTTAACAAACATTTGAACATTTTGAACATTATAGACGGATTTGACATATCGCCGAAAAATTACGACTTTAAAAAATGCAGCTATGATGTAAAACTATGATTTTATAGTATTCCTCCAAAACTGTAATTTGTAGAATTTCAATTTTTATGAAATCCGTCATTATTAATAACCTTTTATAAAAGGAGAAAAGATTAAACATCAATGTGTGCATTTTTCATAAAAATAGTGGTTATATGTGTGTTAATTGCCACCTAGATGATGAATTTTACATTGGAACGGTTGAAGTATTCGAACAGAAGGGGAAAATTAGGATTACGGTGAGATTTGATCACCGAACCAATTTTAACTGTATCAAAAATCCAAAAAGCTTGGTGCCAAATGAGCTACGCCGAAAATTAGAATATTTTTTCATAATAAAATTTCGAAGTCGATTTCTCGAGATTTTTTTTTAGCGTTGCATCGTAGGCTTTGGCTGATTGCTATTCGAGTTCTGAACATCACGTCTTCTTACGCAGCCACACTGCAGAGTCCGCATAATATACAAAATGTTAAACTTGGACAAAACAGTCTTATAGATGGGAGCACTCTTAAAATTGGTGAGGAAGGCTGTCAATTAACGCTCCACTGTCGGGGGTTCGGATCCCCCCTCGGGAACGGGTGTATGTGTCGTCTTTAGTATAAGGTAGTTCATAAGTAGTTTGTAAGTTTAGGGGCTGATGACACCGCAGTTCTCCCTGAAGCTTAACAAACGTTTTTACATTTAACCTTAACGCCTTATTGGAGTACAATTTTGGTGTAGCTTTTGTGCTTCTGTACTGTCCGAAGATAGCCCCTCATCCAGTCACTCCTAAATGAAAAACATGTTATTGGCGACTACTGCACTTCGTTCATTGCAAGAATAAACCAGATACAAACACAGAGCGATGACTTTTCAGCAGCCATAGCACACGTACACTGGTGTTTCGTCGTTCTTCGAAGTAGGTCCTACTTATGTGTTACCTATCTTATTACTTTGTTGCTATAAATAAGATTAATAATACAGGAATCAGCTTTGCTTGAAGTATTACATATCGATTTCGGTCACTGAGTGGCCATCTTCAGTGCTAGAAAAAAAAAGTCCTGTGGGACCACACACACTAGCAAATTCTATGGTAATATGGTAATATAGCTGTATAGAGGCAACGTCATTCACAAGGGCTTCTTTTCTAATACTGAAGATTGCCACACAATGACCTAAACCGGCATGCAGTAGTTCACGTAATAAACATATATTCCTCAAAATGAAATGACAAGATCGCAAATTAATAATTTATTTATTGACGACCAGTTTTGTTGAACTGTGTCACCATCACCTTGTAAAATATATAACCAGATGGTGGTGATACAGTTCACCTAAAACTGGTCGTCATTCAATAAATTATTAATTTGCGATCATCATTCAGTAAATTATTAATTTGCGACCTTGTCATTTCATTTTGAAGACTATAAAATATCAGATCGCCTACAAAACCAACAATGTCAGGTAATCTTAATGAACATATCATGCGACCAAATCTGTTTCCTGCATTATTTATGTAATTAATGTAGTCGCTCTGCACTTGGCTCCAGGTGGAGTCGTCTGTATGAAATCTAAGATAAATTAACATCCATCAAAGCTTTTTCTTAAATCATTCATTGGCTATTTAATATTATTGCAAAAATCGCAGCCTCAATAGAATAGCTGAGCGTTCTAAGCGCCTCACTGCGGAGCCCATGGTTGTTCGCCGTCGGTGGTTCGAATCCTCTCTGGGGCATGGATGTATGTGTGTTTTCCTTCGGTTAGTTTAAATTATTTCTGAGTCTACGGAGGTTGAAATTCTAGGAACTGAAGATCATAGCAGTTTGATTCAATAGGTTTACAAGTATTAGAACATTTCAACATAAATCGTGTACAGTCTCAACCTCTGCAAAGGTTGGTTCTGCTACGATTGTCGAGCTTTCACAAGTATTGTTAAAATGGCTGAAGCTGCTTCGAAGTGACATCCGCACTTTTAACACCGTTACAATGTGGTTTCATTTATTCTGTTGTTGATCGCCTTGTAGCAGATTACTGCAATATATTCTTCGGATTCGATTACGAAGACGTTAAAGAGATTACCAGATGAGAGTCAGTAATACTTTCAATGACGTTAACTGTACGGTGAAATTCCTAAAATACGAACGTCACTCATAGATCAACAGTAAAACTATCCTGTATTTAAGTTAGAAATGTTCATCCTCTCGTTAATAATAACAATAATATGCTATCTTAGAACGAGAGCACATACCTTTTTCCGTCTGGTTCCAAAAAAGGTAACATTCGGAGCTACTTTGTTCCTCCGCTAGCCCTTTGCTTTATTTTAAATGTAATTCACGATGCTTCAGTTTATTTGGACCAGCTGGTTTGTCAATGTTGTTATGTTAAATACACTGGTTAAGCTGTTGTCCCGTATTATCGCTGAGTTGATATGTGTGTAACCCACAACATATCAGATTAGATTAATACTTGTTCCATAGATAATAAATACGATATTTCGCACTGATGTGGAACCTATCACTTTAATATTTGGTGTCTATACATCACAATATTATAAGGATTTTTATTTTAGTTTCTTTAATTTTTATGTATATTTTAGTGATACCTCTAAGTTTTATCTAGAAATTCATGAAGAGTGTAGAAGTTCTTTTAATTTCTTTTTAAATACTATTTGGCTATCTGACAGACTTCTTATGCCGCTTGGTAAGTGACCAAAGACCTTTGTGATAACATAATTCACCCCTTTGTGTGCCATATTTCGATTTAACTTGAATAGTGAACATTACTCTTTCTCCTAGTGTTGTACCTATGGACACTGCTATTACTTCTGAATTGTGTCAAATTGTTAATTACAAATTTCGTACGTGAGTGTGTATATATGTCGAAGCTGCAGTTAAGATCCTTAGATCCTTAAATAAATGTCTGTGACATGATCTTGAGTGAGTTCCAGCGATTATTCTGGTTACACGCTTTTGTGCAATGAATATATTTTTACTCAATATTGAATTGCCCCAGAATATGATCACAAATGAAACAGTGAATGAAAATACACATAGTAAGCTAATTTACTGAGCTGTATAACACCAAACGTTGCAATGACCCTGATAGCATAAGTTTCTGAACTCTACCGTTTCAGCAGATCCTCAATATGTTTCTTCCAATTCAATTCTTCATCACTGCAAACACCTAAAATTTTTGAATGTTCTACCTTAGCTACTGATTTCTGTAGAAAGTCTACGGAGAATCACGCTATTCTGCAGCAAGAAATGTCAAAGGAGATATAGTGCCGATGGAGACCGTGGACTGATTGCGCCAAGGACAGTGGTGCCAAGGCCTGTCCTCATCAAGAAACCATTCATGCAAAGCACCGCGCAAACATGCTCTGCAGTGTAAACGGCGAGCAGTCTGCTGCGGACTTCACTTTAATACCCAAGAACAATGTAAATATTACACTATGAATCATTCCGTGTCTACTGGAATATGACTGGCTTGCTTTTTGACTTGTTAAGGATATATTTCATGTTGACATAATAAGCAAGAAACAGTTAAATCCACTTACTGGGCAGCTATCATACACGGGGTCTCACAAGGTTTCGTATTGCGTCCCTTGCTCTTCTTAATGTACATTAATGACTTTCTCTGTTCCTCTCGCTTTTTTTTTCAGGATAGGAATAAACAAGAAGAAATAATTTTTCACATTTATATGTAACATTATAAGCACAAGTTCAATGTTAACTCTTTTAGATACTTTAATATTTGTTGTTTCGTGTTCTACTCGCACTGAACAGAGTTAGTAAAACTCGTATCCCGTGTGAGACATATCACCCTCCTTGACGCCAGGCACCAGCCCGCCAAAATCAGGCTGCAATTCCAGATGCTCTCCTGAGCCTTTCCCGAACACAGTTCATGACGACAGCAACAGAAGGTGCGTTCACTAATTGTAACGCGACGTAAAATATATCTCAGATCTGTTATTGCATTTAAATGGAAGCTGGGACATAGACCTCCTAAAAATACAGGCTGGCGCATCGGCCATTTTGTTTCCCAACGAATGCTACACACAGCACATAGCTTATGCGAACTGTGTTGTTTTGTTAAAGTTTTGTGAAAAAATTTAGAAGCGTCATGCTCAGAATCATACATCGTGCTACTTTGAACTTGCATTCCGCTCGTGTCGATATGTGGATCAGAAACAAAAATTTCACGTTTTCTTTACTTTTTACTGGTTTCTTTGCTGCACGAATAAAGGTGTAAGAAATATATAGATTTATTTTTATTAACAAAAGTGAATACTATGTTTACGTTTTTATTTTCTTTATTTTCAAAATGACATTCGCCATTGTCGTTTATTAAGTCGTATTCACCAAACACAACACTTCTAATGGTTTGAAGAACTTATTTAATGTACACCTAACACTCATACAGTTCCATCTCCAAGGCAAAGTGCAAGTGAGGGTGTACATGTGGAAATCGGCTAAGGTTTTCAAAGGGGCGACTATCTGTTCCATTAATTCCAACCTTCAGCATTCGATGAAGATATTGAAATAAAAGCCAAGATTCTAATGGGTTCTGCAGAATTAAAGTGGGCTAAGCTTTTGATGTGACGTAGGCCCTGTCAATCCATGGGCTCCATATTTTACAATATCTGTTTCTATTGTGAAATGCCTATAATGGAACCGGCGAGCTATTTCCTCTTCAAAAATACGAGATAGTTCTGAAGTGTTATGATTACTGTTGTGTTCACAGATCCGATGATAGCAGATTCATTCTGCCAAAACGGGTATCGAAATAAAAGATTTAAGCGATCTAGGCTCGTGTTTGAATAATGACTGTCCATATGCGAGGTTTGTTCGCCGCCTTGCAGTAAGTGGTTGTTTTCCGCTGTGTCAAATAGACCACATCGAATTTTTGTACTCCCTCTGCTGAATACACTTCTATTATGGTGAAAGAGTTTCAGAATGTATTTCAAACACTAAAACGAAAGAAATGTTAGTATACAGGATAAAAGTTTACCTACGGTTGAGCTGTCCTCGCTCGATTTTTGTTGTTTTCCTTTTACTATGTACTGGCGGCAGTTACCAGTCGCTCGTACTTGCGTATCGATATCTCTTCGTTGCTTCACCGCTTCTGGCGCGGTTTTCGTTCATTTGTCTCGCGGCGCTAGTTGTCGCGATCGGCAGTTACGAGTTCATCGTCAACGGAGCAAACAGCAGTTTTGCTGTATTGGCGATTCTTTGTCTTACAAGGATGGAAGTGAGGTTATTTCAACATCATATTTCTGAGTCTTGGAGAAGTTTTCGTATTGTAGAGTTGATGTTCTATGTGACTTAAAACAGAAATATTACCTCCGGCAGTTTTGTCATGATGTACAGGATGGTAAAAGCTTGAAAATTACCGTTAAAAATTAATTTTTCATATATATTACGATAATAATAATTTCGTGTGCCATATTGACCTGGGTTAAAGTGCAGGCTGAAAAATTCAGAGTTCCGCGACTCTTCGATTCCCAGTCGAGCGCTTTACCCCAAGGTCACCATTCCCGACTATATCTTACGATGTATATTACCCAAGAAAATATATTGTTTGAAAGTACATACTTTGCATTGACTGTCACTCCAAATCATTAACAGCTAGAGGGTTGAATTAAGCACAATTTTTAACAGAGAAATAGCATTCCATAACTCACCAAGATGGCGGACAGGATTCAACTGACATATGTGCTCGGCTTAGCTAACGCCATCTCCCTTTATTTTAACCTCCTTGATCATGGCATCATCATCATTCCAAGGAATTACTCTACTGACGACCTGCGTATAGTAACTGTATGGCATCAGCAGTTGTTAAGATAAGTAGTACTTGCTGCTGACTTGTTTATCGTTAGTTTCTCTGGGCGCATAATGTGGTTCGTGGACTGCTAGTAGGAGCCTCGTCTCATTAAGCAATTGTGTGTAATTTTTTAGCCTTGCCTCGTTCTGCAATTTTCTGTAATGTTTGTCTCTCTCTGAGTAGGCTTGGGAGTTGTTTACCTTCGTTAAGTTTTGCATAATAGTATCTACTCGGCTTTAATGCTTTTGCTCTTTTATAAGTGGACTTTTGAGTTAACCTGATTGTTAAAGCAAATTTTTGTTATCTATTTAATGTAATCTACCTTATTATTTATATGTAATCCTACTCATGTCTAATTGTTACGAAACTTGTTAATCGCACATTTATCGCTTTCACCATCTTCCCCCTCTTTCCTGTGTGTTTAGTATTTGCAACCTTTTTAATATTTAATTCTGAAATTTGTCCAATTTTAGTGTAAGGCAGAAGCCGTTCAAGAATTGTTAACCTAAGATTGGTCAAAGCCACCTTAGGCTCTTGATTGTTTAAATTTTATTGGTTATTTTTATATGCAATTTATTTTATTGTTTTAAGATGTGTTTAAAAGAAGATTAATACATTCTTTTAAAGTTCTTATTGCAATAAATCTGTTACCCAGGAAGTGATGAATACTTTTGGTAACCAACCCAGCGACCCACATTTCATTATTTCTTGCACCCACCTCCCACTCCTATCAACGGTCGCCAGTGAGTGGCGGCTAGAGCGTTCACGCTGCACGAGGTGAAGGACCAAAGTAGAGGCTGACCGTGTGGCATCACCCTTCCATCCTGGGAGTGAACGGGTAGATGATGCTTCTGCAGGGTCCGAGCAGGCACACTGGGGAAGGGCTCTGTTAGTGATTGAGAGCTCCAATGTTAGGCACGTTATGGAGCCTCTCAGGCCCGGCGCACACTTGACGCAGCAGAGGCAGAGGCGAGGCGCAGGGCCTCTGCAGGTCAACGCACACTTCACCAGCACAGGCAGAGGAGGGCAGCGCAGCTTGCAACAGCACGTGCTGCGTGTCCACTGCAAGCATCTCGATGCAGTTACATTGAATTCCTGAATCTCCTTCAAAACTCAATTAATTCAAGTGTATGTATGTGTGTGTCATTATGATGATAAAGTGAGCAATAGTCAAACGTGACGAATATATGGCGAACTTGTCTAGTCTATGGAAGTTCATTATAAGCTCTTGAGCTATTCCGACAATAGTCAAGAGAGAGCCACATGCTGAGTATGAAGGATTTAACAGAGAAGTAAAAATAGTGTGTGACACGTCATACTCACTAAAGAAAAATTAGGGATATGTTTTACATTTATTGGCCCACTTTAGGTTACGCTAGTAACACTGAAACTGGGCCTTTGCGATAGTCTTTTGACAGATCGAAATTTAAATGAAAATAACGGCTTAACTATTCATCTGACACGAAAGTTGAATAACCGAATTTTTAGAGGTGAAACTTCTCTACAACTTTGCTCTCTTATGTCTTTTTCATATCTCGTGTCGTTTCAGAGATATTCGCAAAAGTAACGGCGATTTTGGGATATCTGTCTGTCTGTCTGTCTCTCCGTAACGTGTTTCCTGTTTTTAAGAGGAATCGTTCAACCGATGACCACCAAATTTTGCAGACATAATTGTAGGCCACCAGAGACCAGAACCTCCCTTTTTCAAATTTTTCGGACAAAAAATACGGTAGTAATACAAAAAAAGCCGTTTGTAATGTAATTTTAATTGCAAATAAACAGTTCATCTGACGCGAAAATTAAATAACTGAATTTGTAGAGGAGAAAATTCTCTAAAAATTTGCTCTATTATGTTTTTTTTTCATATCTCGTATCGTTTCAGAGATATTTGCAAAAATAACGGCGATTTTTGAATGTCTGTCTGTCTGTCTGTCCGTAAAGTGTTCCCTGTTTTTAAGACGAACCGTTCAACCGATGACCACCAAATTTTACAGACATAACTGTAGGCCACCTGAGACGAGAACCTCAATTTTTCAAATTTTTCGGACAAAAAATACGGTACTAATACCAAAAACGCCGTTTGTAATGTAATTTTAATTGTAAATAAACCGTTTATCTGACGCGAAAATTGAATAAACGCATTCGTAGAGGAGAATATTCTCTACAAAATTGTTCCCTTATGTTTTTTCATATCTCATATCGTTTGAGTGATATTTGCAAAAATAACGTAGTTTTGACACCCTCCATTGAATTAACGAAAACCAGACGTTCGCAGATGTCACGTGACATTCCTCGCCCAGAACTCTCTGTGGAATACGCTATCTTGCGTTGCGTATTTGATGATTTCTTATTGTAACTTACACGTTGTCATTTCAGAGCAAAGGCGCACTGAATAATTAACAAAAACACGTCGTTCTTCGTACGATAAATGATAATCTAGTGTCTACAAATGCCATATTAGCATCAGTTAACAACGGCCATCAATGGTATAAAATTAAAGAACACAACTCCAAACTATTTGCAGTAGCGTAGTGGGCAATGCGTTGTACTGTGAAGCTGAAGGACAGTGGTTCGGAGCCCGCCATGACAATTTTTTTTTCCTAAAAAGTTTTCAGACACTCTAATTATTAAATTTTTTATTATTTAGATTATGATTTTGGTCCAAAATGTTTGCAAAAACGCATGAAACTACAAATCAAAAGTGGGCCGTAAAACATGTCAATGCGATTTTTTCTCTCATTTCTTTTATAATTCAGAGAAACAAGTGTTACTGCATTTTCAATAGTTGAAATAACCTTTATACAACTGATATATTTAGTCATAATTGTGGTGCACTGTATACGATCAGAAACACTTTTCTTCTCGGTGACACCTGTTATGCTTCTCATATGTTTTAGATTGAATGATATATCGATATGAAAAATTTTTGCAAATCATAGTTTCCTTGTTAACTGCATTTGCAGCCAAATTATTTTCTTACTTAGGTCTTTATTCGTAGCTCTTCCATACTCCTGCATACTGAGATACTGACGTATGCTTTTTTCCAGTCCATGGTTTACCATTTATACTGTCTTCTTAACACAAAATAAGCCGATGTCCCATTATCCCCGTTTCGTATTTACGCCTTGTAATTTGGTGTAAGTTCTGTCATGCAGATAATCTGAAGTTGCCCTGCTAAAGGGCGAAACGGGTCAGTAAATAAGGAATAAAACAATTTGCAATCAAGACGGTTTTTTTACAGAAGGAATATGCATTTTTCCTTGTCTTTGGCGGCAGCTGTGCTTATACGTCCAGTATTTTATTAAACTGCATTCCTATTTGTCTCTGTTGAATTTCTGAAAGTAGTATACAATTTAGGTTGAGAAATACTGACGAGTGACGTTCCTAGCATCATGCATGGATTAGCAGTGAGCTGAATCTCCGCGAAGGGGCGGACATTGTGTTTCAAGAAATAGAAGTAGGTCCCTATCTCCCAATAGAAACAGATATTGTAAAATATGAAGCCCACGGATTGATAGAGCCTAGGTCACATCAAAAGCTGAGCTCACTTTAATTCTGCAGAACCCTTCTACGTAAAAATTTTAAGCAATCTTGGCTTTTATTTCAATATCTACATCGAATGATGAAGGTTGGAATTAATAGAACAGATAGTCGCCGATTTCCACATTTACACATCACCTGCCGTTTGCCTTGGAGATGGAACTGTGTAAGTGTTAAGTGTACGTTAAATAAGTTGATCATACCATTAGAGGTGTCGTGTTTGGTGAGTTTCGTATTATACTCTGTTACTGCGCAACAATGCTTTTTGGATGCAGACGCGCCAACTCGCACTTACTGGGGCCTAGTACATGACCTAATAAACGTCATAGTCTAACGTTCATTTTGAATTCCGCAAATAAAATAAAAACGTAAACATAGTTCGCGCTTTTATCACAGAAATATCACTATATAGTTCTTACACCTTTATTCGTGCAGAAAAGAAAATCATCAAAAAGTAAAGAAAACATTTTATTTTGTTTCTGATGCACTTATCGAGGTAAACGCGAGCGGAATTCAAGTTCAAAGTAGCACGTTCTATGGATCTGTGCAGAGCGCTTCTAAAATATTTCACAAAACTTTAACAAAAATCGTTGCACGTCCCTTCTGGCGTCGCCGAACTTATTATTCAGTAGTAACGGAAATTTTAGCTTATATAGTGCTGCCAAGCTTGCCACAAAGTCCCGTCTGGTTTTGCCGAACTTATTATTCAGTATAGTATATCGTTGACATACACCAGCAAATGACAGCGAAAGCAATTTATTATAGCTAGCTACAGCAATTTATTATAACTGTACCATATTGGTGCCATGACAACGATCTTATAAGTAAAACCACATTACAGGAAGTATGTATAATCAAAAGTTATGTAAATATCGTACCAAATGTTTCAAATGTTTGTATAGCTTATGGGACTTAACTACGGGGTCCTCAGTCCCTAAACTTACAAACTACTTATGAACCAACTAAGACTAAGGACGGCACAAATATCCATGCCTGAGGGGGGATTCGAACCCCCGACCGCAGTGGCCGTGCAAACCGTGACTGGAGTGCCTCAGTCTCCTCGGCCACAGCGGCCGGCAATATCGTACCATGTGACTTTTATATTATCTAACGACTTTTATATTACACGATTGCCGTTAACCTGATGATGGCTTTGTAGCCGAAATGGCCATTTTTAAATAAAAATAAAGTATTACGCAGCGATTTGGAATCATTTCAAATTATATTATTCAGTAGTAACGGGAATTTCAGCTTACATAGTGCTGTCATTCTTGCCACAAATTTTTCTGAAACTAGAGACTATAGACCGCTAAAAATACACAGCACAATCGGTTTGTATTTCAGTAAGTTGTTCGTTTACAGCTTGGGTCTGTGTCGGCAGAATACGAAGAAGGGAGACACGAGTCACCTCCGCTCTCGGCACTGCAGGCGGCAACAGCAACACCACCTAGAGAGAAGCCCGCGGCGATCTCGTGTGACGTCAGGCAGAGTAGGTTGCGCGCGCATAGCTGACTGGGTAGCCGCTGGGGCACGGCCCACTATGCCGAAGCAGCGAACCAGTCAGCTATGCACGCGCATCCTACTCTGCCTGATGTCACACGAGGGCGCCGCGGGCTTCTCTCTAGGTGGTGGTGGCAACGGCCGTGCGTGTGGCGCGTAGCTGCCGACCGCTCGCATCAAACGTATCTCACGTATTTTCACGAGAACGGAAAGAGTTATGGCTCTCCTTCCACCGGAAGGCTTTTGACACTGTACTCCACAAGAGGCTTCTAAGAAATTCGTACTTATGGAATATCACCCCGATTGGGCGATTGGATTCACGATTTCCTATCAGAAAGGACACATTTCGTTGTAATTGACGGTAACTCATCGCGTAAAACAGAAGTGATATTTGTCGTTCCACAGGGAAGCGTTATAGGTGACGATTTAGGAGACAATCTAAATAGCTCTCTTAGACTGTTCGCGGATGATGCTGTCGTTTATCAGTCAGTGAAGTCAACAGAGGATCAAACCCAACTGCAAAGCGATTTAGACAAAATTTTTACATGGTGCGAAAATTGGCAATTGACACTAAATAAAGAAAAGTGTGAAGTAATACACATGACCACTAAAAGAAATCCGCTGAACTTCAATTACGCGATAAATCAGTCAAACCTTAAGGTCGTAAGTTCTACCAAATACCTAGGAGTTACAATTACGAACAACTTTGACTGGAGAGAACACGCAGAAAATATTGTGGGGAAGGCGAACCCAAGGTTACGTTTCATTGGTAGAACGCTTCGAAGATGCAACAGCTCCACCAAAGAGAAGAGACTGCCTACATCACACTTGTGCGTCCTCTCCTGGAGTACTGTTGCCCCTTGTGGGACCCTCACCAGCTGGGACTTACGGAAGACATTGAGAAGGTTCAGAGAAGGGCAGTTCGTTTTATTTTATCACGTTACGGGGGGAAAGCGTCACGGAAATGTTGCACGAATTGGGGTGGAAATCATTAATACAAAGACGTTATTCATTGCGGCGTCATCTGTTTGCGAAGTTTCAATCATCGACTTCTACTGCTGGAGGTGAAAATATTTTGCTAGCACCCACCTACTTGGGGAGACATGAACATCCCAATAAAATAAGAGAAATCAAATCGAAAACGGAACGATTTAGGTGTTCTTTCTTTCCGCGCGCTATTAGAAAATGGAACGGTACAGAAAAGTTATGAAAGTGGTTAATGAACCCTCTGCCAGGCACTTATTTGTGATTTTCAGAGTATCTATGTAGATGTAGATGGTAGAAACAATTTCGATATGTTAGCTACATTTCTTACGCAGTAATTTACGGTGTAAAACGCACCAAACGCAAAATGGCCAACGACTACATTTTTCACTGCAAACTCTTCAAAATATGCATGTCCTTGTAAATTTTTTAATTATAACAATAACTATGTACAATAACGAAAAGAACACCATCATGCGATGGCTTTTGGCAATAAGATTCTAGCGAATACTTTCTGCAAAATCGATTGAGGAAGCTGCCTTAGCGCAGAACACGCACAATTCCGAAAATAGTGTTTTCAATTGTTTTTACGTAGTAAAACTGTCACAAAGAAACTAAATACAGAGAAGGATGAAGCTTATATTGATGTACATAAAACAATTTTTTCGAAGCATATCGGATGTCATGAAATTTCACTTTGCGACAGAGGTGGAACAGAGGCGCAGGAAAACTGTAAGCCTCGGACAATCTGAGGCCTGACGGATAAAGCGCCTGCCCACCGCCTCGGCTGCGTTAAGTGTGCCGGCCGCGGTGGCCGAGGAGACTGAGGCGCTTCAGTCTAGGTCTGCTCGGCCACTACGGTCGGGGGTTCGAATCCCCCCTCGGGCATGGATATTTGTGCCGTCCTTAGTCTTAAGTAGTTCATAAGTAGTTTGTAAGCTTAGGGACTGATGACCCCTTAGTTAAGTCCCATAGACTATACAAACATTTGAACATTTTGCGTTAAGTGTGCGGCAGGCTGTCCCACTGGAAACATGGTTTACAGACAGGGTGGCGTTGAAAATGGCGAAAAGCGTCATTAACGAATGATAAAACACCCCGCAATGAAGAAGATTTTTATTGCAGGAATACAGCATACTTTCATTCACGAATGCGAGTCTAGCAGGAAAACTGTGAATTCTAATACAACATTAGGCTATACAAAAATTTTCTTGTGTTAAATAAAACTTGTTTGTTACTCAGTTACCGGCTTGGTAAATACTGCTATTAGTTTTCCTTAATATTATTTAGCATTACTAGGAATTTTTATAGGTGTAAGTAGCAAACCAAAGGCTGGTTTAATTTCTCACTCGTATTCGTTGGTTGTTATTTAAGAGTTTTTAGTTGGATGGTTATTAGTTGCAAGCTGTGTAATATTCTGCCAGATTAGTTCAATTTAGCAAAAATTGTCCATTTCGACGCGTGTAGTCTACAGGTACCATTTGGAATATACTCGTTTTCAAAATGGCGATCGCGTAGTTGGCCGGACAAGCGCTGTGACCCAGTGGACTGTGAGCCAGAGGCCAGCCAGTCAGCTTCGGGAGTGCGGCCTAGTCCGTATAACGCGAGACGACATCGCTCAACCAGAACCAGTCAACCAGCGATTCCGTGAGGCCTCAGCAGCTCGCTAAGTCGGCCGCCCTCTATTAACTACACTCCTGCCGGCGCAAATTGTTTACTAATCACCAACCACTCGACGTAAACTATCTTCAGGTGGTGATAGTTGCGACGGGTACCTGCGCCTCCGACAGGGCGTGTTTCGACTGGATCGGCTGACCAGCCAGTGCGTGGCGAAGCCCGGCCAGCAGTAGTGGCTCCGTGGCCGAACGTGCCGTGCAAGCCCGATGTACGCCTCTGGTAGAGATTACAGGTTTCAAAATAAAAAGACCGGGACAAAATTCCCCTTTAGGAGGTCTCTGTGATATTTCCAATCGTTCTGCCGCTGGAAGGTAATATTGCCCTTGTGCTGGGTTTTGTGAACTGTTTTTTTTTTTTTTTTTTTTTTTTTTTTTTTAAATAATTTCTTAAAAGAAAGTAAAAAATATATCCATTCTCTTGTGTCCCAGCCTCGTCGCCGCTTTTGTGTCTCGTCCGCCGATTGTCGTAGGTGTCGGTGGCCGAGTAGAAAGAGACCGACACAGGAATAAAGGATGCACACTTGTGCGGTACGGAGGTGACTAGCGAGCGGGACAGCAGAAACTAGAAACACTAGAGTAAATTAGAACGAGATATATATTGCATGGAGACTTAGTTACACTTAACTTTTATATAGTTCTTGACTGCAGAATGCTGATACATAGATTAGATAGAGGCCTGCCTACTGATGATTCCTAGTGCCTATCTAATTCCCAAGTCTTAACTGGTGCCTATCTCAGTCCCAAGTGAACGATGCAGTCCAGTGGTGGCCACGAGCGGAGTTACAGCAGAGGGCGCTCGTGGCTGTCGTCGTAAGAACGCCGCGCGGCGAAAGTACGTGGCGTGCACTTCATACTTGTGCGACACCACACATTCACTTAAAGTCATTGAAATGACGTTTTACTACACTTTTGCAGGCAAAAATTACCAATTCAGTAATCACTCGATTTAAATTATCTGAAGGCTTTAACACCTGGCAAAGGATAATTTCATTAATCTTTGCCCCTTGCAATTAGCAAATAACTACGTGATTCTGACATATCTCTTTATCATACTTTACAGAGGGTTCTCCTAGTATTAATCGAAAATTAGCAATAGTGTTCGAGGAAATTGCAAATATTCGCCGCGGTGGAGTAGCCGAGTGGTCTAAAGCGTCTCGCTGCGGAGCGCGCTGTTCCTCGCCGTGGAGGTTCGAGTCCTCCCTGTGGCATGGTTGTGTGTGTTTGTCCTTAGGTTAGTTTACCTAGGTTTAAGTAGTATGTAAGCTACGCACTGATAACCACGCAGTTTGGTCCGATAGATTTACTAACATTTGAACATTTTTGAGCAAATATTCAAAAGTTTTCATTGAGACACACAGCAGCTACATGCTCATCTCGTGGCAGAAGTTAATCAAATGCTTTCATGTTGTTCGTTTCTCGTCAGCTACACATCCTTAAGCTAACTTTGGCTGTGGTCTAAACTTCTGTCTGCCATCGCTGTGGACGAAGTTGTATTGCGGAGAAATATTTTTCGGCACGTGACGAAAACCATAATCACGCATAAATAAAAAAGAAAAACAGTATATAGGTGATATTTTTACCAAAATATTTTGACACTATGGTAGTATTGATTATCTGATCTGCAACCATACAAAAGTAGAAAGCAGTATCGTTATGTAAAACGAAGTATTATAATGATGAACCAGTTCCATATGACAACTAATCATTATTCTCCTTTAACATTACACGCCAGGGGCGTAGATAAATCTTTCCTCTGCGGGGGGTGGGGGGGGGGGGGCGGTGGGAGGGGGTTCAGGCCCAGAGCTATATTGAGGTGCCCTCACACAGTTGACAAGTGCCGAAGCTGTGACACCCCCCCCCCACCCAAAAAAATTAAAACAAACGTTCTTACGATTTTCTCTACGAATTTGGTAAATATTGTGAGTAGTTAATAAAAGAATGAAGCGTTATTGAAAAAGATTGTAAACATGAAGAGCAGTCTTTTCTGTTATACCCTGAAAATGACGGGCGTTTACTTCCCGAAATACTACCTGGTGTGGAAGACGTTGCCGAACCATATTCCCGTAAATCATTTGAACATAACATACAGAATAAGTCCAATTTTCAGAACAAAAGTAATCGCTGTAAGAATTAGTAAATTAGAAATACCTTCTGCACTACCACATCTGGCTCATGTCATAAGTTGTCTGCAATCGTAAAAAAACTGAAACCTTCAGACAAATAACATATAGAGGAGACCAGGAGAATGGCGCCACCTTAAGGGAAACTAGTTTTTTTTATTATAATTTTTTCAGCCATGAGTTTTTTAAAGTTTTATTGTTAAAAATATATTGTGAAAGTATACACAGTGGCGCTAGTATCCTGGGTTTCGGGGCTATGACGCAATACATTTGAAAAATTAAGGATAAAAGTACACGATGAGTACGTAGTAGGCCTAGTAAATAAGTACTGCGACCTAATTTATACTTATTACTCTACTATATTAGACATTCAGAAGGTTTCAAGTACTTGTCAATGTAAAATTGAAATGAAACGACATTTTATAATTTAGACTTAATTAAAACACCAAAAAAGTCAGAAATATAGTTTCTGGCACTTCAAAACTATTAAATTCTCTACATTCAGCAAGTGTTCATTTCACAAAAGTATGCATCTGTATTACACTTCATTTTGCCTAAATTCCCCACCATGGCTCATAGCCCCATTTGCAAAATATGGCTAAGAATGTCAGTTTAAAGCCTAATATTTTTCGAAACAATTAGGTTACAGACACGAAAGCTAAATATCTACAGAGTACGTTAATACGATATTAAAAAGCAGTGACAGCCTATAGGGGTACTTAATTCAATAAAATACAAATTCAAAAATTAGATCCAAAAGGTCGAAACTAAAAATTCCTTTCACATGATTAATATCTGTCAAAAGGGGGGCGGGAATTTAATCTGTCTGCTATACAATGCTGTCACTTTAGGCATGAGTGCGTGCAGATGATCAGCATGTGTGGTATAAATTATACACGGAAGTAATAAGGCTGTGATGTGATAATTTGTTCTCGTTTAATCACACTCGTTAAGAAATATATTTGTCTGTGTCACGCACAAGTTTGTTGCCCTAATGTACTAATAAAGTCGGTAGGTCACTGAAGTTGGTAGAAGTAGTAAACATAAGAGACGGTGGCGTTCGTTACACCCTAGGCAAGCTTCGTGCGGTACTTTAAACAGTCTCTGGAGCGAACAATATTTGTTCATTGTTACTGAATGTTAGGTGGTGTTTACCTGAGCGATTTATTTTATTTTAATTGGAAAGATTTACTGTCGTGAAAGTTGTGCGCGACGCTTGCCTAGGCCTTACGAAGGCCACCAATAAGAATCAAATATTCAAATGTTTGTATAGTCTATGGGACTTAACTACGGGGTCATCAGTCCCTAAAAGTACAAACTACTTATGAACTACTTACGAACTAGGACGGCACAAATATCCATGCCCGAGGGGGGATTCGAACCCCCGACCGTAGTGGCCGTGAAGACCGTGACTGGAGTGCCTTAGTCCCCTCGGCCACCGCGGCCGGCCACCAATAAGACACTCGAGACAAAGTGCTCCGACAAGACGTAAGAAGCCAAAGTTCAACTAAGCATTGATTACAACTTACGGACACCCTGGTACCTCTCTTTCTTGGCAAAGTTTTCAGTTTAACTCTCATATTCATTACACAAATTACTGCCAATTTTTAATTCTAGCACAAGTGACAAAAAAAACCTTTGGGGGGGGGGGGTTGAACCCTCTCGTTCCCTCGTTCTACCCCCCCCCCCCCCCTCGCCCCCGGACCTACGCCCGTTAGTCGCATAAGCAGGCGCAGTGTACAAAGGCACTCGAATATATTAATTTGATTTTGGTGAATAATTCGAATAAGATTCGATTTATCGGAAAGTATTTAGATTTTTTCTAAGGAAAGAGTGCACCAGTTGTGATCCATTATACAGCAGCCAGGGGATGTGTGTTGCCAAACTGTATAGTATGCATTTTCTCTCGATAAAGATAAAGAAACCACATTTATTTGGTGGTATTCGTATTGAAAAATTACTATATTTGGTATAACTCGCGCTTATTTTCTTAATACTCGACTGGGAAAGTGTCGATGCGCGTGCACAAACATATGAAAGGTCTGGACAGGGGTTTAGAAACGTCGTCTTTGACCATTAACTATGAAGTTTTATTACAGTCTTCATTGATAATTAAGCTTTTATAAATTATTTCGTTTACAAAAATTTCTAATCACATGAACAAAACTTCAAAAGGCAGATACAATACACACTAACGGGAAGCTTCGGCCTTGGAATTTAAGAATAAACATAAACCATAAAACAACAGAGACCTTAAAACAATAATCTGTTAATTATAATTTTGAACCATCCCCTACAACTTAAGGGTGAATTTTAAATGAATACTATATTTTAACACAGAGCAGGTGGAAATCAGTTGCGGAAGTGTTCCAGGAAACTAAAGGAGGAATATGACAAACAATAGTGGTGTCACAATAGTATCTATTGTGTTTCAACTCTTTGCAGCACCGTTTTAGTGGATGTTAACAATTTTCCTACCAGGGTTTAAGTGGAACTGTTAAATTTACAATATGAAGATACATTGAAGTACCAATATAAACATCATGAAGGGTTGTTTATAAGAATGTTTCTCAAAACAGAAATTCGAGGTTGTATTCCCTTGCTTCACGGATATTGTGTGCGTTCGTGTCGACGTATGTGTGTGAACAATTCTTTCCTATTACGAAATTAGCAAAGTCTCAATACCGAAACACCTTCCAAATGACAACATGCAGTGTTCGATTAAAATTGAACAGTAAACATTGAAAAATTAACCAAAGAAAAACTAAATGCAAAATCTCGGGAAAAATATTGGAATGTGCAAATGTTTATTAAGCTTAAGGTACTTAACTGCAGGGTTATCAGTCCCTAAACTTACAAACTACTTATGAACTACCTTATACTAAAGACGACTCAAACGTCCACGCCCGAGGGTGGGGGGGGACTCTAACCCCAGACCATAGCGGCAGTGCAGACTGTGACTAGCGCGCCGCAGACCGCTCGGCCACTGCGGCCGCCAATGTCGGAAAACGTCTACTTACTTAAACTGTACAGCTCTGCTCTAAATTATAGAAAAAATTGAATTATGTTTCATTCTCTTTGCTTTGTAACAGTGCTATTTTATAATCTTCTCATGATGATGTTGTGGTCTTCAGTCCGGATATTGGTTTGATGCAGCTCTCCACCTTACTCTCTCCTGAGCAAGCCTCTTCATCTCCTGATAAGAACGGCAACCCACGTCCATTTGAATCTGCTTACTGTATTCATCTCTTGGTCCCCCTCTGCGGTTTTTACCCCACACACTTCCCTCCAACGCTAAATTGACACAATGTGTAGGCTCTCACGGCCGGCGCCTTCAGTAATTAAAACTTCCAGGCTGAGAGGCCGTGGTCGTACAGTAAAAATTTCTTCGTCGACTCACCTCAGAAGATGTTGCCCGCACCCGGCAACGAAACGTCAGGGGAAGAAATTTCTACTGTTCGACCATGGCCTCTCAGCACGAAAGTTTTAACTGCTAAATTGACAATTTCTTGATGTCTAAGAATGTGACCTACCAATCGATTCATTCCTTTGGTAAGGTATGCCATAAATTCCTTTTTTCCACAATTCTGCTCAGCATCTCCTCATTACTTACGCGTACTTTTAGAAACTCTATACAATTGTCTGTAATCTGAGGCTATTATTGAATTAAAACAGTATGTTATAAAATTAGGATACCGTAGACGTCACTGTACTCTAGACGGTAGATGAGGTTTTTTTTTTCCAAAATTGCTGCACTCCACACACCGCGTTCTATTGCTCCGCGGCAGCAGTACAGGGCGCATGACGTCACATGGTCAACTCTCCTTCCTTGTGAATCGGCAGAGCTGCCTGGGCTGACGTCACACCGAAGCTGCCTGTCCTCCCTCGCCATATGGTGTTAGAGTCCTCCCTCGGGTGTGGGTGTATTTGTTAGCACAAGTTAGGTTAGGTAGTTTCCAAGTCTAGGTACTGATGACCAGAGTATTAAGTCCCAAAGATTTACAAGCATTTGAACGAATTGTAATATGCCCTTCAGAACAGACGTTTTGCAGTAAGTGGAAAGACCCTTCAAAGATATCATGTACTACGCTTTCATTATTTTAATCCGCTTAGAGCTTGCTGTTTAACAGACCTTGGTACTTATTAATTTTACATAACACTGTATTCTACTATAAGGTCCTTATGGAAATTGTTACATCTGTCACTACCGTGTCTGTTCACTGAAGATGTCTGTTTTCTTTTGTTCTGCCACACGCCAGACACACGAGAACGATCGTGAAGAAGGCAGCGGATGACCGGCAGCCAATCACACGCCGGCGCCGCGCATCCTGGAGGGAGTAAGATAGAAGCGCGCCCTCTACAAGTGGCTGTATCTGGCCCGACATGCCTCTGGGATAGCCCGTCTGAACTCGGCTCCGAAGTAGGCAGTCACTAGGACTCAGAGCAGCTAGCATCGTGCAGGATGACGACGACGACGCGAGAAGAGAGATTATAAGTTGAGAACATTGTACATACTTGTAAATAATACTTGCATTACTTATCAGTAAGCCGCGGTGGAATAGGCGAGCGGTCTAAAGCGTTTGGCCGGCCGCGGTAGCCGAGGGTACTGAGGCGCTCCAGTCACGGTCTACACGGCCACTACGGTCGGGGGTTCAAATTCCCCCTCGGGCATGGATATTTGTACCGTCCTTAGTATAAGGTAGTTGATAAGTAGTTTGTAAGTTTAGGAACTCATGATCCCATAGTTAAGTCCCATAAGCTTAACAAACATTTGAACATTTTTGTCTAAAGCGTCTCGCTGCGGAGCGCGCGGTTGCTCGCCGTGGAGGTTCGAGTCCTCCCTGGGGCATGTGTGTGTGTGTGTGTGTGTGTGTGTGTGTGTGTGTGTTTGTCCTTAGGTTAGTTTACCTGGGTTCAAGTAGTTTTTAAGCTACGGACTAATGACCACGCAGTTTGGTCCGATAGATTTGCAAACATTTGAACTTATCAGTAACTTATAGCTGTTATAGATGCCACGCATGCTGAACAGAACCTTTCCTGAAAGACAGGCCGAGAAAGACAAACAAAAGGCTGACCAGGAGGACAAAACCTCTTTTACCTCATTCAACAACTGTTTCATATACAAAACATTTCCGTCATTTGTCTGTGTAAGTCAGGAAGGACATTTTTCCATTCACTTTTACGTGACGAGACGCTATATTTCTTAAACATGTTAACTTCGTTGTTTTTTGTTAACATAAAATTGTAGCTTCAACAGAAAAATTTCAAATCTTTTTACATCTTTTGACCGGATGTGGTTTCCTCGCCTTTTGGCAGATTGTAATGTTCGTTCGGCTTCCCTAGCAATTAACCGCGTTTTTGCCGTATACCGTATTGTAATTTATTGTTGTGGTACTCTTTTCATTGAGCATTGTTAGCCAGAAAGACAAAACGTATTTGACTCTGCTATTTTTCTTTCCGCCGTCTAAGCATGAAGATGCCCTTCGCATCGATAACTCTATTCCATCGAAGTTGAGATTACCACGAACTCCAAGCTGAAGCTCTTAAGCGAAACTGAAGGCAGATTCCTCTTGAAGCGTTCTACGATTAGCACGAAGGAGCCTGCCGCTCTTTTCTGTCTTACAACATCTTGCTTCCTACATATCATAGGATATAATTTATTCACCCCCAACTCTTCGCTGTCTTTTCCCATTTAATTTCGTCGAGTATGCTTTGTCCATTTTCACAGAACCCATGTTTACTGGAAAAGGATATTTATAACACGTTTTTCTTCTTCTGGGAGACTGCTATCAAGTTACGCAATTCCCGTAATATAATATAAAGAAAGTCTGAAATAGAGTTCCGAGAGAAAATAGTCTCCTTCTAGGTTTTTCGCTAACGACGTCAATACCCATTTAAAACACACTAGGTTAAATGTTGAACCTGAATTAAATCACGTAACCATAGCAAATGTTAGGTAATTAGTTCAATGAATTACTATCAATATGAGGCTCATCGTGACGACTTCAAAAACTAATTATCTTAACCAAAACAAAGAACTGTTTTGACATGAAGAACTCTGCAGAAAACAGTGGTAAGAAACTACAAAGGAATGTGCTAATAAATATAATACGTCACGTGTTTCCGTTTCCTGAAAGTCATTGATTTCAAATATTTTTTTGGAATGACGACACACTTTTGAAGAACTAAGTTTTATCGAAAAGATTCTTCTGAAAACTACAGTTCAGAAATTGGTACCTCACTGCCACTTGACCTACCAGTCTGCAAAATTAGTTGTTTCGTGCAATCCATATGTCATGTTTCTATAACAAACCCTGAATGAATTAGAAACCTCTGAGTGTGTACAAATTTTTGTTTCCAATGACGAACTGAAAAGAGCTTATGCCTAATAGCAACATTTAGTAACACTACTTGCTAACAGTTGTCTGATATAGAAAATTTTATGCTGATATGCGTGTATATTTTTAATTAAATACTACCACTATTGTGCCATAAGTAACATTTATGCAATGAATCATTCTCCACCAACATCCTAAAAAAATAGACTTATTCTTAATTCATAACTAGTGTGGTGGCCCTTGGAAAATACAGGTGTCTATAAAAACAGTTATGGCACATGTCCGTCCTATTATGTAGAGAACGGATTCCCTACCGTTTTGAGTCACGGAGAATCTTTACAAATCAGAATTCAAAGTGAAGCGGTAAATTTTATGTCACAGATACATACAGTACTAGGTACATAAAATGACTATTTCATTTGATAATCAAGGTAGTTTCACAATTTTATGTCACAGATGTATATTTTACTAGGTACATAAAATGGAAATGTCATTGGAGAAGCAAGGTAGTTTCACAATTTAAGCATACAAGATCTTAGAATTAAACAGTAATATTTATCCTTTCCACCAACTTTACATTAAATAGAACTTCACACACACAAAACCCCAACAAAACCGCAGGAACAGAAAGCTTCTGAGACTGAAGTCATCCGAAAAAGCAGTTTTTTACAAACATTGTTACAAGCTTTAACTTGGTTTACGGAGAAAACAAGGATTTCATTGTGTAGTATGTCTCTGTTTTAATTTGCACATTGAGATTATATCTGGTTGAGTTTTGGACAGTTACAAAAATGTTCAAAACTTTGGGACCAAACTGCAGTGGTTGTCAATCCATAGATACACAAACTACTCAATATAACTTATGCTAAGGGCAACACACAGTCACACCAATGCCCGAGGGTCGACTTGAACCTCCGACAGGGAGCAGACACACAGTCGGCAACAAGGTGCCTTAGAGCGCCCGGGCACTCCTGTATGGTGGAACAGCTGAAGCCGAATATCTTGCTCTGTATTGAGCTGAGATTTATAATTTTGGTGACTGAGGCGCTCCAGTCACGGTCAGCACGGCCACTACGGTCGGGGGTTCGAATCCCCCCTCGGGCATGGATATTTGTGCCATGCTAGTTCGTAAGTAGTTCATAAGTGTAAGTTTAGGGACTGATGACCCCGTAGTTAAGTCCCATAAGCTTAACAAACATTTGAACATTTTATAATTTTGGTATAAATATAGAGAACTGTGTTTCGCATAAACAATTGGTTGAGAAAACAATAAGTTTAGCTTCATCTGATACAATTTTAGACTGATGTCCTTTAATGTAGACCAAAACTCCGAGTCCCATCGCTTCGTTTGAATCTTTGCTTCTAAATATGATGTAAAATCAAGCAGGCATTTATATTGCTGTGTAGTCGGAGAATCTGGATTTTTCGATACAGAATATTGACTTACAACCTAAACATCTTCTTTAATAATTTCCTGCAAATCTGTTTTATAGATAGGAGTACAAATAATCAACAAACATGATAGGTGACCTTCGAACTTACTTAGCATATCAGCAGAAATGGCTGATTGGAATGTTTTGTCATTGGAAAATAATACAGGTTTCCATTTTTAGTGACTCTGCTTAGGACTTTAGTTTCCTTCTAAGTCTTTCCACGTTAGCATTATCATAAAAAACCGCTGTTACATTTTCTTGGACTGTCAGATTTTAAACATAGTTTTGAATACATATCTGCTAATGACGTCAACTTCATTACCCAACGATCCTCTTATAACTATCTCAGTGTGGAATAATTTTGCCGGCCGCGGTGGCCGAGCGTTCTGCGGCGCGCCAGTCACAGTCTGCATGGCCACTACGGTCGGGGGTTCGAAGCCTCCCTCGGGCATGGATATTTGTGCCGTCCTTAGTATCAGCTAGTTCATAAGTAGTTTGTAAGTTTAGGGACTGATGACCCTGTAGTTAAATCCCATAAGCTCTACAAACATTTGAACATTTTTGAAATAATTTTCCGCTGGTATACTGAACTATCCAGCCATTCAGACGGACGCATGCAAGGTGGTAAATATTACTTCTCTACTCTACTCTACTTAATTCTTTTATAAACCATTCTCCAGTGCCAAATAGTCGCTATGTTGAGACCATTGCCTCATTTATAATGATTTGAAATTTTTTTATCTTTTCTTGGAACACTTAGAGCTGCCTCCGGAGTGCTCGGAACTGTCTCGAGGAGCACCAGTGTTCCGCGGAGCATCGTCTAAGGAACTCTGTATAGAACAAACAAAACGGCCTAAATTCGATTTAGGTACAATTCCGATCAACATAAGTTTTCGCGCCATTTGTCTGTCTCGTAGTGTCTAGTTGTGTCGCGTTGTAGAGTAGCAAGTTTCTACAGCTCCTCCTGTCTTTTCCAAGAATACACCGCTTTGCGATAAGGAGATATAATGTTTTTTTCCCCCTTTAAAGAGATAAGTGGAGCTACTTTAACGCGTTCTTATAAATCATCTAGTTAAGGGTAACTGGATTCGCTGCCAAAAAAGCAATGTTCGGTACCACGAAGTATGCGTTGGTACGTGACAGAAAAAGTGTTTTTTATGTGGAGGATGTCCGTAATCAAAATTGTACGAGGAAGTGATCATAATTGTACCTAGTGGTACATTTTCGATCGATTTTTCTCAATTCCGTAACCTTTTATACCAACATTTGTAACTGTATAATAATTAAACATCCAAGAACAAGTGCCATAGTTGAAATTATTCCTTTTCTCAATTTATTTCCAGTTATAATTACATTTGTCCGAAATGACCGAAATTGTGCCACCTTACCCTACAATCATTTATAACTTGTGATTTGTCAATCATATATTAATCCTAGGTCTTAGACCTAAAGCAGTTCACACGGAACAAAGGCGCCTCAGTCTCAACATTCCATAGGAGTTACAACTATTTATTTTTAAATATGATCTAATTCTTAATGAACGGTAAACATTACATAGTCAAAGTTTGAGATTTGGTTTTAGTCACTCAAAACTCCCGAAAGCTGATGTTTGGCCATGTCATTTCTGTTCGCTCTGATTTCGTACCGATGTATTTCCTCTTTCCGCTTTATTTCAATGTAATCATTTTCTGTAACTAATTTACGTTAGGTATACATTCAATGTTTATATATAAAAATGTATTCGTCGTATTTCACAATAATGGCAATTTCTTATTTTAAATATGCATACATACAGATGTAACATTTCCTATGCCAGGAAGCTGTTAGAAAGTTTTGCCAATAGATGTCATTTTTTTTTTTTTTTTTGTGTGTACACATTATACCTTTCGCTCTGTTGCTACGTACAGTGCCGTGTTCTCGTGCAACCCGTATGGAATGCCGGTAAAAGTCTTTACATTCTCCCACAGACTGCAGTGACCCACTTTCATTACTTTATTTTGTACAACTTTTTGTAAATTCCACCCTATCACGTTCCCAGTGGCTGGACACGCGACCACTGTTCACAGCACGGAGCCTGAGAAGTCAGAACCATGGACAGGCAGGTTTAACTACCGGAATACCGGGAGCACATAGTAGACCCTTCATTTCATCACTACCACATGAAGATAGCGGAACGACTGTTCGTCCAAATATAGTGGAACATTGACGATTGGATTCGGAATTTTTCCTTCTCAACATATTAAAGAGATATTTGAGAAATTAAATATGACGATTAATAAAAGGGCGTACTGCATCTGTTTTTCAATTTCTCAAAAAGGAAAGATCGGTTTCGTGACCTATAGTCACATCCCCTGGTTAAACATTACGGAACCCCTTGTTTAATGTTTTAATTGTATATACCCACGTGACTATAGGTTAGGAAACCGTTCGATCCTTTTTAAGAAAGTGTAAAACAGCTACAGAGGACCCTTTTATTAATCATAAACTGTATCCTGATCAGTGTAATATTTATCAGATATATTTCAAAAACGACGTAGCCCTTTGACTCACTAATGAAAACCAGCAAGTCGGAGAAACTGCAGATAAAGATTCCAATCTTATCGAGAAATAATGGAGCACTGGGTTAAAGCAATTGCCACCAGTCAAATCAACGCTTTGAAAACAGAGTTGGAAAGGCTCTAAGTAAACACTACTTTGCGATGCCACGTAAATAAACTGTATGCACATCTGAAAATTGCTGGCAAAACAATTAAATTTTTTGCTTGATACGAGTGTCATAGTGTTGTTAATCAATCGAGCCGCCGCGGTTAGTGTAACGAGAGTAGTTAAGTCCCACAGAGATAAACATCTAAGTTAATCGCCCTGAAGAGGACCACTGCACTGTGGTCGAAACGTCAGCAATTCATTTGCTAAGTGTTTAAAAATGACGCGGCCTAATACCCAGAATTGTTTTATTCAAAATGACACCGACAGTGGAAGCTTACGAATTTAAAACATTTGAACATTTGATTTCAATCCTACCACATATGAAATGCTAGGAGCACCTCAATACTAACTGTGTACACTTTGCTTACGCCATATACGGGACAGGACATACCAGTACTACGTGCTTGTTGCTTTCCTGCGCTGTTTGGAGATATACACAAGACAGTTTCTCTTTTACTGGGAATAACGCAGCTATAGGTCGCAATAAATCTATTTATTAACGCACAGATCGATTTCGGATAAGTGACCAGCCATCATCAGGGTCACATCGTAGGTATATTTCTCAATCTGCTGTTTAAATTCAAATTGACGTGTATTTAAACGGAAGTTTGCGAAACATATCTATGATGTGACACTGACGATGGCTGGTCACCTAGCCGAAATCGATTTGTCGATTAATAAACAGATTTATTGCGACCGAATCCAGTGATATTCCCAGTAATTATATCAAAGGTCGCTGTGCACAACAATCCAGTTATAGATTCATAGTTTCTCTTTTGTTTCTTGAATCCTATGACAGAGCAAATATTTTTGGTTTGGATCTGTTTGATACCTTTGGTTTTAGCATTACTGGGAATGTTCTATCAGTGACGTCATTTGATCCGCGTGAATGTATAACTAACCTGTGTGCTGCATTTTTAGAATTCCTTTCCAGCAGTCTTGGACAGGCAACTAATATTTCCTTGCATGTCACATTGAAAGAAAATGCGCAGCTACGTATTTCCAGGGTACGCCTTGTGCATTACGCGAGCAAGTCGCATAGGCACTCACAAAATGGCAAAATCAAGGTGTCATTGCGCCTATATCAGCAAGCCAATGGCTTCTCCTTTAGTAATTGTCAAACAAACATCTGGCGAACTCAGAATTTGTGTAGACTTGAAGCGTACTGTCAATCCTCAGTCAGTAATCGACACTTATTCATTGCCTCACCCTCACGAGATGGACAGATTATAAGTTGGCAATTTTTTTTCCTAATTTGATCTTGGGATTCATATCAGCAACTTCGGCTATACGAGCAATCCAGAAATTTCTGGTTATCACTACTCACTTGGGTCCCTTCAAGTTTCTCAGGTTACCGTTCGATTGTGCCTCTGCTCCCGCAAACTTTCAAAGATTTCTGGAACAACTCACAAATAAATGCAGTGCCTTGTTTCTCAAATTATCTAAACGATATTGTTGTTTCTGGCCGCATCACTGAAGAGCATTTCAACAATTTACGTATTCTTTTCACATTACTATCGGAAGCTGGACTAAAATGTAACAAAGGTAAAAGTGTTTCCTTTCAGACTGAAACTGAATGTTTAGCACATGTAGTCAATTCGAAGGGTATCAATCCATTGCATTTGCAAGCTATTCGCGAGCCCAAGGCTCTGACAAACATTACAGAATTGCAATCTTTCCTAGACAAAATCTCATATTTATTCCTAACACAGCGCAACTAGCGGCACCGCTGCATCGCCCACGGCGGAAGAATGTTGTTTTGTCAAATTAGTGTGACATTGCTTTCGAACCGTTAACAGATGCTTTGTCTTCTACATTTTGATAGTGAAAAACCTGTTGCTTAAGCCATTGACGCTTCGGTATACGGCAATGGAGCTACACTGTCACATCGCACTGGGTCTTCAGAACAGGCCTATTGCTTTTGGTTCGAAGTTACTGAACAAAGTCCAGGGAAATTACTCGCAAATTGGAAAAGGGGCATTAGGAATTATCTATGGTGCTACATGTTCCACCAATATCTGTATGGTCGCACGTTTTACCTCTCCACAATCCGATTCAGTCATTGTTCTACCCTGCCTGCCTATACCCAGCCGCACAGTATATAAGCTTGTAACTTTTCTGCTATGTTGCACACTCCATACAAAAATCAGTTGCCAACATAAAAACACGAAATATCTGACACCTAAAATAAATCTTCACTACCGGACATGTAAAATATCACATTTTCGCCTTCAGTTTGAAATTCTATTAACACTATTAGTAAAACACTTTTAAGAAATAGTACGTTGATTTAAACATAACTTTGGCTGTCCTTTTACGTAATTTTCAATTTTTAATACTTTCTTAAATAATAGCTGCAAACACTAAAAATGCATTACACTTAGTTCCGGAAATTGCTGAACCTATATAGATACTAATTTGTATAAAAACAACAATACTACATGTTATAACTATTGCACAACATGATTTCATATATACCTTTTGTTTAAATAAATTGGGGCAGACCATGTTTTATATATCACTGGATCCTAAATTAAATACTGATAATTTTTCATGCACTAAAATTAATAATCCGTTTGGTACTAAGAAACTATCTTCGAAATTAATAAAACTACGACAACCATATATAAATCCGTATTAATAAAAAAATTTGACCGCAAACTGAAATACATTAAAATTCCATGTCTCAATAATAGTACGCCTACACAATATTGGCAAAACAAATATGTGTGCACTTCGAAAACACAAATAATGTAAATAATTTGAGCACTGTAAACACTAGTCAAAGGATGACTTTAAATTTGTGTACCACATTAAATACAAATTTCACGAAACATGTACATACATTGAGATTAATAGTCCAAGCTTAAATGTAATGTTTTAATTTCTGTATTTTGGCATATTTAATGTAAAAGAATATTGTTTAATTGTGAATTACAAAACTGTGTCATCAATCTCATTACGCGGTTACGTAGAAAGATGTTTGAGAGAAACCATGTTTAGTTAGTCTTCTAGCAGTCACAAACCAGTAAGCAGCTCTGTCGACTTGCCGCTGAATTTTTTTTTTTATTGTGCAACAATGTGATTGATTTAAACTTTATTTAAATGGAAATAAAAATCGTTTCCATATCAACTGATATGTTTATGATTTACGAAAAGATCCTGTAAAATCAAATCTTTTAGTGAATGCCGAAGACAGCTCACAACGCAATGGACTTCAGCCAACATATGAGTTCAACTTCACCTACAGTGGAATGTCTTTGTTATAGAGACTGTGAACTAATAAAACTTTCCGTGATTTAGGAAAATATTAGGGCTCAGTTTGAGTCATTCCGAAAAGGGGTGACGGTCGTTAGAAGCTGCATCATTGGGTGCTCGTATTGTCTTTCTACAATAATTTATGAAAATATCTACCGGCCGACGTAAAAACATGAAGATACACTGATACTTCTTCCTGTTGGCCCAGATGTTGCTTTTGATGACATAAATAGCCTCATAAATCTTTGGCCTGTAAAACAGCGGTATTTTACTTTATTATCCTGGCAAAGCGGAGGTACAACAAAACCTGCAGCATTCCGCTAAAAGTGGCCTACTGGCCACTGTGCACTCCTGACGTTGAGCAGGCCATAGACTTGCTACGCGAGTCTGCTTCTTCTGACAGCAGAGCCAGCACGGCTGTTTGCAGTTCACACCGAGCTGACATGTGCGGCGAGCTCCAGGCGCTTGGTGGACTCGCGGCCAGTGCCCTTCTGGTCGTGGTGGTGGACGATGGCAACACTAGCGAGGGAGACTGGCCTAAACTGGAGGCGCGGTGGGCACAATTCTCCAGGCTGAGATGGCTACCCCGTCATGTTCAAATGTTCAAATGTTTGTATTGCTTATGGGACTTAACTACGGGTTCATCAGTCCGTAAGCTTACAAACTACTTATGAACTAGCTACGACTAAGGACGGCACAAATATCCATGCCCGAGGGGGGATTCGAAGCCCCAAGCGTAGTGTCCGTGCAGACCGTGACTGGAGCGCCTCAGTCCCCTCGGCCACCACGGCCGGCACCCCGTCGTGTCCTCGAACTTCAGACACTACTTGCATCTGTTTCAGTGGAATGACAACACTGCCTTAGCGTCAGTAGGGCTGCTGCCGAGGCCAACGAGAAAGACAGGCTGTGGCACATACTTCACGACACGGTGTCAGAGAAGGCTTGAGACAACCCGATCGCTACGTGATTGGCTGGCCGCTATGGGACGGTGGACTGGGCCTCAGTGGTCAGCCAGTCAGCTGGCGATCGCGATGTCTCAAGCGTTCCTTAATGACGTTACCATACGAACCATGGCCAGTCTATCTCGTTTCCCTCGGGCTGTTGTACTGGTGCATTGGGCTAAACAATATACAGGGCGTCCAACTTCAACCAACCTCAACCCAAAATTCTCTGGAACAATAGATATTGAAATCGATTTCCAAAGGCATGAACATATGGCAGAGCCTCACAAAAGCAAGTACTACACAACAGTATAAAACGTGAACAAATATTCTTTTCTAGGCAAACTTATGTTTTTTAACCGGAAACCATACATTATTTTCATTCAATCAAGCGCATTAGATCACAAAAAGAATGGCGTTGGTTGCATCGCAATACGTCAATTACATACGGAGAAATTGCGAAGCTAAATTGACGCCTGATATTAAAGAAACTCGGAACAAGATCACGTCTCTAAACTCAAGCGTGAGCCTCACGTTACCCGCAGCTTAGAGCTATCTGCGTGCTTCATTTATTTAAGTATAGACCTAGCATTTTTCGGGGATGTAATTGGCGTATTGCCATGCTACCGATACCATTCATTTTGTGACATTTCATGCCATTCATTGAATAATAATAACGTGGCGTGACCATTTACATAGACATAAGAGTGTGTTGAAAATAACTTTCGTTACAGTTTAGAACGCCTCATAGTCTTAGGTTTCAAGAGCTATACGTTCATGCCAATGTATACTTGCTTTCATATGTTAGGTTCTTGTTGTAGATCCCTGCGTGCCATTGTGTATTAGTTGTACACATTTTATGCGTTGATGTGATTTGATTGGTTTGTATTTTCATTTGAGTCCTTATTTTTATGCTTCGTTAATCTAATAGGGTTCCCTTTTATCCATTTTAATGCTATTCTTTTTTATACTCTCAAGCTCTTGGTAATCATAGGTGTTTAGGGGAGTCTTATTAAATTTTTTATCTGGACCAAAAACAATTGCTTACAACCTTCCTCTCTCCAAAATTCGCTCAATGCTGCAATTTCTTCCCACTTTTTGTACGCTGGTTCGACATCAATCGGTCACATTCTCGTTTCAAATTTGTACATGTCTTCTCACAAGACATTCACTTACGACCGAAATTTGATAAAAGGCTTATTCCTTGTCTCTGACAGAAAGAAATTCACTCATCTGTTGATATGCTGCCATTGTTGGTATAGGTTATAAGATTGTTCACCTATTTGCACTAGTTACTAAAGAGGGACCACCATCCTGAACCCACCCACAGTAGAAACAAATAAATAAATATAGCATAGGATTCTGGGACACACGATCACCGATGGCGGTATCGGATAGTTAAGTAATATCAAATTTCGCGACAATTCGAACAGAAAAGACTATATCGAGCGTGGAATCAGTTTCAATGTGTTTAAAAGCATTGTAAGCGATGTGACTGCTGGTGGTGCCCTAATGTAAATTGACATTACGAAATTTCCACACACAAATAGAGCAATGAGCAATGAATTCCGTATTTAAAGAGGAATAAAAACTTTATAAATTTAAATGTGCTTGGGAATAGAACTATCAAGTTATATAGACTGTCTTGAACAGCAATACTGTCAGTAAAATTAAGGTTTTGTTAATTAAATATGAAAAATGTCTAGAGAAGTAATCGTTAATTTTTCGTATTTGTACAATTATGAGCATCAGACTAGAAAACCAACATCATAAAACCTTACCTGTATTTGTACGAAACTAATGTAAATGTTAGTAAAATACTTCACTGAATATTTAATACAAAAACCACGAATAAAAGACAAGCTTTTTTTAGCAAACACAATTTTGGTATTTCGTCAAAGAAGAACCCAAAGAAATCTCAAGTTTAGTTTAAATATCACAATATTTGTTAGTGCTGTTATTCTGCATTATGTGCATTAATTAACTCAATGTCTTGTCTTTGTAAGTCAATGTTCCTAATTGTTATAGCAATTGTAATGTACAGCCACAATATTTAAGATGTTCGAAATAGGAGCTCGCTGCTGCGCCAGGCAGTCCACTGTAAGTCAGACTTTGGACAAGTCGAAATCTGTAATAGTTGGTACCGTAATTTATAGAGAAGTTTCGATGTCTCAAGTTTGGAATACTTGACTACTGCTGGAACAATACGAATGTTGGTTTTGTATATATAAAAAACTGTTGTGTACAACGAGCTGTAAATGAACTGTGTTATTACCGTCACGAATAAATAGAAGAAAGTAATCAAGGTTAGTGTTATTTAAAGTAATTCACGCAACCGTCCACATCATATGCCAGGCAGGGAAGATGAGTATTTTTCGAAGTTAATGTTAGTTTGTACCAAACTTACAGTTCATAGAATTCATACACTGGTTTTAAATGTTAATTCTGTAAGATAACTTGAATATGTAATGGGTACGAACGACATTTTTTTTATATGTATGGAGGAAAAGAGCTCCGTACAACCATTCTGTTAAAACTTCCATAGTTTCTCCAACAGGAATGTTGGAAAACAGGCTGCTAACATCGAAAGAAACCAGCTTGGTACTAGGTGGGATATCTGCATCTTTTATTTTCCTATTAATTCAAGAGCATTATGTATGACATATTTTGGTTTAAATTCCTTTTTTTATGACTGAATCTCTTTAGCTAACTTATAAATAGGGGCTGAAATTGCAGATACGACAGGAATTACTAGAATGCCTTCTTTGAGAAGTTTGGGAAATCCATATAGTCTAGGTGCTATTGAATTCATATTTGTTAAATATTTTACTAATACACTCATTTCAAATCAAATGTCTGTAAATCTATCGGACCAAACTGGATAGTCATCAGTCCGTAGCTTACAAACTACTTAAACCTAGGTAAACTAACCTACGGACAAACACACACACCCATACCCCAGGGAGGACTCGAACCTCCACGGTGAGCAACCGCGCGCTCCGCAGCGAGGTGCTTTAGACCGCTCTGCTACTCCACCGCGGCTACACTCATTTGATCATTGTTTGTTTCAGCTTATTATTTTGAAAATTAATGTACAGTTATCTTTTAGTTACAGTTTTGTTTCAATTGGCTGGGCGTCTCTGTTTATGAAATACTTAAATGCTACATAGTTTACCAGTGACAGTTATCTTTGTAAAATCTTTGTACCCGAAACACAGAAGTTAGTGTGATGTGGATAATCTGCAGTATTCTGTTGTCTGAAGATGGCCTAACAAGGAGAAAGCTACTTCGCAACAAAATAAATGTTATTGTGGAACAAATTTATTCAATTATTAAATATTCAATTATTAAATATGTTCCATCAAGAACTTATGGAAAAGTCCACAAATAATATCATTAGTATGATATTTTTCGTATCTGAAACGTAAAACATATACAAGTTGTAAAATGCTACCTTTACGTTTCAAAAATTGGGGTAACTTAAAGACTACTGATGATGACCTTTTAAATTTTATCTGCTGATTAGAAACTTTTGGAAGAACGTTAAGAGATTCTCTCACCATCAGACCATTATAACAAAACGTTTGTAACCTCAGTTCACCTATAATTGTCCTGTAGTGAGTACAATTTATTTTATTTAATCTTGTGTGAACTGTGGAAGGAAAAGGATCTTTGTTGAGGTCTGGGAAGGCAGGAGGTATCAGTTGGCGATGAGCCGTGCAAAACAAGTCGGTGGATGTGGCTGGAACCACAGAGTCTTTGTTTATGGAACTAAAGAGGGCGAGCGCTGGAGTTAACGGTGATATGGGGGGGAGGGGGAGCTACTTGTGCTGAGAGCTTCCAGGAAGGGCAATTCCTCTTACGGCAGTCACGCACGTGCAGACAGAGCTTGGCAAAGCGGACAGGGGATATATGTTATTGGCGAGCCATCTCTCAACTCTCCACGCAGCCAACGACGTCAAGTGTTTGTTTCTCCGAATGCGGAGGAACCACCGATCGTGGCAGGCGCGGCTAGGGTGGGACCTCCGAGTTGTTCTCTAGAGAAAACGCGGCCGATGGGAAACTAGCTGCCCGCCATTATTGGCGAAAAGAATTGTGTTCGGTGTGAACGTATGTTTTACGATGGGGGAAGAGAAGTTATTCAGAGTACTGAGCGGTCAGTACGAAGAGGATAGATGTTTTTTAGTCTAGCTTGGAGTGTAGACTATTTTTCCATTGTTCATGTCGTGAGCCCAAATTTAAAGTTGTATCAGACTCTGGTCTGAGAGGAGTATGGACCATTGATTTGATTTCATTTGATTTTTCCAGGGAAGCCAAAACAGTCTTGGTCCAACCCGCCACTGTTCGCACCGAAACTAAATTTATTGTGCGGTATCGCTCCCTGTATATCTAGTAAAGCCAACCAATGCCCTTGAACAGTGCAAGGAGTCCCTTTACCAGTTATTTATTAGACACAATTTCTTCGGGTCTGGTTGTCCCAAATGTTCTGTGCCTTTTACTCTCGAATGCAATGCATTCGAAGATTAGATGTGATGCAGTTTAATCACCGTCATCACAGTTCCTACATTTAGGGTCCTCTTCTGTTATTCCCATTGTATGTAGGTGTTTTTTTTAAATTGCCATAGCCAGTCAGCAATCCAACCATGAGTCTAATCTCTCCCCTGTTCAGACCCAGGATTGCAGAGCTTCTTTCAAAACATGGCTTTGGCATCATTACCTTGCCATGTTTTTGTTGGTAGACTTTGGTCCAATATTCTATGTGCTGTCTTGTGAGCCAGTTACGTAGCTCCAATTTTATCATTGCCTTGGTGATTGTCAGGACAGGTTCCGGTCGAATAAATGGAGTATCTGCCCCCATCCTGGCCAATCTGTCGGCATGTTCGTTGCCACTGATCCCCGAGTGGCCAGGGACCCACAATAGGTTTACTCTATTACTTTCCCCTACCTCCACCAGAACCCTGTGACATTCTGCAACAATTTTAGACCTTGTTGTAGGAGCTGCCAGTGATCTCAGGGCTGCCTGTCTGTCTGAATAGATATAGATGCTACGATCTTTGTAGCACCTACGCAAATTCTCCTCCACACATGCCCTGATGGCAGTGATTTCGGCCTCGAATACTGAGGCCAGTTTCCCTAGAGAGATGACGCCCTCCAGTTTTGGCTGCACCCCGTATACCCCGGCCCCAGCATAGAGCATTTGTTCGGCTCATTATTCTGAGAGCAGGTTGCACCGAACTGCACAGGCAGTCAGGAGTTCAACCAACTTGTTTTGCTGAGAGCTAGTCAGTCAGCCTACGCTGTTTTTTGCTTCACTCTTGTTAAACAGACATGACGTGCGAAGGTCATACAGGTGCAATTTCCGTTTGCGGTCGCATCTCGGCGACCGACGACGCCACAGCGCCCACAGTTGGTAACGTACTATGAAGCTCGGTATTGAATCAACGCACTACCACAGCTAATACTTTCTACCGTGTAATGCGTGTACGTTGCTGACTAGGCTCTTGCATAGTACATAAGTTTTTGCACCGGTTGTTACCAGCCACTTAGATCCTCCCAATCCACACTCGCTTGCCAGATGTGGAAGACAGTTTGGAATTCATGGTGTATATATGTTAGTGTTCTTCTTAATTATATGGCACTTAACTGCAATGAATTAATAGTTAAAATGTATCTTTTATCATGCCCAACAGCGACCTGTCCTGTAGAAAGTGAACTTTCGAATCAGTTTTATAATCGGACCAAATTTAAAATGCGACCCTCACTAGTCTTAAGTTACGCTAATTTTAAAACGTAAGAGGAGCATCTTACAACTTGATTTATATGTTTTGTGTTTCAGGTACGAAAAAGATCATAATAATAATACTATTATTTATGGACTCTTCCGTCGGTTCTTGATGAAACATAGACATATTAAATAACTGTATCAGGTTAAATAAGCAATATATAAATATATTTGTTCCACTAAAATGTTTATTTTTGTTGTGAACCAGCTATTGGCTTCTTAGGCCATCTTCACACAACAGAATACTGCAGATTAACCACATCACACCAGCTGCTGTGTTTCGAGTACAAAGATTTTACAAAGATACCGTCAGTCATAGACTATGTAGCCTTCACGTATTTTATAAACAGAGACGCCCAACCAGTTGAAACAAAACTGTAACTAAGAAATAACTATACATTAATTTTCAAAAAATAAGCTGAAACAAACAATGACCCAGTGAATGTACTAGTAAGTGCAATTGTATATAAAATTAAATTCTATATACGAACAAAAGCAGGAGGGGAACAGGTGAGTGAGGAAGACATAAAAAATGAAATGTTGGTGGAGCACAATTACATAAGTTTGGAGTATGTGAATATGGAATAAAGGAGTATATTGAAGTGTGTAGCCTACATTAAAATCCGCTGGTTTCAGGAGAATGGTGTGAATAACACAAGGAAGGAAAAATCATAGGAATGTGGTTGAGAGACATTACACAATTTGAACAAGCATGGCGGCAGAACTATACATAATAGCTGTTAGCTTATTAATGGTGAATACTGTAATTGGGTCTGATAACTGAGAATTAGGTTTGGTTTCTGAGATTGGTCAGAGAACGTCACATTTACTGTAGCAGGCGGGGAATGTAACTTGGATCAGAAACTACATGATTCATAAACGTTCTGAAGTGATGAATACCATGTTAAGCGAGTGAATACTATTGTTACGTTTTTATTCATTAAAGTTTGTTGTTTCGAGCTACGTACTTTGCACTGACTGTCAATTTAATGCAAATATACTGAAAGTGTTAAACGCGCGGTTTTAACGCAGATGGTAAAAGATGACAGAGAGGCGACACTTGCCTTCAACTGACATCTCCCTTTCATTTTAACTGCTTGTGTACAGCTTTACCTATTACAGTCGTCTACCACAAAGAATTATACATGTGAACAAATCAGCGATCTAGGACTTGTAGATCATGCGCCGACCTCACAATGCTCCTCAATAGATGACGTTCTAGTACACTTTGTGTTAAAAACGGAAGATATATGCTTTATTTAGGAATGAAAATACACAGTAACATCACCTTGAACAATTTTTTTGTTTTCAAATGGTCCTTCAACTTTAAACCAAATATGTATTCCCTCTTCAGAAAACACACGTCTCCTACTCCTGGTCCTCAAACAAAACGGCTTATCAGAAACAAAGTAAGAAGTACCATAACTCTTGCTAGGTACCTAATAAATATTCCAAGTGCGATAAGCAATAACATCTCTCTCACAGAATGACGCAAGACCAGGTATTCTAGCATTACTTGTACGAGCAAAAGTAATAGTAAGCCATCCAGAACCACCAAAAACATTAGTTGTCTTCACAGTAACGTCAAATCTAGTAGCGACAATAGTAATAAGCCCTTCTTCTTCTTGAGCAGTAGTCCCAACACCAGTATCACCAGGTGTAAGATTCACATTAGCAACTGCCTTGTACACAGGCAACGTACTACGTCTCCTTCTTACATTCAGCAGTTCAGTTCCAACTGCTTCCGCCTGGCGCGCTGCTGTCGCCAGCGAGTGGAATATCTTTGCGGCTGCCGTCCCGCGAGAATCCTCTAGTTTTAACTAGGCCCCGCGGGACGAAAATTCAAAGGTCGCGACGGATGTTCTAGCGTCCATGCGCCTTATCTCGGTTCTGCGCATGCGCGCCAGGAAGGAAGGGCGTTAGCGCAGCGGGCATCGTTTTTGCTTATCGCACTTGGAATATTTCTGAGGAACCTAGCAAGAGTTATGGTACTTCTTACATTGTTTCTGATAAGCCATTTTGTTTGGGGAATAGGAGAAGGAGCCGTGTGTTTTCTGAAGAGGGAATACATATATGGTTTAAAGTTTAAGGACCACTTGAAAAAATTTAATGTTTAAGGTGATGTTACTGTGTATTATCATTCCTAAATAAAGATCCTTTTCCTTAAAAAACTAACTGCCGGGCACTTCTTGTCAGTATATCTCGCTCGTGAGAGACAGCATGCCTGAGCGTGCACACTGAGTGCGTCATCAGCAGTTCAGTTCCGACTGCTTCCACCTGGCGCGCTGCTGTCGCCTTCAACTGACATCTCCCTGCATTTTAACTTCTTGTGTACAGCTTTACCTTTTACAGTTGTCTACCACAAAGAATTATACACGTGAACAAATCAGCGGTCTAGGACTTGTAGATCATGCACCGACCTCACAATGCTCCTCCATAGATGACGTTCTAGTACACTTCGTGTTGGAAACGGAACACATATGCTGTCAACCTAAGTTTATTATCTTCTGTAACTGCAGTCTATCCCGACTTGGCGTTCAGGGCCATTACAATTCCTACCTGTCAGATCGACACAGTCAGTTACCATGCCACAATACAGAACAATACACTACATTGGTTTTACTAGCAGTCGAATAGCCGGAGGTCGTAGGTCCATTGGCGGATCTTGGCTCTTCCATGACGGCCTGTAGACGGCTGGCGCAGACCTTAAATGTGTGTGGCTGGCGCAGAGGGCGCTGTCTCTTGGCCACGCCCAGGATAGCTCGGGTGGAGCCCTCTGCTGGATCGAGTGTTCAGACTTATCATACTGAATGCTGGCGAGTACTTCTCTGGCTGGCGACCTACTCTGGCGCCTGCCGTGAAGGCAAACTGTGGAACTGTACTGTCGGCTGGGCGGCCGATACGTCAGGCGCTGTGTCGTGTGGTTGTAGAACTTTGCATCCAGTTTTTATGGATTCTTTGCTGGCCAAGGTCTTTACGTAACTTATCCTCCCATCGCCTTTTAGACCTTCCAATTGTATGCATACCATCAGGTCTTACCATAAGAACAGCTTTTTCCTGGTCTCCTAGAAATCTGGCGTGCCATATTCACAGTGTTTTCAGTTTTTGCGCGATGTTTGGTCGCCTCATCAGGTCATATCGTTCTTGGCTCGTTTCCATGAGTTCTCTTCGCGGACCAGGAGTTTTCATTCAAACACCAACAAGTTCATTTCCTCTAACCTTGTTGTGCTTAGGGTTTTTGTTCCATGCAACTACACTGGTACTATTACTGCACTGAATGCTTTAGGTTTGTTCTTTATTGACAGATTTTTTATGACATATCTGCCTCTTATAAAAGTGTTCTAGGCCCATTCGCAATCCATTAGGTCGCTGCCTATTTTAAATCAATTTTTCTGTTGAACCGTGTCCCAAAGTACATAATATTTCCCCCTTTAGCGAAGTTCCAAATGTTACCAGTAATGGTATTTCATTAGCGGCTTCTCTCGATACCTCCATTTCCTCAGTTTTTTCTGCTTTAATCCTTAGTCCGAACGTACTTACATTAGGTTCTTTAGTTTGTACCTTCTCTTCCTCGGACTCACCTAGAACAGCAATGTCGTCGTATATCCTCATAAACCTGTTTTCCCATTTAGCACAACTCCTTTACTTTCTCAGGTCTTTAATGTTTGTTCACATGTCTCATTGAACCATTTCTTCGTAGTTGTTAGCTTTTCCTCCCCTAAAATTTCTTTAGCGACTTTACTTAAAGAGCGTTTTATGTGTTTCCAAAGCTTGTTAACTCTCATCAGTGTGATTCGATGCCTATACTTCAAACCTCTTGTGAACTGTGGTGTTATACTATCAGTGCAACTCATGATCCTTAAGCTTCTCTATATCAAACTGCCTCTTTTTTAATCTGCAACACAACTTAAACCGTAATTTTCTGATGATTAGGTAGCGGTCTGTGCCCGCACCTGCTCCTCTGCACGATCTCAGAACCATCACACAATTCTTGTGCATCTCATCAGTCAACAAACGATCTAGAAGTGTAACCACTTATGTGACATTAATCTACCAATCTTGGAGGTTGTGTTGCGTTGCCGTCTGTACGTGGCTGTGTGAGCGTGATTGTGGTTCCTTTCTTTTTTTCTTATTCCAGCAGTGAATTGTCTTGTCTTTGGTGCTGTGGCGAAGATTATGGTAACATTATTGATCCGACAGTGTTAACTATTAACAAAAAATATCTCGATACAAACCTCTGTGTTGTGCAAGAAATACATGATTAAAAATGCAATAGTTCTATGAAAAATAAAACATATACATAGGGTGTTACAAAAAGGTACGGCCAAACTTTAAGGAAACATTCATCACACACAGAGAGAGAAAATATGTGGACATGTGTCCGGAAACGCTTAATTTCCATGTTAGAGCTCATTTTATTACTTCTCTTCAAATCACATTAATCATGGAATGGTAACACACAGCAACAGAACGTACCAGCGTGACTTCAAACACTTCGTTACAGGAAATGTTCAAAATATCCTCTGTTAGCGAGGATACATGCATCCACCCTCCGTCGCATGGAATCCCTGATGCGCTGATGCAGCACTGGAGAATGGCGTATTGTATCACAGCCGTCCACAATACGAGCACGATCTCTAAATTTGGTACCGGGGTTGCGTAGACAAGAGCATGAACCACATGTTGTGTCGTACTTGTAAAGGCACATGTTCTAGCAGCACAGGTAGAGTATCCCGTATGAAATCATGATAACGTGCTCCAGTGAGCGTAGGTGGAAGAACACGAGGCCCAATCAAGACATCACCAACAATTCCTGCCCAAACGTTCACAGAAAACCTTTATTGATGACGTGAATTGAGGAATTACAGTACATACTAACGAAACAATTAGGTATTTTGACAATTGTCAACACGAATTATTTCAATTTACATTTAAAGAGAAATACTAAAATGATCTCTAACATGGAAATTAAGCGTTTCTGGACACATGTCCATATATTTTCTTTCTCTGTGTGTGAGTAATGTTTCCTTAAAGTTTGGCCGTACCTTTTTGTAACACCCTATACATATTGCCGCGAGAGAGCCCGAATACCAACTGCCGGCGTGGCGCAGGGGATAGCGTCACGGACTGCGGAGCAGAACGTTGCCGGTTCAATCCCGCCCACCGGCAAAAATTTATTTCTTTGTAATTGACAATTCCAGAAGGTTCTACGTCTACCTTATGTTCACCTGTAAATTCTACTTGTTTCTTATGTTAACTGTTCTTCTAATTTCTGGTAAATTCTGTCTGTGTATAAATAGCAGAGCACTCTGCCTGAGAGGCAGTCAGTGCTGCGTGTATGTTGAGTTCGTAATAAACGTGCTTTCAGTGTAAGTGTTGTGTTTAGTTGCTTTCGAAGTCAAGCCTACTTCCATTGCAACGTGACATTGTTTGGTGGAGGCGCCGGGCATCCTGTGCAACAGCTGCATCACCGTGGCTCCGATTAGGCAACGTAAAGGCCGTCGCTTACACAGACTGGAACCGGAATAGAAGGGATACACCGAGTACATCCTTCCAAAAGTCCGTATTATCAGAAGAATGATGGAGACGAAACCAGCAATAAGCCAGCTGCACATCAGACACCCGTCGGTGTTCTCTGGAGATGCTGAACAGGACCCCAACAAATGGCTAAAAGGGTTCGAGCGAGTCGCCAAGTACAACAGGTGGGATGATACGATGTGCTTGGCCAACGTTTATTTCTACCTGGACGGAATAGCCCAGCAATGGTTCGTAAACAACGAGGACAAGTTGAATGACTGGGAGACGTTACAGGAGGAACTTAAGAAGACGTTTGGGGACTGCCAGCGACAAATCCGCTCGGCGGAAGAACAACTGAAGAACCGGGCCCAACGACATGGTGAGCCAACACAATCGTACATACAGAGTGTTTTGGCCCTGTGTAACGTAGTCAATTCGAACATGATTGAAGCGGACAAAATCACGCACCTGATGAAGGGAATTGCAGAAGATATGTACCAAGCTCTTCTGATAAAAGACGTCGCTACGACAGAAGAGTTCATCATGTGGTGCCAGCGTATTGAAGAGATGCAACAAAGGAGGGTTGGACGCAAGAAGTATGACAGACTCCCAAATGTAGTCCCTATGGCCTTTGTGGAAGACCAGCAGGGCTTGGCTTCTCTCATACGACAAATCGTGAGAGAAGAATTACAACAGTGCATGGCAACCGGGGCTATTAGACCGAGCGAGCATCAGATTATGGCCAAGGATGTGAGCCCTGTAAGTCACGAGGTAGCCGACGCCACTGAGGACGAAGTATTTCAAACATTAGCTCCTGTCTGCCCCGTCAATCGCACCCGACGTGAAGAATGGCGTCGCCCTGCTATGACTTACGCTGCAGCCGCCAAACGGCAGCCCATGAACCGACCGACGCGACCAGAGCCACCTCCCCGGGTAACTATGACGCCCCGCAGAAGAACAGACGTCTGGAGGACAGAAGACAACACAACACTGTGTTTCCACTGTGGACGCCCTGGACATGTCGTACGCTACTGCAGAGAGAGGAAGCGAGTATTCGATGATTATTTTGCCGCAAGACGTCAGCCGTCGGAGCAGTTCTATCCCAGGCCGTCACCTGCTGATGAATTCAGTCGACCTATGGGAAGAAGCCCATCGCCGTACCCTAGACGAGGTCGCTCCCCGACGCGCCGCAGCCGTTCACCGTCGCCGTACAGAGGTACCAGCCGCTCCCCTAGCCGCCGCGCCCAGTAAAACTAAGCGAGACGACCATCTACGGAGGTGAGGCCGCTGCAGATGAAAATCCTCCATGGACGACAGTCGCTAAGATGTCGGGAAATCTCATCGACGTCATAATCGACGGCAACCTGTCCGGGCACTTGTTGATTCAGGTGCCTCTTTTTCTGTATTATCGGATAATTACCGCCGCACACTAAAGAAGACAATGTTCTGTGATACGGGAGCAACTGTGCTGAAGGTCGCGAATGGAAAGTACGTCCATCCAGCAGGAACTTGTGTCGCAAGAATAACCATCAACAACAGGACGCAGCCGTTTGAATTTGTCGTGTTAACAGATTGTAGTCACAATGTCATCCTCGGATGGGACTTCCTTCAGGCATCCCAAGTTATCATTGACTGTGGAAGATATGAGCTGCAAATTGAGGAAGTTGTTCAGCCAGTTACACGTAATACAAATTTTACTGGGAAGTTATTCGTCGTTGACAATGTGACGATACCGCCGTTGACAATGAGAAGAGTTGCAATCACAAACACAGAAGACTGGTTAAACTGTGAAGTTCTAGTTGATAGTAAAAAGTTTATCAGGCTCACAAAAGAAATTTACATACCAGCGGCTATCATAAGCATTACCGGTGGTCAAGGAGAGATTTGGATCACAAATTGTCACTAGCAGCCACAACTTATCCCCAAGGGAATGTGTATCGGGACAGCTGAACCAATCCAGGACGTTGAGCTCAACGTCATCAATGAAGACCCATGCCGTGCTATTAGTACAGACAACACGCTGGTGGAAACAAACGTGAAACTGCCAATAGGGCCTGGACTGACCAAGGAACAACGCCATCGGGTGTTAGGTATACTACACTACATCAATTTTCGGGTGCATTCACACCTCAGCAGGGGAAAAGTCAGACGAAACGGCCTACGATAAAGCACCGTATCAATACTGGGGACCATCCGACAATTAGCCAGCGTTTTTATAGAGTGTCGCCAGCTGAAAGACGGATAATTCGGGAGGAAGTGGAGAAGATGTTGCGAGATGACATTATTCAACCTTCGGAGAGTCCTTGGTCGTCTCCGGTGGTCCTCGTAAAGAAGAAGGATGGCACGTGGCGATTCTGTGTCGACTATCGGCGGCTGAACAGTATCACAAAGAAAGACGTCTACCCATTTCCGTGTATTGATGACACCTTAGACTGCTTGAAAGGAGCTACATACTTCTCAACTATGGACATGCAGACAGGTTACTGGCAAATCGAGGTTGACGAAGCTGACAGGGAGAAGAAGGCTTTTATTACACCTGACGGTCCCTATGAATCTTAGTCGCCTGTCAACTGTGTTGAAGTGTGTTCAGGCTGCAAGTCTCCGCCTCAATCCAAAGAAGTGCCTCTTCGTCGCCAAAGAGATAAAAATCCTGGGGCACCTAGTCAACGGAGATGGTGTCCGTCCTGATCCAGATAAAGTAAGGGCAGTCACAGAATTTCCAAATCCTCAGCACATTCGTGATGTGAGAAGTTTTCTCGGGCTGTGCTCATACTACCGACGTTTCATAAAAGGATTTTGTAACAAGGCACGTCCATTACAAGAACTTCTGCAGGGAGACGCCAAGTTTTACTGGGATCAGACAAAAGAAAGAGCTTTCCGAGCACTTAAGGAGGCTCTAACTTCTGCACCAGTGCTAGCCTTGTACGACGAGTATGCAGAAACAGAACTTCACACAGACGCCAGTGGCTATGGTATTGGTGCAGTACTTGTACAAGTTCAGGATGGTGCCAAAAAAGGTGATAGCCTATGCGTCAAGAGTACTCTCAAAGTCCGAGATAAACTACTCTACAACTGCCGTATTTATTCGGCAAACCATTCACCGTCGTGACAGACCACCATTCTTTGTGTTGGCTGACTAGCTTGAAGGATCCATCAGGTCGACTAGCAAGATGGGCACTAAGACTCCAAGAGTACGATGTCACAGTGGTTTTCAAGGACGGGCGCAAACACAAGGATGCCGACTGCCTTTCGAGGAATCCATTAGTGGAACACAACAGCATTAATGAAATTTCAGCTCTCACTGAATTAGATGACGTTACAGCTGAACAGAGGGAAGATCCAGCTCTATTAAAAACGATAGAAGCCTTGGAGAAAGGAGAACCGACCAATGGAGAGTTCCAATTTATAAACGGAACATTGTATAATAGCAACTACGATCCACTGGGCCCCAAATGGCTACTGGTTGTTCCAGCTCATCTCCAGCCAGCTATTCTCAAATATTTCCACGATGCTCCAATATCCGGTCATCTGGAATTCGTGAAGACCCTAGACAGAATCAGACGCAGGTATTACTGGAAAGGTCTCTACCGATCTGTCAAGCACTATGTGAGTCACTGTAAAGAGTGCCAGCGACGGAAGCATGTGCCGCAATTACCTCCAGGACAGCTCGTACCGATTCCGCCGGCAGTAGCTCCATTCCACCGAGTTGGGATCGATCTTTTAGGAAGGTTCCGAAGTCGACAACCGGTAACAGTTGGATAATAGTCTGCACTGAGTACATGCCGACTGCAGAAGCTCCAAAGATCGCAAAATTCTTTGTAGAAGACATTATTTTGAAGCATGGAGCACCACGTGTCATGATATCTGATCGTGGAAAAGTATTTCAGTCAAATCTAGTATCAGAGGTAATGTCACGGTGCAACATTGTCCACAGAATGACAACTGCATACCATCCTCAGACAAATGGTCTTACGGAACGTTTTAACAAAACGTTAGCCGACACTCTGTCGATGTACGTCGATGTTGAGCAGAAGGATTGGGATACAATTCTGCCAGTCGTGACATTTGCTTACAATACCGCAAGACAAGACACCACAGGCTTCACTCCGTTTTTCGTGCTCCATGGCCGTGAAGCTGAGACGACAATGGATACACTGTTCCCGTTCCAACCGGACGACACTCAGGATGACTATGTTAAACAGCTCATCACCAGGGTCGAAGAAGCAAGACAGCTGGCTCGCATACGGATACTGGACGCCCAGGAGAAGGACCGTCAGCGGTATAACGACAAGCACCGACCTGTTGTGTACAGCCCAGGAGATCTGGTATGGATTTTTATCCCTGTACGGAAGGTTGGACTGTCAGAAAAGTTATTGAAGCGATACTTTGGTCCGTATCGTGTCATACGCCGCCTGTCAGACGTCACGTACGAAGTTGAGGATTAAGAGCCGTCGTCGAAACGTCAAAAACGAAGAGACATTGTTCACGTCCTGCGCATGAAGCCTTACTACGATCCTGAAGAGCAGGTAGACGACAATGGCTTCTTGTTCAAGGACTTTAAGGACGGTAATGTTCCTGATGAATCCACTACAGCAACGTCTGTCGTCGACAATCGCGGAGAAGGGAAGGATTCTCTTGAACTGTCATACAGAGGACCCATGACACGGTCAAGATCCAGGACAGTGCAGCTGGCTACACAGGGATCTTAACAGCGGGTCGCTGTTTCTCCAGGAGAGGGAGCAATGCCGCGAGAGACGACGAACACCAACTGCCGGCGTGGCACAGGGGATAGCGTCACGGACTGTGGAGCAGAATGTTGCCGGTTCAATCCCGCCCACCGGCAAAAATTTATTTCATTGTAATTTACAATTCCAGGAGGTTCTACATCTTTTTTATGTTCACTTGTAAATTCTACTTGCTTTTTATGTTAACTGTTCTTATAATTTCTGGTAAATTCTGTCTGTGTATAAATAGCAGAGCACTCTGCCTGAGAGGCAGTCAGTGCTCCGTGTATGTTGAGTTCGTAATAAACGTGCTTTTAGTATAAGTGCTGTGTTTAGTTGCCATCGAAGTCAAGCCTACTTCCATTGCAACGTGACAATATATATGTTCAAAAGTAGCAGGCCAATATCGCAGTATAATTATTTGTTTTATGTGACGACCTGCTTCAGTGGGCTATTATGTGGTTATTTAAAACTATACAATGCGGTCATGTTATGTTGTTTATAAATTAGACGTAAAATAGTACGTGCAATGGAGCACTCGGTCGAAATATAAAATACATAAGTTAAAACATCAATAGCTTGTATGAGACTCCTGCTGATTCAACGTATGCATTTTATATTTCGACTTGTTGCTATGTTGCACGTACTATTTTACCTACATTTTATAATTAACGTAAGGTGACGACTCTGTATAATTTTAAACAATAATTACTTTTGAATATAATTAATCAGATCGCCTCCACAACCTCAGACGTCATATAATGTCAATATTTCTCAGAGATTAAAAAGTATACTGGCATACATACGACAACTACCTCCTGCTCTTTACAAGAAGAAGACCAGGAGTTCTTTTTTCCTGCCTGTTTCTTCAAGTACAAAATTTATTCTTTGAATCTTAAGAGTTTAACAAGAGGACCCGTGCAAATTTTGGAATGGAAAAAAATGTTAGGAAAAAATGGAAGTAAAGTTGAATGTTCACGCATAGATTTCTTTAGAATCAATCAATGCAAGTGTTTAAAACTGCAGATGAAAAAGATTGATCCGCTGAGTGTTGTTAGGTCAAAAAGAACTGCGTACCTTAATTAGAATTGAAAACATCGAAAACAAACCAATTAAAATATTCATTGCTACGGCAGAAGGATATCGCGTTGTAATAAAAATAAAGGATGGAGAGACTTGAGTTAATTATGTTACATGATGAAAAATCTGCGAATGAATACCTTTTGTTTAAAGCAAAAATGAAGGAAATCGGTCGGTAGTTTGGTGTGGCCGACTGACTTTAGTTTTCGTAGATTCTTTTAATATATAAGACTCTCTGAATGAAGCAATACAAAACGTCGGAGTTGTACATTTAATAACCGAAGAAACGGAGAGATTGTAGAAGTTCAGCGCAGATAATTGAGGATATTACTTGTGGCAAGCACGCAGAGTCAAGAACACTGACATAGGAGAGCAAGTTTTTGGATTGATTGGAGGAGGGCGTTTGCGGTGGTTAGGAGTGAAGACAGAGAGGAGACCGATTGTAGACTGTCATATATCATACAACATAAGTTGAAGCATTGTACAATCAAAGAATATGAGATGAAGAGTTTCAAAACATCGCCACCCCTAACCTTGAATATGACATGAATGAATAGTTTTACAGCTGTGGAGAGTAATTTCAGATAGCTTCGTGAATTTCTATTTTGTCACGGGTTACGCATGAGGCGTTCTTCGGCTTTGGCCGGTACAGTGGTCTTGTAATAAGAGGGAGGTGGAGGGATGCCTGAAGCAGGTTGAGTAGGCTCGTGGCGTAGCTGTGTAGCTAACTTCTAAACTGTCGGCGTGGCACTGACATCAAACGCCATGAATAGCCAGCCGGCTGTCCTTTGGAGACACGTCGAGAGTCAGCTGAATAGAGCTCGAGCAGTGGACTGCCTCAAACAACTCGACTGCCGCCCCTCAGTACTCTAAGCGTTCTCCTCTCCTCACCAAAAGCGGATTTGCCGTCCTTTGCCTTGTCAGGGTTGAGTTAGTTCTGCGGCAAGAGCATTCCTGGTTGATCTCGATGCAGAAAATTGTGCGGTGAGTCAGGTCACTAGCCTAAATTTCTTCTTCATATTTTTTTTTATTCTTTCACCACTGATAAATTGTTTTCTAGAAGTCTAATAATATATTAAAGATATAAGCAAAAGCAAAGTGATGATATACCGGGTGATCAAAAAGTCAGTATAAATTTGAAAACTTAATAAATCACGGAGTAATGTAGATAGGCAAAAGGTAAAGCAGTCAACAATCCGAAGATTGGTTTGAACACCACAGTGCTTTAAGGTAAAAATTGACACACATGCTTGGCATGACATGGGGTTTTATTATAACAACATCTACCGTTATCGGACATTTTTTCTTCGAGGAACTGCGTGATTCTGGTTTTGTAATTGCCACCGTGACGGGTGAGAGGTACGCCGATATGTTACAGAATCGCATCATCCCCCGCCTGGCTGAAAAACACCTGCTGGAACGTACGATTTTGATGCAGGATGGCGCTCCACCCCATATTGCTTGACGCATGAAACATCTCTTGGGCGCGTCTTTTGGTGACGATCGTGTGCTCAGCCGCCACTTTCGTCATGATTTGTCTCCCAGGTCCCCAGACCTCAGTCCGTGCGATTATTGGCTTTGGGGTTACCTGAAATCGCAAGTGTATCGTGATCGACTGACATCTCTAGGGATGCTGAAAGACAACATCCGACGTCAATACCTCACCGTAACTCCGGATATGCTTTACAATGCTGTTCACAACGTTATTCCTCGACTACAGCTATTGTTGAGGAATGGTGGTGAACATATTAAGCATTTCCTGTAAAGAACATCATCTTTGCTTTGTCTTAATTTGTTATGCTAATTATTGCTTTTCTGATGCAGCGCCCGCCATCTGTCGGACATTTTTTGAATTTTTTTTCCTTTGGTTCTAATAAAAACCCCGTGGCATTCCAAGCACTTGTGTCAATTGTTAGCTCTTTATCTACATTATTCGGTGATTTATTAAGTTTTTAAATTTATATTGACTTTTTTTGATCACCCGCTATAAGACGTACAGACACTTCCGAGTAACAGCGCGGCTGAACGGCCGGGTCTGCGTATCGGGTATTGGTATCGTTATCGGGAACGTGCGAGATGGAATCCGCCAGGTAGATTAACAATCAAGTATCGGTATGCTGGACAGCCAAGACATAGTTCCAAGTTTACCCTCATGTGCGATTTGGTGAATAACGAGATGGAACCCACATCCCGCTTCAGTTACACGTTTGACGGACAATGTATAGATAATATTCAGATGTGGTTGGGATGCACAAATGTCCTGCAGGAAGGGGGGAGGAAGGGAGGAGGACATTTAGAATGTCGATATCGTGCAGAAAAAAAAAAACGCTGATATGACGTATTCTCAAAAGTTATGACAATGAATTGACGTGCTAACCAAAATAGGCTAGAAAGGCCGAACGAAAATGACACATTATTTTTCCTCTAACCAAATTTTTTTTTTTTTCTTTTTACAATCAAGAACTAATTTTTCTCTTTGCATTGCAGTGGAAGTCTAGTCTCAAAATGATAACTTTATTATTAGTCTAAATTTGCTTTACAATAAGAAACGGTATTTTAAAACCGTTTTCCAAGTTATAAGTTGTTTCAATAGCATGTTCAATATATACAGGCTGTTACAAAAAGGTACGGCCAAACATTCAGGAAACATTCCTCACACACAAAGAAAGAAAATATGTTATGTGGACATGTGTCCGGAAACGCTTAATTTCCATGTTAGAGCTTATTTTAGTACTTCTCTTTAAATGTAAATTGAAATAATTTGTGCAGACAATTGTCAAAATACCCAATTGTTTCGTTAGTGTGTACTGTACTTCCTCGAGTCAACGCATTTGTAAACTTTGCACTGACTGCAAAACCACTTTCGTGATGAACACTAACCAGTTGATACTACGTACTGATTTGCTTGATGCTAGTAGTGTAGAGCAATGAGTCGCATGTCAACACAAGCACTGAAGTCAACATTACCTTTCTTCAATTGGGCCAACTGGCGATGAATCGAGGAAGTACAGTACATACTAACGAAACAACTGGGTATTTCGACAATTGTCTGCACGAATTATTTCAATTTAAATCTAAAGAGAAATACTAAAATGAGCTCTAACGTGGAAATTAAGCGTTTCGGGACACATGTCCACATAACATATTTTCTTTCTTTGTGTGTGAGGAATGTTTCCTGAAAGTTTGGCCGTACCTTTTTTGTAACACCCTGCATAACAGGTGGTATTTATTTCCCTGGTTCATTCGAACAGTGGTTTCCCATTCTCCATTGTACGGCGTTTACAATTGAGCCTCAATTTGCGATATAATTTCACCCTCTGCATTGAACAGTCACATGGGGTAAAGATATAGGCATAAAGTTATTAATTATGGGAAGTTCTTTGAGCATGTAATATCGATAGTAGGGAAACCGAATGGTCGATTTAAATTTAATGGGAGAATTCAAGAGAATTGTAACTCTTATATAAATGGAAAAGAATATAGAACATTACTGTTGACCATTCTTGAGTACTACTAGAATGTTTGGGGTTTTTCTCTTCCCTGCCCACGCCGCCTGCAGTTAGGTAAAGGTAGGCAACGAAGTAATTGAAAGAACTCCTTCTGCATTTGACAGGTCACGACAGGTTACCCTTTCATTCCCAGTGGTGTTCCTCGACAAAAACGTATTAAAACCTGATTTATACCGCATTTTGGGTATCGTTCGTTAAAGTCGCAATCTTGTTGATGAACAACATGCTTCTAGTACGACATTTTGCCGCTTGGTACGGTTTGTAACCACTTATGAGACATTAATCTACCCATCTTGGAAGTTGTGTTGTGTTGCCGTCTGTATGTGTTGTAAGTGTGAGCGTGATTGTGGCTCCTTTTTTTGTCATTGGTGCTGTGGCGAAGATTATGCTAACATTACTGATCCAACAGTGTTAACTAACAACAGATAACATCCCAAGTAATAAAATATCTCGATACAACCGACTGTGTTGTGTAAGAAATACATGATATAAAAATACAATAGTTCGATGAAAGATAAGAAAACAACATATTTTGATGTATAGTGCACTATATTAATACAGAAAACGCTGAATTTAAATGTTTCCAAAGCTGATTACATAATATGGAACTGAAAGGATTAACTGCCATCATCATATTTTTCATTTCATTAAATGTGGTACAGCCAAGTAGGTTAGAGTGCAGAGACACACCCTTACTCAGAAAAAAGTGAAGCCTACTGCACCATATTGTGTTCGATGACACTTAAGACAATAATGAAACTGACTTGCGTTATTAGTGGGAGGAATAACAATCAACAAAACAAAGATAAGGATGTGTAGAGCCAGGTGGGTAGCATTGTTCGCTGCAGTCATAGTATATAATTTATTGTACATTCACACCAAGATATATGAAGCTCCCTATAACTTAATATACGAGGGGATGCTGAAAAGCAATGCCTCCAAATTTTTTTCGTCTGTTCGCAGCGTGGTTGAAGTTTCGTATGTCCTGCATATTACTCGGTTGTCCTGACGCAAAGTACAGCCCTCTGTCGCTAGAGGGCTTCGTGTAGTACCGAGTAACATGGCGGTCTGTAAAGTGACTAAGTCGTTGCGAGAGAAACAGCGTGCTGTAATCGAGTTTCTAACCGCAGAAAACACGAGTCCAATTGAGATTCACATAAGGATGAAAACTGTGTACGGTGACGAGTGCATCGACATCAGTAATGTGCATCGGTGGGCTGCCCGTGCTCGTAAACACGGTCCTAGCGGTCTTACCCTCAACTCATCCAAATCGGGTTGATCAACTCATCAGAGAGAATCAAAATGTTCAAATGTTTGCAAAGCTTTTGGGACTTAACTACGGGATCATCAGTCCCTAAACTTACAAACTACTTATGAACTAACTAAAACTAAGGACGGCACAAATGTCCATGCCCGAGGTGGGATTCGAACTCCCGACCGTAGTGGCCGTGCAGACCGTGACTGGAGCGCCTCAGTCCCGTCGACCACCGCGGCCGGCCAGAGAGAGTCGTCGGATAACACAGGCAGAATTCTCACTGCAGTGTGGCACATCAAGAGAGCGTGTACAGGCCGTAATTGCAGAACTGCGGTACAGAAAAGTGTGTGTACGGTGGTAGCTCCTTATGCTCAGTCCTGATATGGAACAAAAGAGATAGGACATGTCAAAAACTGCTGTTCGTTTTGAACAGGAGCGTCATGGGTTCCTTAACAACACTGTGACTGGTGATGAAAGCTGGATTCATCATTTTGACCCCCTAAGAAAGCGAGTATTAAAGGGGTACTGCCACCACGGATCACCACCCCCAGTAAAGTGCAAGACCATGCTGTCGGTAGGCAAGATCATGCTCACTGTTTTCTGGAATGTTCGAGGTGTCATGCATTTGGAGTTCATTCCTAAAGGCATAAACTCCGCACGGTACAGCGAGACTCTCCGCAAACTGAAAGTACGCATTCGAAAAACTCGTCCCCACATGAAACATCCTCTCCTTCAGCATGACAATGCCAGACCGCACACGAGCGCTGCGACATCTGCAACGATCCATCGCCTTGGATTCACTGTTATCGATCATCCTCCATACAGTCAAGACTTCGCTCCATCCGATTTTCACCTCTTTCCGAAGCTCAAAGAACACCTCCGCGGTGTCCACTTTACAACTGATGAAGCAGTTCACGTGGAGGTGAAGCGGTGGTTCAGACAACGAGGTCCAAACTTCTACAGTGAGGGGATCCACAAACTGGTCTCTCGTTGGGAGAAATGTGTGCGTCGCCAGAGTGACTATGTTGAGAAATAAATATGTAGAAATGGTGAATAAAGATGTGGTATTGTAATACAGTTTGCCCAAACAATAAACAGCAAAATTTAACGTAACATGCTTCCTCCAAAGAAGGTATAAACACTAATGCATAATATTTAAAGATATACAGACGACTCCATCAGGAGCCGGGTGCAGAGCGACCACCAGTTCCTTCAACATGGAACTATCACGGAGATGTTCAGTCAATTAAAGTGGGTGTAAACCACATTACTTTCACGAAGCATTATTAAGAAAAATTACAGAATTGAGATTTGAGACTGATTCCCATGGAGGCAATGAGCATTTTGTCCAACGACCGCGATAAAAATAAGGAAGTTAGTTCTCGTACGGAGGCGTACTGACAGCCGTTTCCGTTCCCTCTGTTTACGAGTGGAACAGGAATCGAAGTGACCACTACTGGTAAAAGGCACTATGATATTATAGTATTCAAAATGAAATGCCAAGATCGCGCATTAATAATTTATTCATTGACGACCGGTTTCGGTGAACTGTGTCAGTCACATGTATATTTTACAAGCTGGTCATCTTGTTAAAAAAATGGATGTAAAATAGTAAGTGCAACACAGCACTTGGTCACTATATAAAACACATGTTTGTAAGCTGTTATGTTTTCAACTTGTGTATCTTTACATAGTGACTAAGTGCTATGCTGCACTTTAGACCATGAGGCACAAATCGAAGTGGAGAAGAAAGCCCAGGACGGTTTGCCGTTCGCAGGCAGCCTGTCATCAAAAATAGGGAGACTATTGAAGAAACAATTTTCACATTCCTCCGACGACCAGCCAAGATGCGCGCCCTACTAGTAACAGTAAAGTACCATTTAGACCTCAAGAAATCTTGCTTGTACAAAATCCCTTGCAGCTATGCAAACCCTACATCGGCCAAAAAAGTCGAAGATCGATGCAAAGAATACCAGCGCCACACCTGCTTGTGCCTGGTCAGTCGGGCTTAGTAGAACACTGTATCACTACCGGACATACAATGAATTACAAAGAGGCGAAGATTCTGGTCTCCGCAAATACCTAATTAGGTAGCATCTTAAAAGAAGCCATGGAAATTAGCGCTACGGTGGATCTCATCAACAGGAAACTCCGGATTTCAACTCAGTAAAGCATCATCAAGGACCAACGATGCTCTTGGACTCGAGATCCTCCACCACATCTGTTGGAGATGAAGTGTCCCCCACCATCCGACGCAGCTGCGCCCTCCCACAGCACTCGGAGTGTCGCTGTCCATCGGCGCAGGGAACGAATCTAAAACCGGCAAGTATAAGTATTAACACAGAGTAGTCTGTGGTACTACCGACACACAGCACACAGAATCCAGTCGTACCTGTCTTAACGAACCTTCCACGTGAGGGCAGAAGACGGTACATCCATGGAACGGCAGATACGTGCAGGAGTGCCACAGGGGTCGGTCCTCGGTCCCCTGCCGTACTTGTACACTACCGACTCACTGCGGGTCGCACGTGTTGAATTAGCGCCGTACGCCGACGATACAGCGTTGTTTACCCGCAGCATGAACGCGCACACCATGAGACGCCGTCTCCAAGCTGGATGCGACGCTCTGGGTGCACGGGCATCCAAGCGGAGGTTGAAATTAAACGCCGCGAAAAGCCAGGCAGTCGTCTTCACTAGAAGACAAGTGCCTATTGGGCTACCGTCAATGGAGATTCTGGGGGCTCCCATCCCCTGGGAGTTACCCTAGACCAAAAGCTCACCTGGAAACATCACGTCAGAGATGTAAGACAGAGGGCAATTGGGCGCTTTCGCGCAGTTTACCCGCTGTTCAACCTGCAGTCGTCGCTGCCACCGCAACATGGAATGACGTTGTACCCGTCACTGGTTCGCCCAGTGCTCGAGTACGCGTCCCCAGTCTTGCCACAGAACATCACATCCAGTCGCTGCAGAGCATCCAGAACCGCTTCCTGAAGACTGCCTTCCATCATCCGACGTGGTATTCCACCGTCCAACTTCACGAAGAAGTTAGCATTCTGTACTCCGAGAGAGGTTCCGCTCCACCGCCAAGCTCTTCTACGAGAAGACGTAGCAGTCCCAAAACCGGCTCATCCGGCATCTGAAGACACAACACCACTTCAGGCCGACCACTCGTTGCCCTGACCTGCTACGAGATTAGTCACATAATCTCGTTGAAAATGTGGAGGAAAACATCAATAATCTCACACCCTAAGTCCTTTCAAACAGCCAGGTTCCTAATCTTTCTTGTTTCAAGTACAGGAGGCATATCAGCAAGTGCCTAGCTTGCAATCCATCGGACCAATGTTGATTACCGGCATGAAAGTGAAATGAAGTACACAGAATCGCACTCGGCTGCTTGCTGCGGGTCGGATCTTCTCAGACACTCTACCAGCCATGTCCGGGCGCGGAAAGGGAGGCAAAGTTACGGGAACACGGAAGAATGGCCTTCCGTCGGCTGTCATGAAACATCTCGCTGCCGAGTTAGAAAGGCCGGAGGTGAGAAGAAGAAGAAGATGCGGAACAACAGACTCATGCAGAAATGCAGGTGGACGAGGCAGCGCCCGTGATGGTGGATACACCTCCCACTGAAGAGGAAGCTACTCCTTTGGTGCACAAAGAAGAATGGACGGCGGCCACAAGAGACGTGGTCAACAAAGCAGAGGCCCTGTATAAAGAAGAGTAGTTGCCCCACGCACTGCCACAAGACGCCTCCAGGCGGTATTACTTCATTTTACAACTGATGCTTCCTCTGCGTGAAGTCCTGCCGCTGAGACGACTGGCAACAATAGAGTAAATTGGACGAGCTCCTATCAGGCTGCGGGGAAAATGCGGGACAAGAAAAGACAACAGTAGCAGTCACCTTCAAAAGACTGCCTGGACTCCTGTAGGAACTTCAAGACAGTTGGAAGCTGTATATAACGAGGCAACAAGGTCTAGCGAACGCTTCAACTACTGTATCAAGATCACCAAAACTCACACATTGCCAACCCAGTAGCTAGCAGTTGAAGACATCCATAGTTTAAGTTGCTCACATTCAAAATAAATTCCTACCCATCCTATTTCCTGTAAATTTCCTAGGACTAACATTCCACCAGTCATCTTCAAAGATGGGATAATTAAATGAGCCAAGTGCGCAGAGAGAACATTGGAAACATTTGAACATTTGATTTTGAACTTCCCCTCCCATTGACACGTGGTGACCGGGGGACCATCAATGAGCATTTCCGAAATGATCTCTGGATAGATTTCAAGTCCGTCTCGTATTTGCCCTGATCCCCTTGCTGATAGAATTGTAAGAACAACCTTAGAACCACACTATCAATTTTTCATAACACAAATCACACTCTGAGGTCAGTGGCGACCTATTTAAGATTTATTAAATGAATGTAATTAAATTTATGAAATTGCTTATTTCAGTGTTTTTTTTACTTTCATCTAGAAATTATTTCCTCTATAATACTTGGGGTTACATGATCCTTTCTTGTGTAAATCTTATACACTGAACACATACTTTTAACTACTCCTTTTCTTAAGTCAGTTGAATTATAATGAATACCATTCAATATTTTTAAAATGAAGTGACACAAAACACTGTATTCTACGTTAACCAAACATTTTGGTAGTAGGATTATACTCGGTCATCTTTGCACTGGCCACTTACAACTTGTCGGTGTTTATCACACAGATAGTGAGAACAAAACACATACTATGTTTGTCGTTGTCTGTATTTGTTTCGAGGGAAATAAACACATCGTCCAGACCTTCCAATTGTCATTTTATTTACGTAGGCAAAATCCGCAGAGCCAAGGTTGCCACAGATGAGACTTCTAAATTCCTTGGGAATTTCTTTTACACGGTCGCAGTTTCATGCCACGTTCAAACACAGAAAATGCAAGGCCTTTCAAAATAGCTTTCTGTGAATAATTTTGGAATTGTTAGTACATTATTCTTGTTAGCCGATATTGTTCCATTTTAACAGTACACCGACATCAATGTAAAAGGCTTAGAACTTTATTTTTTGTATTAGTTGCTTGTAATGAGACTCGCTACAACGAAGTGTTACTATTAGGCGAAGTTACCGACACATATGACGGCAAAAAAAATATACGAGAATCAGAAAGGTTTCCTCGACTATAAATGATAAATTTCAGATGTGGAGATACCATTGCAACACTTGAGAACCCTTAAATAAATGTACAAATCTATTTAACTACATATGTTTAATCATGGGAATTGCAGTCACGCACTTGCTTCAAGATTTCAGAGACGTTTGAAAACTTAAGCATTACATTTTTATATTACGGTTTTTTCAGTTGGTTTACAAGTGGAAAGGCCAAAGTGGAGAACAAATATTTGAAGCTCCATATGGTATACAGATTAAAATTTGCGAATTCAGTAATGGTGAACGGTGATTTCATGGCATACAAACAGAAGCTTGGAAATATAACAGCAACACGATACAGTAGCTAGAGAGCTAGCCTGTTTTTCTAACCGAGTGAGCACGCGCAGCATAAGACAAACGAACCCCAGGGGTTTTCACGCCAAGCGGTTCGAGAACGTTTCCGATCTATCGTCTGCGGAAACAAACGAGCGAAGATGTAGAGACAATCTATTTGCTGGATCTTCGTACTCAATCCCCGGCCTCAGCATCAGTTTCTTCGGTCGATAGGTCTTTTCATTTAAGGAGATGTGCTGTAGTGTTGAAAAGACTAAGCCCATGAACATAAACGTTGTCATATCATAACTAAATTATAACATTGTGTTTCAGTTGTTCGATGGCCATAGTACTTTTCAGCTAAACTCGTCTACATAAATACCACTAAATTTTTCAACAATATTCTACATCAGATTATCACGCTGACTGCTTCAGATTTTGCTAAGATTCATCTATGTCTATGTACCTTCATAAATGAGGTAAGTAGAGTCTTAAACTCCTATATATCAACACTACTAATCACTTTTCCATTGCTAATAAAACCTAGAGTTTCGTGCTACATCGATCTATTAGTCTATTTCTTAGTGAAAACTTGATGTGTTGAATGACGTAAGAAATTACGTGCTAATATCTTCGATACATACATGCAATAGGAACCCATGTATAAGGAATTTTTCCTTGTTGTTTTAAGGAGACTAAACAGCTAGATTATCAGTCCCAAAAGTTATCCTTCATAGAGGTAACAGAAAACACACAGCAGTAGCTTAAATACAGAAAATTAATTTTTTGTTCCCTCTGGTAGTATATTACCTGCGTTTCTTTTTGTTGTAACTAACGCACAAGTTGTAATTAGTAAAGTGACTCATAGGTCCAGTATGATGTGAGAAACAATTGTCTCCATGAAATTCCCGTATGGTGCGCTGGTAAATTAATAGACAAAAAAGGAAAGTAAAATAGTCATAATACATATCTTGCTGTAATTCTATTTTTGTCCTTTCATCGTCATTAGACGGATAGAGACTAATAGAAGTAATATAAGTCAAACTTCAACGTGGATTCTCGTAAGTTTTGAACTAACTGACCATGCGATGGACGGTGCCAGACTTGTAGCTATTATTTCTGTTCCATGAGGAGAGCTGTGGCGATGTCAATCTGTGTACACAAAAAAATGTTCAAATGTTTGTAGAGCTTATGGGACTTAACTACGGGGTCATCAGTCCCTAAACTTACAAACTACTTATGAACTAGCTAATCCTAAGGACGGCACAAATATCCATGCCCGAGGGGGGATTCAAACCCCCGACCGTAGTGGCCGTGCAGACCGTGACTGAAGCGCCTGTCCCCTCGGCCACCGCGGCCGGCACGGACGCTATTCCTCGCGGATAGCACAGAATGGGCCATCGATGCCCCAATTCGACCTCGATCACCATCCGATTAGCCACATATCTTTGTTTCCTAAGATGTTTCGTATTTAATACAGAAGCTGTACTATCAGCTTTCCTACTTCTAATGGCGAGCACTGACGACACAAATCCCCTCTATCGGCTATCACCAAGATTGAAATCGACTGCGTGCAGGCCGAACGCTAGCTCGGGAGCACGTGATAGTTGCGTCGAGTATGGCGACAGGTAGGCACTTATAATCTGAATTAAGAAGGGGAGAATAATTACCAAAATATTTCTCAGACGATTGTTCTGTAAGTGAATACCTTCTTGCCTTAATTGAATTTACTTAGGAAGATTCCACTAAGTATGGCTGGGACAGTCAGATGTCTGCCACTCATATCTGCGTGTACTGTATGAACATAAGAGAAAGTGGCAGCAACAGTTCACGACTTAGTGTAAAGAATGGAAAGCCACTCGCATTCACAGAAGAATAAGGAAAATGGCCTTAAAACCATCTTCGTATTCTAAACATTCTTAAAATGATGTGAAACCTTAGGGAAAGAACTATTCAGATGCACCAACCAACTTATGCTACGGACAACACAGTCACCCAATCCAGAGAGAGAGAACTTGAAGGTTCTCAAAATGTTCAAATGTTTGTACAACCTATGGGACTTAACTACGGGGTCATCAGTCCCTAAGCTTACAAACTACTTATGAACTAGCTAAGACTAAAGACGGCACAAATATCCATGCCCGAGGGGGGATTCGAACCCCCGACCTTAGTGGCCGTGCTGACCGTGACTGGAGCGCCTCAATCACCTCGGCCACCGCGGCCGGCTGAAGCTTCTCTCCAGACAGTAAGGAGATAATGCTATAGAGGCTGTTGCCACAAGATTCTGATAAGTAAACATCAGGGCAGAGAGTTGCAGAAGTGTTGGGCGGAGGGGCAGTGGCAACGAAAACTACTGGAGAAGAGACGGCGACATTGCGTGCAAAATAATACAATGACAGGTTATGGAATTTATTACGACGGCCATTAGTGCTTCATATCCGAACTACTATCACAGGTCGACCATCGATAAGAAAGCATGACAACATTGTGCCAAAATGACTGTGTGTCTGCATCTCTCTCTCTCTCTCTCTCTGTGTGTGTGTGTGTATGTGTGTGTGTGTGTGTGTGTGTGTGTGTGTGTGTATGAGAGAGAGAGTTGATTTGTCATTAACCTTAAAAACATCACCAATAGAACATGCTAAGTGTGCAGTCGGTTTAATGCCTTCATAGTGGAATGGGAAGTTTATATCCTATTGATACCTCCACGAGGATGACCGTAAGCAAATCGACCTGTTTATGTCTTTTATCTGGATATAACATACACGTTGTGGCGCCTAGATGATGGCAGCAGGTCTCTTTACTGCGGTCATGTGGGAATACTACAAAATATGTAGGAATCATCGCACTGAAAAATTCGTTTCAAAAATATCGCAGAATAAATCTTACATGTAATGTTGGTAAGAACGAACGATTCACGTGCCTCTAGAAGTAGTGCGGGAATGTCCCCAAAGAATGTGTTCCTCCACGTTTAAAATAAATTTATGGTGGATGTCTTTATTAACGTAATCGTGGCCCATGTTAATTTTTCCCATGTAGGCTTGTACCTACAGATCACGTCATTTTTGTTGTAGGTATGGACGGCGATCACTCGAGGGAGGAGTGGGGGAGGGGACTTCATCTAGTAGTGTGTCATATCGGGCATGGGTACTGAAAAGTGTACGATCCATATTTCCACTTTCGCAATATTCCTGTATGAGTCTCTTAGGTAACCTTGCTTCTCCCATGCGTGTAACATGATCCCACCATCTCAGTCTGTTCGCTCTAACTGCTTCATCTATGGAGTTCATTCCCAGTTTTTCTTTGATTTCATCATTATGGACACCCTCCTGCCATTGTTCCCATCTATTAGTACCTGCAATCATTCTTGCTACTTTCACATCTGTAACCTCTACCTTATTAATAAGGTAACCTGTATCCACCCAACTTTCACTTCCATACAACAAAGTTGGTCGAAAGATGGAGCGGTGCACTGCTAACTTAGTCTTGGTACTTACTTCTTTCTTGCAGAAGAGAGTAGATCTTAGCTGAGCACTCACTGCATTAGCTATGCTGCACCTCGATTCCAGTTCTTTCACTATGCATCCATCCTGTGAGAAAATACATCCTTGAAACTGTCTACCTGTTCTAACTTTGTTCCTCTTATTTGGCACCCAAGCTGTTTGAATCTCTTTCCCACAGACATTACTTTCGTTTTGGAGATGCTGAGCTTCATATCATAATCCTTGCACCTCTGATCGAGCTCTGAAATATTAGTTTGCAACCTTTCAATCGAATCGGCCATTACAACTAAGTCACATCGTCCCAAACACGACGTTAAACTGCCCACCAACCCAAGGTGTGGTGCGACCCGTGCCGAGGGGTGCGTGGCACATGGGTGGATGTGTCTCGAACAGAGCCTCAGGGATACAGAGCGACCTGGGACTAAGATGAACACGGAGAAAAAAATCCGAGGGGCAATCTGAGACCTATGATACTCAGACATTGGGATCAGGACCGATGGAGTGCACTCCTACTTCTCAGTCAGAGTCTAGACCTGAGCAAGAAGTGGGAACTGTAACAGAGAAGAAGGACCAGATTAGTATTAAGGCCTTGTCTGGGACTCAGTGGAAGAAACTTCGCAAGGAACAGAAGCAAAAGGAAGGAAAAGAATGGCTTCCTAAACATAAGTAGAGGGAATCAAAAGGGCTTGAGCCCAAGACCCCCTCAGGTCAAAGGGGTTACACAGACCCCCTCGATGTCAAAGACAGGTGGCAAGAGGGTTGGGGATGAATCTAAGGCTCCCTCCTCTCTGGACAAGCGTGATCCTAAAAGGCTGAGGCAGGAAATAGGAAAACAGACCTATAGTACTGCAGTCTCGGTCTTTAGAATGGTAATTGGACAAGAAGGATAACCACTGGTAAGCATCACCTCGCAGCAGGAGGAGCTCTTGCAGATGGCCCTCCTTGAAGAGATTGGGTGGGACGCTGGTCCAGGACCTAAATTCATTTTTGTCTTCGAGAGGGATCACTCACCAGAATAGCTTAAGTAAAAAGGTGCCCATGATATCCCTGTGGGAAGATTCGAAGCTGCTGGTCAAGACAGCAGCCGAACTCCTGAAGACTGCAAAGGTATCAATATGGGTACCAATGATCCTTAAGGATGTCTCTACAAAGACTCTGTTCGAGAAAATAGGGGTCCAGAACCCAAAAGTCTCGACAGAGGATTGCAGGGTAATTAACCAAAAAGTCGTTCTGGAAGGACGAACCCTGGTGGTGGAGGTCGGAGAGAAGTCCCTGAAGTCATTGCGAGAGCAAGGCCTGAAACTGCTTTTAGAGTTCTCACAGTCTGCGTCAGGGTAATCAAAGACCTTAAAGGCAATAATGGCAGCAAGATGGGGACTGGAAGTGCTGCAGATAAACCTGCAGCACAGGAAAAGGGCCACTGCAGCCCTGAGCCGTCGCCTGGGGAGACAGGAGGTGGACGTGGCCCTGATACAAGAACCCTATTTATACAAAGGGGGTGTATCGGGCCTCAGTGGTACTGGAGGTAAGCTGATTTATGCCAGAAAGCTAAAAAACTCCAGAACATGCATTTACGTTAGAAATGGAATACCTTTCATACCAATGATGGATTTTTGTTCCAGGGACCTGATGACCATCAGGATGCAGCAACGTGAGGAAGGTATCACGAGGGAAATTGTTTTGGCCTCAGCATATCTTCCTTACGAAGACAGCTCTCCATCTTCTTTGGAAGGGAGGAGACTGATGGAAGCCTACCATCGGCAAGATGACAAATTGGTGGTGGGATGTTATGCCAAAGCACACTATCTATCGTGGGGCAGCAAGGACATCAACAGTAGAGGTGAGCACCTTCTTGAATTTCTCCTATCTAACAACTTGGAGTTCCTGAATAGGGGTGATGAACCTACATTCAGGAATAGTAGAAGGGAAGAAGTAATTGACATAACTTTTGATTCCATGATGATGGGAAGTTACGTCAAACAGTGGCATGTGGTCCTGGTGGCATCCTCATCAGATCACATCTATATTAAATTCAAGGTTGAAATGGGAACCAGACAGACCATGGCCTATAGGAACCCCAGGAAAACGGACTGGGAGACATATAGGAAATACCTTGACGTCAGCCTATCGGAAATTAAAACTTCAATAAGGAATCCAGCAGAATTTGAGGAAGTAGCAGAGGCCGTAACCTCTGCTATAGCGACCTCATGCCAAGACAACTGCTTAAACACCAAGAAGTGCACAAATAGGAGTCTGCCTTTGTGGAATAATAACCTGGAAATGCAAAGGAAACAGGTACAAAGACTGTTTAATCTTGAGAGGCGCAAAGGACAATGGGCAAAGTATCGTGAGTCCCTTGTCAAATACAACCTTGCCATCAGACGGGCAAAGGAGGCATCTTGGAAGGTATTCCACGAGGAAGTGGAGGGCACGGCTGCTCAAGCGAGGCTTCATAAAATCCTCACTAGGGTACTAACTAATCCAGGAGGAACATTGAGGAAGGAGGATGGGGAGTATACAAAGACAGCACATGAAACGCTGGAACTGCTCCTCAAGACTCACTTTCCTCAATATACTCTGGGGGATAACTCAGACCAGAACGCGATTCCTGAGAGACAACGTTTCTCAGGTATTCGCAAAGAGGACTGGGATTTGGCCAAGGAATGTGTCGATCTCAGTAAGGTCCGATGAGCGGTGGGAACATTTCATCGCCGGCCGCGGTGGCCGAGGAGATTGAGGCGCTCCAGTCACGGTCTGCACGGACACTACGGTCGGGGGTTCGAATCCCCCCTCGGGCATGGATATTTGTGCCGCCCTAGTTCGTAAGTAGTTCATAAGTAGTTTGTAAGTTTAGGGACTGATGACCCCGTAGTTAAGTCCCATTAACTATATAAACATTTGAACATTTCGTGCGTTCAAGTCACCTGGCCCTGATGGAATCTCTCCAGCTCTCCTACAACAAGCGGGAGGAAATCTTATTAGATTCGTATGCAGGTTATTCAGGGTTAGCCTAGCAGCAGGAATCATTCCCGATGCCTGGTGGGCAGTGAAGGTTGTCTTCATTTCTAAACCAAGGAGAATTGATCATACCAAGGCCAAGGATATGACACCAATCAGCCTGTCCTCCTTCATTCTTAAGACATTGGAAAAGCTGGTTAATGTGCATGTTGGAGAAAGGAGGTTAAGTAGGGCTCCTCTACATTCAAACCAACATGCATATTAGCCAGGTAAATCATGTGAGACAGCTCTCCACCCGCTCGTTGGAGAGGTGGAGAAAGCACTACACTTTCAGGAAATAGCCCTCTGTATCTCCCTAGACATCGAGGGGGCTTTTAGCAACACGACCTTCGATACCATGGATAGGGCAGCAGAGGTGCATGACCTAGGGACCACAATATATATGTGCACTAGGGCCATGCTCAGTGGAAGAAAGGTAGATGATGAATGAAAAAATGGTAATCAACACCACTAGGGGTTGCCCGCAAGGAGGAGTTCTTTCCCCTTTATTGTGGAATCTAGTGGTGAATGATCTCATTGGAGAATTAAACTCTAGGCAGTACTTTTGCCAAGGATACGCAGATGATCTTGTCATAGTAATACTTGGCAAATTTGCTGACACAGTAAAGAACATGGCACAAGGTGCATTGGACATTGTGCAAGACTGGTGCAGAAAACAGGTTCTGTGGGTTAGTCCTAAGAAGACTGTTGTTGTACCATTCACAAAGAAGCATATACAACATTCAAGTTGGAATCTAAAGCTTTTCAATGAAGCGCTACCTATGAAGGGGACAGTGAAATATCTAGGGGTTACCCTAGATGAGCAACTGACATGGACCCCTCACATCAGGAATATTTGCTCCAAGGCAAAAGGTACACTTGTGAGTACCAGGAGAGATTGTGACAAAAATTGGGGCCTGGATTGGGCACTGGTTACACCACAGTGATTAGACCCAGGATCACCTATGGGGCGGTCGTGTGGTGGAAGAAGGTAGAACAGCCTGTCGCTGCTAAGGAGCTTGGTAAGGTGCAGAGATTATCCTGCTTAGCCATAACAGGCGGAATTAGCAGCACACCAACTGCTGGGATAGAAACCATGCTGGATATGCATATATTGACCTTTGGGTCAAGATGGAGGCAGCGGCTGGTGCATACAGAATCAAATCTGGCAACAACTGGAACTCTTTGGGATATCCAGAATCACACACTAAAATAGTGAGTGAGGTAAATATAGAAAAGGTTAGGGAAATGCCAGCCGACTATATTATAACCCCCTACTGCTTCAACAAGCCATTCAATATAACAATTGGAAGTAGGGAGCAGTGGGAGAAAATAGTTCGACACGGTACGGGGGATATTATCTGGTTCACTGACGGGTCAAAATCAGACCAAGGTGTTGGGGCCGGGGTATATGGGGTGCAGCCAAGACTGGAGGGCGTCATCTCTCTAGGAAAACTGGCCTCAGTATTCCAGGCCGAAATCACTGCCATCAGGGCGTGTGTGGAGGAGAATTTGCGTAGGTGCTACAAAGATCGAAGCATCTATATCTATTCAGACAGCCAGGCAGCACTGAGATCACTGGCAGCTCCTGCAACAAGGTCTAAAATTGTTGCCGAATGTCACAGGGTTCTGGTGGAGTTAGGGGAAAGCAATAGAGTAAACCTGTTGTGGGTCCCTGGCCACTCGGGGTCAGCAACGAACATGCCGACAGATTAGCCAGGATGGGGACAGATACTCCATTTATTGGACTGGAACCTGTCCTGACAATCACCAAGGCAATGATCAAATTGCGGCTACGTAACTGGCTCAGAAGACAGCACGTAAAATATTGGACCAAAGTCCATAAACAATAACATGGGAAGGTAATGATGCCAAAGCCACGTTTTAAAAGAAGCTCTTCAATTCTGTGTCTGAACAGGAGAGAGATTAGACTCATGGTTGGATTGCTGACAGGCCATGGGAATTTCAAAAAACACATACGTACAATGGGAATAACAGAAGAGGACCCTAAATGTAGGATCTGTGATGACGGTGATGAAACTGCATCACATCTAATATTCGAATGTATTGCATTGGAGAATAAAAGGCACAGAATATTTGGGACAACCAGACCCGAAGAAATTGTATCTAATAAATAACTGGTAAAGGGACTCCTTGCACTGTTCAAGGGCATTGGTTGGCTTTACTAGATATACAGGGAGCGATACCGCACAATAAACTTAGTTTCGGTGCAGGCAGTGGCAGGTTGGACCAAGACTGTTTTGGCTTCCCTGGAAAAATCAATCAATCATCAAGTCCTCCACATATGCGAGACTGCTTATTTTGTTTTGACCTATTGTAAACCCGCCCTGCCAGTCTACTGTTTTCAACATATGATCTATGAATAGTATGAACAACAGCGGTGACAAGTTACAGCCTTGTCTTACCCCTGAAACTACCCTGAACCATGAGCTTAATTTGTCATCTACTCTAACTGCTGCCTGACAGTCTACGTAAAGCCCTTTAATTGCCTGCAGAAGTTTGCCTCGTATACCATAATCTTGAAGAACTGACAGTAGCTTCCTCCTAGGAACAAGGGCATAAGCCTTTTCCAGATCTATGAAACATAGATACAATTCTCTGTTCCACTCATAGTATTTTTCCATTACCTGCCGTAGGCTATTGATCTGGTCCTGACAGCCTCTAAGAGGCCTAAACCCACACTGATTTTCATCTAACTTGTCCTCAATTAATCCTCGCACTCTCCTTTCAACAATACCTGAAAATATTTTGCCTACAACGCTAATTAAAGAGATACCTCGATAGTTGTTGCAATCTTTTCTGTTTACATGTTTGAAATTCGGGGTGATTACCGCTTTCGTCCAGTCAGACGGAACCTGTCCCGATTCCCATGCCTTATCAATTATCCTGTGTAAGCATTTGAGACCTGATAATCCTCTGTATTTGACGAGTTCCGGCTTAATTTCATCCACCCCAGTCGTTTTATTGCACTGTAATCTACTGACCATTTTCTCCACTTCCTCAAATGAGATCTTTTTTACATCGTCGTTCCTATCCCATTCTACCTGAAAATCTGACACATCATTGAACGTTTCACCTACATTGAGCAATTCTTCAAAATATTCCCTCCATCTGCTCACAGGATTGACTAGCAGCTCTCCTGGCCTGTCCAAAACACTTGTTAATTCCTTCTTCCCTCCCTTTCGAAGATTGCTAATTACGCTCCAAAATGGTTTTCCCGCGGCTTGACCCGCAGTTTCTAGCTTGTTTCCAAAGTCTTCCCATGATTTCTGCTTGGTGTCTGCAATTATCCGTTTGGCTTTGTTCCTTTCTTCAACATAACTTTCTCTGTCTGCCTGATTGCTAGTATGGACCCATTTTTGAAATGCCTTCTTTTTCTTTTTACAGGTTGCCTTGACTGTGTCATTCCACCAGGCTGTCTGCTTCTTTCTACCTTTACACACTACTGTTCCAAGACGTTCTCTAGCTGCTTCTAGTAGCGTGTCCCTGTACCTTGCCCATTCCTCTTCCAGTGACTGTAAATCATTAAATTCAACTAATTGGTACCTTTCCGAAATCGTTGTTATGTATTTGTGTCTTATTTCCTCGTCTTGAAGCTCCTACACTCTTATCCTTCTACACGTGGAGCTCACTTTCTGCTCTTTTGGCCTCACACAACCAATTTCACTGCAGATTAAATAATGATCAGTATCATCAAAGAACCCCCTGAAAACACGTGTGTCCTTGACTGTCTTCCTGAATTCCTGGTCTGTTATTATATAGTCAATGATAGATCTGGTTCCCCTTCCTTCCCAAGTATAGCGGTGAATGTCCTTATGCTTAAAGAAGGCGTTTGTGATAACTAAGTCCATACTGGAACAGAAATCTAAGAGCTGTTTTCCGTTCCTGTTGGCCTCCATATCCTCTCCAACCTTACCCATAACCTTTTCATAACATTTTGTTCGATGTCCTATCCTGGCATTGAAATCACCCATGAGTAAAACACTATCCTTATCCTTCACTCTTACAAATACATCACATACGTTGTAAAATCTGTCCATCTCATCTTGATCTGTCCCTTCACAGGGTGAATACACTGCCACAATCCTATTTTTCTTGCTGGAGATGGCCAAATCTATCCATATCAGTCGTTAATTTACATACCTTATTGCAATTATGCCGGGTTCGATTGCTTTCCTGATGTAAAATCCTACACCCCACTGTGCTCTTCCTACTTTGAACCCTGACAGGTAGACCTTGTATTCTCTGACTTCATCCTCTTTCTCTCCTCTTATTCTAACGTCACTAACAGCTAAAACATCTAACCCCATCTTCCTTGAAGCCTCCGCCAGCTCTACCTTCTTCCCATAGTAATCCCCATTGATATTAATAGCTCCCCATCTCATTCCCGATCGTTTGCCAAGTCGTATGTGAGGAGTCCCTGATCTATCAATTAGAGGTGGGACTCCATCACCTCCAAAGGTCCGAGGCATTTTGGTCTGATTGTTGCCAGCATGATACTGAAGACCTGGGAAGCAGGTTGCTAGCCTTACTTGCCCAGGGCCCCACTGGGTTTTACCCCTAACGGTTGAGGGACTAACCGGTAGATTTGGTGGTCTCTGCCGTCTGAGCGCAAAGGTGGCCACGACTCAGAATATATCCGAGATGCCCAACCTTATTCCAAAGAAACTAGTATCCCAACATTCAGGACCACTTATTTGGCCACTCATACGTTGCCCGTGGTTCATGAACTAGGACATGACTGCAGGAACCCACACCATGAACCACTACTTGAACATGTACTTAAAGCAAAATTACGTACAGTTCGCTCCAGTTATTTGAACAAATGCCATATAATTCAGATTAAAACTAACGAGACTGCAGAAAGAGAAAAGTTAGAAGATGGAACCTGGACAAATTGAAGGAACCAGAGGTGGCTGAGAGTTTCAGAGGGAGCCTTAGGCTAGGATTGGCTGAAACGGGGGAAAGTAATACAGTACAAGAAGAATGGGTAGCACTGAGAGATAGGGTAGTGAATGCAACAGAGGACCGTATAGGCAGAAGGACAAGGCCTAAGCGAAATCCATGGATAACACAGGATATACTGAACTTAAATGATGAGAGGAGAAAATATAAAAGTTCAGCAACTGACACAGGAAAACGGGAGCACAAACGTCTGAAAAATGAGATTGACAGGAAGTGCAGATTGGCTAAGCAGGAGTGGCTACAAAACAAGTGCAGAACCGTTGAGGAATATGTAACTAGGGGAAAGATAGATACCGCCTATAGGAAAATAAAAGAGATATTTGGAGACAAAAAAGCAGCTGTATGAATATGAAGAAAGACGGAAAACCGGTACTAAGCAAAGAGGGGAAACCTGAACTGTGGAAAGAACATATAGACGGCCTACACAAAGGAAATAAATTAGAAAGCAGTATTCTAGAAATGGAAGACGAAGTGGAGGAAGATGAGATAGGAGATATGATACTGCGAGAAGAATTTGATAGAGCGCTGAAGAAGTTGAGTCTAAACAAGGCCCCTGGAGTAGATGATATTCCGTCTGAACTGCTGATATCGTTAGGAGAACCAGTCGTGAAAAAATTGTATCACCTAGTATGGAAGATGTATGAGACAGGGGAAATACCCTCCGACTTCAAGAATAATAACGTAATTCCAATTCCAAAGAAAGCAAGTGCAGACAAGTGTGAAAATTACAGAACTATCAGTTTAATAAGTCATGGTTGCAAAATACTAACACGAATTATTTACAGACGAATGGAAAAACTTGTGGAATCCGACCTCGGGGAAAATCAGTTTGGATTTAGGAGAAATGTAGGAAAACGGGAGGCAATACTCACACTACGACTTATCTTAGAAGATAGGGTAAGAAAAGGGAAACCTACGTTTTTAGCGTTTGTCGATTTGGAGAAAGCTTTTGACAATGTCGACGGGAAGACACTCTTCCAAATTCTAAAGGTAGCAGGGGTACAATATAGAGAGCGAAGAGTTATATTCAGCCTATACAAAAACCAGACAGCGGTTATTAGAGTCGAAAGGCACGAAATGGACGCAGAGGTTGGGAAGGGAGTAAGACAGGGTTGTAGCCTTTCCCCAATGTTGTTCAATCTGTACATTGAACAGGCAGTAAAGGAATGGAAGGAGACATTTTGAGAGGGAATTAAAGTCCAGGGAGAAGAAATAAAAACATTGCGGTTAGCCGATGACATTGTAATTCTGTCAGAGACTGCAGAAGATCTGGAAGAGGAATTGAATGGAATGGACAGTGTCTTGAAAGGAAGATATAAGATGAAAGTTAAAAAGAGTAAAACGAAGGTAATGGAATGGAATATCAGAAAAATCAGACGATGCCGAAGGAATTAGATTAGGTAATGAGACAATAAAAGTAGATGATTTTTGTTATTTGGGTAGCAAGATTAATTCTGATGACCGAAGTAAAAAAGATATAAAATGCAGAATGGCTATGGGAAGAAAAGCGTTTCTGAAGAAGCGAAATTTGCTGATATCCAATATTAATGTTAGGAAGTCATTTCTGAAAGCATTTGTCTGAAGTGTAGCATTGTATGGGAGTGAGACGTGGACGATAAGGATTTCAGATAAAAAGATAATAGAAGCTTATGAAATGTGATGCTACAGACGAATGATTAAAATTATGTTGGTAAATCCGTAACTAATGAAGAGGTGCTTAACAGAATAGGGGAGAAAAAGAGTTTCTGGCATATCCTGACTAAGAGAAGGGATAGATTGGTTGGAGACATTTTGAGACATCAAGGAATTGTCAACTTAGCATTAGAAGAAAGCTTATGTGGTAAAAATCGTAGAGGGAGACCGAGGGACGAATATAGTGAGCAGATTCAAAAGGATGTAGGTTGCCAAACGTATTGTCAGATGAAGAGACTTGCACAGGACAGGGTAGCGTGGAGAGCTGCCTCAAACCAGTCTGCGGACTGAAGACCACACCACCAACAACAACAACCACCACATAATTTGTGAACTTAAACAGCAAGTCGGACGAAAACAGAGTTATATTACTTTCAAGAGCATCTGCATGCTGTCTGGCTGCAATAGCTGCAGGATGATTAGTCGATTTCCGTAGATCTTCCGGGAGTGAGCTTTAATAAATAATTAATGAAATAATATTTGAAATTAATAATTCCTTGTGTTATTTGTTGCAACTTACTATGAAACAATCATTATTCCAATTAATTTAATTATTCACCACCCCAAATGTCCATTTTTGAAATATCCATGTATGTTTATCGATTTCTCAGATTGGGTTGTGAAATTGAAGAAAAATTTCAGTCAACTCCTTTCAGTTTTTAGAGAAAATGCCATAACTTGTGAACTGAATGAACGAGTCGCACGAAAACAGTTGTTCCCTGAATTTCAAGAATATCTGCATGCAATAGCTGCATGATTATTACTCGATTTCCGCACATCTTCCTGGAGTGAGCTTCCCTAATTCACTACTAAACAATTTTAAAGTAATATTTCTTTTTTCTATTTGTTACAACTTGCTATGAATTTTTCATTATTTCACTTTTATACATACTAGTATTGCTAATTGTGTTTACAATGGTCACTGAGGATAAAATTTTACGTATCATGTCGACGGTCTCGCGTGATTATATTGGCAACATCAACAACACGGTAGAAAATCTTTGCCCATTTGTTCGTACCGCATAGAATGACTCGATTAGTGTATCGCACAGACCATGAAGTGAACAAATAATGCTGTTCCTGCTTTGTGGTTGACAGGTTCTTGTATTTACCCTCGTCCCCTCAGTAAAAATTATTGCCCTCGTAAAGCAAAGATTCCATGAGAAAATATCAGCGTTGTCAAGCGATTGGCTGAAATGAAGACTCACAGGATTCTCTCTATTCAGCATCTGTTGCCAACATTATCATAGGAGGCCGCTGGGATATTTGGTAAAATTTAACCGACACCGGGAGGTATGAAACTGTATCTTTTACGTTTTAAGGAAAATGCCTGGCACAACAACAACAAATAAAAACAGAAGTATATACTTCTCATGCCATTTTCGTATTATATAACATTCATTAGCATGATATTTGAAATGAACTACAATTTCGGTGTTCGTATATTTATACAACGCCAAGAAATAATGTTATTTCGATACTGCGATAATCAGAATTCCAGAGCTGACAACATGTCGACTTCGTAGTTCCACCCGTGCACCGCTATATGCGTCTCAAGGCGCATCATACTTTATATCGGCATTCATATGGAAACATCCATTTCCTTTAACCACTCTTAATCACTGCGAAAATGAAGCAGTTTAACGGCACAAGAAAGTGAGTTGGGAGCACTCCGTGTTTCGATATTCACTTATTTTAATACTGCAGATGCGCTACATTACAGCGTCTTTGGTCGAGGCGAGTAGCCAATCAGTGAGCTGATTGTTGGTGAATGTAGAACTTGATCCAAGCTGTAGATAGGAAAATTTCGACTTCCTTTTACCACTTTTAATAGCTAATTGCACTCATAATATTTGTATTCGTGATATCTACGACAAACAATCTTTCGAATTATGTAACTTTCATTGACCTTCTTGTAGGAATAAATTAGTAATCTGTACCACAATTTTCGTGTTAGCGTATTTATAAAATGATTTCATTTGATTTTTGTTTCATTTTATCGATAATTTCATGTTATTCCAGTAATGATTATCCAGATGTTTTGGAGTGCAAAAATGCGTCCGATGCAGTTACAGTGCTTTTATTATTCTTAAACTAAATAAATTGACGTTTCCAGAATTCCCCCCTCTGCCTATAACAAGAACATTTCACTATACAGGGTATCCCGCGAGGTACATTACGTATTTCGAGCGGCAATAGTGTAGGATAATAGGATTAAAAATGTCATACTTGTGCAGTTTATATTTAGTACAGAGATACAGCTGTGTGTATGTAAAAACATTAAGGGAAAGACAAATGAGGGTGTTCCACTTACATGAGAGTCTGAACATGGCCCTGTAAGCCGGAAACGTGTGATCTGTACAAAACTAAACTTAAATGAAGTTTTCACTCTAGTAGTTTGAGCCCTGATATAAAACTTTTTGGGCGGATCAAAATCATGTGCCGTACTGGATCCTTTGCCTTTCGCGGGCAAGTGCTTTACCGTCTGAGATACCGCAGGCTTCGCGGACCGTCCTTTTCAAAACTGAACTTGTAGAACAATACACAGAATTGTGCTTCTGATTAAGTATGATAATGTTCTACCAAGAACCGACGAAGAATCAGTGCAAATGTCATCACATATATGTACTATATGTACTGTATGTTTGCATGGGTTGTACAGGGTGGCTTCAAAACAGACTTTAGAACTTCGAAAATTAATATATACTTATTAAAAAGAGGCACAAAGTGGGTTTTAGTGTTGTTTCAAAGAAAAACACATCAAGTTTTCACTCCTGTAGATCGCTACTGCAGAATCGCGCCGTAACAAGCGCTAGCGACAGTTACGCTAAAAATGGCCCCCTTCACTGGACCCGAGTGTGCTAGCTGTGTGTTTTGGTTTGAAGAATCAAAGTCGGCGACAACAGTTCAGCGTATATTTCGTTCCAAGTATGCTAAATATTCTTCTAGTATGCCCACAATTTATGAGTGACATAATTTATTTTGTAGAAATGGGGTACTCAGTAAGACATAGGAAAGTACAAGGTCGTCCAAGCACATCTGACAAAGTCATTGAGCAAGTGACATACCACAGATCGATGACGACGGAGAACGAAATGGTCATGCAAGACGGCGCACCACGACACTATCTGACTGACATCCTGGATTTTCTCAATTACCGTTTTCCGGGTAAATGGATTAGCCGTGCTGCGCAAATTGCATGGCCTGCCCTTTCCCCAGACCTGACACTGCTAGACTTTTTCTTCTGGGGATTCATCAAAGATAGGATGTACGTGACTGGCTGGAAGACTTCCTTAAGTAATAGAACGCAGTAAGTTGTTCTCGACGGCGAATGTTCATCAGAGACGAGTGTATCGTCAGGCGTGCCCTAGGGGAGTGCGATAGGACCGCTATTATTTTCATCTATATAAATGATCTGATGGACAGAGTAAGTTGTAATTTGCGGCTGTTTGCTGATGATGCTGTGGTGTATAGGAGGGTGTCGTCTGTAACTGACTGTAATAGCATACAGGTTGACTTAGAAAAAATTTCTAGTTGGTGCGAAGAATGAGAATGGCAGCTAGCTCTCAATGTAGAAAAATGTAAGGTGATGCGCATGAGTACGAAAAACAATCCCATATTGTTCGAATACAGCATTAGTAGTGAGATTATTGATGTTGTCGCGTCGTTCAAATATCTAGGCGTAACATTTCAGAGCGATATGAAATGGAACGAACATGTAAGGATAGTTGTTAGTAAGGCGGACAGCCGACTTCGGTTTATTGAGAGAATTTTGGGAAGATGTACCTCATCTTTAAAGGAGACCGCGTATAAAACGCTTGTACGACCACATCTTGAGTATTGCTCAAGTTTTTGGGAGCCGCAGCAGATCAGTTTAAAGGAAGACATAGAAGCAGTTCAGAGGTGAGCAGTTAGGTTTGTTACTGGTAGGTTCGGCCAATGCGCGAATGTCACGGAAATGCTCCGGCAACTCAATTGGGGATCGCTGGAGAAAATACGACGTTCTTTTCATGTAATTCTGTAGAGGAAATTTAGAGGACCAGAATCTGAAGCTGAGTGTAGTACGATCTTGCTGCCGCCTACTTACATATCGCGTAGTGATCACAAAGACAAGGTGAGAGAAATTAGGGCTCGTACGGAGGCATATAGGCATTCTTTTCCCTCGTTCTATTTGGGAGTGGAATAGGAAAGCTTAGTAGTGGTACATTGTACCCTCCGCCACGCACCTTACGGTGGATTGCGGAGTACGTATGTAGATGTAGCTCCTTCACCGGTCACTCCACCGCGCAAAAATCTACGTCGCCACTGAGCAAGTTACACCTGCAATGCCGACGCGAGTTTGGGAAGAAATCAGTTACTGATGGGATGTCTGCAGGATAACCAACGCAAGCCACAACGAACGCTTTTAGTTTAAGGTAAAACCTTGATGTGTTTTCCTTTGAAACAACACTAGCTTTTCCCTGTTTTTAACAAATTAATATGAATTTTCAAAGTTGTAAAGTCCCTTTTGAAACACCTTGTGTACTAACGGTTGTACGTACTCAAAAGAAAAAAATCTTAACCTGTTACTTGGCTTTTTTAATGCAAGTAAAATATTACGTTTATCTCCTGAAACACCGAGTATAGCCAGTGGGCCAATATCTGCATCTACATAGATACTCTGCAAATCACATTTAAGTGCCTGGCAGAGGGTTCATTAACCACTTTCAAAACTTTTCTCTACCGTTTCATTATCTAATAGCGCGCGGGAAGAAAGAACACCTAAATCGTTCCGTTTTAGATCTGATTTCTCTTATTTTATTGGGATGGTCATGCCTCCCTAAGTAGGTGGGTGCTAGCAAAATATTTTCACATTCAGAAGTAAAATTCGGTGATTGGAACTTCGCAAACAGATAACGCCGCAATAAATAACGTCTTTCTTTTAATAATTTCCACCCCAATTCGTGCAACATTTCCGTGACGCTTTCCCCCCGTAACGTGATAACACAAAACTAGCTGCCCTTCTCTGAACTTTCTCAGTGTCTTCCGTCAGTCTCACCTAGTGAGGGTCCCACAAGGGGCAAGAGTATTCCAGGAGAGGACGCACAAGTGTGATGTAGACAGTCTCTTTGATGGAGCTGGTGCATCTTCGAAGCGTTCTGCCAATGAAACGTAACCTTTGGTTCGCCTTCCCCACAATATTTTCTTTGCGTTCTCTCCAATCAAAGTTGTTCGTAATTGTAACTCCTAACTATTTGGTAAAATTTACGACCTTAAGGTTTGACTGATTTATTGCGTAATTCAAGTTCAGCGGATTTCTTTTAGTGGTCATGTGTATTACTTCAAACTTTTCTTTATTTAGTGTCAATTGCCAATTTTCGCACCAAGTAGAAATTTTGTCTAAATCGCTTAACAGTTGCTTTTGATGCTGTATTGACTTCACTAACCGATAAACGACAGCATCATCCACGAACAGTCTAAGGGAGCTATGCAGATTGTTTGTTCAAATGATTGTACACCTATCGGACCAAACTGCGTGGTCATCAGTCCATAGCTTACAAACTACTTAAACCTAGGTAAACTATCCTAAGGACAAACACACACACACCCATGCCCTAGGGAGGACTCGAACCTCCATGGCGGGAACCGCTCCTCAGCAGGACGCCTTAGATCGCTCGGCTACTCCACCGCGGCTATTCAGATTGTCTCCTAAATCGTTTATAAACACAAGGAAGAGTAGGGGACATATATCACACACTAAAATAGTGAGTGAGGTAACTATAGGAAAGGTTGGGGAAATGCCAGCCGACTATATTATAACCCCATACTGCTTCAACAAGCCTTTCAATATAACAATTGGAAGTAGGGAGCAGTGGGAGAAAATAGTTCGACACGGTATGGCGGATATTGTCTGGTTCACTGACGGGTCAAAATCAGACCAAGGTGTTGGGGCCGGGGTATATGGGGTGCAGCCAAGACTGGAGGGCGTCATTTCTCTAGGAAAACTGGCATCAGTATTCCAGGCCGAAATCACTGCCATCAGGGCCTGTGTGGAGGAGAATTTGCGTAGGTGCTACAAAGATCGTAGCATCTATATCTATTCAGACAGCCAGATAGCCCTGAGATCAGTGGCAGCTTCTGCAACAAGGTCTAAAATTGTTGCAGAATGTCACACGGTTCTGGTGGAGCTAGGGGAAAGCAATAGAGTAAACCTATTGTGGGTCCCTGGCCACTCGGGGCAACGAACATGCCGACAGATTAGCGAGGACTCCATTTATTGGACCGGAACCCGTCCTGACAATCACCAAGGCAATGATCAAATTGGAGCTACGTAACTGGCTCAGAAGACAGCACGTAGAATATTGGACCAAAGTCCATCAACAAAAACATGGTAAGGTAATGATGCCAAGGCCATGTTTTAAAAGAAGCTCTGCAATCCTGGGTCTGAAAAGGAAATAGATTAGACTCATGGTTGGATTGCTGAAGGCCATGGGAATTTCAAAAAACACCTACGTACAATGGGAATAACAGAAGAGGACCCTAAATGTAGGATCTGTGATGACGGTGATGAAACTGCATCACATCTAATCTTCGAATGCATTGCTTTGGAGAATAAAAGGCACAGAATGTTTGGGACAACCACACCCGAAGAAATTGTGTCTAATAAAGAACTGGTAAAGGGACTCCTTGCACTGTTCAAGGGCATTGGTTGGCTTTACTAGATATACAGGGAGCGATACCGCACAATAAACTTAGTTTCGGTGCGGGCAGTGGCGGGTTGGTCCAAGACTGTTTTGGCTTCCCTGGATAAATCAATCAGGGGACATATAACGCTTCCCTGTGGAACGCTACCTTTGTTATATTCGTAGAAAACGTGTGCGACTTGCAGCGTCGGCACGGGAGGAAGCAAAGGGCCTTTCCCTTAATACGGGCTGGACTGAGTGAGATATTAAAATCCGTAAGCGGCTCAGCCGGCAGACGCAGAGCGGCCTGGCCTGTGTGCGCCTCGGACCCGCTGCTTGCTGCCGACGTCACGGGGAGGAGACTCCCCTCTCTGGCCCGCCATTGGTCGGCAGCTCGTAAAAGGCGGGCGGCGGCGTTTTTCGGCTTATCGCCCTGGAGAGGCTCGCGGGGGAGACCGGCGCACTCACTCTGGCGCGCCGTGGCCGAGGTCAGCTCACAGCTGCAGGGAAACCCAAGCACGCGAAAAGCAGCCGCGTCGACACAAGCCATCTCGTCTCAGTTCTCGCAAATCTGCCGGTTTAACAAACAAATAAGCAGTACATACACTATGTGATCGAAGGTATCCGGACCCCCCCAAAACATACGTTTTTCATATTAAAACTGGTTCCACTCCATTTGTGTTTTTCTCGACTTCAAAAAGGCGTTCGACGCGGTGCCACACTGCAGAATGCTAACGAAGATACGAGCTTATGGAATAGGTTCACAGATTTCCGACTGGCTGGAAGACTTCCTAAGTAATAGAACGCAGTACGACGGCGAGTGTTCATCAGAGACGAGTTTATCGTCAGGCGTGCCCCAAGGGAGTGTGATAGGACCGCTATTATTTTCTATCTACATAAATGATCTGATGAACATAGTAAGTAGTAATTTGCGGCTGTCTGCTGATGATGCTGTGGTGTATGGGAGGGTCTCGTCTTTAACTGACTGTAATAGCATTGAGTATGACGTAGGCAAAATTTCTACTTGGTGCGAAGAATGGCAGCTAGCTCTCAATGTAGAAAAATGTAAGGTGATACGCAAGAGCAGGAAAAACAATCCCATAATGTTCAAATAGAGCATTAGTAGTAAGCTTCTTGATTCTGTCGCGTCGTTCAATATCTAGGCGTAACACTGCAGAGCGATAGTAAATGGAACGAACATGTAAGGACACTTGTAAGTAACGCGGACAGCCGACTTCGATTTATTGGGAGAATTTTGGGAAGATGTACATCACCTGTAAAGGAGACCGCGTATAAAACGTTTGAGTATTGCTCAAGTGTTTAGGACCTGCAGCAGGTCAGTTTAAAGGAACACATAGAAGCAGATCAGAGGATTGCAGCTAGATTTGTTACCGGTAGGTTCGATCAATGCGCGAGTGTCACGGAAATGCTCCGGCATCTCAATTGGGGACCGCTGGAGGAAAGCCGACGTTTTTTTCGTGAATTTCTGTTGAAATTTAGAGGGCCGGAATTTGAAGCTGAGTGTAGTACGTCCTTGGTGCCGCCTACTTACATTTCGCGTGGTGATCACAAAGACAAGATAAGCGAATGTTGGGCTCGTAAGGAGGCATATAAGCATTCTTTTTTTCCTCGTTCTATTTGGGAGTGGAATAGGAAAAGATATGCCTAGTAGTGGTACAGTGTACCCTCCGCCACGCACCTTACGGTAAATTGCGGAGAATGTATGTAGATGTAGATGTAGATGCTCGTGGCTGGTACACCAACTGGTTATGAATATATCACAAAAGTCAGTGCCAGTTGCAAACTTTGTCTTATTACTGGCGCGTTTCGCCCTATCGAGGTAAAATAGGATTATATAAATATGAGGTGAGCTATTTGTCGACATAAAAACCGTCTAGGAAGAAAACCTATTGTCATGGTTATTTAAATCATAACCATCATCATTATTAGAGACTGATTATGTCTTTCAGCGTTCAGTCTGGAGCATAGTACCTCTAGTAAAATTCCTCCACGATCCCTTATTCAATGCTAACATTGATGCCTCGTCTGATGTTCTGCCTTTTTCTTCAAAATCATTCATCACCGAATCTAAGAACTTTCTAAGTACTTCTTGGTCTACCTCGACTCCTCTTACCCTCCGCTGCCGAGCTCATGAGTCTCTTAGGTAACCTTGCTTCTGCCTTGCGTGTAACATGACCCCACCAAGTCAGTTTGTTTGCTCTGCTTCATATATGGTATTCATTCCCAGTTTTTCTTTGAATTTCTCATTATGAACACCGTCCTGCCATTGTTCCCATCTATTAGAACCTGCAATCATTCTTGCTACTTTCATATCTGTGACCTCTACCTTATGAATAAAGTAACCTGTATCCACCCAACTTTCCCTTCTATAAACAAAGTTGGACGAAAGATAGAGCGGTGCACTGCTAACTTAGTCTTGTACTTACTTCCTTCTTGCAAAAGAGTGTATATCTTAGCTGAGCACTCACTGCATTAGCTTTGCTGTACCTCGATTACAGTTCTTTCACTATGTTGCCATCCTGTGAGGAAATACATCCCAGGTACTTGAAACTGTCTACCTGTTGTAACGTTGTTCCTCCTATTTGGTACCCAATCTATTTAAATCTCTTTCCCACAGACATTACTTTCGTTTTGGAAATGCTGATCTTCATACCATAATCCTTGCACCTCTGATCGAGCTCTGAAATATTAGTTTGCAACCGTTCAATCGAATCGTCCATTACAACTAAGTCATCCGCATATGCGAGACTGCTTATTTTGTTTTCACCTATTTTAATCCCGCCCTGCCAGTCTACTGTTTTCAACATATAATCCATGAATAGTATGAACAACAGCCATCACAGGTTACAGCCTTGTCTTACCACTGAAACTACCCTGAACCAAGAACTTAATTTGCCAGCTACTCTAACTGCTACCTGACAGTCAACGTAAAGCCCTTTAATTGCCTGCAGAAATTTGCTTTCTATACCATTATTGTGCGTCATCTCCTGGAGTACTTTTGCCCATTGTGGGACCTTCACCACATGGGACTAACGGAAGGCATTGAGAAAGTTCAGAGAAGGGCAGCTCGTTTTATTTTATCACGTTACAGGGGGGATAGCGTCACGGAAATGTTGCACGATTTGAGGTGGAAATCGTTAAAAGAAAGACGTTATTCGTTGCGGGGACATTTGTTTGCGAAATTTCTATCACCGACTTTTACTTCTAGGTGTGTAAATATTTTGCTATCACCCACCTACATAGGGAGATATGACCATCCCAATAAAATAAGAGAAATCAGATCGAGAACGGAACGATTTAGGCGTTCTTTCTCCAATGGAAGACTCTGCAGGAGAGACGCTCTATCGCTCATTATGGGCTCCTTTACCGAGGAGTCAAGCAGTATATTGCTCGCTGCTACGTATATCTCAGGAAGAGACCATGAGGATAAAATCAGAGAGATTAGAGGCCACACAGAGGCATACTGAGAACCTTATTTTCCGCGAACTATACGTGGCTGGAATAGGAGGGAGAACCGATAGCCGGCCGCGGTGGCCGAGGGGACTGCAGCGCGTCAGTCACGGTCTGCACGTCACTACGATCGGGGGTTCGAATCCTCCATCGGGCAAGGATATTTGTGCCGTCCTTAGTGTTAGCTAATTTATAAGTAGTTTGTAAGTTTAGGGACTGATGACCCCGTAGCTAAGCCCCATAAGCTATACAAACATTTAAACATTAGAGAACCGATATTGGTACTCAAGGTACCCTCCACCACTCACCTTCAGGTGGCTTGCGTAGTATGGATGGTGATGTAGAATGGGTGTATGTTGTACTCAGGTTCGTTTAACTGATTTTCAGTCTAGGGACTGATGACCATTTCAGTTTGGTGTAATAGGTTTACAAACATTTGAACAAAATACTATTACCAATACACTGAATTTCGCAACAAATACCTATACTCACCGTCCAGTGATTAAGTTATGCTCTGTCTGTAGATCTCTATCAATAATAAGCGTGCTTTCATAGCAGCGGCGGTCGCTGGTATTTTGCCGCCGTATGGGAAAAAAATTCATGCATCCCAAACACCCCCCCCCCCCCGTCTCTGAATTTTAATGTTTCTCACAATAAAATTCTTTTATTACACATTATCTTTAAATATCACACTCATCCTTTGTCGTGAATATATCTTTAAGACCGAAGCAGCGTCATTGATACGTTTGCAGTGCAATAGATTTTAAGCTCAAAAAGAAATGTTCAACTGTTTGTACAGCTTATGGAACTTAACTACGGGGTCATCAGTCCCTAAACGTACAAACTACTTATGAACTAGCTAATACTAAGGACGGCACAAATATCCATGCCCGATGGGGGATTCGAACCCCCGACCGTAGTGGCCATGAAAATTTTGAATAAGAAAATAAAAGCTTCTGTATTATTTTCCACGCGCCTGTCATCCCCTTTAGGGTATTCTCTCTCTTGTTTTTTTTTTTAATATTTTTATTTGCGCTCTATACTAACGGATGTAGCGTGTCCATGCACAACTAAAAACTAAAAACATTAAAGAAAACTCTCTGTGGGGAGTCAGTTTCCGGGCGGTCGACTCCGGTGCTTCTGCCACCAGGCACGTTTTCTCGTTTTGGTGTAAGAGGTAACCGTTTCATCATGTTCATTATATGCCTCTTCATCGTTATCAAATCAGCTTCTCAAACCCGGGACATTCCAGCTCCTTGGAGGATCTTGTAACGCACTCCCCAGAAAGGAAAATATTGTTGATACTTCGGGTTCCGTATCAGCGCCATATGTTGTTCTTGTAAATGGTTCCAGAAGTCCGGCACATGTTTCGCGCCGTCGCGATCGCCTGGGCTCGAATCCATGTCACCGCGTTCGTTTTGGCTCGTGGGTAATACGTTCTGTCTGGAAAAAGGACAATCTTGGGCTCGATATTTTGCTGTCCTGCGCGCAGTAGAAAGCCAATCATCTGCGTCGCCAGCCGCCATACTTCCGCAGAGGGCCCGCACATGAGACGGTGAGCATCGTCTTCTAGAACCTGGCATACTTGGCATAACGGAGTGTTCACCATATTGATGGCGTACAGGCGGGATCCAGTAACTTGTTTACCGTTAACCAACATGTACCATGTCGTTCTTGTTTCCGTGTCAAGTGTGGCATGATGAACTGTCCGCCATACCACCGGCCAGTGGATCGTGGGGTGCCGTGCTTCCACAGGGTTGGCGGGGCGCCTGCTCGTAAGTATCCGGTAGATGTCGCGCGCTGACGGAGATCTATTTATTGGGAGTTCTGTCATAATAAGCTATATTCAAGGAAAAATTCTCTGATATGTTGAAACGGTGAAGAAATGTTCCGCACCATCACCGGCACTTGCCGAGAAGCTGGCGCCAGTTCGTCTATCAAGAGTCCTGACAGACTCTTGTGCTGTCTTCTCCATGTTTTCAATGTCGCGCTAATATATAGCGTCACCGATCGATCGTGAACGTGAACAAGCCCGAGGCCACCTCTACGAGTTGGTAGTGTCAGAGCCTCATACCGGATCTTGAATAGGGCTCCCGTGCTGACAAAGTATCCAAATGCTGCACGTATGCTTCGGGCGATCATCTTTGGCATCGGTAGAATCTGTGCATAATGTGGAATGCGCGACGCCAAGGATGTATTTTTATAAATGACGCGTTGAATCATATTTAATGTCCGCAGTGCGTTCGCTTTGAAACCATTTCGTATGTTTATGAGCAACCTCTTGAAGTTGAGCGCCACCGATCGTCGTACATCATTCGTGAAGACGATTCCCAGATACTTGATCCTGTCCCGTAACGGGAATGGGGCTACGCAGTCGGTAGGTAGTCCTGTACCTATATTCAAGGCGACGGATTTGGCCACATTCATACGGCTACCCGTAGCGGCACGATATCGATTGATCCAGTCCAAAGCCGCGTTAACGTCGTTGCCGTTTCTCACCACCAATATAAGGTCGTAGGCATATGCTTTGCAACGAAATGTGTAACCACGCATCGTAATTCCTGTCAGGCGTTGGCGGAGGCCGCTGAGAAGTGGTTCAAGAGACATGGCATATATGATCGTGGACAAAGGACATCCTTGTCGAATCGATCTCTGGTTAGTTAGGGGCCCAACCAATCGTCCGTTGACAAGCACTTTAGAAGTAGCCCCATGTAGTAGTCGCATCACTATGGTTATGAAGGGTGGCGGGAAATTCATGTGCGTCATCAGTTCCTTAATGTAGGTGTGGCTGACTCTGTCGAAAGCACGATCGAAGTCTATAGAAATCAGAGCTCCACGTAGACGACATGCTTTCGCCATTGCGATCGAATCGCGGTATTCACTGAGCGCCGTCTGGATGTTGTTGTCACTGCCGAGGGATGTATGGTCTGATGACACCATGCGATGCAGAACTTTTTTAATTCGTGTCGCCATCAGTCGAGTGAAAATCTTGAAATCACAGTTAAGTAGTGTTAGGGGGCGATATTCTCCGATTCTTGTGCTGCGTGATGTTTTAGGTATTGGGATGATGACGCCCTCTACAAATGCTGGCGGAAGTGGCTCTTCAGGAGACTTGAGTTCGCGACAAATTTCCGAATAGCGTGTTAGTGACTTCATGGAGGGCCTCCCGCTCTAGTTCTTCTGCGGTGTATAATAATCAGCGAAGGCACGTGCTATGTCATTTTGTGACGTCAGATGGGAGCCATCATCAGTGTCAACGGTATGTATTAGGCCCCTGCGACGTCGCTTACGTTCCTGAATAATATGGTGCATCGATGGATGTTCACCCGCAACACGATCCATTGTCCTCGCACGGACCGCTGCACCTTTCAGATGAGAGCGCATAAGAGCGACGATTTTAGCCTTAGCTCGTTGAACCATCATTTGTCGTTCCGGTGAAGGGGCATGATATGTGCATTCTCTTAGTATAGTAAAATAAAAGTTTAAAGTTTGCCATTTCCACCGTGATTGTTCGCGACCCAACGCAATGAATGCACGCCGTATCGCCGGTTTTGTGCATTCTAACCACCATCTTACTGTCGTAGGGTAAGTCCGTCGTCGCCTTACGCAATTATTCCAAACTTCTTCAATAACTTGATGACACTCCGGAGCTTGAAGATGGGCCACGTTCATCTTCCATATTCCATGGCCTCGCCACACTTGTTGCCTTTGGAGGCCGATCGTGCAGATATAAACCGAGTGGTCAGTGAAGGCAGCTGGCCATAGCTCTGCGTCATGGATGTCATTTTGCAGGCAGCGCGTAACGTAGACGCGATATAAGCGGCTGCCGGAATGGCTGGTGACGTAAGTGTACCCGGTTCGATCTCCATGTACATATTCCCACGTATCTACCATCCGAAGTTCCTGTGTTAAAGTTCTCAATTCTGGACATGGATTATAGTGTGGGAACTGGTCCTTCGGCGACAGCACACAGTTGAAATCGCCGCCAAGGATGCATTCAGCGTGTCGCCCTAGAAAGGAGCTATTTCTTCGGCAAAGAAGTCGGATCGTTCTCTTCGTTTGTCCGTGCCGGACGGTGCGTAGATGTTGATAAAGCACACTACAAGTACTGTTATAGCCATTCCTCGTGCCGATGGTAAGTATATGACATCCTCCGCTACAAGACCTTCCTTTAGGAGCATCGCTACGCCGCTACGTGTCTGAATCTGGTGACATGAAAATGTTGTAGCCATAGAAGGACGGGAAGTCGTCGACGTATACTTCTTGTAATAGAGCGATGTCTATGTCTGCCGCGCGCAGCATATCCTTTAGGAGGGTAGTCTTGATTTGCGACCTTATATTATTGGTGTTGATGGATGCTATGCGGTAGGCTTGTTGCTGTCCTACTCGTTGTTGGGCGTGCATAGTAAGCGTGTATTGTTATTGCTGGCGCGTTCTCTTTCGGTGGTGGCAGTGAAGCGGCAAACTTTAGTTATGATGGGACTCCGTGGGCGGTGTCATCGCAATCGCGGTGCTCGCGGTTAGCGGAGCCTGGATTTCATCGACGTCGTCGGGTTCACTTGTCCAAGGGGGGCCCTGTGTCCGGAACTTAGCAGCCACAGTCGCTGGCACCCTATTTTCGTTTATCGTGCGAAGTTGTGGGACTTCTTGCGGGACGTCAGAGATGGTCTGACTGGTGTGTCCTGGGTCCTCAAGTTCAGCGTTGTGATGTTGTTCGTCGTCGGAGGCTCCAGTACTCTCCATCGTGGCGTCCTCATCATCTGACCGGTCTGTACGTAGAAAACTATCATCTGATGGTGTGCGACGTCGTTTCCTCCGTCGTTTTGGCGATCTCTGCTTGCGTTGTCGTACATCCGTATCCGCATCCTGTGCAGATACTTGGTCGTCCGGTGCGTTGGGTACAAAAGCGGCCGGAGGTGGCACCAGCCGATCGACGTCCATAGACGCCTCCGTTGTAGCCACTTTAGTCTGTTGTGGTTGTTGCGGAGCGGTTTCCACGACTGTCATCTTGGCAGCGTTGTCATCATCTTGTGTCACCTCTACTGTGGAATCATCCACCACTTGATACTCAGTATCACGCGACGGAACATCTTGTCGAGTAACGGCAGAGTAGGTAAGAGGCATAGAAACGGTCGTGGGTGGTGGTGCAGTTTCGCCCGTCGGAACTTGTGTGATCCTCCTTTGGATGCATTGCGAACGTAGATGGCCCTTCTTGCCGCAGCCAGAACAGGTCTTGGGCTGACCGTCGTATATAATTATGGCTCTGCAACCTCCGATAGTGAGGTAATACGGAACGTGCTTTGTAAGGTCAATCCGTACTTGTCGCACCCCATTCAGCACGGGGTATTTCGTAAATGTGGTCCATTTTTCGTGAACATGGCTGTTAACACGTCCATACGGTTGTAAGGCATTGACTACTACATGTTCCGGAACCTCGAAGGGCAGCTCAAAGACTTATAGTGCGGATTCCTGCGTGGTCGATCGAAACTGCTCCAACATTGCCATCGGCGTGTTTAAATTTTAGTCCATCCGCATGGTCACGTACAAGTTTGTCACATACTGTGTCGTTGCTCAATTTCAGATGTACTACACTGCTCGTGATAAAGAAATGAATTCCACATACTCGGGATCGATTTTTAGCTCTTCCTCTATGAAACTTTCGATTTCAAATGCTTAGGGTCGTGCGTATCCAGGCGTGAAAGTGATCTTGATAGTTGCCTTCCTGTATGAGTGTTCCATTGCGTGTCAATAAGTAGTCACTCGCAAGAAACACAAACGGTAAACAGCCGCGCGCGCGCCCGAGACTCCGCGGCGGGACGTAAACACGTCCACCTCACCGCACCGCTGCCTAAAGCAGACTGTCCCCACGGCCACCGCGGCCGGCAGATTTTAAGCCCTACCTGCAATATTAATAAGTGAACCATGATTAATTTATGTCACCGGCTAACATTGAAAATCTCTTCAATATTTCTAGTTTGTTGAGCATAAAGGGGGGGGGGGGTGGACGTCTTACCTGTTAATTGTTGTATAAAACATGGGTTTCGTGAAAGAACTATGTACAGACATTTTTACCTTTGTATATCTGTCGCAACGCATAATTAATACAAGGAAACAAACGCGCACCTGTTCACTGCGCACTGATTTAGGGCCCGGCAGTGTGCCTCGGCAGTGACGTCACGCGGAAGGGCCCGATCGCTGCCGAATCCTTCGGCTCAACCTTCTGTGCAATAACCTTATGTCGTGTTTATCTTAACTGTAAGATGAAGCGTATCGTGGAATCAGAGCACAGACTTTCTGTACCATAGATAATTTTCAGTACCGGTAAAAGCGTAAATATCAGGGGAGGGAATAAGAAATTAACAAGTGTTTTGCACGGGTCAGGATAGATGCTAGTGAATCCTGTGGACTCCTTGGGCAGAAGGAGGGAATAATTGAAGTGTTGCTCAATTTAGGTGAAAAATTCAATGATGAGTCAGATTTTGAGGTGCAATGGGACTGCAATGATGATGGAAAATATGATCACATTGGAGGAAGAGGACATTAAGGCCAAAAGATTGCAGTGCAATAAAGCTGCGGGGATAGATGAAACTGAATAGGAACTCGTCCAATACGGTGGAAAATCAGGGCTCAAATGGTTACACATGATAACTGAAATGGCAAGGAAGTCGAGACAGGTTCCGCTTGACTGGATGAAAGCAGTTATCACACCAATTTTTAAGCACTGAAACAGGAAGGAGTGTAACAGCTATAAAAATATTTCTTTAACCAGCATTGTGGGGATAATATTCCCCGGTATTGTCGAAAGGAGAGTGCGAGTATTAGCTGAAGACAAGACCGATGAAGATCAGTGTCTGTTTAGGCCTCTTAGAGGTTGTTAGGACCAGATGATTAGCTTTCGGCAGATAATGAATGAGTACTATGAGTGGAACTGGGAATTGTATCTATGTTTTATAGATCTAGAAAAGGCTCACGAGCGTGTTCCTGGGAGGAAGCTATTATCAGATTATGGAATACGAGACCTTCTTCATCCAGTTAAAGGTCTGTAGGTAGTCTGGCGGCGGTTAGAATTGACGGTAAATTGAGATCAAGGTTAACGGTAGTTTCAAGGGTAAGACAAGGCTGTAATCTGCCACTACTGTTGTTCACACTCTTTATGGATCATATGTTGATCACATTAGACCGGAAGGGCGAGATTAAAATATGTGAAAGCAAAATAAGCGGTCTTGCATATGCCGTCGACTTAGTAGGGAATTGTATCTATGTTTTATAGATCTAGAAAAGGCTCACGAGCGTGTTCCTGGGAGGAAGCTATTATCAGATTATGGAATACGAGACCTTCTTCATCCAGTTAAAGGTCTGTAGGTAGTCTGGCGGCGGTTAGAATTGACGGTAAATTGAGATCAAGGTTAACGGTAGTTTCAAGGGTAAGACAAGGCTGTAATCTGCCACTACTGTTGTTCACACTCTTTATGGATCATATGTTGATCACATTAGACCGGAAGGGCGAGATTAAAATATGTGAAAGCAAAATAAGCGGTCTTGCATATGCCGTCGACTTAGTAGGACGATTCGATTGAAAGGTTGCAATCTAATATATCAGAGCTAGTTCGGAGATGTAAGAGTTATTGTAAGAAAATTCTCATCTTCAAAACGAAAATAATGTCTGTGGGAAAGAGAGTTAGATAAAGTGCCCCATAGGATGAACAGAGAACAGGATAGTTTCAAGTACTTAGAAGTTATTTTATCGCGGGATGCCAATATAGTCAAAGAAAGGGAATAAAGGTGTAGCAAAGATAATGCAGTGAGTGCTCAGCTACGTTCTGCTCTTTCCTGGAAGAAAGGAGTCAGAACTAAGAGAAAGTTAGCAGTGCACATAATAAACTGGTTCACTAACCAAATGGAAATTAGAGGGGTTGGGTTTCCTTAAAAAAAAAAAAAAAATGTTGAAATGTTTGTATAGTCTACGGGACTTAACTACGGGGTCATCAGTCCCTAAACTTACAAACTACTTATGAACTACTTACAAACTAGGACGGCACAAATATCCATGCCCGAGGGGGGATTCGAACCCCCGACCGTAGTGGCCGTGAAGACCGTGACTGGAGCGCCTTAGTCTCCTCGGCCACCGCGGCCGGCGGGTTTCCTTACATTCATTATTTCAAGTATGCAATGTTTATTAAACCAATAACAATTACACAATTACAATGAAAGATATCTGAGAGATGACCAAGGATTGCCAACATCATGAGATTTAAACCATTAAGAGAAAGGCATGTATAATTTAAAATTTAAAGAAAGGCCTTACTTAGTTTATATTAAAATAACTTCACAAGGATGGCAATAACTTAATCATAACTTGGCTTGGTGGGCACACATTAAGAAATGAACACAGAATAAATTCAAGGAGAAAGACAAGATGAAGACTTATCTCGCATCAACAACAAACAATAAACATCATGTCAAGGTCCAAATTCTTAAATAACTTGCCTGCAGTTCAAAATTTAAATTTTTGATTATTAATTAAAACCATTTTCCTTTTTCTTCTTTGCAAGAACCAGCTAAAGGCCTGAAGGGCATCGTTAATGACAACGCCAGTTTACAATTCAATTATTCACTTATCAACAGTCCACAATAACTAACTGTGAAAGGCGAGCTTCATCAAATACCCAAGCATATGCTGCACAAACAGGGCTGACTGCCACAAGTACCCGCAAACAAGTTAACGATACTCAAGAAAAGGCCTCAGTTTACATTAAAATAACTTCACAAGGGAGGCAAGAAGTTTAGCAAAACTTAAGAGATGCATGAATAAAATGAACACAGAATAAATTCAAAGAGAAAGACAATTAAGATGAACTAGCCTCAACAGACGAACGTGATATCAAGACGTGGTAGCAATGTCTTTGTCAACAAATGAATGGCCAGCGGACATCCCCCTCCCTTAATAAAAACCGAAGGGAATAGGTTGAAGAGTGTCTGAACTAATTAAGGAGCTACAGCCTTAACCCGAAAGGAAGCTGTAAAAGTCTTACAACATTACCCAAAATACTACGGGATGGCATAATTTTCCGTCGGCCGTGGTGGCCGAGGGAACTACGGCACGCCAGTCACGGTCTGTACGGCCACTACGGTCGGGGGTTCGAATCCCCCCTCGGGCATGGATATTTGTGCCGCCCTTAGCTAGTTCATAAGTAGTTTGTAAATTTAGAGACTGATGACCCCTTAGTTAAGTCCCATAAGCTATACAAACATTTGAACATAATTTTCCCGCCTATCAATATGGCTGTCTCCCAGTAAGACCACGAGGTAAAAGCCAGGTAAATTTTACCAGAAAAAATCCCCAGAGACAAATAAGTCGCCATCGGCAAATAACACTTAAGAAAACCATAAAGAACCAAAATTCAAGGGTGACAAGTCGCTCAAACAGAAGACCTAGTTGCTATCAAGCACACAACATGGGTCATTAAGTACATATATTCAGAAGGACAGAGGTGTGGAAAACCACTGGAGATCAGCTAAACACCATAAACTACATGAGGACACAAAACAGGAAAGTACATGGCAAGCCATGAGTCAATTGAAGTCATCTAATGCAAATAATGGTTACATTCAGGGCATTCATATGCTCTTTGGAAGGACACTGAAGATGATCACTAGGTGATAGAAATCGATCTGTGGTTTTTAAAATAAAACATTAACGGCCAATGCTGCGAAATACATCTGGTGTGCTCATTATTGTGTGGTCGTGGAGCTCCTCCAGGAAATGGAATCAAACCCAAAAAAAGCAAATAATTAGGCATGCCCAAGCAAGCAAACAACTACTTCAGAATCCAATAATAATTGTATTCGTGCCAAGGTGCCTGGATACTCTGATTTTAATCTATGGTGAAGACTCCGGAAAGCAGGTAGATCGCAGGCTCCAAGCAACATGGGGCCACCGTCTCGTGGAAGGTAATGGACGACACCGCTCGCCCTGCAACTGACACACCACTCGGTAAATATTGTAAGGACGGCCGGCCGATGCCCGTTCAGAGAACCGCCGCTAAAGCCGTCGGCAGTATCAAATATGCCAGAAATTCTCAACGTGCGTCTGAACGATCACCAATAAGGTGGGAGAACGCCAGCGACGTCACACCACGTGGCTATCCGGCGAAGGGTCAGCTCTTTTCGGTAGAAAGGCGAAGACGCCATATTGGCCGTCATAATTCGTAGGGTTTATGTATATAACTTGGGTCTTATGAATGTATGACATTTCAAAGCAAGTAAAAGTAACTAATATAGAATCTCTCGAAAACCGGTCATTAGAGGTATTTGTTGGAATAAATGACTGGAAACGTCTTATGTGTGGTTAAAAAATTTCCGTATTATAGTAATCTGCCGTTTCAAGGCAAGGGGGAACTGAAGATCTTTACATCATTTGTTGTAATTACATGTCGGCAAACGACATGTCTAGCAGTAGTGTATACAACACGGCCAATACCGTCGTCGAAAACACTAGAAAACTTAGTGGCTGTAGCGTAGGCAATAAAGTCGTGGACTGTGAAATGAAAAGTATCCAACGGCGCTGGTTCAAGGCGTTTGGCACTCATTTTTTTTCTTTTTTTATTTTGGTTTCCTGATAGACTCAAAGACTTTCCTATGCATTTCGTAAAAATATACTGCATAATATTCGATGCTATGTAAACAAAATTGCGCATCCTCCAAGGAGTGATTTTGTTGTATTCGTTTTATTAACAAGACAGTTTGCACCTTACTTATTGTAAAATACGCACTTAACGTTTCACGTATCGCATTTTTAACGTCCTTGACATTCTTCTAAAGAACTTTGGCCGTGGAGAATGTCCTTTGAGTTTTACTAAAAAGTGAGACTGTTGGAATAATATTTGTTTTATGCGAACGCCTCTGCTCCCCTTACTCCCCCCCCCCCCCCTCTGTCAATATTTCTTAGTGCTCGTACAGTGTTCACTCCAGCTTAAATCCTAATGCCTTCAATACTTCACACTGTTTCCTTGGTTATAGGTTGCTATTGCATCATAAATACCGAAGTGTAGTGTTTTTATGCTTACAAACACTCTTTTAGTAATCACTGTCCAAATTAAATTGTTTACGCTCTCATTAGGATTCTGCGTTTATCCTTGTAGACATTAGCGCTTCATTTGTCTCAGAAAACAATGTAGCCAACCCTTGAACACTCACTGTATGGATAACATACGGAAAAATTCAACGTCAGGACGAGAAAAGCCAAGTAGTTCGCCAAGCAGTAACGAGTGGGCGTTAGATGCATTCAGCGGCCCCGCCAATTTCTCCTGCAGGCACGGGGGAAAATGGTAATAAATCCACTTCTAGGACGAGTATAACAATAATTAAAAGTTTGCATTAAAGAGGAACGTTCCAATCAATTGCTGATAGCAAAAAATATCGTTATATATATATATATATATATATATATATATATATATATATATATATATATATATATATATATATAATTTTTTTTTCACCTCCGGCTCCCCTTAAGAGACTCCTGGGTTCAGCAACAGAGGGTAAGAGATGTGAAGGCAGACAAAGGAGAAAGTACATGGATTCAGTGAAGAATGACTTTGAAGTAACAGGTTTAATATCAGACGAGGAATCAACGTTTGCATTGAATATTGGTTCACGGAGGAATATTTTTAGGAGAAGTATGCTTCAGACTGAATGCTGAAAGGCATAATCAGTTTCTAATGAAAATGGTGATGATTATGATAAGACCAATAATTTTATTATAGTTTGTATTTCCATCTTTTTCTGACATTTCTTCATTTAAGAAAAATGCTTCAACTTATCATGCACTTGTTTAGTGTAACCTTTTCGCAACTATACACAAATGCAAAATTTTGTTTTCCAAAATTGTGTTTTTCTCCCCATCTCCCCACAACCCCGTTTCAGTTTTACATATTGTAGTTGACTGGCAGCGTTAATTGCAGATTTTATTTTTTCGGTGGTTACCCCATGACCGTACATCTCAATGACATTTACCAAGATTGATCCGTCTATGGATATCAAATAGTAACTTTAAAAGCTGTGTGTGTGTTGTGGATGTTGAACCTATCGTTAAATCAGACAACAAATCGTTCATTAACACAGCAATTTGGTTTAATTATGGCCCTGATATTGATGTATATACTATTAAATAAGAAACAGTACATTAAACTGATTATGTGCGCAACGGATATTTTAAACACAAAACAACTGTGACAAGTCATCATTTGAAACAGACACTGACTATACTCAAAAATGTTGACTGCGAGAAAGATATTAAAAAACCACAAACCACTGTCTTAATGTTTGACTGAGAGAATTTTTATGCAGATCAGTTTCTGATTATTGAAATTTAGTATCATAGTCAATTAACTAACATTTACTATGGCACAAATAACGAAATCTGTTCAACAATATTATTCAAATCAATACTGCACTTTAAATCCACTAATAACTAATTATCAAATGAAGGAAGTAGGTTAATTTTCTAACTACGTAAATGAAACAGAAAAGAAAGGTCAACTTTGTTACTTATTATTAATAATCAGCATTACATTACCTACATAATACAACTTCTGACTTGCTGGCAAAGCAGCCTCTGCTCTCATCGGAGCCATACACACAACTCAACCGCTCTCTAAGCGAGATGAACCACAAGTGCTACTCTCTCTCAGCGCGAGCTACAATGCTATGCAATACATGATCTTTGCCAAAGATGAAACTTGATAGAGTTAAGTACACATATCGATACATACAGTAGAAGCGATATTATACATTTTCTTGCAAGCAAGTTACTCGATACAAAACAGGAGGCACAATATTGGACATTTTCTTAAAAAAATATTTTTTATGGACACGTTTCATCACCCCCCTCCTACCTATTAAAATTTTGTAGGGTGGTTGATGCCAATGGCATTGCCTAGCCAGCAAAATTACTGAATTTCAAGTCCAAAAATCCATTAATGACATCCAAAATATAACATGAAAAATATGAAAACCTGATAATCATTTTTATACAAGATATTCAAGATTAAAACAACAGATGGAGTACATAGAAAAATTGAAAAATGTGACAGTCGTGAATACATGCCATTTTACAGAACAGTACCATCAAAAGTCATGCATGGAGTTGTACAGGATGTGACAGGCGTAAGCAAATGTCAGAATTTACAGAACATCAGCAATAAATGGAATATATGACAAATATACATAATGGTAAACATAAGTATATATATAGAATTTCAGAGAACATAGTTTGACAAATGATATAGTGGAGAAAATGAGATAGCTAGAAGTAATACACAAATGGAAAAAATACAATAATAAACATGAACATATACAAAGTATTACAAATGATAGTGTAACTAATGTCATCATTGTTTTTTTTTTCGAGAAAATAAGGTAATTACAAGTAATACACAGTAGTGTAAGTCCCATGCGTCAAAATTTTGTAACAGAGATCAGTTTTTTTTTTTTTTTTTTTTTTTTTTTTTTTTTTTTTTTTTTTTTTTTTTTTTTTTTTTTTTTTTAACATAAAATGAACATTTGTATCTTGTGCACAATGTAGGCTATGTAAATTTTTAGTGCACTTAGTATAAGATAAAGTGTCAGTTTTGTATTCTGTGATGCATTTAAGATGCCATACTTTCATGGATGCTAGAACATACATGTAAAATTTTTGACTACATAGGTTTCTGATTATGTACAAAATAATGTCACTGCTTCGGCACAATAGGATTTCAATATAACGTTTGTCAATCGAATAGGCACAATGACATTTCAGACTAAAGGGTATTGACTCATTATAGTTCTGAAAGCATATGTATCTATCAAGAGAACAATTTTATTTTGGTAACTGAATGTAAAAGAACCATGAAATATACCTAAACACTGGTAATGAACCTGTAGACAACGTTTGCAATGGGAGGCACTGAATAGTATAAGCACACGAATAGCACATTAGCTCCTACCATTCATTTTAGGTCTGCACACGAATAGCCAATTATCCCCTAACATTCATTTTAGGTCTGCACACGAACACAAAACACTGTAAGATTACACCACACTGTAGGCGAGCTGGCTAGTTGCATTGAAGTTGAAGTCATGGGGAAAAGGTTCTGATGTATTCCTCTATGCAATTCGACAACTAAGTGTGCTCCAACCAACGGAGCTATTAGCAGACTGCATCAGCATAGCCAAAATTAGAGCAAAATGGTGGTGGTTGGCCAAGGCTGCAATGGACAGTATTATGTGGCCAAACATCATCCAACAAACATCTACATACTATGTACATATTACTTTACAAACACATAATCGTATGAAATACATTCAGGGTGCTTGTCATCAATTAGGCATTAGGTCCTGTAAAGTAAAATTGTTATGTCATAATTAGAGCGATTAACGTGAAGCCACTTCAAATAACTTAACATTCCAATTACCACTAGTTTACATCTCTTTAAATTGACATACATCACTATGGTGGGGATTGCATTACCACCAAATTATAACAATTAAATTACATATGTTGCCATGGCCAGGCTTTTAATTTAGTTACACATTTCATTGCCTTAAGGTATAACACTTCAGGGAAAATTCATGAGAATATCAAAAGAGGTTCAAGTCATCAGGTCATGTCTGTGTCTGTCTGAGTCAACAGTAGGGTCAAACAAAACAATTAAGGCAAATTTTGGCACAGTAATAGATGTACATCACAGTAAAACATCCGATAACATAAACACAGACGTAACTATTTGTTAGGCATATCTGCAGATTTTCGTCAACAAGATCATCAATAAAATTTTGAAGATAGCAATAAGCAAAAGCAAAGTATCTCTGTGCATTAACTAGACTTAACTAGACGTAATTTATGGCAAAACTGCAAGTTTGCAAGAGAGATGGCTGTGTGCAACGTATAAGCATAACCATACATTGTCATTGAGCTTGATTATAAAATTAATTAGCATAGTGGTAGGGCTTAGGTATATAATTAGTGAGCATAGCGGTAAGCTTTGATTACAAGAGCAATAAGCATAGCTGCAAGCATAATTAGAAATATTCATTACACATAATTACAAATAATTACCGAGCATCAGAAGGATATGATTCTCACCAACCACACATGCCATTGAAGGCACAATGCATCAACATACAAAATGGTGCACATAAGCACAAAGAGGAAACACAAAAGGGCAGTGCGAGTAAGCACATAAGAAAAGAACAGAGCATAGCATCATTAGCAACAGAGCGATTCTCCTCATAATTGCTTCATAATCATTGTATACTCTCGTCCACATAATTACATTTATCAAACATCTTTGACTGTTACCAATACCTTCCTTACCATCATTTATCCATAAACAATAATGCACTTTAAAGACCACCATGACATATTGTGTATTGCCTTACTCATCATCCTCCAGAATGTCCTTTTTCGTTTTTACTGCTTAATTGGCTTACAAAATGCTTATGTCAACTCAAAATTTTCTTCCCTCGCTCAGAAGTTCGTAAGATGTGCAATTAGTAATATAGAAGAGAAATCTGATATTTTCTGGAACATACGAACTTAATTAGATTACTCAATCAAAAATTTCCATTAATTTTGTCTTACACAGCCACAGAGTTCGTTATATGCAAATTGCAAGATAGTCATAGTTTTGTATGACAATATACCAGACAACAAACAACTTATTCTTTTCATTCTCCACTCCGAGGAGTGGAGCGGGCTGTTTGAGATCCGGCCCATGAAGAGTCGCGGTTCTATTCAGCCAATTATCAGACAAGCTGATAGTGGGTCAAAGGGCATAATTGCTTCATAATCATTGTATACTCTCGTCCACATAATTACATTTATCAAACATCTTTGACTGTTACCAATACCTTCCTTACCATCATTTATCCATAAACAATAATGCACTTTAAAGACCACCATGACATATTGTGTATTGCCTTACTCATCATCCTCCAGAATGTCCTTTTTCGTTTTTACTGCTTAATTGGCTTACAAAATGCTTATGTCAACTCAAAATTTTCTTCCCTCGCTCAGAAGTTCGTAAGATGTGCAATTAGTCAAAGGGCAGCGTAGCACAGAGCATAAGTATTCAGAGTTAGAGATAAGTAACAGTGAGAAAAAGAGGTAGATAGAGCGCACTAAGGAAAAGCGGAAGAATAGTGACACTCAGCTCGAGAACGGGGCACCAATCGCCACTTGGTGTGTTCAAAACAGATTAATGGACTCTCTACCCTATTTTTATTCCGTGAAAATTTTAATATTGGAAATGTGGTGTATGCCTTTCGACTTGTGCGTCTTTAAAGTTTCTACCTCAACGACGTTGTCGTGGATGATACGTTTGATTCGATACGGATCATTGTACAGTAAGAAGAATTTGTGAATCATAGATCTTCCCTTGTGGGATAAGTGGTGAGATCTAATTAACACCTTTTGTCCTACATAGAGTTGTTTGGCATAACAATTACGTTGAGAGCGTTTCCTTTTTTCAGCTGCTTTCTTAATGTTTTTAAGCGCCAATTCAATGATCTCATGATGACGTAGTCTTCTGTGTTTAGGAAAAGGTATCAATTCCTTGATACGGTCGGGAGGTTGCTTGTTTTTCAGAACCAGAATTGGTGAAAGACCTGTAGAATCATTAGGAAGTTCATTTATAATATTTTGAAATGACAGAAGATATCTATCCCATGTGTTATGTCGTCGGTAGCAATACAGCCTACATAGTTTTCCAAGCTCTTTCATCACTCGTTCACAAGGGTTAGAGGCAGCATGATAAAGTGATATGAACACAGGTTTGATGTTTCTGCGCCGCAACATCCGTGCCCAATCATGAGAACGGAATTGAGGTCCGTTATCGGAGATGACTTTATCTATATGGCCAACATCTTTTAGGAAGTTTTTGACAAAGGCGTTAGTTACTGTCTTCGCCGTGGCACGGCGGAGCGGAGTAAAAGATACAAATTTTGATGTGAGCTCAATAGCAACGAAGACAAAAGAGAAACCATTGTTAGTTCTCGGAAGAGGTCCAAACAGATCATGATTCTCGCTATGGCACTCTTGTGCAATAGCTCTCATTCTGGTGGCTGGCTCGCCTTTCAGATAACTACATATAAATTCTACTCTGTACTCAAGTGGCCAATTCGGGGGAAGACAATATTCGAATTGTTGCAACCACTCTTTAGGGTGCAAGTCGTTCGGAGAGTTTTTGAATATTTTGAATTTACGTACAGTCAGGAAATGCTTGTAGTCAAACGCTTCCCTTCGCCCGTGCGGCGTAAGTGGGCATAAACTACGCATCGCGCCTTCATTGTTGTTACTATGAGGTACACTTCGTTCACGTACCAAGCGACCTACTTGAGTCGAATCATCATTGTCATTTTCGTTCAAATTTTCTTCTACGTCTTCGTATGCATTTCCACAAGTGTGGTCAAATTTCCTCTCTATTCGCGCTACGCGATCATCTAATTTCCTGACCTCAGCCTTGTATTGCTGATTAATGGTTATTTGACCTTGTTTGAAACGGTCAAGGGCGAGATATTCATTAGTTTCATTAAACGGGGTAGGATGCGTTTCATCAGAACTTTTGTCAGTGTTATCACTGATTTGGGTCATCTTAACAGTGAGATCCTCAACCTGTTTATTAATTTTGTTCATCTGTTCCGTCGTGACTGACTGGAAGTTCTGCAACTTTTCATCAAATAGATTACTCTGCTGCTTCAATTGAGCGAGTTCAGTAGTTTCCATATTTTCGACTCGTGACGCAAGGCTTTCCACGTTTTCGACTCGTGACGCAAGGCTTTCCATAACCGGATTAATCTCGTCGCGAATATCTTGTCTTATTTGCTGAGATTCACGTTTGAAAGTAGTGAGCAGTTGTTCCCTGAACCGATTGTTGTCCTCATTTATTTTATTAAAACTACTTTGAATACTCAAAATCCTCGAATCGCACGTCTGTTCTATTTTCTTAAGTTTTTCATTTAATTTCTGAGATTGTTTCTCAAGTTTTTCACCTAATTTTTGTGATTGTAATTGACTATTCTCAAATTTTTCATTTAGTTTCTGAGATTGTTCCTCATTTAACTTAGAGATCTGTGACAGTAATATCTGCATGAAATCATTTGGTAATACGTTTTCCTTAGCTGTCGCACAAGTATTTTTTGCATCAGAGCTAGGCGGAACCGATGCATTATTTTCCGCAACCACGTTACAAGAATCGGAATTCTGTATTGTCGAATCCTGTACGTTATCATTATCCATATTGTCTATTCCTGAACTAATCTGTTCCGCGTTATCGGACACGGTATTTACTGTCGTATTTGTATCAAAACAGTGAGAAGGCTCTTGTGAAAATTCTTCTTCTCTCCTTGTAACATTCAAGGTCTCATTTTCGGAAGCAGTTTTAGCATCAGCGCGGGCTCTCCTATTCTTCGACATTGTTAACAGAATTTTGCAGTAAAGTGACCACTAATATTTATTTTCACCTACTGCAAATTTTAGAAAATTACACACGGTAATTATGAGAGAACAATAGGCTGAATCGGGCTACTGCAACATACAGTCACAATCGAGATTACGCGAACCGTTAATTATCACGCGAGTTCTGCTGTACTAGAACTTTTGACACAACAAACATCAGACAATGTAAAAGAGAGACTTTTTCAGTAGTAATGCAATTATTTGTATATTCAATTAATCTACTATAAACAATACTACACAATCTCAAGAATGGTAAGTAACAAACTACAGAAACAATTACTATGCTACTGTTGCTATAACAGAGGATGGTGCTACAAAAATTCAATTAAGAGCGAAAAGGTAAGTTGCTTAGTGGAAAAGACAAACTAACTTAAATAAGGCTACGTATCTAACTACGTCACGATCCTGTTTGTGACACAGACATATATTCCTAGACTGGCAAACTTGCCTCTCTGACTGAGGCTTGACGCCGCCATCTTGCCTTACCTCACGTCAAAAAATTTCCGTCTGGTACTACTATCACATTTTGACACGAACTGACGTTGTAAGCTTTCGTAGTTTTAAACATGATTTGCATTTGAGCCAATACCTTCGTAGTAGTTGAATTTAAAACACACATTGCAGAATCGTGTTATGAAGAGCCTTACACAGGACAGGGTAGTGTGGAGAGCTACATCAGTCTGCCAACAGCTTGTTATTGACACTTTATTGCTGTTATTACTGCCGTTTTTAGCGTTCGTATAGTTAAAGCATCAGAGATGGTTTGAGTATTTCCTATGATTGGATCCAACGATTCATTTTGTTACATTGCAAATATATTTTCGTCATGGCTACTGTCATTTTTGTAGTACAATTAAACAGCGATTCGCTATTCAAGTCCGAATCTATCCCATAATTTTCGCGCAAAAAAAAAGTATAAACAATATATACAGTGTACCGTAAAGCACTCATTTCGACAAGAACTCACTATATGAAAGTAGATTTTACGATTAAAGCAGATTGTACATGTCGAAAAGACGGCCAGATAAAAAAAAATACGTCTTAACCACGACAATTAGCTCGTTCATAACGGTCATATTATTGAAAGATATGCCTTAGTTGATCGAAACTGGTAACAGATTTATAAAAACAGTAAACTAATGTGATTTCCTACAGTATGTATCAAAATAGGCGGTAGTTTTCGTAGAGAATACTCAAATCAATAGACTTGTTATGAATCATAAACACTTTAGTAACACAATCACCATAGAAAGAAAAGTGTTTGTTGATCGAAACTTTTAACAGAGTAAAACACAGTGAGCCATTACTGGATGTATCAGAGTAGCCAAAGTTTGTATGGACACTTACCATCCTCTAAAAGCACTTCTATAACGAGCACACTTCTCAAAGAAAAGCAGATGTTGACAAACTTTAAACAGAATAATGAACACAAAATTACCCACTCAATGCTGCTCATAGTGAATAAAACAGACTCCTGCCACTTAGTAAACCTGAATGAGATTTTGTTATTCATTGAGTTCATAAACTATACGAGGTGGTCTGAAAAATAAAAGACTCACACCACTTAACAAACCTGAATGATATTTAGTTCATTGTAGATTTTATAAGCTATACCAGTTGGTCTGAAAAACTTCTGCAATTTAGGTGAAGCTGTTTTTGACAAATTTAAAATTACATGGTAACACCTTAGCATGAACCCACATTTACATAACATGTAAGTCTTCATAAAAACACCCATACAAAATCAATAATGCCAAATGCTCAGCCCAACCTGTAAAATTCTGCTATAAGAAGCACATCATCTGAAGAAATCAAAGCAGGACAAGTGAAGACTGGGATACCACCCATAAGATTTCAGGAATGACATCATATCTTAAGTCACAATCAAGTCCATATAATTTATTTAGGAATATTAACTGCTACCAGATCAAAATTTAGAGAAGTACATCAAGAACAAGTCACTATGTGGGTGTAGCAGTTTGCTGTACGTAATGTAAATCACTTCCATTCCAATAACATCATTGACCAAAGCTTATGGTTGGTATGTCCATCTTCAATTATGCCACCAAAGCTTCTCAAAACTGGGAAATCCTTATTACAGTCACTCATTGCAATGTATTAACTCAATCTGAACAATCATTTTACTACTATGAAAAAATAAACAGAAACATCTTTAGTATTTTCATTTATTTACTTTTGAAGAAATATATTCTGCATACACAAACATACAAAAGAAATTATTGAGGTACATTTACAGATGTTTAAAAATTGCCAGTCTGTTATATATTGATCTGTTATCAAGTTTTTTCTCATTCATAGTTTTTGTCATATGGAAAATGCGAACCTTCATATATTGTTCAGATATTGCCTTGATTAGGTTACAAACATGTGTGTCTAATGGGTTTAAGTCTAGAACATGGGAGTTCAGGCAACAAAATAAATTCATATCATAGGCCTGTGTTGCAACTTGGCAGGGTATGTTGTAACTGTGAACTCTGTGCAAGTGAGCTTGAGAGTCCCTAACAGCAAGTTCCGTCATTTTGCACACCTGCACAACATCTTTTGATGGTATAAACAAGCTACCCTTGTTTTTAAACGACAGAAAATCATAAGTAGCATCTGTTTGCACAACTGCATTAACACAATCAGTACACTTAATGATCCTAACAATTTTTTTAACAACAAAACCAGCAATGTACTCAATGACATTTTCCGAAAGCAGGGACAGGGTAGTATTAACTGAACAGTAATCATGGTCAGGGACACAAACATCATTAGTTTCAGTTTCAAGAAATTGTGAGGTCTGCAGGTTGTGGTAGCTGCTTACAAATAGAATGCTAACATTATCTTGTGATAGACAGTTCCCAGTTTTCCTGCACTTTATTTCATTCCTAGTGACTAATCTCTTAAATGCAGACTTAAACTGCAAGCATTTTGGATTCACATTCCAGCCACCACGTTGCCGTATTAGCCCAAAGAACAATTCAAGATGATCTTGGCTAAGTTTGTATGTGAGCAAATACTTGACTTCATGTGATCTTACGTACAAATTAAATAAAGCACGAACACTAAGCAGACTTACTTTAAGGCCCAAGAACCCTACCTTTCTGTTGCTGTGAATGATTTTTAACTGACATTCCTTGTCTACATAGAGGGTGTTAATATAACAGAGTGTGTCATGAACAAATTGCTGCCAGAAAGGTTCATTCTCTACAGTAAGAGGTGCCTTGTAACCTCTGCCAAATTTACTTGACGAGTTAAGCAAATCGAAAGCTTTATCAATGATGCTAATGAATTTCACAGTTTCTTGAGATCCTGCAAATTCCTTCAGACCTAAATGTCTGTCACAGAATTGTAGCGCCTCAGCTACGGAATTGCTTAGGGTCTGGACAGCTAATCGTACACGCATTTTATTCTTGAACCACAGCATATGTTTACTACTTAACTTGTTTGCTAGATGCAAACCTTCAGCACTCTGTAGTTCAAAAAGGGATTGTACATATGCCCATTTAACCTCACCATTAGGTGTATAAATAACTTTCTTCTCTGCTAGACAGTTCCGTATCAATTTTATCATGTGGCATGCATCCAGAAGAATAGCAATAGAAGGAGAGGGCAATGAGGGATGTGGAAAGAATGTGTTGAAATTGATTTTATCACACAAATCTGCACCCAAACATTTGGACATGGTGAGATTACAGCTTGCCCCATCAAATGTTACTGAAATAACTTTAACCCCTATATCATGCAGTCTCTCAATGCAAGATTTTATTAATGTGGACCTTTCTTCTCCAGACAAAGAGTCGATAAAGAAATATCCGCAAGGAATTTTCCAGCTGTCTGTTACAGCTGTGCACATAATTACACATGCCATTTTGGCAGTTGGAAGGCAGTCACTGTTGATTTCAGTCCCAATGTCAACATAACCAACAACCCTCCCATTAGCAAACTCTATATGTTCTTTTAAGCACATGTCATCCATGCTAAGAGCCACTAATGGTACTATACCGTTTTCTTTGCACTCTTTTGCTTTCTGCTCAAGTGCACTAAAATATTCTTGGCTGAAACCTGGTTCACAATTCAGTTTCATGTACCAAGATCGGATAGTTCTTGGTGATGGCAAAGCATTATTAAATTTCATTCTAACAAAATCATACGCTTTAGGCGACAAATAATGTAAAGTCAATGCAAATGACCTTAAATCGGGATCATATTTTACGCCTGGTCTGTTTACATGGCTACTGCCATTCTGTGCTGCTTTTTCAAGCAAACATCCGATGGTAACGAATTTCTTAGCATTTCCGCACTATTTTCATTAATTATCCTATCTTTGAGAAGTAAATCAATAACTTCACCGTCTGATTGCATTCGCTTTTCATTTCGTCTAATTTTCTGCTGTAGCACCTTTATTTTTTTCTTAGCACTAGTTAACTGCATGGTTTTTTCCTTCAACTCTTCCATCAGTTTCCTTTTGCGTGGTGACAGATCTGTTACATCAGGCACTTGGCAACTCGACACACTGCTATCACACACTTGTAAAGTTTTATCACGAGCTGCTTCCCGAACAGGAGGCTTCCTTGAGACAACAGTTTTCTGATAATACGATGGATACGAAGGAAATACAGAAGGAACAGCTCCTTCTCGAAGTCTTCTTGTCTGCCCAGTTAAATCCATGTCTTCCTCACGAAAGTGCTGCGAACAAACAGCTGCGACCAGTTCTCCCTGCGAATTGCTTTTACCCAAGAATCCCTCAGCTCTGTCCTTTTTGGAAATCTGAAACATCATAATAATACGAGATAAGAGACAATAACAACACAAGTAACAACGAAGTGTCTGTGCCAGTAGTTAAAGACACATTATTAAGCTATTCTAGTCGCTGCTACATCTATTACAACGCTTAAAATATACAGGTACTATTCAAACATTGGCGGTGCTTCATGTAAGACAAACTGTAATGTAAATATTTAAACTTATATACAGTACAAAACCGAATATAAACAGTATGTTTCTACTTACCCATGGATTGAAACATGTTCTTTTCCTTGTTCCTTTCGTTTGCTGTACGAAAAATTACAGCCATATACAACACAAGAATTAACCATTATGTTGAAACTCTAAACAAAGCGTAACTACGTGAATTTATCAGATATTTTAAGACTGTTTTCGGTAATACACACAACACTGCAGACACGATTTATAGTAACCCAATATGGCGGCGAAGCTTCAGTGACACCAATGATACTGCATACGGCATTGCCAGTCTAGGAATATATGTCTATGGTTTGTGAACTATCCTGGCAGAAAGGGCGCCAGATAAAAGCTGTGTGTGTGTTGTGGATGTTGAACCTATCGTTAAATCAGACAACAAATTGTTCATTAACACAGCTATTTGTTTTAATTATGGCCCTGATATTGATGTATATACTATTAAATAAGAAACAGTGCATTAAACTGATTATGTGCGCAACGGATTTTTAAACACAAAACAACTGTGACAAGTCACCATTTGAAACAGACACTGACTATACTCAAAAATTTTTACTGCGAGAAAGATATTAAAAAAACCACAAACCACTTTCTTAATGCTTGACTGTGAGAATTTTTATGCAGATCAGTTTCTGATTATTGAAATTTAGTATCATAGTCAATTAACTATCATTTACTATATAACGAAATCTGTTCAACAATATTATTCAAATCAATACTGCACTTTAAATCCACTAATAACTAATTATCAAATGAAGGAAGTAGTTTAATTTTCTAACTACGTAAATGAAACAGAAAAGAAAGGTCAACTTTGTTACTTATTATTAATAATCAGCATTACATTACCTACATAATACAACTTCTGACTTGCTGGCAAAGCAGCCTCTGCTCTACATCGCAGCCATACACACAACTCAACCGCTCTCTAAGCGAGCTGAAACACAAGTGCTACTCTCTCAGCGCGAGCTATAATGCTATGCAATACATGATCTTTGCCAAAGATGAAACTTGACAGAGTTAAGTACACATATCGATACATACAGTAGAAGCGATATTATACATTTTCTTGCAAGCAAGTTACTCGATACAAAACAGGAGGAACAATATTGGGCATTTTCTTACAAAAATAATTTTTTATGGACACGTTTCAACTTAAGTTCTGTAGGGACCTGCTTGTAATTATGTGTTAGCATTTTTTTACTTTAGGAATGGTGACGCTTACAATTACACTTCGTTTTTATTTGCCAGTTTCACTGTAATCGTAAGAAATACGAGATTCCTCCTGTGCCTCCCTCAGTAATACAGTTAATATTGTAACGTTCTCATGAAGCTAACATTACAGCACTTTTTTTTCAATTTCATGGGATACGTAAAGTGAGCACAGTTATAGTTTTGTTGCGCATTACAGTTGTTCTCCAGAAAATACCTATGAGGTTCCTGTGACCCCGGACGTCTTCCACGGATTTCTACGTAATGATTCAGAGGCAGACGCTCTGCTTCCGGACAAGGCAAAATGAGACAGAATACAGCTCGTTAGCTGACTTTTCCGCACCGGTGACACTTTTCCTTGATCCAGGGCCGGAAAAAAATTCCAGATAACGTGGCCCTGAGGAGAGGAACTCAACTCTCCCTGCTGAGAGGTACTTGGACAGCACGCCAGACGCCTCTTGCCGGTCATCTTCAGTGGCGTCAGAGAATGTAGCAATCGTGCAGGGTCACAGATTTTCTAGTTGAAGTGGTTTTTGGAATTAATCCCTTCGCACAAATAAAAAGAAAAAATTACTCAACTATCTTGTTGAACTTTAAGTAGAACATTATGAACAATATATCAATTGAGTGGTTATCAGATTCGTGAAAACTACAATTAGAAAAAAAAGAAACATACAAAATACCTGTTTCAAGAAAATCTGAAGTGAAACGTATATATCGGAAACGCTTAATGTACTTCTGCTTGATTTAACGATGGTAACTGATATTTTCTGTGAATCTCTGAGATTCAAATTTTAAGTTAAGCAGTGAGATAAATCATTTTAGTTCTTAAATGTAGTGATTAGCACGTTTAACGTAAATGCAAGTTTATAGAGCGTTTAATTTACTCCGTGTTCATATTTATTATTTTCTACTGCCGTTACAGTCGACTCGGGCAAATGTACGAATGTCTGTGTGATGGTGTCTTTGTTATCCTGCCTGGATTATTTGAATATTAGAGGCAGTTTCACAAATTTTGTGTAGAGCTTGGAGAAAGCTATGTTGTGTCACCGAGATATTAGGGACACCCGGCGAAATGGTGACTAGGGATCACTCTACATGTACATCTACATGGGATACTCTGCATATCACATTTAAGTCCATGGCAGAGAGTTCATCGACCCACCATTATACTATTTACCTCCCATTCCATTCTCGAATAGCACTCGGGTAGAAAAAACACCTGAATCTCTCCGTTTGAGCTCTGATTTCTCGTATTTTATTCTGATGATCATTTCTACCTATGTAAGTGGGAGTCAACATTATATTTTCGCATTCGGAGGAGAATGTAGTCGATTGGAGTTTCGTAAGTAGCCCACGATGCAGCGATAAGCGCCGTTGTTGTAATTATTCCCAGCCCATATCCTGTATCATTTCCGTAACGCTGTCTCCCCTGTATTGTGACAGTACGAAACGAGCTGCACTTCTTTGGACTCTTTCGATGTCCTCCGTCAAACCCACCTGATAAGGATCCCACACGGGCAGCAATACTCTGAAAATGGACAGACAGGCTCAGTGTATGCAGTTTCTTCACAGTTCTGTTGCATCATTTACGGGTTCTGCCAATAAAACGCAGTCTCCGGTTCGCCTTTCCCACAACATTATCTACGTGTTCTTGCCAATTTAAGTCTGAAGTAATAGTAATTCCTAAGTATTTTGTGGAGTTTACGGCCTTCAAGTTTGATTGATTTATCTTGTAAACAAAGTTTAACGGATTTCTTTTCGTACTCCTGTGGACGACTTCACACTTCTCATTACATAGAGTCAATTGCCATTTTGTACATCATACTGATATCTTATTCAGATCGTTCTGCAGTTGATCTTCAGATGACTTTACTTGACGGAAAATGACGGCATCGTCTGCAAACAATCTAGAGAGCTACTTAGAGAGCTACTTAGATTTTCCCCTAAATCGTTTATGTAAATAAGGAACAGCAGAGGACCAATAACACTACCCTGTGGAACGCCCGATATCATCCCTGTTTTATTCGATGCCTTACCATCGATTACTACGAACTGAATCCTCTCTGACAGGAAATCCCCTATCCAATCGCAGATTTGTGGCTATGCACCATAACCAAACAATTTGATTAAAAGCCGTTTGTGAGGTACGGTGTCAAAAGCCTTTTGGAAATCAAGAAATACGGATCGATTTGCGAACCCTTGTCGATAGCACCCATCACTTCGTGTGAATAAAGAGCTAATTGTCTTTCACATGAACGTGTTGACCTTGGACCAATAGATCTTTCTGTTCGATATACTTCATAATATTTGAATACAGGATATGTTCCAAAACCCTGCTGCAAATTGACGTCAATGAAATAGGCCTGTAGTTTAGTGGGTTGCTCCTACTGCCTTTCTTGAATATACGTGTGACCTGTGAAACTTTCCAATCTTTTGGTACAGATCCTGAAGTCTGTCTTTCTCTCTCTCTCTCTCTCTCTCTCTCTCTCTCTCTCTCTCTCTCTCTCTCTCTCTCTCTCTCTCTCTGTCACACACACAGACATTCGTACATTTACGCGGGGAAGAAGAGGGGAACGCCAGAGATATGTTAATTAAGTAAACATGTTCTCGAACCCGCGCTGGCCAACAAATCAATTTTTCTCTCACCGCGCTACTGAGAGAGCTGCAATTTCGGAGTGGTCATTTCCATTTCTATGTTACTCGGAAAAACATTACCACGAACTCCCTATTACTCTACAGCCATGTCGGATGCAGCTGTTATGTTACCTAGTGCCAAAGTTTCCAGATTCATTGGTCCTCCAATCTCGACTCGAAATCGTGTCAATCACCACGCATAACATCGTGTTCTCAATACTAGATGTCGCGCGAACACATTGAGGGAAATACCTACAAGCGGCCCATATCGTGCAAAGCAATGAAGTGAAATTATGGTACACGCAGCGATGAGGCTAACAGAGTCAATGTGAGAACTCGCGTCATTGCAACAGAAAGCGCAAAATGGAGCAATGGAGCAATGGATTAATACAGTTTTATTTAAAATTAGGAAATTAGGCAAAACTGCGACTGAGACCCATGCGATGTTAATGGAATTGTATGGTGCTGAAGCAGTGAGTTCGAAATGTTCAAATGTTTGTTACGTTTATGGGACTTAAATGCGGGGTCATCAGTCCCCAATTTACAAACTACTTATAAACTAATACTAAATACAGCACAAACATCCATGCCCGAGGAGGGATTCGAACCCTCGACGGGAGACGGACTCGCGCTTCGGAGCATAGCGCCTAATGCGCTCGGCCACTCCGCCGCGGCTAAGCAGTGAGTAAAATGTGTACAGTTACCTTGATTGTTACGCCAGTGAATCGCGATATGTTTAAGTGTTAATTAAGATACACCTTCCTCAGGCAGTTATGCCAATATCGCTAATAAAATTCTTTCCTTTTACCGGTTTCAAACATTTCAATCATTATCTTCAGAAGGGTTGTCTTTAGGAGAAGATGTTAAATAAAAAGTTTGTTGTCCGGATATAAAATTAATAACAGAGGATGGTCAAGATGTTAAATATACGTCACCAAAATTGATCGTCATAATAGATCAAAAGATAAAATGTGACTCTTTCTGATCTAAGTATAAGAGTTTGTCTTCTAGTTAAGTCAAAAATAGGCATTCTGAAGCAGTTCAGAGGCGATCAGCTAGGTTCGTTACTAGTAGGATCGACCAATGCGCGAGTGTCATAGAAATGCTCTGGGATCTCAGAAGGGAAACTCTCGAGGACAGACGACGTTATTTTAGAGAATTTCTGTTGAGGAAATTTTGAGGGCCGGAATTTGAAGCTGTCTGCAAAACGATCTTGCTGCCGCCTACTTCGCGTAAATATCACAAAGACAAGATAAGAGACATTAGGGCTCGTACAGAGGCATAAAGACATATTTTCCCTTATTATGTTTGGGAGTGGAATAAGAAAGGAAATGCCTAGAAGTTACAGTGTACCCTCCGCCACGCACCTTGCGGTATATTGTGGAGTGTACACGTAGATGTAAATTTATATGTACATCTACATACATACTGCACAAGTCACTGTGCATACCATTGTCGCCGAGCGGTTTAAGGCGCCTCGCTGCGGAGCGCGCGTTTGCTCGCCGTCTGAGGTTCAAATCCTCCTTGGAGCATGTGTGTGTGTGTGTGTGTGTGTGTGTGTGTGTGTGTGTGTGTGTGTGTTCGTCCTTAGGTTAGTTTACCTTAATTTAAGTAGTTTGTAAGCTACGGACTGCCGACCACGCAGTTTCGTCCGACAGATTTATAAACATCTGAAAATTTTGTACCATTGTCATTCCCTCCTCTTCCGGTCGGGTATGGTTCGCGGGAAAAATGATTGCCTGTATGCCCCCGTGTGGTCGCTAATCTCTTTAATATTATCCTTGTGATCGCTTCGCGAGATATACGTAGGAGGAAGCAATAGTTTTGTTTACTCTTCACGAAACTTACGCTCTCCGATCTTTGCCCGTACCGTGATACTAAACTCTCTTCCAGCGTTTGCTACAAGCATATCTGTTAAGCTTTCGCGCTTATAAAAATAGCCCGTATTGAAGCGCACTGCTCTCCGTCGAATATGTTTCTTCTATAGACCCTACTTGTTGTGGATCTCAAACTAATGAAAAATACCGCTGGCCGAACGAGACTTTTGTAACCTCATTCCCTAGGTGACGGACAACTCTTGCTGAGGATTCTTCCAATGAATGTGAGTCAGGCTTATGCCATACTCATGACTGATTTATATGGTCATTCCATTTCAATTAGTCCCTTGTGTCAAGTTATTTAAGGGAACTAACTGCATTCATAGTTTGTCTTGCTACTGCGTAGTTATTTTATAAATAGTCTTTCTCTCGAACGAAGAATTTTTCACTTTTTTATGTTAAAGCTCAATTGTATTTCCCTGCACCATGCGTCAATACCCTACAGAATCTCTGGCATTTCGCTACCCCCTTCCAGTGTTGCGACTTCTCGATAAACTACAGCATCGTCCGGAATAACCTTCACTGAAATTTCCATTGTGAAATCCAGCGCTCCATAACCCTCTCTTGGGGCACTCCTGATATCACTTTAACGTCTGAAGGCTTATCTGCGTTGATAATGGTAATTATGATGCTTTCTCTCGTTAGGAATACCTCAGTCCAGTCACACAGTTGGTCTAATTTCTCATATGCTCGCCTATATGTTCGCACTTTATCAGGGGACGCTGCGGATCTGTATCGAGCTACTTGCAGAAAAAATACAGCATCTGCCTACGATCCTGAATCTATTGCCCTCTAGGTGTCGTGGGTGAATGATTTCATATCGCTGTTTTCGGAAACCATGCTGATTTCTACAAAGGAGATTTCAGTCTGCCGGCCGCGGTGGCCGAGGGGACTGAGGCGCTCCAGTCACGGTCTGCACGGCCACTACGGTCGGGGGTTCGAATCCCCCCACGGGCATGGATATTTGTGCCGTCCTTAGTATTAGCTAGTTCATAAGTAGTTTGTAAGTTTAGGGACTGATGACCCCGTAGTTAAGTCCCTTAAGCTTAACAAACATTTGAACATTTTTTTTTTTTTTTTTTTTCAGTCTTCAGAAATTCACAGTACTCGAACATAAAACGTGTTCGAAAATTCTGCAACTGACCGACGTGAGAAACAGGCCTGTAGTTAAGCGTGTCTGATCGATGACCCTTCTTTTAAACGGGAGTGAGATGCTCTTTTTTTCCAATCCTTGGGGACGCTTCGCTCCTCTATAGACCTTCGGTACTCTGCAGCTAGAAGGACGGAAACTTCCACTCTCCGTGAAAAATCGAATTGGCATCCCATCAGGTCCAGCGGCTTTTCCTCTATTGAACGATTGCAATTGAGTTTCCGTCCCTCCGACAGTTATTGGAATATCTGCCTTTTTGTCGTTCGTACGATGGATTATAGGAGCAACTAACCAGCAATCTTTCTCTACGAAACAGCTTTCTAGAAAGGCATTTAATATTTCGGCCTTTTTATGTGTCATACTCTGTTTCAACACTGTTCTGGTCACATAGTGTGTGGATATCCGGTTTTAACCCGTTTATCGAATTGATGCAACAACAAAATTTCTTAGGATTTTCTTCCATGTTGGTACACACAGCCTCGCGCTCAAAATCGTTGAACGCCTCTTCCATAACTGCACTAATTTTGGCGTCATTTGCCTCATGCCTGTCTGACTGTAGCTACGTTCATATTTGCAGTGCTTATTTCGGTTTAATGACACACGGTAGATTTTTCGATTCTCTTATAACCTTACTTGGCACTTACTTATCTACAGCGTATTGTTCGGCACACTTCAAACTTTTCCTCAGACGCTCCGCCACTGCTGCTGCTGAGCCAGGTGACCTATAAAAAGGACCAGTCACCATATTTGAGTCACGTTCCGTGTTGACTTTCGCCCAAATTATTTCGCATTCCGTATCTGTACTAATTTCATCCGATTCAATCGTATACTTTATCGCTATGGTGGTAGTAGATTGAATGTAAAATGCAGACTGGCAATAACAATAACTTTTATTTATTTGTAATAAATCCAATCAGATATCATAAATATTTTACACAGATAATTAATTTGTGTCAACATTGACAATTTACAGATCTGTGGTCTGCATCACAATTCCTTTCATCTTGTTTGTCGAAGTTCGTACTAATTTACCAAAGAAGCTTCGTCATATTTAAGAATTTAGTTTTCTTTTCACCAGAATAGCAACAGCGAAAATTAGTTTCATTGTTGGAGTGAAACCCTTTATACAATTCCAATATGTCACTAGTAACTCGTATATGGTCGTTGGTCTTTACGCATAAAAGTTGAGTGTCTTGTAATATAGAAGCGAAATTTCATTATTGACTCAATAAAATTTTAGGATAACACGAAGGACTCTTTAGAGTCAGACCCACCGTACCCTGGTTTGCAGATACGATTACATTGGCCTACACTTTATTGAAACGCTGGCGGCAAGTCAATGGGTGGGATGATCATTCGCTAGGATGGAGTACCAATGTATTATTCAAGGTACACAATTCCTCGCGTAATGAGGGAAAACAGCGAAATAAACTCGCACTATGTTATATTTTAAAGAAATCACCATAATTGTATTTTAAAAGGAGAAACAATGCATATTTATTGTACATCAGTCTACATAAATGAGTTCGTTCAACTGTAGAACCGGAAATTTAAATGTAAAAATATCGCCTATACTCTCTGGGAACAGAAAATAAAGTACGTAAATTAATGCGTTACTCTCGTATTTATCCTTATGACTTCACTTTCTGTATCGGTTTTACTGCTGCTTTTATTTTTACCTACAATAAATCGATTGAGTTCATGAATAATTTCCTTGGGTTTAATTTTATTCGTTACAGGCGCACTCGCCTTTCTTTATTTGCTCTGCATCGATGTAACTTTCAAAGGTCACTGTATATTTGAACGCCCCACAGGCACCCTTAGTTTCTGTAGGTGTCTCTGATAGTATCCGATGTGTAAAGTATAAACTTTCACGGCCGGAATGGTCAAAATTAATAAAAATTTCCGGGCTGTCATGCCGTGGTCTAGTGGATTTATTATTAAAACCCAACGTTTCGTCCCCGACTGCGGAGGACATTCTCAAGGGGGATCGTGGCAGTTTTGGATGTCCGATTCACACCCTGGCTCGCTAGGATTCGATGTGTCGCAGATTGTTATTTCAGTATACTTTGTTTAGTGAATTGTACGATGGTGGTACCGGGCACAATATCAACCGATCTATAAAAACGCAACAGCCTCAGAGAATTTCTTTATTAACATTAGAACAGAATATCTACATCTACATACATACTCCGCAATCCACTGTAAGGTCCGTGGCGTAGGGGACACTCTATCACTACTAGGCATTTCCTTTCCTATTCCACTCCCAAATACGAGGCGTGTTTTTTTAATTAAGTACCGTTTTGAAATTAAAAAAAAAGAGACTTGCTATCTCAATAATTTATGCGCACTGGGTACCTACAACTGTTGTCTACGCACTGACGCCATTACAGTCAGATTCTTCCTGGTTTACGTCGTATACTGAGCGTTTAAGATGTCTCCGATAACCGTGAGCCCCGCCGACTGTGAAGTACGTGCTGTTATAATATTTATTAGCGCTAAAGGCCTAAGAGCGGTCGATATTCATCGTGAGATCTTTGAAGTTTTTTGGCCCACTTTAGGTTAGGGTAGTAACATTAAAAGTGGGCTTAACTATTCATCTAACACGAAAATTGAATACCCTGATTGGTAGAGGAGAAAATTCTCTACAACTTTGCTCTGTTATGTTTTTTTCAGATCTCGTAGCGTTTCAAAAATATTTGCAAAAAAACGGCGATTTTGGGATGTATGTATGTCTGTCTGTCTGTCCGTCTGTCTGCCCGTAACGTGTTCCCTGTTTTTAAGACAAACCGTTCAACTGATCAACACCAAATTTAACAGACATGATTGTAGGCTGCCAGAGACCAGAACCTCCCTTTTTCAAATTTTTCGGACAAAAAATACGGTAGTAATACAGAAAAAACCGTTTGTAATATAATTGTAATTGCAAACGAACCGTTCATCTGACACGAAAGTTGAATACCTAATTGGTAGAGGAGAAAATTCTCTACAACTTAGCTCCCTTATGGTTTTTTTATACCTCGTATCGTTTGAGACATATTTGGAAAAATAATGGATATTTGACACCCACCATTGAATTACCGAAAAATAGCCGTTCGGAGATGTCACGTGACATTCCTGGCCCAAAACTCTCTCTGGCATACGCCATCTTGCGTTGCGTATTTGATGATTCTCTCATTGTAACTTACATGTTGTCATTTCAAAGCAATGGCACACTGAAGAATTAAAAAAACACATCGTTCTTCGTACGATAAATAATAATCTATTGTCTACAAATGCCATTTTAGCATTAGTTAACAACGGCCATCAACAGTATGAAATTAAAGGGTTTATCTTTTGATTGATAGTCGTAGCGTAATCGTCAAGGCGTTGGACTATGACGCTAAAGGTCGGTGGTTCGGAACCCGCCGCTAACTAATAATTAATTTTTTCTTATTTAGATTATTATTTTGGTCCAAAATGTTTGCAAAAACTTCATTCGGTACCCAAAGAATTGCGCTTCGATGGGGTATACCACTGGCCAGCCACGTTAGGTGCCCCCAATGCCAATCGGAACTGCCGAAGAAAAACACGTTACATTTGAGAAAAGTGTAAACTTGCTGTGAGCCCACAGTGTTTGAAAGAATTTCATTGTACGAAAAGTGTACACTCTTCATGTATTATTTCACATTATTAATCGATGTTCCATGTAAAAAGTAGCAGTTTTCGTACTCATTATCTTCATTTGAGGACACCTCCCTGTTGGTATAACAAATTATATTTTTAGATAAATTATGGTTAATTCTGTACAAGATAAGATCTAACTAAACAAATAATGTATCAGAAATTTTCTTCATTGAAGGTTAAACCTAGGTAAACTAACCTAAGGACAAACACACACACCCATGACCCAGGGAGGACTCGAACCTCCACAGCGAGCAACTGCGCGGTCCGCAGCGAAACGCTTTAGACCACTCGGCTACTCCACTGCGGCGAGCAAGATGATGAAGTAAAAACAGTTGTCATGAAGTGTTTAACAAGTCAGGCGGCGGACTTCTATGAGGAGAGCATTGAAAAACTGGTACAACGCTACGACTAGTACCTCAATATTGACGAAAATTACGTAGTAAAGTAGATTAAGGTATAGGCTTTCACGTATAAATAAAATTGTTGAGATATCTTAGCACGTCTTTTTTAATTTCAAAACGGTACTTAATTAAAATACACGCCTCGTAGAACGATGAAAAAAAGAATGCCAATATGCCTCTGTGCGAGCCCTAATTTCTCTTGTCTCGTGATCATTATGCGAAATGTAAGTACGCGGCAGTAAGATCGTTATACACTCAGCTTCAAAACGCGGCCCTGTAAATTTCCTCAACATAATTTCTCTAAAAGAACGTCCTTTTTTCTCCAGCGATCCTCATTTAAGTTCCCGGATCATTTCCACTACACTCGCGCGGTGGTCGAACCTATCAGTAACGAATCTAGCTGCTCGCCTGTGCACTGCATCTATATCTTCCTTTAAACTGATCTGCTGCGGGTCGCAGACACTTGAGCAATACTCAAGACGTGGTCGTACAAGCGTTTTTTAAGCGGTCTCCTTTACAGATGAAGTACATCTTCCCAAATTTCTCCTAATAAACCGAAGTCGACCTTACTCACAACTGTCCTTAAATGTTCTTTCCTTTCATATCGCTCTGCAATGTTACGCCTGGATTTATATATGTTTTCTACATTGAGAGCTAGCTGCCATTCTTAACATCAACTAGAAATTTTGCCTAAGTCTTCCTGTATGCTGTGATAGTCAATTAAAGACGACACCCTACCTATACATCACGGCATCGTCAGCAAACAGCCGTAAATTACAAGTTGCTCCGCCCAAACAGATCATTTATATAGACAGAAAATAATAGCGGTCCTATCACACTTCCCTGGGGCACGCCTGACGATACACTCGTATCTGATGAATGCTAGCCTTCGAGAACAACGTACTGCGTTCTGTTACTTACCAAGTCTTCCATCAAGTCACAACCTATTCCATATGCTCGTGTATCTTAGTATTGTTAGTGATTCATTTCCCAGTGTCATCGACGGTCAGATGGGACTGGGCATGCACATTTCAGAGCTCTGTGACTTTATTCTGCAGGCCCTAAATGTGCTGATTTTCGATGTGAGAGTGATCGCAGCATAAAGTATATGGTTCAGCGATGCTCCACCGCAGAGTACGCACTCTTGTTACAGTGCTTCAGTACTGTCGTCTCTGATGTCACTGGAAACTGGATGGATGTATCCACAATATTTTGGGCAAGATGTATTTGTGGCTCATTGCTGGTTTCAAGTGCAGTGTCTGGAATAGTCTAACACTTATAGATCAACTTTGTGTGTTCAGGGCCTGCAGTATTATATACGAGAACATGGGGTATAGTGACACATGGCGCAGAGTGAAAAAAACAGTTTTCAAGAAAAATATTTTCCTCTGACCAGTAGCAGTCCGAGCGAATGAACTTTGAATTTCTTACCTGCTCTTGATTTACTTTCTGGCTGCCACTGAACATAGCCACATAGATCTTGTTCTTTTTTTTTTTTTTTTTTTTTTTTTTTTTTTTCTTTTTTTAGTGGTACAAAGTAAATTTTTGTCACTATTCGATAATGTGTATTGTGTAATTTTACTGGTCTTTACAAAGTATTGCGTAATATATTTGGAAACAACATTATACGCTGCACGATAAGTTCTTATGTAAAAACGTGGTAATTTTTATTCGGGTATTTGCGACTCATTGAAACATGAATCACTGTTGCATCGTGAAACATTTTAGTCTGACCGTAACATCAGTTTGATCAGGCTTTTGAGGAACTGGAAAGAGATTGGATGGCAGACGGTTACATTTTGATGCAGTTTTTAATCTCCCGCAGGTACACTGGTATACTAACAGCTGCGGATGTTTACCTCACGGAGCGGCAGGAAATACTACGTTATATCCATGGCTATTTTTGTGACCTTTTTCGACCGGTGGACGTTGATATCGACGCCATTCGTGAATTACTTGCTCCCCTGCCACATAGTTTAACTGATCATGATCGCGACGACCTGGTTGCCCCCTTGTCCTCAACTGATGTTAAGGACGCGCTGAAGAAAAGCCCTCGTGGTAAGTCTCCGGGGCCAGATGGACTGCCCTCGGAGTTCTATCTGTCCTTCTGGGATTTGCTTGGGGATAAATTGACATCCATGGCGAATGATGTGCTTGGTGGTATGGCGATTCCCCCTACTTTCTTGGAGGGTCGGGTTATCCTGATCCCCAAGCTTCAGGGTCGCTGTCGGGCGCAAGACCTCCGCCCTATCACCTTAATGAATGCCGACTACAAGCTGATCGCCCGGTGCGTGGCTTGGAAAATAAAGGGGGTTATTGATGACGTCATCAGCCCTTATCAGGCGTGCGGCGTAACTCGTCGCAACATTTTCCATGCGGCCGCTACATATCGTGATGTCGTCTGCCACACCTCTGTAGCCGGGATTCCCGCGGGTGTCATTTCCATCGATTTTTCTAATGCATTTGACCGTATCGGTCATGCATACTTGCTCAGTGTGCTGGATCACTTGGGCTTCGGTCACCGTTTTCTCACTGTTCTTTCTAATATACTTACTGGGGCAACCTCTGTCGTGTCCGTCAATGGATACTCTACTCCGCCTATACCTATCGGCAGGTCGGTGCGCCAAGGATGCCCGTTGTCGATGTTTCTGTTCGTCTTGGCGATTGACCCCCTATTGCGAGCTTTGGGCAACGCCGTTGCTGGTGTACCGGTACACAACGCCACAGTGCGGTGCGTCACTTATGCTGATGATGTCGGCGTTTTCGTCACCAGGGCGGTGGACATTGACTTGATTCGGGCCTCTCTCCGCTTATATGAGCGCGCATCTGGTGCCGCTATCAATCCTCGGAAGACCGTTATGATCCCTATTGGGCGGGGCGGTATCACCACTCCCCGGCCGTGGTACCGTATCGTCGAGGAGCAGCAGATATTGGGCGTTATTATAACTCGTGAGCCTAAGCAAATGCAGGTCCGCAGTTGGCGGAGAGTTCTTACTCTAATCCGTGGCAAATGTCGGGTCAATGCAGCACGACGATTAGACCTCCTCCAGAAGGCCTCCCTTATTAATGGCCACATTTTAGTTCGTGCTTGGTACGTGGCACAACTTCTCACCATCCCGAAAATGATGGCACGTACCATCTCTCAGGTGACCTTCTGGTTATTGTGGCGCCATCATATTTTCAAAGTGAAGGCTGACACTTGTGTCCTTGACCCCTCTGTGGGTGGCCTAGGCCTCGTCCACTTCTATAAGAAGTGCATGGCCCTGCTCATAAACAGATCCGACACATTGCGGGACACGGACCCGCAAGGACCAACGGTGGCTTTGTTGGAAGCCTACCGTCCACCGTCTGAGGGAGCGCCTATCATGCCTCTTTTGATTCCATACAAAATGTCCCACATTCGGGACTTCTACTTTAATCGTAGCTACGTCCTTCGGGTGGCGACTCCACGACATCATACGGCTCGGATGACGTATATCGCACTTTTAGGGCGACCACCAGTTCACAAATTGGAGTCCCGTTACCCTGACATCAACTGGCGGCAGGTCTGGAAAAATCTCTTCTGTCCGCTCCTGCCAACTGCGGTCCGTGGACTTTGGTACAAGTTGGTGAATAATGTCCTACCCACCAACCAGCGAATGTATGACATACACTTGGTCGCCAGTGCTGATTGTCCCCTGTGTCAGATCCCTGACACCCGACGCCACAGGTTTGAATGCCAACGGGTTTCTGCTGTGTGGGCCCTTGCCCGGAGTATGTTGGCGCTCGTCAACTGCACCACGCCCCCAAATGTGACTATTGAATGGTTTACCATTCCCCAATTTCGACTATACCCCCGGACGAAACACAACTCCACTATTTGGATCCTGGGCCATACGATGTATGCCACTCTCGAGCTCCGGCTTTCCACTGCTGTTGAGTTCATGGCGTACCTCTGGACAGCCCACCAAAAGTTGACCCTGACTACAATGTATAGGGAGAATTTTGCAAATTCTTTATCGGCAGCGCTTGTCCACGGTTACCAGTCAGCTCTAGGCCGGTAATGGTGCTGTGTGGTACGTTTGTTGTGCTGCCGGTAGTCGCAGACAGTTTTCTGACAACAGATTGTCCCCTTGTGGGAGGTGCTGTTCGTTTTAACGTTCTTTGTTTTTGTTTTTTTTTGTCTTTGTTCTTTCCTTTGCCACCGTGGCTTGGCGGCTGATTGCACTTGATTTTGAACTTGAAATCTCAGTTTCCGTAGCGGGGAACCGGTTGGCTCTTTTCATTTATCATATTTCTTCACGCATAGGTTGTGATTGGTGGGGATGGTTTTCCCCCACTTCTTCCCTTTCCGTTTCATTCTACTGTTTTCTTTGTGAGAAGGTTTCTATTTTCTTCTTGTATATGTGTTTGACATTTCCCTTTGTAATCTTGAGCCACAGTAAATTCTGTGCCCGCTGTTTTCAAGGTTTTTCTTAACCTTTGCGTTCACACGACCTTTTGTACCATATCCTCTTCTCCTTGGGCATGACTGAAGTGACCGTCGTCAGTCCAAACTCAGGAAGCTTCCATTCATTTTATACATTTTACCCGGGGGGTGTTTCTTTTTCTCTTCATTCTGCCTTGAATGGTATTATATTTATATTGAGTTTTCTCAGGAATGTTCAGTTTTGTTGAATGTCTTGGTGTGTGACAGGTGGGTTGTAGGGGTGGACAGGAGACCCAAAAAAAAGAAAAAAAAAGAAAAAAAAAACAAAAACAAAAAAACAAAAACGGAGAATTACTTTCTAAAAATCACCCACTAAAGACATAGCATCAGTGCACCATAACCAAATAATAATGAATCTCCAAAATTCTCTCTAATGTGGCCAAACAGAAAGACGTAAATGCTTCTTATCTATTGAAATTGACTTTTCTTTTATAAGTGTGTCATAACTGTGAAGGAATATTTCATCATCGTTACAAAAGTGAATTTGGAAGCCGTTGACAATTTTATGTACCGTTGTAAAATATTCAAGTATTCATGTATAAAGCCTAAGTACAGGATATCATTTCATGGTTAGGATTGTAGTCTCTTAATTGATAATGTCAAGTAATTATTAAGCTAACTAGTTTTAGGTAAAGAAACCTGATAAATTATACAAATTGAAATGTTAGAAATGTTTGTATCACTATGTCCCACCAGCTGCTTCAGTGTACTGCATTCATGAATTATAATTACAAAAACTAAAAACTAAAAAATTCTCAGCCGTCTACGCTCTGCTGTTCTATACTGAGTAAAGAAGTATCTAACCTATAAATTACAATGTCATTGGAGTAAACAAAAGTGGGTTTACAAGATAATATTGATTATTTCTTTCACTCTCAACTCTAAACGCTACTATACAACAAAATTGTACTTATTACTGTAGGCTACTTTTTCGGCGTAATTCCCATCTTCAGGGTATATGTCAATGTGTAGTTACTTTTAAGTAACTAAAATTCTGATTTTATAAATATGTGTTGCTACATTCGTCATTTGATGTAGACATTCAAATATGAAATTGTAGTTTGTCACTTTCAATCCATTTTTACAGTTAAACCAACTATATTGTATAGTTACATATAGTTTATCAGTAATTTTTGTACTCTTTTGGTATTTTAATCGCTGGCAGTTGTGCCCTACATATGCTCTTTGACGTTTCATCCGTTTTCTTGGAGTATGATTTCAGTAAAGATTTCTATATATCTTTCTGTTTTACATCTAGTAGCTCATTTAGTACTTTTAGTGGGTAGTTAATTGTATGTAAATATAATCCAGTTTCGTCTAAGCTTGTCATAGTTTGTCCTTTCAGCATACCAAGAAAAATTTCTGTAACCTTTTTCTTACAATTTGAAACACGAGAAATACACAGCAGGTAAAGTAATACAACCTACGAAACTTTAAATATAGTTTTCAAAGGATAAGTTTTGAGCACTTTGGAGACAACTGAAATGCATTTAAATACGCTAAAGTACCCATTAAAAATACTAAATCAGCGAATAGATCTGAAACACAAGGACGACCAAGAAGTGGGTAAAAAGTTACGAAACATTCGAAGAGAACATGTACCACCAACAAGTCCCATAGCAAAGCTTACCATAATTAGTGAAAAAACTGCATTTAACCATATAATATCATTTGTTTATTGACGAGGAAGCTGTCCAACAGAAATAACTGAACGTACTTCGGCAGTTTCATGAAATTACTAATTTCATTTGAAGTAGTAACCAGTATTAATCTAATAAGAACGAAGCATCCTGGTTCAGTATTTTCGGGATAATAACTCGTTTTTGGACAGCCAGACAGAACTATACCTATTTTTTAACATATGTGATTTTTTTCATTGATGTTTTTAACTTTAAGTGATGGAACACGTCTTATATGTCTTGGTTCAATATTGTGCTATGACCTCAAATCAAAATGCGGAAGTAATTGTTCCTCCTTTGGTGCAAAATTTCGTATTACTAAGATACAGTTAATACGTAAAAAACAAACCCATCCAGTGCAGTGAACATGATTTTTTTCTCTGCCAATTTTTTTATCATTTATTGAAACTTGCCTTCTTTTAAAATTATTTGTTTCAGCAATTTCACATTGCCCACGAGTGAGGTTACTAGTGGCATTTGGTTTGCTGATTTAGTTTAGTTTTGGAGCAATGACGCCGCTTTGCAATTATAAGGATGTAATTATTCTTATAGCTTGCATCAAGTTAAATGATTAAAGTAGTTTTCTTATTGAAGGCAGTGTTCGTTGCAGATAAACGCTACATATGCTTCCAACCTGCATAGTAATAATGCAAACTAATTTTTTTCCATTTTTCAGCAGATAGTTATACGAATATAGGATCAATCACCATTTACTACAGATCGATATGTCTGCCGACAGCTACATTTGTACTTTGTTTGCAATCAGATTCATACAAATAATGATTTTCACAGATTTGATTTATCATCGTAATTTTGACAAACTGAACAGAGTGCATTTACAAACCATACATAAAGGACCGAAATTTCAGAACTGAGTCAAAGTACTGTATGGACTATGGTTTTATCCATAATGTATATAGTAGTACAAAACTATCTATCGATGTTTTCATGAGATACTTTGTTCTGGTAAATGTTAGGGCAATGCTGGCTTTGAAAAATAAAGACACTGAAATATTTTCAGTAGAGGAATCAGTTCCCTTGACAGTGATTTTTGCCATGGACATCATCTCCTCAGTTAAGATTAGATCCTTAGAGAAAACTTCCAACCTGAAGATGGCAATTAGGCAATTTGGTCTTCAGGGTAAAGTAACTGCGCAGACTGATATGAGCTAGATCCTGCCATCCTTTGAGTCGAATGTGATATGTTGTTTTGTGTAGGACAAAGACCTGGCTGCGGTGGAGTGGCCGAAAGATTTGTATCGGGCGATTGCTCGCCGTCCTCTGGCATGGGCGTGGGTGCTGTCCTTAAACTAGTTTAAGTAGTTTATGTAAGTTTAGGGACTGATTAGACAGTATTTATGTCCAATAGATTTACAAATATCTGAACATTTTGATCAGTAAACGTAACACCCAGAAGATGGCCACTTGCAATAGTGGCCGAAACGTCGGTGGAGTATTTGATATTTTGACGATGCGGTCCAACACCCAGAAGAGTTTTATAAACAATCTGAACGTTTTATTTAAAACTTCCGGGCTCATAAGCCGTGGTCGATTTATAAAATTTTCCCCTAATGTTTCATCTTCGGCTGCGGAAGACATCTTCAGAGGTAGAGTGGCCAGTCTACTCTACCTCTGAAGATGTCTTCTGCAGCCGAAGATGAAACGTTAGGGGAAAGTTTTATAAATCGACGACGGCTTATGAGCCCGGAAGTTTTAAATGAAGTTGACGCCGGCCCTGAAAGTTTACATTGTATTATCTGAACATTATTTAATAAAACCCGTCTACGCAAGTCTGCTCCGAAACAGTGCGATCTTCTGGCCAGCAAGATCATCAGATCTATGACAGTTGAAGATTTGTTGGGTAATCATGTAGCCGGAACTTAATATTGGTTCCACTTCATTGACCGCAGATTACATTTGTTTATTAAATGAAGCATCAAAACGGACTTTTTACGAATCTATAATGAATATTTGGAATCTGCAATTGACGTAAATACGCTTTTGTAACGTTAGTTTGTACATCGACGACATTTCAAATGCTGCTAGGTCTCCTGAAGAAAATGAACAATATTTTTTAGCTATTACCTTTCATAAGATGTACGATGGCAATATTTTACAGTTGGATGTATTAACTTTCTCCTTTAATTTTTGTTTCGATATTTGCATTATTAGATCTGGCAGTAACACTTTTCTACTTTTATCTTGCTCAGAAACAGCGATGTTACCATCTACCGGCTTATATTTTGGTTTGACCTCATACTAGATACTTGTGATCTATTTCTTTAACATATGGTTGGAGAATTATTTGCAATCAAACGCATTATAAAGGATATATTCTTACTTTGAGCAAAACAGTTATCAGAATAAACGATTACTTTATCAATATTGCTCGAGACATACTCTCGTCATGAACGTCAGCAATAGTTGATGTTACACTTGATCCAGACATTGACCTCTTATTGGCTGTTTAAGGTTGGTGCAATATCGCACTCAAACGAACCGGAACTTTTACCGGGGGAAGAAATTAGTGCCTTTTAAATAATATGTACGATGTGATATTGGACTATGCCACATAATATAATGGTAGTTCACCTAACTAGACAACTGATGGGACCAATATCTCGTTTTACGTATTGGAAAGGATTAAATCACTGTTCCGCTAACCACCTCAATTGACAACCGCTTCGTTATCTTAAATTCATCTTGGAACACAACAACGCAATTAGTAACATTTTTCAAAATGTTCAAATGTTTGTAGAGTCTATGGGACTTAACTACGGGGTCATCAGTCCCTAAACTTACAAACTACTTATGAACTACTTACAACTAAGGACGGCACAAATATCCATGCCCGAGGGGGGATTCGAACCCCCGACCGTAGTGGCCGTGCAGACCGTGACTGGAGCGCCTCAGTCCCCTCGGCCACCGCGGCTGGCGTAACATTTTTCCCTTCTGATTATGCACAAATAAGTGGTGTTAAAATTTTATGTACACTGTATCCTGATTGTATTTTTTATTTGTTTGTCAATGTGTTTAAATATTGAAAATGTATTCTAATCAATTTGTGCGTTTAAACAAAATTATTTATGCAATTGTAGTAGACACGGTGACCTAGCGAGGGACTTAAGTATTGTATCAGTGATCTCTCTACAACCTGGACACACAACTCTGGTCTCCGAGCATTGAACTACTGCGTGCCTGCACATTCATATGTTTCGCAAACGTTTGGCATTGTTCGCCATATTTGAATTTGGCAAACATATTATCGTAAATTTGTACGTGACGAAGTATTGCTTCCTTGCGTCTTGTTTTGAAATTTTTCAACAAGCGGTGTAATAAGCCGCAATGGGGAATTTAATCGAATAAAATATTCTTGTGAAGTCGTAGTAACATTTAGTAGCAGTCATGTTATAATTTGGGAAGAAACGAAATATGAACATCTATGGATGGCACGTTAAGACAACTGAAGTGAAAGATCCAGGTAGTGTCGAGATCAATGTAATGTGCAACTTAAGGAAAGTCTACACCAGGTAGTGCATAGGTATCCGGGCCATGTAATATTAGTCGGAGGTGACTTCAACCTTAAGAGTATAGATTGGGACCTCGCTAGTTACATTTCAGGCGGTAGAGACAAGCAGTCTTGCGAGCTACTTTTGGACACATTCTTCGAAAACTGTCTTGAGCAGTTAAACCGGCAACCCACGCGCAATGGAAATATTCTAGACCTTATAGCCACAAACAGGCCTGATCTTATTAACGATGTCTGTGTAGAGACATGAATTAGTGATCATGATATCGTCATAGCGTCGATGGTGACCAAAGTTCATAAGCCAGTCAAGAAGGCTAGGAGCGCGTTTTTGTTGGGAAGAGCCGATAAGCAAATGTTACGATCGCACTTAGAAAATGAATGGGCATCGTTTAATTCTGGGACTATGGATGTAGAGGAATTGTGGAATAAATTTAAGTGCATTGTTAATAAAGGGTTAGAGAAATATGTGCCAGTAAAGACGATTAAGGATGGAAAAGATCCACCGTGGTATAATAATAATGTTAGAAAGCTGCTGAGAAAGCAAAGGCTGTTGCACTCTCGATTCAAAAAAGAACACGCAAATGATGACAGGCAAAAGTTAGTAGAGATTCGTGCGTCTATAAAAAGATCGATGCGTGAAGCATACAATAATTATCACAGCCATACCTTAGCAAAAGATCTTTCAGAGAACACGAAAAAATTCTGGTCCTATGTAAAATCGATAAGCGGGTCAAAGCCCACTGTCCAGTCACTAGTTGATCATTCCGGGGCAGTAATAGAAGAAAGCAAACGGAAAGCTGAAGTTCTAAATTTAACCTTTAAGAAATTTTTCACGCAGGATGACCGCACAAATATACCATCATTTGATCAACGTACTAATTCCGAAATGGGGGACATAGCAATAGGTATTTCGGGTGTAGAGAAGCAGCTGAGAGAGCTAAATACGAAAAAGTCTGCTGGTCCGGATGGAATACCAGTTCGGTTTTACAAAGACTATTCTGCGGCATTTATAGCGAATCTTTAATTCAGCGCAAAGTTCCTAGTGATTGGAAAAAGGCGCAGGTGACTCCCGTGTATAAGAAAGGAAAGAGAACTGACCCATACAATTACAGGCCAATATCGTTGACATCGGTTTCATGTAGAATTTTGGAGCACATTCTCAGTTCGAATATAGTAAATTTCCTTGAAACTGAAAAGCTTCTTTCCATGAATCAGCACGGGTTTAGGAAACATCGTTCATGTGTAACTCAGCTTGCCCTTTTCTCACATGACATCTTGCGAGCCATGGACGAAGGACAACAGGCGGATTGTGTCTTTCTCGACTTCAAAAAGGCGTTCGACGCGGTGCCACACTGCAGACTGCTAACGAAGATACGAGCTTATGGAATAGGTTCACAGATTTATGACTGGCTGGAACACTTCGTAAGTAATAGAACGCAGTACGTTGTTCTCGACGGCGAGTGTTCATCAGAGACGAGTGTATCGTCAGGCGTGCCCCAGGGGAGTGTGATAGGACCGCTATTATTTTCTATCTATATAAATGATCTGATGGACAGTTGTAATTTGCGGCTGTTTGCTGATGATGCTGTGGTGTACGGGAGGGTGTCTTCTGTAACTTACTGTAATAGCATACAGGTTGACTTAGACAAAATTTCTAGTTGGTGCGAAGAATGGCAGCTAGCTCTCAATGTAGAAAAATGTAAGGTGATGCGCATGAGTAGAAAAAACAATCCTATAATGTTCGAATACAGCATTAATAGTGAGCTTCTTGATGCTGTCGCGTCGCTCAAATATCTAGGCGTAACATTGCAGAGCGATATGAAATGGAACGAGCATGTAAGGACAGCTGTGAGTAAGCCAGACAGCCGAGTTCGGTTTATTGGGAGAATTTCACCTGTAAAGGAGACCATGTATAAAACGCTTGTACGACCACGTACAGCAGATCGGTTTGAAGGAAGACATAGAGGCGGTTCAGAGGCGAGCAGCTAGATTTGTTACCGGTAGGTTCGACCAATGCGCGAGTGTCACGGAAATGCTCTGGCAACTCAATTGGGGATCGCTGGAAGAAAGACGACGTTCTTTTCGTGAATTTCTGTTAAGTAAATTTAGAGGGCCGGAATTTGAAGCTGAGTGTAGTACGATCTTGCTGCCGCCTACATACATTTCGCGTAAAGATCAGAAAGACAAGAGAAATTAGGGCTCGTACGGAGGCATATAGGCATTCTTTCTTTCCTCGTTCAATTTGGGAGTGGAATAGGAAAGGAATTGCCTAGTAGTGGTACAGTGTACCCTCCGACACGCAACTTACGGTGAATTGCGGAGTATGTATGTAGATGTAGATGTAGAATGTACTGAATAGGAAACTCTTTGGTGAAGGAACACAGTCGTTTGTGGCGAGAGAGTGCTTACTGAGTCGGGAGCAGTCGGAAAAAGAGAGTGGTGAACCACGAGTAGTGCGAGACGTTGCACAGCCAGTCCGAATATCGCGTGGAGTACGCAATTGTCATGTCACAGGAGGGAGCTATTCAGTGTTAAGTGTGGGCACAATACTAATTACGCGGCAATATGACTGTTGCAGACGCAATTTTACCGCTTATTAATCCTCGCCAAAAGGAGGCTGTTACGGACTGTAAGTTATCAGCCTCTCAGCAATGTGAGATATTACCAGAGCAATATTGATACTTTCATGCGACAGTGAACCCACTCAGAACGTTAATCTTGATTTTAACCTAAGCAATTGATCGAGCAGGTTTCCTAAGCTCCCATTGTTCTGTTGAAACCGACCTGTACTATGTTACTAAGAAAACTAAATTAAATTTAACTTTGCTAGAGACAGAGCGATAAATTGAGAGTATTTTTATTTAGTGTTAATGTCAAAAGTTCGGCTGAACTTTGAAATTTACACTCATTTAATAATGATTCACTAATTAATAATCTGATAATTCATGTTGTTGAGTCAAATACTTGCAATTTATTACCGTCAGAATCATTAATTAGTACGAAAGGATATCAAATATGTCACGAATTTACAAAGAATTTCACCACTCGAGTCTGTGTTATTAATAACTGAAACAGTCAACTGACAACGTATGCGTAATTGTTACTGTCAGTGAGCAATCACGAATAACCTCAGATACAAGTCTATTCACTCCTGAAACAAATATTTAAAAGACACCCAAAGTTATTTACGAAATATTGTGTTGGAATTTGTTCTTTGATCATGTCTGCTATTAAAAGCATAAATAAAAATAAAAACATTTACTTTAACTCATTAATTACAATTCGATATTCGCGGTAATATTGCCGCGAGAGACGACGAACACTAACTGCCGGCGTGGCGCAGGGGATAGCGTCACGGACTGCGGAGCAGAAGGTCGCCGGTTCAATCCCGCCCACCGACAAAAATTTATATCTTTGTAATTTATAATTCCAGAAGGTTCTACATCTTTCTTATGTTCACTTGTAAATTCTACTTGTTTCTTATGTTAACTGTTCTTCTAAATTCTGTATGTGTATAAATAGCAGAGCACTCTGCCTGAGAGGCAGTCAGTGCTGCGTGTATGTTGAGTTCGTTAAGAAACGTCCTTTGAGTATAAGTGCTGTGTTCAGTTGCCTTCGAAGTCAAGCCTGCTTCCATTGCAACGCGACAATATTTACCTAAGTAATCGAAACCTTTGTATTAGTTTTGCGTGTTTCAAACTAGAAACAATAAGCATTACTGCGAGACGCGTATTATATACTTTTTACTGATCTTGTAATGTAATGAGGTATTCTATTTTGCTGAATGATTTGGTGGTAATTCCATTTGTGACTGTGTTTTATGTTTCTGTTCTTGGCCCGCTCGTTAATTTAATTAATTAGCCGGCAATTAATTTATCTGCAATCAATTATCTTTTTCCTAATTGTTATAGTTCACAGGTGAGCTGGCGACCGTAAAATCAATCTCTTGACTAAATTTGTGGAAGATACAACAGCAATGGTTTTGTTATTATTTTCGCTTCATTCTTCGGGTTAAATGTTCAGAACTGATGCATATGAAATCAATTAGGGGCATTAGATGCAAGCGTCAATTATTAGTTGTAATCAACCAGTAATTTTGTCGGTCGGTAGGTTAAAAGCTATGTTAGTTCTTTAATCTCCTAATACAAAAAATTCTTCGCCACACTGGAATAACTTCCAAATTTAGATTACAACAAATTCTGTCACAGGCCGTTAAGAAAGACCCGAAACCATCTACTATAAACTGGGAGAGAAAATACAGGTGCATCGTGAATGATTTAACATAGTTATGTGCACGATTTCCTTCAGTTTTCACGTCTTCTCAATTAACCTGTCAATGTTGTTACAAAAAGACATCTTCAGCCTCCCTCCGCATACACCTTTTCTATAATCACAAGCAAATTGTCCCTTTTTATTAGACGAGGAGCAAACATATCCCTTTTCAGAACTTGATCCGATAAGAGCCTGCCGATTTATCGTTCCCATCATTCGTTTTTAGAGCCACGCTCACTTACCTAGCGGTTCTTGTGACAAAACCAAAACATTTCAACGTGTTGTACAAGCTGATTCAGATCTTCCAATGGCTTCCGCTGACAGTCTTCCGACCGAATCCCTTCGACAACACTTTTACTCCTCTACATACAGGGTCCTTGTTGCTAATCATACATCTTCAATCTATCCAGCTAATTTGTAACATACTATAAGAACCTCGGCGGGCATTCTTCGTAGTTTTCAGGCAGTACGAGGGAATACAATTGGAAATACAGACGCGTCCTAAAACTGAACAACCACATCCTCATTTTGCAACCGAACTGTCAACTACAATAAATCAACCATTGTTCATTGACATCTGTTCCTAAACTGGGAAAACCTTGCAACATAACACAAATTAGATAAAGTATTTTACATCTTGCAATCTTTACACAACTTCTATCAATATTAAACATATTCAGTCTTTCAATTGTTTGATAAGGAACCCGAAGGACCTCAAAACATTCGTTAAGCTGAAGTAGTTGTTAGGATCCCACTCATACAATAAATCATTTAGTTCTGATACGATGAAAGAAGAGGAATCAAGGAAAAAGTTTAAAGCATTGTAATCGGGCACTGAAAAAGGGCTCTAGATAAAGACCACAAAAGACCTACCATGATTCATTACCATAATTCGGAAAATTCTGAGGGAGGAGACGTGGTTGCCCTTTCTGTTCCAAAACGAAATACAACAAACAAATAATAATGACAGACAAAATTAATAATTACTACCTCTGAAGATTGATGTCCCAATCATACCGTCATAGATTTGCAAAATATTTTGAAAATAACCCCAAAAAGTTCTGGCTCTACGTAAAATCGATTAGCGCGTGGAAACTTACGCACTGTGTCGTTGATAATCTGTTGTGATAACACACGACAATGAAAGGAGATCCGAAGTTTACTATTTCACTTTTAAGAAATTGTTCATGCAGCTGGTTCGCACTTAATTCCAATAAGGTACAAACTAATGAGCGCCCCTTTTGTATAGAAACAACTCTAATAGTTGAAATAATGTAATAAAATTCCTTGAGACGGAAAATCGAAAGATTTAGAAGGTTTGGCTCGTGTGAAAATCAGCTTCCCTTTCTCAAATGACATCTGGAATTGGCTGATACTACATTCTTTAATTTTCGCAAATCTCTTCATATGGTAGCTCATATTGCAGACTACACGAAAATACAAGCACACGGGAAGATATGCAAGTAATTTCAACATTTCATAGAAATCTGAAACCAGCACTTTTTTCCTCGATGGCGGATATACATAAAGGACAAGCGTATCGTCATTAATATCCCACATTTTGTTTTCCATTACAGTATGCCTGTATGCTGAGTAGTGATCTGCAACTGTTTGTTGAAGATCCTGTGGAGTACGAAAATGGGTCGTCGTTGAGTAGAAATTTGATACATGTAAAATTTTTTGTTGGTGCACTGAATAGAAGCTAGTTCTAGACTGTGAAATTTGTAAGTAAGTAAACAGGAATAGGAAAAATAGTACCGTAAAGTTAGAATACAGCAATAGGAGAGTGACAGGAACAGGAAAAATACATAATGTTAGAATACAGCAATAGGAGTGTGCTGCTTGACGGAGATTGATTAAATATCCCCGAAAGACCTGGAAAAGAACATGGAATAATCCCAGCATGTAATACCCCCCCCCCCCCCTTTTCTCATTAGTTAGAGCTGCATGAAAACAGTGTTCGAACTCGATAACTCTTCGTAACAGAATCTGTGTCGTCCATCTTGCATTCGTCACTCACACCTCCGGTATTACGACAATACTCCGAAAACTGAACCCCCTTGTGGCAACTGATATTTAAGGAGCATATACCAAGTTAAAAATTATCACTATTATCAGCTGCGTAATTGAGGAAACAGACTGCAATTAATTAAATTTATATATTGTAAAACATATTAAAAGACGCATAAGTGATATAGTTCTTAAAAATCCAGTTCGACAGAATTTCTGTCATTCCTTTTTTCATAAGTCACGAAATATGTAGTGCACGAGAATGATAACTATACAAATGAATTCCATTTCTAGAATCAGTCTCTCCTTGACATCTAGCATGTTGGAGCAATGGCTAGCACAATGAACTCGTCTTCCGGTGGGCGATGGTTCCAGTCCACCTCTGGCTAGGCAGATTTTAGTTTTTAGTGATTCCCTAAATCATTCCAGGCAAATGACGGGATGTTTCCCTTAAAACAGCAGGGCCGATTTCCCTCCCCATCCTTCACCAAACAATCCGATCGCGATCTCCGTCTATAATAACTACGCGGTCAACGGGACGTTAAACGTTAATTTTCCTTCTTTCTTCCTCTCTCTGAAGACTTGATAATTATTCACTCACAAGTCTTAGTCTCACTTTGAATCAGCTGCAAATTATACATGTACAGGTATATCCACTAGGAAAATAAATTAAACAATTTTAATATGTGTTTATTTAACACATTTTCATTACATTCATAATACAAACAATTGTCTAACGACCACCTATTTTGTGAACAGACGAACGGAGTAGCAATGGCTTCACCTATCTCGCCCGTTGCAGCCGATATTTTCATGGAGGCATTCGAAGAAGCAGCTCTTCAGTCCGCACCACTACGCCCAGACTGCTGCCTGCCATATGTAGACGTTACGTTTATCATCTGGCCTCACGGAGAAAAGGAGCTGCAGAACTTCAATCAACACCTCAATCAACGGCATAACAAGATACAGTTCACAATGGAGATTGAGAAGAATAGTGTGCTTCTTTTCCTCGATGTAGAGGTTTACCGGAAGCCAGAGGGTAAACTGGACCATCGGGTATATAGAAAAGCTACCAGCAGAGGCAGATACCTTCACGCAACTTCCCACCATCATCCTACGCAAAAGAAGTCCATGCTCCACACTCTAACTAAGCGGATTAGCTATGAACAACACCTGAAGGCAGAATTACAAAACATCAGGTCCATCTTCCAAGCAAACGGTAATGGGAAGAGGATGATTGAGCAAACTATGACATCTAATGATGGAAACAAAACGGGAGAGCAAAAGGAAGAACAAACCATCGCCATATTGCCATAAGTAAAATGAGTCACCGAACGAGTGGGAAAAATTCTTCGTCGACAGGGCATCAAACCTATGTTTCGCAGCAACAATAAAATAAGAGATGTCCTAGGCTCAATGGAAGACAAAACTGATAAGCTGGAGTCTATAAAATCGGCTGTGAGTGCGGCCAGGTGTATATTGGAGTAAATGGGTGGCCGATTAATACACGGATAGCCAAGAACGAGAGGTACATTCGGCTGGGACAGCATACGAATTCGGCAAGTGGCACAACACCAGGAAGAGTGTGTCAAACAGATAGGTTTTCAGGAAGTCATTGTACTGGCAAAACAACCCTTCACTTTGAAGAAGAAAATCAGGGAAGCAATAGAAATAGCTAAGCGACCCGGAAATATGAACAGAGAAGACGGCTATAGACTTCCGGCGTCTTGGCTACCCGCAGTAGCAGCGCTTCGCGACGACACCGCGCGCGGTGCAGTTTATAGGGGCCCACGTAGTCCGGCCGCGCGTACATAGAGCAAACAGCACGCTCTAGCCGGCGCTAGGCACCAGTGCTACGTCACTGCTACCACTGCTCCTCATTCGCTAGTGTCAACCAATGGAAAACATTAATGTAAACACCAATCAAGGACTTTCTTTTCCACCAATAGGAAGAAATAAAGAAAACACCAATGAAAGAGAGCTGAAACCACCAATAATAACTGGCAACATTCAATATTTAAGACACCAGCTTTCCCTCATTCAGCAATAAACGTAACACCCAGAAGATGGGCTCTTGCAATAGTGGCCGAAACGTCGGTGAAATATTTGATATATTGACGATGCGGTCCAATACCCAAAAGAGTTTTATCAACAATTATTATTGTTAATCACGTTGAAACACCGCTTAATTGTTTTAAAAACTGTGTTCCAGTTGTTTCTATTTATTTATTTATTATTCTAATTATGTTGGAATGTGCTGTAGAAACAAAGGAACTTAATTGCGTGCTTTATTTAGTTTGTACTCTTCATTAAGCATTATAAACGCTTTGTATCTGATAGATGGTGTGGAGCATGGTTTTGTTAAACGGGATCACAGGTCGACGCAATTGGCTATATTAGCAGTTGCCGCAAGGCTATGTTTTGATTATATAACTGAGCGCTGTTGGAATATCGTTGCAAAAACAAACTCCGTAAGCCATAAATAAACAGCGTCGCATAAATTACCATTCCAGGTACTGTGGGTGATGATACTTGACATATATTTCTCAGAATCCTGCTCTGACTCCATCTGAGAAAAGCAGTTTTACCGGAGATTATTATTGATTTCCATTTAACTGTACTTCAGTTATTTAACAGCCACATAATCACACTTATTCAAAACATCTGATGTTCTGACGTTATTCAGGAAATTAAATACAAATGATAGAGTAGTTCATTTTTTGCATACGGCTGTTAAGTTTCACAAAAATGGTAACGCAAACCTGTGACACATTAATTAGTTTGAGGAAGTCGTGCCTGAGCGACAACCACTTATCCACAGCACCATGGAGGCCACTGGTGTTATAGGTATTATAGAAGGTAATGGGAACAAACAGAATGTTGCTTCTCTGTCCAGGACACTTGTTAAAAATTGTATTGCTTAGTGCTTAAATAACAATACAATGTGCCACATGGCACGCCCTACACAGCTAATTCATCGTAAAAATTATAATGTGGCCTATATGGGAATGCTTTATTCCTCTCTCTCTCGGCCCTAGACTTAAGAGCTATGAACATTGTTTTACCTGTTTTCTTGTTTTTTCCTAAAATATGAGAGTGTTTTCCTCCAACTATGTAATATACTGTCATTTGATCCCCAACGTTACGTACTAGCTAAATTCCCGTTGCTTCGCACACGTAGACTGGATGGTCTGCATTGGTTGTTTCTACTTCTAAATATAAATGTTCATAGATTTTGCTTTAAAAATGCTTTCCTAATCAAGTATTTTGATACAACTCACTACTTCCTATTGCACCATTGTTGGCAGATTAAAAATATCCCGAAACGCATTTTTTAAATTATAACCACGGTTTCAAACCCAAATTTTCACATCTCTAGTATCAAAATAGTCTTGGTAGCACTCTTAAAAGATTTTCCCTTATTTCATCCTCTTAATGGTTGAATGTCCAAAAATATCGAATCACGTGTTTTTAAAACTCCAATCAAAAATATAAATCCTAAGTTTTGTATTTCTTCTTCAAAATTTACTTAATAGCAACGTATTTTCAAACAGACGTTCATCCCCTATTTCAGCCCCTTAGGGATGGGAATATAGATAAATCGCTGATGCCTACAGTGTAAGATAAACAACATCTACAAATTTCAAGTTTCTATCGTCTTTAGATTCACTTTTCAGCACCGTTTTCTGTCTTTTAGAAACGGATCGAGAACGCGTTTTGGCATCTTTCTTGGTAGGTCTACTTTTCAAACTGCAATACGCACTTATTTTTCTTTATTCGTACGCTTGCTGCAGAAAAGAATGTGCATCACGTTTCGCTGTATATAACCTCTTTGCTATTATAGTGTCAAAAGTCATCGCTGGTCTTCAATGCGATTTTATAGAAGTCGACGACTTTAAAGTACTATATCATCCACCCTCTCATAACTATCGACACGGAACTGCTAATCAAGTTGTTAGTATTTTGATCCTAAGCACTACAGTTGTCTTTCCAGTGTTTATATTGAGATCGTTGGCATATTGCCAGTGTAGTTAATGCTCAAGGGGGTTAGAATACAGGGAGACGCCCTTAGGCTGAAAAAGTGAAGCCTGCCTCCGCCATATTGCTAAGTTTCGGAGAAGTATTCGTATTGAAGAGCTAATGTTATTTGTCACTTAAAACAGAAATAAACCGTTCGAAGGTTTTGACTTAGTGTACAACGTGTAAAACGAGTGCAAATTACTATATATTCCAGACAGTATATTGTTTGAAAGTACATACTTCGCAGTGACTGACAGTCCAGTGCATTAACAGTAAGAGGGTCGACTTAACGCATAGTTTTAACGGAGAAATACCAATCCAGCACTGACCAAGATGGCGGACAGATTTCAACTGACGTATGTACTCTGCATAGATAATGCCACCTCCCTTTATTCTAACCTCCGTGTTAATGCTCAGTTAATGTATGTCTGTGATTCCCAGTGTTTCATCTTTGAGTCTTTTTATCATTGAGCATCTTTTGATCGTGGTAGTGCTCCGCATTTTACGGATTTTTTTTCGCCACAGTCACCCACCGCCACACACCACGACCAAAACACAATAGTGCACAGAGCGAATCTATGCATAACCGCCATCGGTCTGCAGAGAATAATTTTGGCTACCAAAATTAACGCACACACGTGTCACGTTCCATTTTTATATATGTATATTGATTACGTGTTTCTACTATAATACTTCCTCGTTGCACTCTTTCAGTGGTCACAGGAATATACCTGTTTGTGAAAATTCGCCATTATTGAATGTGTGCTTGACAGTACAAAATGTAGCGGTGGAAAATCACGCTCACATTGGAGCACAGAACAGCGCCACAGAAATGCGCTGTTCATTTCTTTGTGTTGTGAACAAAACGAAATATTCCTTTATAAAGTATAGAAGCACTTCTACATATACAATAGCGTTTATTGGCTATACGCGAAGTACACATAACCTTAGTTATCGTTTGTCAATGCAGCTGAATGGTCAGCCTACTGGCTTTCTGTCTACAGTCTGGAGTTTACAATTAATCAGTTTGGAAAACATGGTTTTCTGATTTGGAAAAACAGCAAACTGATAATGTTTTAAAGAGGAATATAATTTGTAAAATTTGACAATTTATTAGTGGAGGTAAACGGTTTCGATCTCAGGTGAGATCATCTTCAGACCTAGTCGTCTTGCTGTTGATGTCCAGGCGATGAGCGTGCGACTGAGCTGAACGTATTTTTTTATATTTTTATTTTATTACAAATACAGTAACCTATTACGCGTTTAGAACATGTCAATCATACTCAATAACTCTTTGTCGAATTTCGGAATATTAGGTTGCAATCTCCATTCTGTTTCATGAAAATTTGTAACGTTAACTTATCATTTCCTGTACCAAGAGAAAATTTTTATGCAGAAACCAATTCTCGGTTCCGATGTGGAGCAGGAAATAATCTATAAAATTTGCTTTTAAATTGTGTTAAAAATATTATAAACTGATGGAAATATTTACTGCTAGACCGCCCATATTGGGTGTTACTGACAGCCATGCAGTAATAATAATAATAATTTAACAATAGCCTTATATTATCCATATTCACAGAATATATGACATCAACTGCGAATGGGCAAAGCTGAAAATGTGTACCCAGCCGGGATTCGAACACAGGTCTCCTGCTTTCTAGACAGTTGCGCTGATCCCTACACCAAGGGACACAGTGATCACCGCACCTGCATGGACTACCTAAGTACGCCTCCCTTCAGATACAAAATCCCAGCTTCACCCTGCCCACAGTACTCAAACTCGCGGTTATAAAATTAATTCCCGTAATAGTAAGGGCCAACATGCCCACCCCTCCGCACTAACGAAAGGATCATTGTGTGTCACTGACATATTATATATATACACGTGGCGTCTGCTGGAGGTTCGAGCCCTGCTTTGGGGATGGCTGTGTCCTTAGTATATTTTAAATAGTATGTAAGGCTCGAGAGCCATGAACCTATCATTTCGGCCGGGTAGTTACAGAAACTTTGATGCTACATCTCTTATTATTAGGAGTGTTTCAGGATAGGTCTAACCTGCTGCCTCAGTATCGTTTGAGCTATTGATCTGTGAATGTAATCTTTTGTTGTAATCTACATGTACTGATAAACGTGTGGAGTTGTAAAACTAAAAGACGGTGTAGTAATTTCTTATTTTCTGAAGTACACCATGCGCATCAGTGCAGTGCAGTGAAATCGAAGAGAGTTTAACATCCCATCGACAACGCGGACATTAAGAACGGATCGTAAGCTCTGATTATTTTAATATGGAGGGAGAGCAATTCGTCGTGTGGTTTTTCAAAGAAACCGTCCCGGATTTTGCTTTAAGTGATTTAAGGAAAACATGTAATACGTAAATACGTATGGTCGGGGTCGGATTCAAATCTTTGTCCTCAGACACCTGCTTCACCTTGCTCGGAGAGAAATGGTAAGAAGATTTGGACGTATACGAATATAGGACACAGTCATAAAGGTAAAGCAGTCAACAACCAGAAGATTTGTACCAACAACATAGTGCTTCACTACGCACGTTCCTGTTTGCAGGTGGTGTGCCGTTGCTTTCCTCCGACTTTCGAATTGACTTACCCAGCAAGATGTAGGGGGGACCTACAGTTTAACGTGGGTACCGAACCAAGGTGCTACTAGATATTTCTCACATCAACAACACTTCCAGAAGGAAAAGAAGTGGAAAGTGACAGATTAAAATCCTAGGACCAGGCGAGGATCGAACCCTCGACCTTTGAATTTACACTACCGACCCACGCAGTCTTATGTTGCAGAAATAGGTCTAACAAGAATAGGATGCAATCTTATTAGAAAGGTAGGAGAGAAACTAGGTTACTGTGAATAAATTTGTGACAATTATCCTCATCAGGATCGGGCAATATAAATTTTTCATATTCACATGACGTCGCACTTGGGTAACGAAAAGAAAGAAGAAGTGTTTGGATATTAAAAGTCTGTACGTAAAAGGCTGGATCTTGTCATGGTTTGTTATTGAGCAGCTCTAGTACGGAAAGAAATACAGGGAAAAATGTGAAAAAAAGTTATAATAATCACAGCAAAGAAATGTTTAGTGAATAACAGGAGAATTACGTGTATTAGGAAAAGCCTGGCGATTATGATGATTCCTGTCTGTTTCCATCAAGGTTAGAAAGATAAAAAGCAGTAAGAGTCCCCTTTAAAAGTGCAAGGAGAAAAATACGTTCTGATCATAAGACAGTTCAAATGTTCAAATGTTTGTTAAGCTTATGGGACTTAACTACGGGGTCATCAGTCGCTAAACTTACAAACTACTTATGAACTACTTACGAACTAGGACGGCACAAATATCCATGCCCGAGGGGTATTCGAACCCCCGACCATAGTGGCCGTGCTGACCGTGACTGGAGCGCCTCAGTCACCTCGGCCACCGCGGCCGGCCATAAGTAATATTCAATTTGGAGAGGAGTAGATTATTCAACTACTGACGAATGACTACGTCTGTGTGAAGGTCTGTAAAGCTGTAAACGCCGGCCGCGGTGGCCGAAGGGAATGCGGCGCTCCAGTCACGGTCTGCACGGCCACTACGGTCGGGGGTTCGAATCCCCCCCTCGGGCATGGATATTTGTGCCGTCCTTAGCTAGTTCATAAGTAGTTTGTAAGCTTAGGGACTGATGACCCCGTAGTTAAGTCCCATAAGCTATAAAAATAATAATAATAATAATAAAAAAGCTGTAGATACTGCCTAATGGGTAGACATCTGAGCTGAAGTGTTACGGACGTAGAAGTGGGACGAACTGATCTATTTCCCAGGAAGACGAATCTGAGGTCACTTTGGGTATCTAATTACACTCCTCATGATCAACGAAACAAGGAAATAAAAAAATTTTCAGGGAAAGGTTTGATACGATAATGTACGTCATCATCATGATCATCATTAGAGACTGATTATGCCCTTCACCGTTCAGTCTGGAGCATAGTAGCTCTAATGAAATTCCTCAATGCTAACATTGATGACTCGTCCGATTTTATGTCTTTCAAAATCATTATTCACCGAATCTAAGTACTTCCTTCTTGGTCTACCTCGACTCCTCTTACCCTCCGCTGCCGAGCTCATGAGTCTCTTAGGTAACCTTGCTTCTCCCTTGTGTGTAACATGACCGCACCATCTCAGTCTGTTCGCTCTAACTGCTTCATCTATGGTGTTCATTCCAAGTTTTTCTTTTATTTCCTCATTATGGACACCCTCCTGTCATTGTTCCCATCTATTAGTAAAGTCATCTGACATTAAATAAATAGGAAGTACAGGAATGCGGATCGGAACACAATCTACAAAAGTCAGGAAATGGTGTAACAGTCAAGATAACCTTCGACAAATTGAAAGCAGAAGTGTTCATATTAATATTGCAGGGAGAAGTCAGTTACTAAATGCAGAATCTTGAGCGACGGTGAGACTACATTGAAGACATGTACAAGGGGAAGAGACGTAATAATGAAAAAATGGCAGACTATATTGAACATACAAGAGATCCAGTGTTACAGTTAAACAAAGCTCTGGAAGTATTGTTACCAAATAAGAAGAATTATACTTTCTAAAATCGTTAGAGTGGTGACAACGAAATGACAAATTCGTTCTGATTATAGATTGCATTATACAAATTAATAATATCACATCTTCGCCGAAAGCTCAACCACACAATGTCAAAGTAACTAAGGTCAAGTAACAGCATCTAATGCGCCGTAATCAACTTTACACATTATGTATCCAATTACTGACAACAACAATACACAGAATAATGGCAAATAAAATGGCACCGGGTCTAGCGCAGGAAGCAACAGCGGAGCAGTTATGATACTGCTTGATATTGGAAGCGCGACAAGAATAACGAAGACACAATGAGGGGACTGTCCCCCTAAAAACCCCTGCACTACATGCACATACGTTAGTCACCTACCACTTAAAAACGACATTTACGACAGAATTGTTACAGACCAGCTTGAAACGATATCATTCTTTACTTTTCCTTCTCCAATACGACTTGTACACTTACGTGATGAGTGTTACGGCACACACTAATCTCGTATCGGACTTTCCATTGACCGAATGGGGGATTATTTTATCTCCGGAATACTTTAGCCGAGAGGAAGCCATCGTCATATATTCATACAGCAGAGATACATGTCCTCGGGAAAATTAACGACTGTAGTTTCCCTTGCTTTTAGCCGTTCGCAAAGCCATGTTAGCTGATCTTACGAGGCCAGCTCAGTCAACCATCTACATCTACATGGGATACTCTGAAAATCATATTTAAGTGCCTGGCAGAGGGTTCATCGAACCACCGTTGTACTATTTATCTCCCATTCCATTCTCGAATAGCGCGCGGGAAGAAAGAACACCTGATTCTCTCCGTTCGAGCTCTGATTTTTGTTTCCTGATGATCATTTCTACCTATGTAAGTGGAAGTCAACAATATATTTTCGCATTCGGCGGACAATGTAGACGATTGGAGTTTCGTAAGTAGCCCACACCGCAGCGATAAGCGCTGTTGTTATAATGATTCCCATCCCAAATCCTGTATCATTTTCGTATCGCTGTCTCCCCTTCGTCGTGACAATACGAAACGAGCTGCCCTTCTTTGGACTCTTTCGATGTCTTCCGTCAAACCCTCCAGATAAGGATCCTACACTGTGCAGCAATAGTCCAAAAAAGGACGGACAAGCGTAGAATACGCAGTTTCTATAGTAATTCCGTTGCATCTTTTAAGGGTTCTGCCGGTAAAACGCAGTTTCTGGTTCGCCTTTCCCATGACATTATCTACGTGTTCTTTCCAGTTTACGTCTGAAGTAATAGTAATTCCTAGATATTTTATGGAGTTTAAGGACTTCACTTTTGATTGATTTATATTGTAATCAAAGTATAACGGATTTCTTTTCGTACTCATGTGGACGACTTCACAGTTCTTAATATTTAGAGTAAATTGTCAATTATTACACCATAGTGATATCTTATTCAGATCGTTCTGCGGTTGGTTTTGATCTTCAGATGACTTTACTAGACGCTAAATGACGGCGTCATCTGCAAACAACCTAAGAGAACTACTTAGGTTTTCCCCTAAATCGTTTATGTAAATAAGGACAGAACGCACGGCTAGTCCTTAATCTATCTTCTAAGATAAGTCTTCCTCGCGTGTTCTTACACTTCACCTAAATCCAAACTGATCTTCCACCCGGTCTGATTTTTCCATTAGTCTGTAAATTTATTTTAAATCATTAAGCACTTCACATAATTTTATTTTTTATTTGAATTTTGATTAAAAGTGTTTGTTTCTAATGAAGGTATTGTATTTCATTTCACCCTTCAAAACCAGCCTCATAGCACACTACTGAAAGGTAGCTTATCTATCATAATCAACCAACACGCGAGCGGAGTCGCTAGTGAGACAATAAAAGTAATATATGAGTTTTATTATTTGGATAGCAAGGTAACTTCTGATGGACGAAGCATAGGAGATGTTAAAATGCAGAATTGCTGCAGGAAGAAAATCGTTTCTGAAGAAGCGAAATTTGTTGACATCCAATATTAATTTCTGAAAGCATTTGTCTGGTGTAGCATTGTGTGGGAGTGAAACGTGGACGATAAGGAGTTCAAATAACAAGATAATCGAAGCTTTCGAAATGTGGCGCTACAGACGAAGATTAGATAGGTAGATCATGTAACTAATGAGGAGGTTTCTCAATTGGGGAGAAAATGAGTTTCTTGCATATCCTGAATACGAGAAGGCCTATGTTGGTAGGCACATTCTGGGACATCAAGGAATCATCATCTTTGCGTTAGAAGCATGTGTGGGGGGTAAAAATCACAGAGGTAGACTGAAAAACGAATGCTGTAAGCAGATTCAAAAGGAAATTATTCTCAGATGAAGTGGCTTGACAGGAGACGTAGTGTTGATAGCTGCATCATTTCTTCCTACTTATAAGAAAAAAAAATTAAGAGAGAGTGAAGCTCTAATGAATCAGGTAACATAAGCAAGTTAATTTAGACAAGCAGTGGAGAAAATGAGCTTGAATGATAATGAACAGATGTTACATTTAACAAATGCAACAAATTATTAAAATGTTTGAGGTGACCCGAGGTGGTAATGGTGCCAATGAACTCGCCGCATTTAAATTTCAAAGAGTATCAAGTGCCACCATTTCAATCAAAGTTATGAACAATAACGTGCAATTGGACTATGCCCCATAAATATGACAGCTAAAATCACAAGAGACTTGAGTAAGGGCATGCTAACCTAACTACCAAACAGTTCACCGCAACAGTTAAACCGACCGCCAAACCTTTTAAGTGAAAAAAAAAAAAAAATAATAAAAATAAAAAAATAAAAATAAAAATAAAAAATTTAAAATAAAGCACAATTCAGTACTTCAGAGAGTAAAGCTCACAAGACTGGTCTGCGGAATAAAGACCAAAACAACAATAACAACAACAACGGACAATAATTACCTTTGAAAAAGCTATTTTCTCTTTGCATTCTCAACTTTATCATATTTCGTAAAATGTATTTTTTGGTTGCTATGTTTGAGCCTTGCCGGCTCGATTTGCTTGTACTGGCGCCAGTTACCGTTGCGCACATACCGATATTCCTTCTTACTTGACCCCGAATGGCGCGGTGTGCCTAGTTTAGCTTGTCATTTGTCTCCCGAACGGCGCGAGTCACTGTGGTCGCCGTGTATATCTTGGACCCTGCGCGCAACACCCAGTGACTTGACGTGCGGAGTGCGGAGTTGTCAGTTCTTGCCGGCGAAGAAACAGCGAGTGGGTCAACAGCCGCAAGAAGGCCGCGGCTTGCGAGTTTAGTGGAGTCGCCACCGACGAGGGCACGCAGTTCCCGGCGGCCGCACTGACATCAAAAAAAAAAAATGTTCAAATGTTTGTAAAGTCTATGGGACTTAACTACGGGGTCATCAGTCCCTAAACTTACAAACTACTTATGAACTACTTACAACTAAGGACGGCACAAATATCCATGCCCGAGGGGGGATTCGAACCCCCGACCGTAGTGGCCGTGCAGACCGTGACTGGAGCGCCTTAGTCTCCTCGGCCACCGCGGCCGGCGCACTGACATCCATTCTACGTGGGGACCGATGTAAGTTATGACGGGGAGCTGGTAGATGTACAACATTTTAACGGTCAGGGTGAGGAGGAGATGGACTGAGTGAGGTGGAAGGAAAGATGGACCGAGAGGAGATAGAAGAACAAATAAAGATAGCAATAAACAGACACCCAGGTAAAGCCGGTTTCTGAGATGATTAGAAATAAGAGTCCTGATCGATGAATGCTCCAAGAATCAACACAAGCGCTCCTCAGGAATGTTATCGTCTTTCAGCACGGCTCTTCACCCACTTCATAGAGAACACGTCAAAGCCTCGTTCCATACGATTTGTCATTCTAATAACATTTGTTGCTGAACTGGTGTTTTGTAATTAAAATTTACTGCTTTCTCATGTCACCGTTTTGCTTTAAATGTCTACCAGTAATAATTTCCTTAGCTCTTTCAATAACTTCTTCCAAAATATTATAATTTATTCATTTTACAGTTGTATTTTATTGTCTTTGTACATATTACGCTGTTGCGTGGTTCTACAAGAAACGAACAGAAGCTATAGTTGCATTAAAGTTAATCCACGTCAACACTCCATCGGTGATCGTAAACAAATACCGTGTTCCTATCAGACACCCTCTGTGCCCCACAGCTGATCCCAACTTTATCACATACTCACTAAACAAATAAAACCGACGGCCGCCATTTAATTAACAGCGATGTACCTGTAATTAAAACATCTGTGTTTTATCAAAAGCGAACGTTTCCCTTGTTATTGATCCATTCCTGGTATCCATTTGCATTTGGAGCTGACATTTCCAATTATTTTCCCTTATTTGTGGTTTACAGACACTAGTTTACAGTTGTTAACAAATATTTTTGTTATTTATTGGCCGTATAAAATTACATCTCTTTTATAGAAGAATCTGAAAAGATAAACTAATACAAATAATTGCTATAAGAAATTAAAACGTAATATTTTAAGTAATAGACTGAGGTTATTCATTTTTATCTCTCTTACATCAAAAATTTGCATTATTTTTTATAGACATAGAATATTCCAAATACTCTCGGCACATTAATCAGCAGTTTATTAATGCTTGGCAATCGGCATCAAGAAGGTAACAAATAAAATGAAGGAATATTAAACAAAATATATTCCACCTAATTAAGCTGTCCAGTACAACATCTGTGAGCTGAAACTTCAAATTGAAGACAGCTGTTGATGCAAAATATACTTTTATTGCCAGTACTTTTCGCCTTGAACGACAACTTCTGTTTCTTACAATTATTTCTCTCTATGTCATTTGAAAACTATTTTGACAAATATGAGTAAACAACTGACTTAACGACGTTGACCATCTCAAAGTCACCCACCACCTCCTCCACACCCACCAACCGACCACAAACGAGCATCCCTCATGTCACCCAGTACCACTCAGTACAGGAACAGAGAAACCACATTCACTACTAGGTTTGCAGTTGCCTTTCATCCTGACCTGAAATAAGGAATACCCTACCCAATATCCTCCCCAACCCTCCCCCCTTTCAGTGGTAATTTGCCACCCACCAAAGCTACATAATACATCCCTTTAATCCTGCCCTGAAATGAGGAATACCCTACCCAATAATCTCCCCAACCCCACCCACCAAAGCTACATCCCTATTCCATCTCTGCTCCTTCTGCCAACCTCTTGCCCAATGGCTTATATCCCTGAATTGTACCTAGATTCAAAACCTGTCCTAGCTACTACCACCAACACCACCTACTCCAGTCCCGCCGCGGCGGAGTAGCCAAGGTCGTTCCCCGTAGGGGTTCGAATACCCCTTTAGGCATGGATGTTTGTGCTGTCTTTAGTATAAGTTAGGGACTCATGACCCCGCAGTTAAGTCCCTTAAGCTTAAACATTTTGAACTCCAGACCCGTCACATGCTTTTCCTATCTCATAAAAGGTAGGGCAACCTGGGAAAGCAGTCACATTATTTACAAACTGAGCTGCGACGACTACGCGCGCATGGCCAGCAACAGACTGTCTTTTCGGAAAAATGGCCATCGTCAGGTTGTGGCCTGGAGACAGCTGGACCATCCTGTTGCAAAGCATATGGCCTTGCATTATGTGGCCCACTTCAGTGACTGCTACACAGCCTGTGCTCCTTGGATCCTCCCCATAAACACTAACTTTTCTGAATTTCGCAGGTGGGAATTATCCCTACAGTATATACTACGCTCCCACAATCCCTCAGGTCTTAACTTTTGCTATCTCCTGTCCCCACCACTCTCCCTTCCCGTTCCCTGCCAACAATCTAACCTCACGTACGTCTCCTTCGCTTCCTCCCCGTCCGTCAGACAGCAAGGCGTATTACCCCTCCCACTCCCCCACCGTGCGTTCCTCACCTCCGTTTCTCCCCTCTCCATGCTGCTTCCTCACCCCTACCACTGGTTGCTTTCCACTCGACAATGCGTAGTACAGCAAAGTGGCTACAAAGTCTGGAGAGGGCGGTTTTGTGTGTATGTGTTTCTTGTTTCTCCGGCTGATCGGAAGTCTCTATGGTGAGTAGCAACCCATCCTTCTCAAAATATTGTCGAATCCGTTCGCGAATTTCCATTGTTTGACTGTTAAACTCTGTATTCCATCTGTGAAATTAATATATAAGCAAAATATCAATACACTTTCAAACTCTTGATAAAATATTATAGCCAACATCTATGCTGAACTGCAGCTATGTTTAAAAATTTAGTAGCTATAAACACTAACAATTTATTCATAGGTGGACTATGTGTAGTACGGCAGATGGTACTAAAATTAGCTTTCACAGAGACGCTTCACTGGCAAGATCAATGAAATGGAACAGTGGTTCCCAAACAGTGCATCGCGACCCACTAGTGGGTCGTGGGTTCTCTTCAGCTGGGTCGCCAGACTACTTTAAAATCTAATATATAAAAATTAATTTTTTTGTACATAATCAAGAAACTTTCACACAGTTAAAAAATTAGGTGTAAAAATTGTAATAGGCTGAATGAAAGTCTTTGGTCCACTTGAGCTGTTATTTTATTGGAGTCGTGAAGACCCGCACTACCGGTTTCGCAACCTACAGTTGCATCTTCAGGCGCTTTTTTACTGTACAGGTTGTTTATTGTAGGGCTATCCATCTCGTCACTTTATGTTACAGGTCAAACAATTTTTACTAAACTGATTGCCGATTTTTCTATACTTTTGCCAAAAATGACAAGAACCGCACAGTAGACTTCCTTATATGTTTCTGACGAAAAGAGCGAAGGTGCTTGCGGTACGACCTCTCCATTAACCCCGTTATCCACCACAAATGACTTATATGGAAAACTTTGTAAGTAACATAAAAATATTTATTGCAATTACTAGCCTACTGGCTTTTTTTTTTCCATGTAACTTCCTCATAAATAACTAGTTCGGATTTTTTGGTTTTAATATGTAATTTTTAATCTATATATTCATTTTATTAAAACAATTACTGTACAGGAAAAAAGCACCTGAAGATGCAACTGTAAATTGTGAAACCGGTAGTGCGGGTCTTCACGACTCCAATAAAAAAACAGCTCAGTTGACCAAGGTCTTTCATTCAGACTATTACAATTTTAACACCTAATTCTTAACTGTGTGAAAGTTTCTTAATTATGTATAGTTATTTTATTTGTGGTTGCCCGTTATACAAAGTTCTTTGTAATTATTTTGTGTGTTCGTATTTTATGCGCGACCGTAACGTTCAACCGATTGTGATGAAACTTTGTCAAAATATTGCTTGCACTTCCGCGATGGTCATTGAATGACTGTTCGACAAGTAGTTAAGGAGATATGACGTAATAAACAATGAAATGAGCGGAAAAGTGTTGCATCATGTGACATATGCTTCTAAACCACTGTACCGATTTCAACCAAATGTGGTTCAAATATTCCTTCCTTGAGGTAACAATTGACGTAGGGGTAAGAACTGCTTACGATATATAGTTCAGGAGATATGACGTCATAAATAATTATATGGTTGCAAACCTGTGGCATCGTGCGAAATACGAATGACACATTCATGACGGTTTGGACAATTGACCTTCAAAACAAGAGGAAGGTAACTGTCACATAAAAATTTTGGATGGTGTTTGACGGAGGATACTTTACATGCATCTAACATATAAAAATTAATGTTTGTTCGTCTTTTTGATCGTATTTAATGCACGGCCATACCGGACATCCGATTGCGATAACCCTTTGACAATGCATTGCTGGAAATCCCGTAAAAATTAACTTCGTAAAGTCCATGGCGGATAATGCTTTACAATTACTTAATTCGTTTCTTACGCCTTCACACCGAATGAATTTTGGAATATGGCTTATTCCCTGATAGGCTACCATTCATATGCCACCATACGGTGCGTGGCGGAGAGTACCTTACAATAGGTTAATAACTTTGTTTCTCTTCATGCTGAAATAGTTGGCCGGATTTGAATGAAATTGGGAATGCAGATAGCTTATACCTTGTAATCTTCTCGGGTCTGCAGACCCGAGAAGATTAAAAACAGTTATTACGCCGGGAAAACCTTTGTGGTCACAGCTTATACCTTGAATTAACACATGAGCTTCCTTTAGGAAGCGACCAAACGGTGCATGGCGGAGGGTACCTCTACCTTGCAAACAAGAGAACTAAAATTCCATACAGTTCATAGCGGAGGATACCTTACAAGAAATTTATACGCCACTTCAGTGATCGCCATGAAGTTAAAAGTTATATAATTAGTCGGGGGAGGCAATGGACTGAGGAGTTGGATGAATAGGAGGAGTTCGATAAAGAGACAAGGAGATGATTTTCAAAGAAAGGGGAACGTGGAGACAGGCACAGAGAAGGGTAGGAGAAGATGAACAGAGAGGAGATGATCGAAGAGGGAGAGAGTGGGGAATGAGAGATGTGGAGACAGACAGGGAGAGTTTGGAGAAGATGGAGAGAGAGAGAGAGAGAGAGAGAGAGAGAGAGAGAGAGAGAGAGAGCGAGAGCGAGAGCGAGAGAGCGAGAGGGGGGGGGGGGGGGGGGGGGGAGAAGGGAGGATAGACTGACTAACTCAAAACTTGAATAAATAACTAGGCGAGCGGCGCCGGGTTTTGAGCTAGTATCTAAACAAAATACGTTACTGACTGAAACAAGAACAAACTTTTTTAATCTGAAAGTATTGTACAAATCGGTCCTAAACAAGAAACGAATAAGGCCAATAACGTACACAGAATGATAGGAGAACAACACAGATGCATTATTTGATCGTAACTGTGACATTAGTACACTGCTACCTGTCCCATTAGCATAAAGTGAGAATATATACGAGAGAGAGAGAGACAGAGAGAGATAATATAGTTTTACTAGCTTAAAACCCGGCATCTCTCCCTCCTTCCCCTCCCCCCCCCCCCTCTCTCTCCTCTCTCTCTCTCTCTCTCTCTCTCTCTCTCTCTCTCTCTCTCTCTCTCTCTCCACCTTCTCCTTTCTCTGTCAATCACCTCCTCGTCTCGCTGTAGCACTCCTCGACCTCTTCACTCCACTGCCTATCTTTCATGGTGCTGCTGAAGTGGTGTCTAAGTTTGTTTCTCTGTCAGTTTCCTCCCTCCCCTTTCAGTCCGTCTCCTCTTCCACCTCCTACTCTCCCTCATATCTATGAATCCATACATATATCCGCCAAGCTTAATGGTGGCATGTCAAACTGTTTCAGTCGCAAGGTATCCTCAGCCGTGCTAAATTCGTTGGCTTGCATAGAAACCTCCTTCATGAAAACATACATTTATATCCTGGCGTTCATGGTGAGCAGTCAAACAATTTGGATGTTTGTTGTAACGTACCCTCCGACATGCACCTACTGAGGCTTACGAAAGGTAGTCCACGTATTAATCAGAGAATATGCTACCTCTGTTCCAAATTTCATTCATATCCGTCCAGCCATTTCATCGTAAAGGCGTAAGAAATTATTTAACTAATTGTAAAGCGCTCTCCGCCACGCACCTTACGAAGTTAATTTTATTATGCCTATTACGTTCACGCGAGTGCAAGCAATGAGTTTACAAAGTTTTATAGCAATCTATTGTATGGTATGGCCGTGAATAAAATAGGAACTAAAAGATAAATAAATATTAATTTTTATATATTAGATTTATTTTCAAATTCGCATTGAAACCATACTTTGGTAACAACTAATTCTTTCTGCTGGTAGTTTTCACCCCAATGATTTGGTATGCATGGTATGCATCGAAGCTGACAGCCAAAAACCGTCATTTAAAAATCTGAATAAAGTATGTTTTCCATTGAAGCATATTAAAAAAAAAATCTTACTTTAAATTGTTTACGTAAAATTCATATCGTGTGAACAATATTTATGTTTTAAATGTTTCTTTGATGATTATCACCCTGAAAAATGTAGCGTAACTTCCTGAGAGAGCTACTAGAATTTTCAGAAATTTTGCTTCATTCGAAACTCGAAATATGAAAATTAACTGTTTACTGTAAATAGTGTAAATATAAACAGTGACGGCAAGTGGCAATGTGCTACAAATCACACATGGAAGGGGAAACATAAAAATTCGTGAGTAATATTAGTAGTCCAATTTATTCAGAATCAAAAAATCCAATTGCATGAGAACTGTTACCGATCGAATTTAATAAAAAAATCAAACAAATAATGTAATAAAAAAAATTTCTTGTGCAGATGACCACTGAAGATGCTTTAGAATAAAGCGAAACGCGTCTGATCTAAAGTAGAGTAATTTACAGTTGCATAATAAGGTCAACTAACCTATACAAATTTATATTTATGTATTAGATATATGGGTCACGAAATTTTTTGCCGAAAAATTGCGGGTCCCAGTGCCGAAAAGATTGGTAACAACTGAAATGATACATTTTTTTCGTTCTTGTTACACATCTGTCAGACAGCCCTCAGCCAGAAGTCAGAAGGACTAAGATGAGCTGTTCGGGACGGCCAGGCCGTAGAGAAATGGCGGCTGATAATCATAGAACTTCTGAAATGCTTCGCTGCTTAACTGGATTTGCAATGTGCGGAGCTGCGCCATTCTGCATGAAAAAAATGATCCCATTGACACTGTAAGGTCCCTATGGTCCCGACATAGTTTTCTGTTACATTTAGTTTTGTGAACTGGCCACAGATGTATATTGTAATTGGCACAATAATCTTTGGAAATTCGATTGTAGAGTATGCGCTCTGGCTGCGAAAGAGCAGTGAGTTGTGAACAGTGTTGGGAGTGAGTTGCCACTAGTCGCCAGTTGTGGCAGGTAGCGCGAAGAAGCTGCTGGAGGAGGCAGTCGTTAAGTATGTATTGCACCACGACATTATTGAAATGCATTATGTTAATTTAATTTTCTGTAATATTTTTCTACTTCGTATTTTTTTAAGAATACATAATTTTTAATATTTACTTTGCATTCTTCGTCCTCATTTGGTCGTTAGTTTCCCCCTTCCTTTCATTTTCTTTATTTATGATTATTGATGAACTTAATTGTTACCAAACTATCATTTCTGAAAATTTTTAACACTGAAATACTGCATGACGCAAGCATGCTGATCTTCAGCTTTCTTCTGTAGCACCACATTTCAAAAGCCTCTATTCTCATCCTGTCTGCACTGTTTGTCGTTCAAGTTTCAGTCCAGTACAAGGCAACACTCCACACAAATGCCTTCAGGAAGGACTTCCTTTCACCTAAATTAATATTCGAGGTTATAAAATTCCTCTTTTTCAAAAACGCTTTTCTTTCCATTGCTATTCTGCATTTTATCTCCTCTGTACTGAGACAATCACAAGTTATTTTACTGCCCAAGTAACAGAACTCATTTACCACCTTTATTGTTAATTACCTAATCTAACATCTTCAGCACCGCTTGATTTTATAAGACTGCATTCCATTACCCTTCTTTTGCTCTTGTTAATGTTCATCTTATACGCTCCCTTCAACATACTGTCCTACAGGTCTTTTGCTGTCTCAGATAGAATTACAATGTCGTAGGCAAAACGTAACATCTTTATTTCTTCACCCTGAACTTCAATTCCTTCTCCAAAGTTCTCCTTGCTTTCGTTTATAGATTGCTCAATGTACAAGTTGAATAACATTGTAGAAAGGCTACATCCCTGTCATACTCCCTTCCTTTCCTCTGCTTCCATTTCATGCGCTTGAACTCCGATAACTGCTGTCTGGTTTTTGTACAAGTTTTAAATAACCTTCCGTTCTCTAAATTATACTCTTGAAGTCAACAATATCAATTTCAGTGGATTTTAATTATGTTCTTCTTAATTATTTAAATGCCTTGAAATTTTTTTGTTAGCTCTGAATTTGTTTTTCGTCTTTGCATTAAAAACTAGACATGGACAACTTCCAGATGATGTAGTCGGTGCTGGTAGCCAGTCGCCTCACGGTATGTCAGCTTACCGTGTTCCACTGGCTCACTGCCAACGTCGACCTCCCTCCCCGATCCCACATAGCCGTCATGCCAGTGAAAGAATTTTGGTTTATCACTTTGGAAAACATAGTTTCCTTATTTGGAAAAACAGCGAACTGATAATGTTTTAAAAATGAAAATAACCATCTAGTTCGCAAAATTTAACAATTTTGTATTTCAGGTAACCGGTTTCGATCTCAGGTGAGATCATCTTCAGACCTAATCGACTCGCTGTAGATGTTTAGGCGATGAGTGTGTAATGCGCTCGGGAAAATAAATATTGGTATATAGATATAACGTTCAATACTACAATAATTATAAATTATTTTAACACTGCTTTAAACTTTATTAACTCACTATAAGCTTATTTCGGCCTTAGGCCATCATCAGGTGATCTGTAATACAAGTAATATAGAACAGTTACATATATTCTTATAACATAATTACATAAATTTTTACAAAGTTTTACTTACATTACTTATAATATAGTTGTTTATTTGCTGCCCAGTTGATTATAGAAGCTGATGTAATGCTTATCTGTATATGTGCAGCAGTTCGGTGGCAGGATGAACAGGATTTCTGGTCAGGTGAGTACAGGATCATAAATACAAAATCAATTGGGGGGTATCACAGGAGTAGGATTGATAATGAATAAGAAAATAGGAATGCGGGTAAACTACTATGACCAGCACAGTGATCGCATTGTCATTGTCAAGATAGATACGAAGCCAACACCGACAACAGTAGTACAGGTTTATATGCCAACTAGCTCTGCCGATGATGAGGAAATCGAAGAAATATATGAGGAGCTAAAGGAAATTATTCAGACAATTAAGGGAGAGGGAAACTTAATTGTTATGGGAGACTGGAATTCGGTAGTAGGACAAGGAAGGGAAGGGAAGGGAAGATAGTGGGTGAAAATGGTCTGGGCAAAAGGAATGAAAGAGGAAGCCGCCTGGTAGAATTTCGCACAGAACATAATTTAGTTATAACAAACACCTGGTTCAAGAATCACAAAAGAAGGTTGTATACGTGGAAGAGACCAGGAGACACCGGGAGATACCAGATAGATTTTATAATGGTAAGACATAGATTTCGGAACCAGGTTTTACAGTGTAAGACGTACCCAGGGGCAGATATAGACTCTGACCGTAACTTGTTGGTTATGAACTGTAGGCTGAAACTAAAGAAACTACAAAGAGGTAGGAAAATAAGGAGATGGGACCTGGATAAATTTAAGGAACCAGAGGTTCTTCAGAATTTCAGAGGGAGCTTTAGGCAACAATTGACAGAAACAGGGGAAAATAAAACAGAGGAGGAATGGGTAAAATTGAGATATGAAATAGTGAAGGTAGCAGAGGACAAAATAGGTAGGAAGGCAAGACCTACAAAAAATCCTTGGATATCACAGGAGATACTAAATTTAATCGATGAAAGGAGAAAATATAAAAATGCAGTAAATGAAACAGGCAAAATGGAGTACAGACGACTAAGAAATGAGATTTACAGGAAGTGCAAAATGGCTAAGCAGGAGTGGCTAGAAGGCAAATGCAAGGATGTAGAAGAATGTATAAATAGGGGAAAAATAGATACAGCCTACAGGAAAATAAAAGAAACATTTGGAGATAAGAAAAACAGCTCTATGAATATCAAGGACACTGATGGAAAACCAGTTCTCAGCAAAGAAGAGAAAGATGAAAGGTGGAAAGAGTATATAGAGGGGCTCTACAAAGGAAATGAACTTCGAGACAATATTGTAGGAAGGGAAGATGATGTAGATGAAGATGAAATAGGAGATACTGTACTGAGAGAAGAATTTGACAGAGCCCTGAAAGACCTAAGTCGAAACAAGGCCCCTGGAGTAGATGATATTCACTCAGAGCTCCTGAAGTCTCTGGGAGAACCAGCCATGACAAACCTGTTCCACCTGGTGTGTAAAATGTATGAGACAGGCGAAGTACCCTCAGACTTTAAGAAAAATGTTATAATCCCCATTCCAAAGAAAGCAGGTGCATACAGGTGTGAAAACTACAGAACCATCAGTTTAATAAGTCATGGTTGCAAAATATTAACACGAATTATATACAGAAGGATGGATAAGCTGGTAGAAGCCGACCTCGGAGAAGATCAGTTTGGATTCAGGAGAAATGTAGGAACACGGGAGGCAATACTCACTTTACGACTTATCCTAGAAGATAGATTAAGAAAAGGCAAACCTACATTTCTAGCTTTTGTAGATTTGGAGAAGACTTTTGACAATGTTGATTGGAATAAACTATTTCAAGTTCTGAAGCAAGCGGGAGTAAAATATAGGGAGCGTAAGGTTATTTACAACTTATACAAAAACCAGACAGCGGTTGTCAGACTTGAAGGGCATGAAAGGGATGCAGTGGTTGGAAAGGGAGTAAGACAGGGTTCTAGTCTTTCTCCATTGTTATTCAATTTGTACATTGAGCAAGCTATAAAGGAAAGCAAGGAGAAATTTGGTGAAGGAATTAAAGTTCACGGCGAAGAATTAAAAACATTGCTTTTTGCCGACGACATTGTAATTCTGTCAGATACAGCAAAGGACCTGGAAGAGCAGTTGAACTGAATTGACAGTGTGCTGAAAGGTGCATACAAGATGAACATTAAGAAGAGCAAAACTAGGGTAATGGAGTGCAGTGTAAGAAAATCAGGTGATGCTGAAGGAGTTAGATTGGGAAACGAAGCAATAAAGGAGGTAGATGAGTTTTGTTACTTGGGCAGTAAAATAACAAATGATGGTCGCTGAAGATTAGGTGGGTGGATCGCGTAGCTAATGAGGAGGTACTGAACGGAATTGGGGAGAAAAGAAATTTCTGGCATACCTTGACTAAAAGAAGGGATAGATTGGTTGGACACATTCTTAGACATCAAGGAATTGTGAATTTAGCATTGGAGGGAAGTGTGTGGGGAAAAAATCGCAGAGGAAGACCAAGAGATGGATACAGTAAGCAGATTCAGACAGATGTAGGTTGCCGTTCTTATGTGGAGATGAAGAGACTTGTTCAGGTTAGGGTATTGTGGAGAGCTGCATCAAACCAGTCTCCGGACTGAAGACCACAACACAACACATGGTTACCAGTAATTTATACATTAATATCTTTGGTTTATTGGTTTTTGTATTGGAGTTTTACTATGGATTTGGAAGCTTTGGTGTTTATCCATTCTCTTGTTTGTTTATAACGTGAATAAAATTTTCTTATGTTTGAGTTCGGTTTGTTCATTTAGTACATCGTTCTGGTTGTTGTGTATATGGGAATATAGTTCGATTTCCTCGAGAATATTCATTTTTGGCCCCTATTTGTATAATGTGTAAAATTTTTAAGGCTTCCTCTGTATTTTTCCATGATTAAAAGTTGATAGAATTTATGTGGATTATTTTCACTGTATATTGTGTGTTCTTTGTATCTAGCTTGAAAATTTCTGCCAGTTGGGCTTATATATGATTTCTGACAGGTGTTACACGTAATTTTGTAGATACCCGGATTATTGTATTTTAGTGTGTGTCTAGCTCTTTTAAAAATCTTATGGTTCAAACAGTGCTTGTTTTGATAGGCAAATTTGACGTTTGTGTGTTTGAATATTTTATTAATTTTGTCCGATATGTTTCCTATGTATGTTGTAGGTACGAATGTGATGTTTTTTCTTTGTTGGGGTGTCTTTCGCTAATGTTATTTCTCTGTGCAGCTTTGATATTTCTGCCTGTGTTTTCTGCTGGTATAATTTTGATATAATTTTAGGGTCGTAATTGTTTTGTTGAGCTATGTATTCTAGAGTGCGTATTTCTTTCTAAATGGCTTCAAATTCTAGTGGTAAGTTTATTATTCTGTTAAGCATGGTGTGAAAGAAAGCCATTTTGTGGGATTTTGGATCACGGAAAGTGCATTTATGATAGTTTCGGTAGTGGTTGGTTTTCTATAAATATCGAATTTGTGTTTGTTCTGGGCATTTGTAATGGTTAGAGCTAGGTAGTAGTAGTTACACTACTTCTAGACTATGCACTTCACTCTAATGAAATATCGTCAATAAAGGATTCTCATTCAGTAACACACGTTAATTCACCTTTTAATCAGTGTATTTTGAAACCGTGCAGTAATATTTGGTTGCACTGTAGTAACACAAAGAGAATAACAGGTTAAAGGTTCACACATCGTCCCAAATCAGCAGTACACAAGCGAGTAAGTGGCTGTCCTGTTCTAGAATAAAGAATAGCTTGAGGTATTGGCACGTACTACACAATATGCTAACCCAATATGTTGTTCGCGTACAATGGCAGTCCAACTTCACTTACAGCAATTGTTGCCAATTCGACACGTCCGATCGCGAAGACCTTGCCCGATAATCTTGATGTCACGGCTGCGACGAATATTTGATCAAAGATCAAAATTCCACGTTAGTCAGATCTTCATCATTTCGATCCAATCCATATATAAAACCGTTACCGTCGCGACGCGGTTGATTGTTTCTCTCGATGACACGATACACGTTAGCGTACACTTTGACCGAAATACTCATTCCACTGATTGCAAAGATACACGATAACTTAGCGTGGCTCATCAGTAAAGAATCACTGTTCTATTAGTTGCACCAGCTTCAATAATAACCATTTCGTTCGTACCACTGCAGCAGTTAGCTTGATCTGCCCGCTCTCAGCCACGCACAACAACAACTGCTGCTCTTTTTAAACTCGACTCCTTGGACGTGATCGACGATCGATATCACTCGGACAGTCAATGATGTACGCTTACAAGTGTGCGGAGGCTGCTCAAGCAGAATTTTGGTTTACTATTCTCATTCTAAGAATTTTATCCAGTACATCATGCTGAGAGTATTGTCGAATGTTATGACTTCTCTTTACGCTACTGTATTGAACGAATTTCATACCAGCTGAAAAATGCTCCTCTCGGGTCGCCAAAATGCAAGTCCATTAACAGGCTCTGATAGAAGAGTTGGGAACCATCTACCTCTGTCCTGATACCACCTTTCTCACCAGACGTTTAGGCATTTTCGTGTTGCTCTTACACGTTAATGTAATTCGTGAACGAACTAGTTAAACTGAACTATTCAGTGAATTTAACTACAGTTCATCTTAGGTGAACTATGGTTCTTTTTACTCCTTGCTTTCCCGATCCACTGTAAATTTGAAGTCGTATGCGGTTGCACATGGGTAGAGTGCCAGACAACAAATCCAAACATTCCGGGTCCTAGGATTTTTATCTGTCACTTTCCACTTCTTTCACCTCTGGCAGTATTGCTCATGTGAAAAATACCGAGTAGCACCGTGGTTCGGAACCCACGTTAAACTGTAGGTCCCCCTATAACTGGCTGGGTAAGTCAGTTCGAAGGTCGGAGGAAGGCAATGGCATACCACCTCCAAACATTGGGCCGTGCCTAGTAAAGCACTGTGGTGTTCAAACCAATCTTCGGAGTGTTGACTGCTTTACCTTTTTTATGCTCAAATACCGTTTTCCTTGATACTGTGTACACTCCACTCCCAGGACCTAAAAACGGTGTATTTCAGAAGTCCTAACTTATAACAGCGTAAACCTTAACACATCTGAAGACCGAAATATTCACTTAGTTCAGTCATTGCGGTAGTGATGGAGGATTTTGAGAACGGCTGAAAACGGGCCGCCTTCGTTGCTGACACCGACTATAGCCGAACTGCTGTATGGCTTTTCAGTCAAACATTACAAAACACGGAAATTAAACGTGCAAGGCGGTGAAATAATGGGTGAACGTTTTAAAACTACATCTGTATCTAAATATTTCTTTCCCATTGTAACATATAATTTTGTGACCCGCTAGAAACGAGATTTCCATTCTCCAGAGCGCATAAAAGATGAGCAAAAGGAACAGGAAGAAGAGGAACACACAAAAAAGTAATGCAATATTCACTTCGTGGCTAATGGTTTTTCTAATTAGGGGAACACCAAGTTATACAAAAGGATTTTGATGCGTCGCAGGTATGTCGTGCGGGAATATCTCCAGATCACAAAGCTGGAGGGACTTGTTCCTGTGCGCCTTGATTTCCACGAAAATATAGATCAAAGTCCCTCGCGTAAAGGCCGTATTACACGATACATCTAAGGCGTACGCCTATGCAGCAACACCGCAAGATTGATTATCTGGAACTACGTACTGCATCAAGTAAACCTGTTACACGATGCACGGCGGATACTCCTTCGCGCAAATCCACGCGTGCGCAATAGATAGCAATAAAGCACATGAAACGCGAAGATAACAGAGCTCATCTAATCGTTCATTCATACCACACAAGAACCCGAGGGAAATTATGATTTCCTGGAACGTCATTAATTTAAATTATTTCTGGGAACTCAGGTTCCTACGTAATGTGAAGTTGTCATTTCTTATTATTTCTTTTTCTCTTATGTAGTTTGCACACAATTGAGTCACTATTGGTTCGAATTACAGACTCAACACTTTTATCTTATCTTAAAGTTGAAAGTTTGTGTAGCTAAGGGCCAAATTACTTAGGTAATTGGTTCTTAGACTTACACACTACTTAACTCATGCCAATGACAACATGCTCACAAATGGCTGAGGGAAAACTCTATCTTCGCCAGGAGCAGCTGCGCAATTCGTGACGTGGAGCCTCGGACCGCGCGACAGTTTTATATTACGACAATAGGTTGAAAATGTATACCTTTGTCTACATTTATACAGCATTTCGCACATAGGACACATTGTTTTTGGAGCTATCACAGTAAATCTTCAGATTACGGCACAACAACGATGAAAACGAGATGTTGGGTTCGACTGTGGCAGAAGGAAGGCAGGGGAATATACCTACTAATAAAAGAACTGAGTACCAGAAAACCGCAGCAAATTTGGAACTTCGTGAGGAAGGACGTGACCTGTTTTGAAGAGCTGCTATTTATAAAGTTGTACGCATATTATTGAGGAATAAACGATTGCTAACTTATTACGATAAAGGGATCGTGTGAGTGATACAAACAACTTTCCTCCCTGTAAACCTGAATAATGACTCAGCGGCTCTCTATTTCATTTCTAAACTACGAAGCAACCAATGTAAAAACTCCTTTTCATAAACACCTATATATGTGTGTGTGTGTGTGGGTGGGTGGGTGTGGTGTGTGTGTGTGGCGTCTGTTCCGAGAGAACAGGTCCTGCAGTTATTCTCTCATATTCTCATATTCACAGTTGATGTCATATGTTCTGAGAATATGACCTAGTATAAATGTCTGCTGGAAAACACATGTCTTTTGTTTAATTACTGCATTTATGATTTTTTTTTTTTTTTTTTTTTTTTTTTTTTTTTTTTTTTTTGTAGTTAGTAGATTTTCAAAATCCGCAACACGGAAGCCTGAAGTCACAAATCAGTCCTAACCACGAATGTCATACACAAATAACAAGCAGATAGCTTCCTACAATACCCACTTCTGCGCATACGCGCGTTAGCGCTGCCTAGTGCGCATGCGCGGATTCACGGGAGCTTAGAACTGGTCTGTATTCCTGTATTCCGGCGCGTGGATAAAGTGTCTGCTAATAATCGTGGTTCCGTAGTAGTTCCACGCGTTTCGCCGCTAGATGGCTGTCGCGCTAGAGTCTAGGCCAATAGCTGTCGCGGCGGATCGTCGTGTAATACCGCCTTAACTGCAGTACGTGCAGTGGCGGCGCTAGACGAAAATTGGGCGTCGACGAACTCGTCTTTGCGAGGCCCCTTTCATTTTTCAGTAAGGAACAAAATGTTAAATAAAATAAGCTGAATTATCCAACAATGATCATTATACTAAAATTTTATAAGTATAAAATACAAGTATTATTGCAATGACAAAAATTACAATAAACAAACAGAAATTAAAATAGACAAACTTTTCGGCTTTTAGTCTCACTGAATTTTTTATGATGACATCTTAATTCTAGCCACGGCTTCAATTGACAGTACTGACAATGCAGATAGTCTTTCTTGGCTCATTGTGCTTTTCAAGTTTGTCTTATTCAATTTTAACTTTGTGAAGCTTCTCTCGCCCGAAGCTGTACTGGAACTGTGATTCTCATTGTTATATAAACATTTGGATATACTTCTTCCAAAATGTTTTCTAAAATGTACTGAAGAAGTTGTTTTGCAAGAATTTAACTAATAATTGCATCACTGATGCACTCATACGGAAATAAATACCGACACCTAAATAGCTGCCAGCCTGAAATGGCCGAATGCACTAAGGCTTCATACCACGATGAGCGAGATCGCTCTCGTCGGGGGTCGAATCCCAACTCTTGGGTACGTATATTGTGCTCGTCCTTTGATTAAGCTACACTAAGTTATAAGTATGTCATCGCTACATAACCTAGCAGTTGAAAAGCGTCAAACATCAAATACAAAAAAGCAAAAATTTTAAGAATTTTTTGCGAGGCGCCCACAGGCGCGAGGCCGTCGGCGGTCGCCGACGCCTAGCGCCGCCACTGAGTACGTGTACCACAGTCTAACATATACAGTCACGACACTTCAGCAGATTTTTGTTATACGCTGCGACAGAAGCGCTCCAAGCGGTCGAAAAGCTGCTTTTCTGAATACGACATTAAAAGAATGCGAATAGTATCGTTTATTTTAATTATAACATACTTTTTACATTAGGAAACGTATTGTAATACCTTAAAATAGGTAATAACTTAAAAGCAGCTCTACATTTGTCTTAATTAAGTTTCCGAAGGTCCCTGGCAAAACGGTACATTACAAGATAGTTTATTTACATCTGTCTTTAACCTACAGGCTTCTGCTAAATAATTTAATTTTCTGTAAAAATAAAAAATGTCTAGGAAACACCAGAAGATCTTTCCTTTGGCAGAAAGTCGTCGCTTTTCTACTAACGAACGTTAAGGTTTCTTCACCATAATTCCAGTCGAATCAGTGAGTTTGAACGTAGCAAACGTATATAGAATGCAATAACTGCAGTATGTAACGTACCAAATCAGCTACAAAGGTTGTAGCTGTAGGAAACACGTCACAAACGTGACAATAAAACTTCAAAAACAATGAAACTGTTTTCCAACAGAGACGAAGGCAATTCCACAATTGTTGCTACAGCTGAACCACAGATGGCAAGAATCATCAAAACTTTGCCTTTTTTAAGCTAAAGCAATTACACTGAACATAATATGCACGTTTAAGGAAGACGTATAAGGTGTAAAACTGTGCGAATTATTAGACTCCACACCGAATATGTACACGTCAAAAAATTGCCTGTCATAGTAAGAAAAGACCGTAATAGAAATTTATTATTCTCTTATGTTTTTAGTTTACTTACTTTCAGCGGAATAAGATTGAAATAAAAACACATATTCGTAACTATTTGTTCAAGACGAAGTTGTTGTTTATACTACCGAATCAGTAAAATTGACTGTTTTTACATTAATTTCCATATTAATTTACGTATCTTGATATTTTACTAATGCTTGTAACGTAAAAATTGTAGTAACTATTTCGTTAATTACGTACAAAAGTAATTATAAACAAACATCACCACTGTGGTGGCTTTCCCACCGCTAGGAGCGCAAGTGTCATTGTAACAGTCAGTTGGTAACAACTTTTACAGCAGTGTGTGTCGCGACTGTGTATGTTAGACTGTGACGTGTACACTGCGACCGGCCGTAGCACAGCCGGTGTGGTGCGGCCGGTAAGGCGCCTGGCTGTCACGCAGTTACCCAGTGTTAAATCCTGCACTCAACTTACTTTTCCGACGATTGATTCTGCATAATTATGTTTTTTTTTTTCAATAACTTTATCAATTCTTATTGCAAAGATTAAATCACAGTCGCATCAGGTAAGAAGAGTTACACAAAGTTCTTATAGAATGATGACAACAAAACACATTTATATAAAAAATTACAGTGCTATAAAGAAGTGCATTCACTGTTTATGAGACATTATACTCTTCTTTTTTCTTGACCAATAAATATAAAAGTATACTAAAATTACCTGACATCGTCTGGTCTGGAGGCGATCAATTCGTTTTATAGTTTCCAAATGACAAACCAAGATCGCAAACTAACAATTTATTAAGTGACCTCCGGTTTCGGTGCAATGTGTCACCATCATCTGGTCATATATATATATATATATATTATAATCGGGTCATCTCGTTAAAAAAATTGGGTATAAAATAAGAAGTGCAACATTGCACTTAGTCACTATGTAAAAAAATACATAAGTTAAAAACATGACAGCTTACAAAATACTTAATATATATTTTGTAAGCTGTCATGTTTCAGTGTTTCTCTCTGTACTCCATTAATTACATATTTAGCTTTATTTGTGTGTATATTTCTCTTTCAGTGTTCTTACCATATACGCTACCAGCGTCGGCAAGCTACGACTAGACTAATTAACGATATGTTTAGTACAGCTTACAGAATTCAGTGTCTTGAAAGAATCTATCTAAAGACAGTAAGTTATATTTTATAGGTCACACAGTTGAATGTATTAATGTGTAAAGAATAAGCTTTATCGTACTTGGAGTCTAAATGAGAACGAGGGTGGAAATTATAAAAGGCCCGTCTCCTCCTTGAATAGGCTGAAGGTCGCCCGTTTCTTACACGCTAGAGTGGAGGGTCTGTCAGAATTTAACTTCTTGCTGACGTCAAGTTCATTAGAGGCGGAGCGTAAGTCCGGCTTGTGGATGGCGAGAGGTAGGAATCTCTTTTAGCGGACTTTTCGCATTACACACCCAAATGACTCAGTGCACCTACGAAGGCTCAACTTGGAATCCGGCGGAGGTTTTGAGCTCCACGTTGAACTTAAGTGAGTCAACTACTGGGAAACTTGGACTATATATATGTTGAGGTGTTTGATTTTCGGTTTGCTATTTGGTTAACGTAGTTATTTATTAGTTTGTGTTTTAATTTTAAATTTCTTAGGTGAATTTTTTATGGCTCTAATTTTTGAAACTATGAAACTTATAAGAGAAAATAGGATTAGATACCCTATTAATTTAAGTGTTAATTCAGTGCATGCTTTCACGACCGGCTGAAATAATCGCTGTTGAATCTTCCGGGTTATGTGGTCGTGGTCGAAGAAACATATCTGCTCCTGACGTTTCGTCCAGAGCTGCGCTGGATATCTTCAGAGGTGCTACTGGTAGCGGTGAGTCTTGCCGACTGAGTCACCGCAAGACTCACCGCTACCAGTAGCACCTCTGAGGATGTCCAGCGCAGCTCTGGACGAAACGTCAGGAGCAGATATGTTTCTTCGACCACGACCACATAACCCGGAAGATTCAAAGCGGTTAATTGTATTGTTCTGGTTTGGTTGAAGGCGCAAAGGGAAGGAAGATTAGAGCCGCAATGGAGTGATCGAGCGGTCTAAGGCACTTTGCTGCGGGGCGCGTGGTCGCTCGTTCGTCGGAGGTACGAGTCTTCCCACGGGCATGTGTGTGTGTGTGTGTGTGTGTGTGTGTGTGTGTGTGTGTGTGTGTGTGTGTGTTGTCCTTAGTGTAAGTTAGTTTAAGTAGTTTATAAGTCTAGGGACTGATGGCCATAGCAGTTTGCTCAAATAGGTTTTCAAACATTTGAACATTTGAAGATGAGAATTTAACGTCATGTTGACAAGATGATCATTAGAGACGCAGTTTTGGTTACAGCGATCGGAAAATATTCCGTGATGAAAGGAATTATATGTGCTCATTAAAAGAAATAACAACCGACACTAAAATCAGAATGTTGATTATCATAAATCATCAAAATTATGCGCAGGAATACGTGGTACAGCATACAGCAGCTTTGTTGATGTAATAGATAAAACTGGGCAGAAAAAGCAGTTCCAGTACTTCTACGTAACCGTAACTCGACTCGTGCAACCATTAGCTCTGTCACATTCTGTGTATCAGTTTTTGGAATATTGTGAAGTTGTGAAATTTTCACGTCGCTTTCTTTTGAGACTAAATGATTATCTGTAAATTCGATGGATTCGTGGCGTCCCAGCTTTTGAGTATTCCATAAGCCTCGTTCCTCCTTTCAATGGTCGGCGGTCCAAAATGTACATTTCTACATCACTCAACTCTGCACGGATCTTCATCTCTGAATAAAAACGGCAACGCGCATCCGTTTGATTGTACATACTGTTTTCATCGATTGGTCACCCTCTGCGGATTCTACCTTTCTACGACACCCTCCAATACTAAGTCGATGTTTTATTAATGTCTCTTCTTCTAGTCAAGATATGCTACAAATTTTTCTTTTACACAGTTCTGGTCAGTGTCCCCTCTTTAGTTCCGCAATCTATTCAATTATTCTTCACTATTCTCTTTTATAGAACCACATTTATAAGTTATCTGTCTTCCTATGGTCTGAACTACTTATCATCCAAGTTTCAACTCAGTACAAGTTAACGATCAAGACAATTGCATTCAGAAGAGATTTCCCAATACTTAACCCTCTATCCGGAACATACAGAGGTCGTTTGTATAAAATCAACTGAGTTCGTTAAATTAGACGTGTATGATCATGTGAACAATTTATATGAATTTATTCAAAATATAACTTTATTCCTGTAAATAACGTTGCACAACAAGAGAACAATGCTTGAACAATATAATTACTGCAATGTTGTTCCTTTGCGTATAAAAATTATCGTATTTAGCACTATTTCATGTGTTCTTTCAGCTCATCATCGTTGAAGTGTTGGGCACCAAGGACAGATTTTATGTGTAAGAAGAGATGAAAGGAGTCTTCTTGTTTCCTTCACGTTGCCGCCCGACCTCACAAGGCGAATGTGACCAAACAACTCTTACGGGAATTTCACTGGGACGTGTTTGATCATCCCCCTTACAGTCTCGCTCCTAGCGACTTTCTTCTTACACCTAAAACCTGTCCATGGTAGTCAACACTTCAGCGATGATGACGAGCTGAAAGAACATGTTACCACATGTTTGAGGCTTTTCTTCTACGAAGAAGGCATACAAAGACTTGTGCCACGCTATGACAAATGCCTACAAAATTTCGGAAGTTGTTTAATAGTTATATATTTTTGTACAATAAATATTTTTTCTGTATCTGTACACGTTTGTTTTATATAACCATCGGAACTTACTTTGTGGACATACCTCGTACATTTTTTGTCGTTCGTTTTCTTTATAAACATAGAGATAAGTTTGCCGAATCTGGACCATGTGACGTGTATTTCATCTCAGTAAAAAGCTATTGTTTTCTACATTCTTTCCATCTATTTCCCATCCGCTATGTCTATCTCCTGCTTCCCCACTACATACCTCTTCATCCTCCCTCTATCTAATCCGCGGCCTCATCACTCCCTTTCCTTCTATCCATCTTCAGTATCCTCCTCCATCTATCTCTATGCACGTACCGTCTTTCGCTCGTCGTACCTATATAAAATGAAGAAATTAAAAAAATAGGGAATTGCTTTAAATTATGTGTTATCTGCTGGAAACTATCACAAAGTTACTGTTACATAAAATTGAATGAAATAACGACGCCTATAAACAACATTTTGTTCAGAATTCGTTTGTACGGTGTTACGATTTGCACTGCTAATATGATCGATCTACTGAAAATTAACCATTAAACATGAATGTATCTAAAATTCGTATCCAGGAAAGTTGTTACTTTAGTGTCGCATTTTTACCATTTTTACAATAGCAGCTGACCGGTACGCAAGGCAGAAGTTGGTACCATTTCAATTTTCGACGTTCACTTATTTGGCAGCTTCAAAATTTAATGCGTGATCAAAGCTACAGATATGAAAACATCTACTTCCTTTTAATGGCTACGTATACACATGATTTTCGTTTTGCACGCATCTACGGCAAGGAGCTTTTGAATTCTGTAAGTTTCATTGGCCTCCATGTATAATTATAATCGGAATGTTATTTTCATGTTAATGTATTTGTATAATGATTTCGGTAAAATTTCACTTGCGCCAGCGGCTAATGTCGCCAAAATCTCTTGACTGCTCTTTGAAAACTCAGTTACATACAACGAGGCTAATAATCTTATGCGTTTACCAAGAAATATTACATTAGCACCAAATGCCACAGCTGACGTAAGCTTCATTTCCAAGTTATTCTAAGATGGTAAACGTCTATTTTTTTGTCTGGGATTTAGATGCGCACATTCGATGTATATCGGCTACTTCAATTCTTATCAGATTGAATATTTTAAATGAATCGCTTTTTTACCATAGAGCACACATTTAATGTTTTAATGTTCTTCCTGCTCTGTCATTAATGCGTTCTTGTACGAACCACTGTCAGAAAGTCAATTATCCTCGTAAACTGAACGTTTCGTTGCCAACATTACTACTCTACGCTGCTTACAACGTAAGTGAAATTAAACTGAGAAACCAATAAGAGAGGGTGAAGCGAACATTCTTTTGTACTTACAATTTAACAGATAATTAAGTCTGTGCTTGCTCTTTGGTTGTCCTGAGAGAAAATTAATATCGTCATGAAGCGAACATTCCATTGCCAACATTACCAAGCTACGCTGCCGCCTTGTGTAAAATTTAATCATTACCTCACAACTGTATGAGTGACAAAATTAATCTGCCAATCCTTATCCCTGACGTAAGCGCGGTTGGGGGGGTGTATTATTTGACACTCATGTGATTGGGAATCGATATGTTCATCGTGCATCGTGCAGGGTCGTCCTCCGAGTCGTCCGACTTAGTAAGCGTCTTTGTAAGCGCGTAATATCTACAAATAAAAGGCAATGTTACGAGTGGCTGACTGATTAAATGAATGACTCATCATCGCCTAGCCAAAACAACTGATGATAAAACCTTCCAATTTGCAGAGGGTATTCATCTTACACCGATGGCGTCGTTTAAGAAGCGATATGTCTATTCTTGGTTAGAATTAAAAGCAGGAGTCAGCTTTTTCTGAAAATCGGGGTTGAAAAGATTTTTGAAAAATGCTGCTATTAAGCCGCTTTTGAAGCCTGAACTATTTGGAGTCTTGGTTACAATTAAAAAAGTTCGTTTATTTCTCCCCTCTCCCTCTTCGTCATTGCCTACCCTTCCTCTATCTCGTCTTAGAAATCTTAGAACCCTGTTTAATTGTATGTTCAAAATCTCCGAAGGTACTTGACCGAATGCTTACAAATATTGATACATCGTACTAGTCGATTAAGCGCATGTTTTTACGTACCTATCATTGCAATATATATCATATACGAATTTATATCAGTTTTACAGTGTGTAAAAGTTGTTGCCAAAAATCGCAAAAGTGTCATATATAATGGTTATATATTATATATAATAAATAAATAGGTATCTAAAAACATCCCGTGTTACATTGCAACGTTGTGACAAATTTGGAGCTGAGTCGGTGAAGAACTTATTGAGATTTCCAAACACACACAAACCAACACATCTTTTTTGTATATAGAGATGGGACTTAAACTACTTTGGTTATCAGTCCTAGGCTTACAAACTACATAAAGTAAGTTAAATCAGTCTAAGGACAAACACAAAGAACCATGTCCCAGGGAGGACTCGAACCTCTAACGGTGAGCAACCGCACATTCCACAGCAAGGCACCTTAGAACACTCAGCCACTCCATCGTGGCTGTGTGTGAGTGTAGTATTTTCAGCGGAGAACTCAAGTAAGATTTTGAGGAGAGGGGTCTATAGTAAGATGGCGCAGCTATGTTACAAATAAGATGACTTCCATTGGAAAGTAAGAAACAACGAATTAGAGCACTGCTGAGAAACTCCCAGGTCCAGAGCATTGAAGCGTTTCATGCCAAAGAAGACGATACAGGGAGAGGGGATCCATCATTTTGGTAAACGCATAGGACTGAGCTAACTTCGATGACTTTGGGACTACCTCGCTGCCTCTTTTGTACCAGTAGGACCATTGCAGCTATTGTGCATGCCAACACCAGCACCAGGAATCCCCGATCTTTCCAATGTTGTATTTACTAACACCCACGGACTCACAAAGGAAAATACCAGCAGCTGTATTCAAAATCTTTATTAAATTTTGTGCGACCGCTTTCGGTGTTTCACTACACCATCTTCAGGCTCCTAGCCGACTAAACAAAAATTACAATAGTAATAATGTTTTTGTTGATTAACATTATTACTATTGTAATTTTTGTTTAGTCGGCTAGGAGCCTGAAGATGGTGTAGTGAAACACCGAAAGCGGTCGCACAAAATTTAATAAAAATTTAGAATACAGCTACTAGCATTTTCTTCCATTAGTATAGTATAATCAGCTGCATCTCAAATCCATCCACTATGGAGAGAATTAAACTTAAGGAATCTTAGGGTTTAACGTCCCGTCGACAACGTGGTCATTAGCAACGGAGCTCGCGCTTGTATTTTAGTGTAACGAGATGTAAGTAAATAAACCATGCCGTTTCAAAGGAACTATTCCCACGTTTTCTTGAAGTGATTTAGGAAATCACTGAAATTCTGAATGAGGATGGCCAGAAGCCCGAATGAGATTCCACTGCACCAGCTCGCTCGGTGGACGACGGACAGGTATCCACAGATCTGCTACCCACCCACGCCTGAAAGAGTAGTAGTGTCCTGTTGACCGCAACATGTCTTAAGCCGTCGTCCAACATAACTTCTCACCCCACGGCACAAATGTTCAAATGTTTGTTAAGCTTATGGGACGTAACTACGGGGTCATCAGTCCCTAAACTTACAAACTACTTATCAACTACCTTATACTAAAGACGGCACAAATATCCATGCCCGAGGGGGGATTCGAACCCCCGACCGTGACTGGAGCGCCTCAGTCTCCTCGGCCCCACGGCACAGTCCCAAGGATTTCGTAGTGTGAGACTTCTGAATATTACAGTTTAACAACTTCCTTAAATACACCACCTTCAAAACGCCAGATGAAATAATGCCTTATTTATGCATAGCTGTACATATGTCGTAAGATCTTCAGCAACAACTAAACGATGCATTTAAAGATCACTTAACTGAGAAATTATTTCAGTATTTATACACCCCTGGCCATTAAAATTGCTAAACCACGAAATGACGTGCTACAGGCGCGTAATTTAACCGACAGGAAGAAGTTGCTGTGATAGTCAAATAACGAGCTTTTCAGAGCATTCACACAAGGTTGGCGCCGGTGGCGACACCTACAACGTGCTGACATGAGGAAAGTTTCCAACCGATTTCTCATTGACAAACAGCAGTTGACCGGCGTTGCCTGGTGAAACGTTGTACTGATGCTTCGCGTAAGGAGGAGAAATGCATAACAACACGTTTCCGACTTTGATAAAGGTCGGATTGTAGACTATCGCGATTGTGGTTTATCGCATTGCGACATTGCTGCTCGCATTGGTGGCGATCCAATGACTGTTAGCGGACTATGGAATCGGTGGGTTCAGGAGGGCAAAACAGAACGCCGTGCTGGATCCCAAAACGTTCAAATGTTTGTAAATCTATCGGACAAAACTGCGTGGTCATCAGTCCGTAGCTTTCAAACTACTTAAACTAAGTTTAAATTAGGGACAAACACACACACACCCATGCCCCAGGGAGGAGTCTAACCTCCGACGACGAGCAGCGAGGCGCTTTAGACCGCTCGGCTACTCCACCGCGGCGCTGGATCCCAACGGCCTCGTATCACTAACAGTCGAGATGACAAGCATCTTATCCGCATGGCTGTAACGGATCCCTGAGTCAAAAGATGGGGACGTTTGCAAGACAACAACCATCTGCACGAACGGTTCGATGACGTTTGCAGCAGCATGGACTATCAGCTCGGACTTCATGGCTGCGGTTGCCCTTGTCGCTGCATCACGGACAAGAGCGCCTGCGATGGCGTACGCAATGACTAACCTGGGTGCACGAATGGTAAAACGAGATGTTTTCGGATGAATCGAGGTTTTGTTTACAGCATCATGATGGTCGCATCCGTGAACGCACATTGGAAGCTTGTATTCATCGCCATACTGGCTTATCACCCGGCATGATGGTGTGGGGTGCCTTTGGTTACACATCTTTGTCACCTCTTGTTTGCATCGATGGCACTTTGAAAAGCGGCCGTTATATTTCAGATGTATTACGACCCGTGGCTCTACCCTTCATTCGATCCCTTCGAAACCCTACATTTCAACAGGATAATGCACGATCGCATGTTGCAGGTCCTGTACGGGCCATTCTGGATACGGAAAATGTTCGACTGCTGCCCTGGCTTGCACATTCTCCAGATCTCTCACCAATTGAAAAAGTCTGGTCAATGGTGGCTGAGCAACTGGTTCGTCACAATACGCCAGTCACTACTCTTGATGAACTGTGGTATCGTGATGAAGCTTCGTGGGCATCTGTACCTGTACACGCCTTCCAAGCTGTTTGACTCAATGCCCAGGCGTATAAAAGCCCTTATTACGGCCAGAGGTGGTTGTTCTGGATACTGATTTCTCAGGATCTATGCACCCAAATTGCGTGAAAATGTAATCACCTGTCAGTCTAGTATAATATATTTGTCCAATGAATACCCGTTTAACGTCTGCATTTCTTCTGGACGTAGCAATTTTAATGGCTAGTAGTGTACATGGAAGAACACCATACAAAGAATGAGGAATTTGTAGAAGGGACCAAATACACCTTTTTTTTACACAAACGATTGTCTAATGTTTCTGTTTTTTTTACAGATGTTGTTACAGTTAGCGTGAAATGGACCACGTTCCCATTTACTACAATGGCATGACAATTTCTCTGGAACTGGCTAAACGTGACAATTCGATGACATTAAATGTTCAAATGCTTGTAAATCTAACGGACTCAAGTACTAGGTTATTAGTTCGTAGCTTACCACCTACTTAAACTAAATTAAACCACTGAAGGACAACACACACACACATCCATGCCCGAGGCAGGATTCGAACCTTCGACGTGGGAGGCCGCGCGATCTGTAACGTGGCGCTCCAGCCCGCTCGGCTACCTCCATGCGGCTTCTATGACATATCCTGAGAAAATCGTACAATATTTTAGCCTTCCGAATCCTTTCTTATGCGTGACAGGGTCTGTTCAATAGTAAAAAGGGCAACAAAAAAGAATTACAAAACATAAACATTGAAATTGTGCTAGGAAATTATTGTACACCTTTCGAGGGTAAACACAGGTGTTATGATATGGAAAGGACAATGTACTAGGTTGGTATGAAATGTATCGTCGGACTACTCTTGAAAATAGTGATACCCTACATAACTGACATATTACATCCAACACACAAAATCTTCAATCAAATCATTTGTTATACGTATGTTGATTCAAAGGTACTACAGAACGATATGAGGTGGATTAACAAGTCATATTCCTTATTCTTGGCGTCCCGGGAAGAATCAATCAGTTGCAATGGCAAAACTGGGAAATAAATTCCTTCTGTATGTTTCAATGCAATAAAAAGAAAAAGGGAATTATTTTATTAAGATTATAAACATTGACATATATATGTATCACATTTTATAAAGAAAATTCACTTCCAAAATATACTAGGGCCAGCCTTTTTTATTAAGTCAAAATAATTTATAAATAATAAAAACAAGGTACAAACGAAAGCAAATACTGCTTCACGGATCTTAAGCAACCTGAAATACATGCGCAAAAAGTTATACAACGAGTCTTCAAATCAAATGTTCAAATTTTTGTTAAGCTTATGGGACTTAACTACGGGGTCATCAGTCCCTAAACTTACAAACTACTTATGAACTACCTTATACTAAAGACGGCACAAATATCCATGCCCGAGGGGGGATTCGAACCCCCGACCGTAGTGGCCGTGCAGACCGTGACTGAAGCGCCTCAGTCTCCTCGGCCACCGCGGCCGGCAACGAGTCTTCAAGACAAGTTTTTCTTGTTTCCATCATGTCTGTATTGCTTTACTTGGCCTCATTTGCAAATTGACAACTCAATTGCAGACCTTCTTTGCAGATGACCAGGAAACTCAGATCTCTTGAGATAATAAAAGCAATGACCAACGTTAAGAGCGAATCGTGGGCACTGTAACTGAATTGTGCGGTAGGTTGAGATTTCTGTTAGGACAACCAAAGGCAACTGCTGAAGCGAAGCCTGAGTCCTGGTGTGGCTCAAATTTTCGACTATGGCCGAAGACGACCTCAAATAGCCAAAATGTTAAGAAATTTCTGTTTCATATGATTTTTGCTGGCTCGAAGACCTAGTGCCCAAAAATAACAAATAGAATTCAATGTTTAATGTTAACATATTGAACATAGTGGACCACACAGTTTACTTCAGCAATATGCTTCGTAGCCGCGGTGGAGTAGCCGAGCGGTCTAAAGCGTCTCGCTGCGGAGCGCGCGGTTGCTCGCCGTGGAGGTTCGAGTTCTCCCTGGGGCATGGTTGTGTGTGTTTTTCCTTAGGTTAGTTTACCTAGGTTTAAGTAGTTTGTAAGCTACGGACTGATGACCACGCAGTTTGGTCAGATAGATTTACAAATATTTGAACATTTTCTGCTTCGTAAATTTCAGCCCAACATTGAACCATTGCTATACAATTACATAATGAAAATTTCTAATTTCTCAAGCTGGTGAGAACTCTACAGGACGATGTTCTCTTGTGTTGATACAGGACACTCTACCCCGCAGGGGGCTCACGGTTTTTTCGTGAGTACGTGCGTGGCGAGCATGGAACCCCGAGCTAATGCAGTCTTCCTTCCTTCTTTACTTCCCGGACTGCATTTCTTTTCCCCCTCACCTCCTTTACTATCCTCACTCCTTCCCCTCCCCACCGTGGGTTGATATCCTCAGTGGTATGGTACCCCTGTCCGAACCAAACAACCCAACCCCAGAACACTGTAACATTTCAATTTCAACCTATTTCAAAAGTACAATGAGAGAGGAGACTAGGAAAGGTATACGGAATAGTTGCCAATTTTCATGAAATAACATGCACACGAGGAAAAATATATGCAATGGAAATGTTTGTAATGGAAAGGACAGTGCTTGCTGCCCTCAAATTGAATATTGACACATTATACTCGTTAAGATTTGTGTCAGTTTTGTTTCCATTCCCTTCAAGTCCAAAGCGGTTTTCCCTTTATGGTTCGATTTGTGTGAATGGTGAAAAAAAGCGAATGAGGAAAAATATACAGAAAAAAAAACCAAGTGAAACGGTTTTCATTAACGGTGCTGGGTACCGCAAGCGGGCGACACGCATTGTTTGCCTTTTATTTTGGCCGTGATGAACGGCAGGGCAGCAGCGCGAATAACGCAGACCGCGGGGAGCAGTGGCTGCCCTAGCGATCCGCGTCCCATTCATCATTCTGGCGACGGCGCGACCTCCAGGCCACTCGCCTCCTGTGTATTCCTGGCAAACGAGGTGTCATCTTCTTCGGTACGTTTACTACCCAACCCTACGAAGCGATTCGTATCACATCTCTGTCGGGGAAAGAACGTCAGCCAACACCAGAAGATCATCACGTTCTTGAAAGTCCCATACTAATTTCCCAGAGGTCACATTTCTTTTGGAGATTCGAATTTCATTGACAAGGAATCCATTCTTGAGATTTTTTCTATTTTCATAATACAGGGTCTTTTTCTCCTTTATTGCATTTTAATGCCCCGTGGGGCAGGCTGCTCTTCAGCCCAGGGTACAGATGTATTTGACTGCAGAAATGTTAGGTTAAAATAGGAGATAAAAATGTTGATTTTAACGATAAAAGGAGGAGTAAATGGCGAACTAAATACAATGAAATTAAGGCTTTGAAACATATAGTCAGTATTAAAAAATGCCACGGTGTCTAAAAACCCACAGATTTATCACAGTGAATGGCGACGATAACAGAGACAATTAAAAAAAAAAGAGGCAACACAGTGTTCTGCCTTAGCGGCAGTTGCTGACGTTTTAAAAACACACGTACACTCGAAGCACGAAATCACTGCACACGTAACATTACTGAAACACAATAACAACACTGAGCAGGCCCCGCAGTGGAGAGAGAGGGGGGAAGGAAAATACTTTGGGTAGAAAAACAGCGGAGAGTGCGGAGTGGGGATGGGGTGAGATGGGTTGGAAGGAAGTGGGTGGGGATGGGGATCCAAGCGGAGGAAGAGGGACTGGTACTAATCTACAAGGAAGGGTGAAGTTGATAGGAAGGGACGGAGGGCGTCATCTGGAAGAGGAAGCTGATGGAAGTCACCCTCGGGTAGTATATGGAGAGTACGGAGGTGGAAAGAGGGAGGAACATGCTGGTAAAGGCGTGGCAGAGTCCCGGGATTCAGGAGTATAGGAGAGACCAGTGGGCGAAGAGATTCTATTTGCGCGAGGTGTATAGGATGCGAATAGGTTCAAGGAATTTTAGAAGGTAGGGGAAAGGGATGAGATCCGCGTGGGGGAAAGGAGGCGGATACGGTAAGCGAGGCGGAGGGCGTGGCGTTGGATCTGGAGGGATTTATAGTAGGAGGGCGAGGCGGATATCCAGGCGGGATGAAAGCTACACAAGACAGGGAGCATTAGGGAACGGTAGGTGCAGAGGATGGTGGAGGGTTCAGTCCCCATGTCCGGCCGGAAAGGAGCTTGAGAAGGTTAAGACGGGAGAGGGTTCCAGGAAAGGGAACGATCAAGGGTGAGGCCTAGGTATCTAAGGTTGGTGGTTTGCGGGATGGGGCGGTCATGGAGAATAAGGTAGAGGTCGTGGTGGCGGAAGGAGCGGGTGGTACAACCTATGATGATTACCTGGGATTTGGTAGGGTTGACAGTGAGGAGCCACTGGTTACACCGGAAGGGGAGAAGGTTTGGAACCGAGCGAGGGAGGGCCAAGGGCTAGGAAGGCGGGGTCGACAACGTACTGGAAGAAATGGAGGCTGCGGTATATAGCAGATATAGGAGGGGGGAGAGGACATGCTTGGGGCACCCCATCGGAGGGGATACAGGGTCGTCGGAAATACCCGTTACAAACTTCTAGGACTTTTAGAGTGTAGTGAGTACGTAACATTTTGAACAGGAGCCCATATCCGGAAACGTATCGTTTCCGTTCTACTGCAGTTTCAATTCAGATGTGTAACTCGTCAACGACTGTTTACGGACAGGGAAACACCTCATTCTTCCCTGTCATGGTATGCTACAGGGGTGACACGATGACGTCTACAACGTCAAACATCTACTTGTACATTGGATACTCTGCAAATCACATTTAAGTGCCTGGCAGAGGGTTCAGCGAACCACCATTATACTATTTATTTCACATTCCGTTCTCTAATAGCGCGAGGGAATAACACCTGAATCTCTCCGTTCGAGCTCTGATTTCTCGTATTTTATTCCGATGATCATTTCTACATATGTAAGTGGGAGTCAACAATATATTTTCGCATTCGGAGGAGAATGTTGGCGATTGGAGTTTGGTAAGTAGCCCACGCCGCAGCGATAAGCGTCGTTGTTATAATGATTCCCATCCCAGATCCTGTATCATTTCCGTAATGCTGTCTCCCCTGTATCGTGACAATACGAAATGAGCTGACCTTCTTTGGACTCTTTCGATCTCCTCCGTCAAACCCACCTGATAAGGAGCCCACACTGGGTAGAAATACTGCAAAAATGGACGGACAAGCGTGATGCATGCAGTTTCTTCTGTAGTTCTGTTGCATCTGTTGAAGTTTCTGGTTAGCCTTCCCATGACGTTATCTACGTGTTCTTTCTAATTGTCTGAAGTAATAGTAACTCCTAGGTATTTTGTGAATGTTACGGCCTTTACTTTCGATTGATTTATCTTGTAAACAAAGTTTAACGGATTTCTTTTCGTATTCATGTGGACGACTTCACACTTCGTATTATTTAGAATCAATTGCCAATTTTTACACCATAGTGATATCTTATTCAGATAGTTCTACAGTTGGTTTTGATATTCAGATGAGTTTAATAACCGATAAATCTCCGCGTCATCTGCAAACAATCTAAGAGATCTACTTAGATTTTCCCCTAAATCGTTTATGTAAATAAGGAAGAGCAGATGACCAATAAAACTACCCTGTGGAACGCCCGATATCACCTCTCTTTTAGTCGATGCCTTACCATCGATTACTACAAACTGTGTCCTCTGTGACAGAAAAATCTCTATCCAGTCGCACATTTGGGGCGATATACCATAACCACGCAACTGGATTAAAAGCCGTATGTGAGGTAAGGTGTCAAAAGCCTTCTGGAAATCAAGAAATACGGAATCGATTTGCGAACCCTTGTCGATAGCAGTCATCACTTGCTGTGAGTAAAGGGCTAGTTGTGTTTCGCATGAGCGATGTTTTCTAAATCAGTGTTGACCTCGGGTCAATAGATCTTTCTGTTCGAGAAAATTCATAATATTTGAATACAGGATATGTTCCAAAACCCCTCTGAAAATTGATGTCAATGAAATAGACCTGTAGATTAGTGGGTTACTCCTACTGCCTTTCTTGAATATAGGTGTGACCTCTGCAACTTTCCAATCTTTAAGTACAGATCCTTCTTTGAGAGAGCGGGTATATATGGCTGTTAAATAAGGAGCTATCGCTTCAGCATAATCAGATAGATATCTCATGGTTATACAGTCCAGACCAAAAGAATTGTTCTTGTTAAGTGATTTGAAATTGAAATCTGGAATATTGGTTTCGTCTTCTTTGGTGAATGAGTTTCTAAAAGCTATGTTTAGTAACTCTGCTTCAGTAGCGCTGTCGTGGCAGGGTCGCCATTACTGTCACGTAATGAGGGTATTATTTGTGTTTTGCCCCTAGTATATTTAACATATGACCAAAATCACGAGATGTCACTTATTGTCTGCTTTGCTTGGAGACCGAGTCAATACCTGTGCATCACCTATAGAGTAAAAATAGTGCAGTACAAGTTTGCGGAATACACGGGCATGCTCCTTGTGTATGGCAAAGCTGGAAGTAACGGACGAGCTGCTAGTCGGCTATATCACGAACGTTTTCCACAACGTCACACTCCATCGCACCAACAGTTTGCCCAAATTACACAACGGCTACGAGAAACGGGCAGCGTCACCTTGAGGAGGCAGGACTGTGGTGCTCCACGGCGACGCCTCACTCCAGAATTTGAAGAAGGTATGCTACGTCGCATTGAAGATAGCCCGTCAACGATATATCGAACAATTTCGCGTGCAATAGCTTTTAGTCACAGTACCGTCTTGGACGTCCTACGCTATTACATCCGTACCATTTACAAATAGTACACGCTATGGGACCAGCAGATGTTGGACAACACGTCGTCTTCTGCACATGGTTCCTGCACCGTGGTGTCGACGCGCCCCAGTTTTCACGTCGAGTTCTCTTCCCAGATGAATGTAGGTTCACAAGGGAGTGCGTTCTGAATGCTCGAAATAACCATTTCTAGGAGGACTAAAACAAAATGTTACAATGTTTCTAAAGCTTAAGGGACTTAACAACGGGATCATCAGTCCTTAAACTTACAAATTACTATATGCTAAAGACGGCACAAACATCCAGGCCCGAGGGGGTTTCGAATCCCCGACGGCGGACGGCCCCGTACACTGCAGCACGGCGCGGCGAAGGACGAAAACTCTCATGCCAGACATGTTCAGGGATTTTGAGGTCAGGATTCCGAAATCAAGGAAGGTATATTATGAAACTATTTGGAAGGGCGGGACCAAGCACATGTCGTTTTTCGTTTAATAACAATCTAATTACCAATAAAACATCGTAAAAGATCATTACCCAACGAACATCCCCTGACAACTCTTTAACACGACGTTTAACAATTAGTTGGGCAGTGCACAAAATTAGAACCTTTACATTATCCTTAAACATCCTTAACAAATAACAGCCAAGAGCAAAGGACCAAACTTTAACATAGCTTTAAACTTGATTAACTAATAACTTGACAAACCAAAATGCGAAGCAGCAGGGCTTGAAGCAAAAACATAAAGTACCGGACTATTCGCCCTGCTTAGAAAATGTATAACCATAAAAAATAAAACATGATTCATTCATAAAATACAAATAAGAAAAACGGCTGATAAGATATAAATAGAAGGAATCCGAATTAAATTTACTTGCTCAATCGGCAAATTAAATTGTGAACTTCTACATGAGAAATATTAAAATCCTTAAGGCCAATAACTAAACTGTCGTCCACGACCTATCTCAAGATGGAAAGAGTAGGAAAATAAAACTTACTAAAGGAGAAGGCGCTAAAAAGGTGGGCGCGAGAGACTTCTGGATCTCTGCGTGCTACGAGGAGCCAGTCGTCACCGCGGCGCTGATGTGACAAACAAAAAATGTTCAAATGTTTGTAGAGTCTATGGGACTTAACTACGGGGTCATCAGTCCCTAAACTTACAAACTACTTACAACTAAGGACGGCACAAATATCCATGCCCGAGGGGGGATTTGAACTCCCGACCGTAGTGGCCGTGCGGATCGTGACTGGAGCGCCTCAATCCCCTCGGCCACCGCGGCCGGCTGTGACAAACAACTGGACACTGGGCCCACAAGCATCGGAACCTGTAAACATAATTACAGCGAGGCCAGTTTCTTACCATGGACAACACATAGCTCAAAACTTAAAACTAGGGCCCTTCCAATTCATTTAATATAAATGTTCAAATGTTTGTAAATTTACCGGACCAAACTGCGTGGTCATCAGTCCGTAGCTTATAAACTACTTAAACTAAGGTAAACTAACCTAAGGACAACACACAGTCCCATGCCCCAGGGAGGACTCGAACCCCCGCGGCGAGCACCCGTGCGCTCTGCAGCGAGGCGCCATAGACCGCTCGGCATTTGATATCAGTAACAACTTCTGGCCAACGAAAGGATCAACAGTGCAGCTACGGTAAGCAAGTTATAGGCTCCCTTCAGGTACTTGACTCGCCAAGCACAGCTTACTCGTAAATAAATTTTTACTCCTTAATCGGAAGGTTTTGCGTTTATGGTTTTCAAGTGAGCAATTTCTTTTTTCACATTAGAAATGCACACACACCACAGACGTGCCATCTACATATCACAATACTTCCGCAGGAGTAATCACCCTCTTGGATTCCACAACATAAGCCTTAACAAATGAGACCGTCAATACCGCCATTATACGAAGATAGTGAGACTCTTCAGTTAATTTAGTTAAAGCCAGGCCCGAGCACTAAAGGGAATCAAACAGTGACAACTCGGCACCAATGTCAACAGCAGTAAATAACAAGCGCACAGTACAGTTGTTATACTTAATATTAAAGGAACACAATAACTGCTAAGACACTCATCTTCTGACAGGAGCTTCTCGGAATCCAAGGAGCTGTTCTCAGCAAAACTACCCTCCTCACCTTCAAATAATATGGCTGAAATTTCAGCAGAGTTGGCGACTTCGGTGACGAGCAGCGACAACATTCGAATATGGACACAATTCTCTCAATATCTAAACATACTGTTCAGCGGCAGCCATCCACAGCGGACACCACAGTTCCGCCCAGCCGGCCGCGGTGGCCGAGGGGACTGAGGCGCGCCAGTCACGGTCTGCACGGCCACTACGGTCGGTGGTTCGAGTCCCCCATCGGGCATGGATATTTGTGCCGTCCTTAGTGTTAGCTAGCTCATACGTAGTTTCTAAGTTTGGGGTCTGATGACCCTGTAGTTGAGTCCCATAAGGTCTACAATCATTTTAAACAGTTCCGCCCAAAACAAACACTGTCGCCTCAACCGGTCCTGTCGGCCAAAACAACCGCTCGGACTTCAAACGACAAGTGACAGCCCTCGGCAAAATTCCAAAACGTCCGCACATAAGGCAAAGATACTCCACTCTGAAAGCGGATCCCGTCGATAGTCGCGGAAAGTGGCGCCAGAGAACCCACGCAGTGTAGGGACGGTGCCCCGTTACGGATCAGATTTCAATGCAGGTTTGGAATTAACGTGTGGGCAGGTATTCTGGACGGTCTTGTGATTGGACCATACCTCCTTCCATCCAAGCTCACGTGTCCAGCATGATAAGTCTTTCTACGACACATATTTGACCCGTTCTTGGAATATGTACCATTGAATGTCCGTCAGGAAATTTGGTTTCAGCATGATGGTGCACCACCTCACTTTTCACTGGCTGTCCGGAGACATCTCAACACACGATTTGGTGAAAGATGGATAGGTCGTGGTGGTCCAACCGCGTGGCCACCACGATCACCGTATTTTACCCTCATGGACCACTCCCGCGCGGTCGCTTACTTAAAGCTGCAACACAAGGTTACATGTTCGATGCGTGAAACTAGCCGTACTACTGCGATTTTCTCGAAATCGTTTACGTATTGCGCCTTAGTCCTTGCACATTGTTTTGTCCTAATTGTCTGCTTAAGTTTGAAGAAAATTCGTGATCCGAACGTCGTGGGCTCCCCTTGTTAGTACTAAACGATGTCTGTAAGTATTTTTGGCCATGATTGATTTCTTCATACTATTACATCAAAACAAAAACGCTTTTATATGCAGCGTGCTTTTATATGTATACATGTGGCGTCTGTTCCGAAAGAACAGACGTCACTTCTGATCCTGCAGTTGTTATTATTATTTAATATTCACAGAATATATGACATCAATTGAGATTGGGCAAAGCTGAAAATTTGTACGCTTTTGCCAGTTTTCTTCTCCATTCACGATGCTTGGGCGTGATGAATTCAGCCGATTTTCAGTGGGATGCATAAACATCTTTCATGATCTGACTTAGATTTAAGTAATAATTGTATCGCAATCTATACAACTACTACTGAGGTTACCCGACTAGAAACGTCTAGAATCGTTTACTATGTTTAGATGTAAAAAGATGCAAGGCATATATTAGGTAATGTTAGAAGCGAATATCTTAGCACTACCTTCATTATTCATTAAGATTCACTGGCTTTCACGGCAACTAATAATACTGGCTCAGCATCTAATCTACACCTGCGACTACAAAACTGTTTGCTGCCACATGTAAGTATGAAGGTGTTTAATGTGGTCTGCATGAGAATGGAACTATGTTCTCGAGATGATTATAATGCTACACTACTCCAAACAATTAGGGGATCAGGTGAGGTCATACACAATTTATATGTGGTAATGCACCTTATTCGGATATTGGTTACAATTATAATTTTTGTGATGCTGTACGATATAGTACTCTCATCGCATTACTTGAGACTGAATGGCGTATATTTAGAGCGAGGCACGATAATAGCGAAAAAGTTATTCTCGTTGCCCTGTAATATATCTGGGGGTACGGCAGTACCCCCGCCAAGTCGAACGCACGACCATACCATCCTTTACTTACCAAGAGTATCTACTATAACTAGCCATATTCTCAAATTACAGTACTCTACACCTTATAGTTTACGAAATATTAGCAGCCGAAAATTGCTAATTCTGTTACTCACTGACTCACCGATCATCAAAATTCTAAGGTACCTCTAGCAGACACACAAACGTCAAATTTTGTATTTAGATAGTGTTTAGCCTGTAATGGCAGGAAAAATTTTAACATCCGTAAATGACAATTCCGTTCACGAACACATTTTAGCTTGATGGAATAATAACTGCTAACTTGGTGTTGCATGGATTGTATTCATAATGGTCTTCTGTTAGCGCGATGGATTCACCTCCGAAAGGTCGCGGGTTCGATTCCTGGTCCATATTATTATTATTTTAGCCGTTACCTTTTTAAGAAGTGAAGAGTCGTCAGAAATGACATGTGGGATCGGAGTAGAAAATGATGAATAACTGGTAAGATATAGCTTAAATTTCTGTAAATAGAAACAGCACCAATCACACATTCTAAATTAATTTAAGTAATAAATGAGAACACTGATGCTCGTAATGTCGAAAATTCCATCACATGACGCGGGGTTAAAACGTTAGACCAGGAGCAAAATCGTTAGATGATGATTTCAAACCCCAACATGGCAGAGATAGGAAGACACCATTGTACGCGAACTTGAAAACTGAAGTACCGATTTTCTATGATAATTTTATCAGGTGACCAATGAAACACACAATTCGAAAGATGGTTTGCTGTAGATGTACAGAATACAACACTTATGAATGTACATAACAATGAAGAGTGGTAAAACGATATAGATGTTTTGACGATTTAAATTCTCCATCTCTAATAAAAAGCGAACATCAAAAACTGAAGTGCTACCAACTACTGCCCTTAGGGATGATCGATATTAGAAAAACGTCGATGGTAACATGTTAACATCAGTCCAAAGAAATCAATGTACGATGAACATTGAAAGGAAGGCATCGACGTCCGAGAATATTAATGTTTTCAGTGCCAAAATAAACAAACTTCGGCAGAACCAATGACACACAATACTAGACTGGCACTACCGAATACGATATAATTGGTATCCCTGTCACTTTAAACAGCCTATCAACAATTATTTGTGTACAAATATAGCAGGCCTAAGAAATATGGATAAACATATAATTACGCCACATTTAGAGTTTTGACGTAAAGGTTAAATTTTACTTATGGCTTTGGCATAGTGTGCAAATGCTGCAGACGAAATGTTCGATTTATGAGAGGTACCCACAAGAATCTGTGAACTACAGAGCAGGAACAGAATTAATTATTGCCGGCCGCGGTGGCCGAGGGGACTAAGGCGCTTCAGTCACGGTCTGCACGGCCACTACGGTCGGGGGTTCGAATCCCCCCTCGGGCATGGATATTTGTGCCGTACTAGTTCGTAAGTAGTTCATAAGTAGTTTGTAAGTTTAGGGACTGATGACCCCGTAGTTAAGTCCCATAGACTATACAAACGTTTGAACATTTGAATTAATTATTTACTTCATGTTCAACACGAAAGACTATGCCTCTCATTCTGCGTGACTGGTCTTCCGAAGTGTCCCATTCGTCGTCGCTGCCAACTTCAGCACACTACGCAGCCACTGCTGTAAGTAAAATTGTATTGTGTACTAGACAAAGATGTAGTATGCAAAACAGAACATACATTTATATTCACCTATATCGTTTGTGGCTTGGCATCAAAGGCTATATATGGTAGAATTGAATCTTCAGTAATGAAATATCGATAGTCCGTTGTTTTCATGCCATCGATGTGCCACAGACATATGTTAACTGTAAGTCTATGATGGTCTAAGAGTTGTATGTCTGTCGATCAGTCTTGGCATCACGTTAAAGATTCTTGTCAAAGAATATTGGACGAACGTGTCGAGGAGATTAATGCAATATTAGTGTTAGTGCGAGTGCCAACGTGCTGTCAATATGAATGCTGAAAATTGTTGCACCAAAGCCTCTGAGAAAAATAAAGGACATAGGGAATGGGCATTAAGAAAACCCGTTACTGATCTACAGCAAATAATACCAGAGAAGAAAAGGAGGAGGATTATCTCTGAAAAGAGATAGACCTTCCTAAAATAGAAGTTATTATGTTGTATCTCCGAAAAGATGTGGGGAATGAAATACTAAACTAATGCAGCGTGCACAATACTGTAAGTTCACTAAATAATTATGCCAAGCGTGGTGGTTTGCTTCGCACGGGTCCAGGGTTCGTTTCCCGGTCCGGTCATAGTTTTTCTCCACTCGGGGACTGGCTGTTGTCCTCATTATCATTTCATCATCACAGACGCTCAAGTCGTGAAGTGGGGTCATCAAAACACTTGCATCATGCAAGCTGAATACACTCCCAGATGGGGTCTAAAGGCCGAAAATGCAACACGAAATCATCAAGATGTCTAAAAGTACTTCCAGATGGAGCCCACAATGATGAAAATTAAAGAAATTCTTCTTTTAATTAATAGTTATTAGTAAAGTTCTCAGGCTTGATGTTTTCTCAAGAAAGAAATGACTTTTATTGTGTAACTCTAGTAAGTTTTAATTGTAGCCACTGATTCTAAGAGAAAGTTATACAATTATATGTAACCATTTTCATGCCATTCAATTGTGTGCAGTAAAATGCACTAAAACAATTAATTTTCAATTACTAACTGTTTTATGAAAAACTGATCATTCAATAAATACAATGCAAAATAACTACTACTTTCACTTATACAGGAAAACATACCTTATCCGCAATTTCCATGTATTATGAAGTTCACAAACTTCACAATACAACACTAACTTGTTGATATTTGTATAGTAGTCCAACAAACCTTGCAGTACATGATGAAAGGATTGAACAATAATAATCGAATTTCCAAACTTCCAAATCCTGTTATATTAAACCAAATGAAACCACAGAAAACCAAAGGGACAGGGAATGGGGTTTAAGAAAATCCGTTGTTCTTGTACAAAAAATTTTACAGGAAAGGAGTACCTAACAAAGATAAATGATATCCCATTAAAAACATAAATACACAAAAATGCAAGTCTCGCCACGATTTCCTTCCACCATAAAAAGTCGTGAGAACCCATGGGAAACGAAGTCGGTTATTTTAATTAGTGTTTATGGAACCAACTATTCAACACCTTGTCATTTCTTTATCTAATTAGTTATCTACCAACAACTAAAGTGACTATATCAAAATTGTATATCCTTATTCCTACAATTAATATGACTTAGCAACCTCATGGCAAGAAATATTGTAATACTTAAAATAATTTATGCAAATGTTAGGTATTTGATTCCTACGAGATTACGTATGGTTACACAGTGGAATAGAATTTATTTTTATATGTCGATATGTAATTGCCCGATCACAATATGAATTCTGATGTCATTATATTACAGTGCGATTGCGAAGTCATTATAATATAACACATATTATGTATTATAGAAGTAAATGTGTAAAAGACTAATATAGTTGCTATAAATGTTAGTAAATTCCTCATTAGATAACGAATATGTGGGTCTATGAACACTAGCTAAAAGACCGGCTTTGTTTCCCATGGCAACATAAACTAATATTTACCAGACTTTATTCACATGAGTGGGCTTCATTATTATGTGATTACGTTTGGTTGCATAGTGCAATATAAGTTATTGTTTTGTCATTATAATGATGTGCATGAAATAAATCGTAATTTGCGGTGTTATTGCTTCACTGTATTAGGTTTAGAAGAAATACCAAACTGTGGCGAATGAAAATTAGTGCCCAGAAGGGATCTCCTGCTTACTAGTTAGACGCGTTGACCACTCCGCCACCGAGGACACAGTGATCAGCACCACTGCAGAGGACTCTTTCCTGCACGTCTCCCGCCACACATAAATCTCCATTCGCCACGCTGTCTCTTTCCTATACCACAGCCTATATCATAGAATAAATAGGCTGTGGTAATAGGAAAGAGACAGCGTGGCGAATGGAGATTTGTGTGTGGCGGGAGACGTGCAGGGAAGAGTCCTCTGCAGTCGGGCTGGTGACTGTGTCCTTGGTGGCGGAGTGGTCAACGCGTCTGCCTACTAAGCAGGAGATCTCTGGTTCGAATCCCGCCCGGGCACGTATTTTCATTCGCCACAGTTTGGTATTCCATCTAAACCTAATACAGTGAAGCCATAACATCGCAAATTGCGATTTATTTCATTCATTTGAACGCTGTAATATGTCAAAAATATATATAATAATGATGTGAAATTGCCAGTTCATTACATTTATTCTTATGTATTTATATTATGGTACGATTTATATTTATTATAGAAATAAAGATGTACAATTTTGATATAGTCACTACAGATGTTGGTAGATAACTAATTAGATAAAAAAATGACATGGTGTTGAATAGTTGGTTCTATGAATACTAACTAAAACAATCGACTTGGTTTTTCCACGAGATCTCACGGCTTTTTATGGTGGAATGAATTCGTCGCGAGACTTACATTTTTGTACATTTTGTGTTTTTGATGGGATTATATGTTCACGTCAGGTGGCCAGTACTGTTGCCACCTAAGTGGGCAGTATGAGGTTATCAATCAGCTCCCATGAACCCAACCGTTGTAGTAGGTGCTGGTCTGCTTGCAGCGCAGTCTGCCAAGTGCATCGCAGCCATGCCCACTCCGGTGAACAAGCTGGCCACTCCATTCGTTCAGTTCCCTTGTCTGCACACATGTTGTCCACCAGTGCATCTATATGGGGAAGATCGTTATCGTCCCGTTGAAGGGTCCCGTCTCAAATGGTACCAGCGTATTGCACATCTAGAGTCGACGAAATTCTTTTCTATATTTCTATTTATTTCAGGCCTAAGGGTTTTCACCAAAGATTGTCTGTAATATACTATTTAGTCCATTCCAAGAATATTTATTGTTGTGTTGCAGCATATTGATCATTTTTGTACTCTCGTCTTAAGTCGGTGATCTGAAATATTTAATGTCATAGCCAAAGTTCTTCAGATGATTCTTTCCTTGTAAATAAATTTGTTTGACCACTATCCGTGAACACTCTTTTCAGAAAATTCCACTCCTGTTCATCTGAAGTGCCACCTCCGATATTCCTTATCGTATAGTCTCAATCCTTAGCGACCGTCAATTGCATCTCATCATTCCTCTATAATTAATTATTCCACTTACGTCTAACTGGTTCTTCCGGTTGAGTGTCTTAACCTTCACTCTAAAAAAATGTTCAAATGTTTGTAGAACTTATGGGACTTAACTACGGGGTCATCAGTCCCTTAGCTTACAAACTACTTATGAACTAGCTAAGACTAAGGACGGCACAAATATCCATGCCCGTGGGGGTATTCGAACCCCCGACCGTAGTGGCCGTGCAGACCGTGAATGGAGCGCCTCAGTCCCCTCGGCCACCGCGGCCGGCTTCACTCTAATTATCGTTGTCACTGAAATAGGACATCAGACTACATCTGCCCCTTGGTTAAGTTTACAATCCTATGCATGAGTTTGGAATTTCTATGTGACGTCGCTGTAATTCAGCTGGAATATTCTCGTATTTACAGGTATTATCTAATTATATCGTCTCCTGTTGTGATGCTTTGTATGTGTGCTGTTACCATATGAAGTTTATTACCTTCTCTCTCTATCTTCTCATTTCTTCTACCAACGAATGTTTCTGTTCCTTTTCTACAACTGAAATAATTTCATCTTCATTTACAAACTGAATTTTCTGTATCCTCATACTCCTACTCTTCTTGATCACACTGTGACGTGACAACTGAATCCTAATGACAGCAGTCCTACTGCTGAACTGTTCGAATTAGCGAACTCACTGCCTTACTTTTCTCACCAATATCTAAATCTAGAAACTATAATATAATTTAAAACTCTTCATGCATCGAACCGATCAGTGAATAATCAGTAACTGTGTGATACTGCGCTAGACGTGACCAACAGCAGCAGCAACTAATTATATGGCCGTCAAGAGACTTATACACACAAACATTGTTTTCCCAAGTTTATTTTATATCATCTTTCTTCACGAAACAAAAAGATACCAATAAAATGCAGTTGTTATTATGTTGCCTTAAACTGATAAAACACAAGTAATACGTAATATGATTTCTGTGTACCTTAATGTCAATATTGTAATCAATACATAATACAATGCAATTTAATTTTTACCTATCCATATATCATAAGACAGCTGTTGACTTCTGGCATTTGTCTTACAAGAAAAATGGAGCACAGTTTTATATATAAGCACGGGCACATAATCTGGTAAAATACGTAAAGGGAAAGGCTTTCGATGTGTTCTCAGCACATTGGAGCCACCAATGCACAAATGTCGGAACTACATTCGTTCATGTAGAAAATGCTACGGAAATTGCAGCGCTGCAGTCTGCCCGACCGAATCGGTCGCTGTGACGTCGCTCTGCTTTTGCACTCCACACCACACACAGTGTATGGGCAGCTGGTGCGGAACGGCGTGTGTCCGCCCACGTGCTGACACGTGGTCGCTCTGTCGGGGAATTCCTGGAGCTGCTCCCTCTGCTGTGGCAATCGATCCTAGTCAGTCACCGCTAACCGTGGGAGTTTCTCTGCCTGGTGGTCACGACAGTTACCAACGGGCCGGCAGTGGACCACGAGCACAGGGATAGCGTTCACTCTGTGATTCGAGTTTCTAACAATCAGTTAGCCATTCCATTCACGTTGTCCATAATAATGCTTTTCCAATTATTTTTACCTAGTTTTCCAGTCCTCTAGCACATTTACATTTTTTCTCCCTCATAAACACGCCTTTCCTTGAATCAACATAATTTCTTGCAATTTCTTCGTTACCTACGGAGCTACTAGACATATACACTTATACAACTACGATGAGTATTAGCTTTCAGTCTATCTCAGTTACAATAATGCGATCGTCATCCTTAAATCTTATTCAGATTTACCCCTACTTGATACCTCAGATTCGGTTCCCATTTTAGATAGTGTTATGGCTTTCATAAAATCTATATCTTTTTATATTTTTTATCTCAAATTTCCGTTCCCAAAATATCCTTGATTCGTTTCGTTTCAGAGATAAGCAGACAATTGACCATTTCTTTGCTAATGACAAATACACTCGAATACAGGTAGACTTCGAAAGAGAGGAAGTAATGGCCAGGGCTTAAACCCAGCAAACCGCCCTCTGATGCCTCATCCTCGGTGTTCAGCAAGGTCATGGAAACCATCCTGTCCTGCCGCATCCATCAGCATCTCCATCAACACCAGCTCCTTCCCCTCTCCAAATGTGGCTTCTGTCCTTCCTTCTCTGCCGAAGCCCACCTCCTGAGCCTTTCTGTCCATCATGGTGCTATCCTCGTTTCCCTCGACATCGTGAAGGCTTACAGTTGCGTATGGCATTCCGGTCTCCAAGCTCAAACTCTACGCCCTTCCTGTTAATTATTTCCGATTTATCGCATCTTTTCTCACCCACCGCCCGTCACTGTCAGTAATTCCGACTCCCATTTATCTAACCCCTCTGCCTTCTGTCCTCCTTCCTTGCCCTTGCCCCTTCCCTCCCCACTCCAACACCTCCTTCAATCCCATCTCTCCGAATTCTCCACCTGGTGTAACCAGTGGCTCCTCCCCATTAACCCCACCAAATCATAGGCAATCATCATAGGTCACACCACTCCATCCTTCCGTCACTGCGACCAATACCTTACACTCCATGACTGCCCCATCCCGCAAACCAAAACCCACAAATACCTAGCCTTAAACTTGACCGTTCCCTGTCCTGCAAACCCCACCTTCAAACAGTCTGTGATAAAGCCCTCTCCCACCTCAACCTCCTCCTTACCATTCCATCATGCATCTTATTCTACACTTCCAACCCGCTTGGGTTTCCGCCCCCCCCCCCCCTTCCTACCCAGTATCACTCCCCCCAGGTCCGTGAACGCCATTCCCTCTCCCTCGCTTAGCATATCCGTCTCCCCACCCCACGCCAATCCTTTATGACCTTATTCCTTTCCCACACCTGCTTAAGTTCCTCGAACACCACCGCATCTGATACGTAACTCACTAATGTGACTCCCAGCACTTGATTGATCCTGTCTCTTGTTGCATCCCGGGCCTCTGCCACGCCGATACCTCTTTATCCCTCCCTCCCTTCCACCTTCTCCACATCCTCTCCGAGGATAACTACCGTCCCCCTCCATCCCAACATTTACCCATCCTACCAACCTTAATCCTTTTCCGTATTTGCACGCCCCCTCTCCCTCCGCCTCTCTCTTCCTCTTCCACCAACACTGCTTGGCTTTCCCCTTTCCTAGGAGTCCTTATGTCATCCCCCTCTCCCCTCAATGACCTCTTGTCCCTCCCCCTCCGCACCTCCCTTCCCATACTTACCCCCTGTAGGGAACCTGTGCTATCAGTTTACAGCAGGGCTTCGTCAGTGTTCAAGTGTTGGTGCCAGTGTTTTGTGTTCCATTTTCCAGTTTTAAGATCTTAGGAGCCACCGAACAGGCGGAATATTAGTGTTGTCATGTGATTTTAAGTGTGTGCTCTCGTTATCGTCATCTGTCCTCAAATTAATGTGTTTTAATCTCCATGAGATTTATTAACACTGCACATACATGTACCATTTAACCACCGTGGTTATTCTTTATATATATTAAATGTGTGTTTTACTGCTCTCTGTGTCATTGTTGTCATTAACTGTCTAAATTCTGAAATATTTTTTCTTCATGCCTTCATGTCAAGTTTTTGTTATACAATTTGCTGAAGAGCAGCATTGAAGATGCTGCCAGCCTGTCACATTCCATTGACTTCAAAATAAAATAAAGAAAAAGAAATGGGGGGGGCACCAGCATCGTAGTGGCTACTATACTGAGAATTTGGGCAGGACGGAAAGCGTGAAGCATAATTGCCAGCGTGGTAGCTCAGCGCTTTCGGTCAGAGGGTTAGGCGCCCACTATTCGAATTCCGGTTCAGCACAAATTTTCAACTTCGTCTTTCAAATTACTTCAGAATTTTGTAACTGCCGATTTGTTAGAATAATGTTATTTTGTCAAAAACTGACATTTTGGGCCTGTGGTTGTGTACGAAATACAAGATGATTCTTACAATAAAGAAAACAGCAACCAACCACATTTCATTATGCTACTTATTTACTAAATAGCGCCGTTACCGGTTTCTAACTTTTCAGTTCATCCTCAGACGGTTGTTCACGTCGACATACATGTCATTTACATTTTGTTTATGAGTATAATTTTTTTCTTGTGGCGAAAAGTCCTTGGTTATGTGGGGCCTTCGACGTGAGCAAGAAAAATTCTATTGTAAAAGTTTGTTTACAACCTTTGTCAGTATTATGAGTCATATTTACTTTCGAGTAAGTAATGTAAATCATCTTTTTGTATTACAGGGCACCACATAACGAAGGAAATTTCTCCACAAGCAAAATTATATGACTAAGCAAAATGTAAATGACATGTATGTGGACGTGAACAGCCCTCTGACGATGAACTGGAAAGTTTGAAACCGGTAACGGCGCTATTTTGTAAATAAATAACATAATCAAATGTGGTTGGTTGCTGTTTTCTTTATTGTTAGAATACATTTCTAATTCTCTTAAATGTGTCCTTCACTCGTTTATCCAAGTTGATTCGTCTTTCCGGAAGATTCCCACAAGCCTGCTCTCAAACGACAAAAGAACTAAGTATTAATTGCGTATGTATTACATATTTTCTAATTGTCACAGTTATTTGCTCTGTAATGCCTTTCCAATATCGACAGAGAACCTAATTCTGTTAATGCATGAATTCTTATGGCAAATTTGCCGTGAACAGTAAAACTGCCTCTGCTGTATAAAGCCCGTTGCACACTTGGTGGGCTTTAGTGCCTACATTTATAGCCACTTTATGTGCCGCGCACTTAAAGGTATCTGTTCCCGTGCTGCCTAAGAGACGCAGCGCATCCGCCTGTCCTGTTTAATATGTATGAGCGTAAATTGAAACAGTGCATCAGTTCCTTCCGCATCTGGCCCTTCTGCAGCTGTTTAAAGTTAATTGTACCGTAAAAGACGGTTTTTACCAATACGAGGAAGACAGTAGTTTGCTTCTTGTAACGGTCCTGACAGACACTCGCCAAAAAGAAAAAAAAAGACGAATAGCAAACTTAGATGGAAAGTTATCGGACCATCCATATTTCAGATTACATTAAAGTTTGAAAATAAATGAATTGAGTGATGTGACTTCTTAGAAACTGTTCCTCTCTTCTGGGCGATATTATTACCGTTTCACGCTTTCGTAAGTCTGTGATGTAAAAACGATTGTACATATACAGGGTGTTACAAATAGGTACCGTCAAACTTTCAGGAAACATTCCTCACATACAAAGAAAGAAAATATGTGTCTAAATGTCCCGAAAAGCTTAATTTCCATGTTAGAGCTCATTTTTTTATTCCTCTTTAAATGTAAATTGAAATAATTTTCGTGTAGACAATTGTCAAAGTACCCAATTGTTTCATTAGTATGTACTGTACTTCTTCGATTCTCGTCATCAACACGGATTTTCTGTGAACGTTTGGGCAGGAATTGTTGGTAATGTCTTCTGGACTGGGGCTCATGTTCTTCTACCTACGCTCACTGGAGCACGTTATCATGATTTCATACGGGATACTCTACCTATGCTGCTAGAACATGTGCCTTTACAAGTACGACGCAACATGTGGATCATGCACGATGGAGTTCCTGCATATCTCAGTCGACGTGTTCGTACGCTTCTCAACAACAGATTCGGTGGCCGATGGATTGGTAGAGACGGACCAATTCCATGGCCTCCACGCTCTCCTGACCTCAACCCTCTTTACTTTCATTTACGGGGGCATTTGAAAGCTCTTGTCTACGCAACCCCGGTACCAAAGGTAGAGACTCTTCGTGCTCATATTGTGAACGGCTCTGATACAATACGCCATTCTCCAGGGCTGCATCAGCGCATCAGGGATTTCATGTGATGGAGGGTGGATGCATGTATCCTCGCTAACGGAGGACATTTTGAACATTTCCTGTAACAAAGTGTTTGAAGTCACGCTGGTACGTTCTGTTGCTATGTGTTTCCATTCCATGATTAATGTGATTTGAAAAGAAGTAATAAAATGAGCTCTAACATCGAAATTAAGCGTTTCCGATGTCTACATAACATATTTTCTTTCCTTGGGTGTGAGGAATGTTTCCTGAAAGTTTGACCGTACCTTTTTGTAACACCCTATATATATATATATATATATATATATATATATATATATATATATATATATAATCATCTGACATTGCAGGTTTTGGAGGCGATCTAATAGATTAATATTCTTGAAAAGTGAAAACGCCAAGTAACCCCCTTTTCCCCCACCTTGTTCCCCCCTAGAGGGCCCCACGCCCCTCCCTCTTTTCCTTCTCTACTGCTACCTCCAGTATCACCCCCCTCCTACTCCATACAGTTCCTGGGACATCCCTTCTCCTCTCCCCCACAGACCTGTTGCATCTCCTCCTCCCTCCCTCCCCGTCCCCCTCTTCCGCTCCCCCTCCCCTTTCCCTCCTCCTCCTTTCTACATCTACATCTATATACATACTCCGCAATTCACCGTAAGGTGCGTGGCGGAGGGTACACTGTACCACTACTAGGCATTTCCTTTCCTATTCCACTCCCAAATTGAACGAGGAAAAAAAGAATGCCTATATGCCTCCGTACGAGCCCTAATTTCTCTTATCTTGTCTTTGTGATCTTTACGCGAAATGTAAGTAGGCGGCAGCAAGATCGTACTACACTCAGCTTCAAATTCCGGCCCTCTAAATTTACTTAACGGAAATTCACGAAAAGAACGTCGTCTTTCTTCCAGCGATCCCCAATTGAGTTGCCGGAGCATTTCTGTGACACTCGCGCATTGGTCGAACCTACCGGTAACAAATCTAGCTGCTCGCCTCTGAACCGCCTCTATGTCTTCCTTCAAACCGATCTCCTGCGGGTCCCAAATACTTGAGCAATACTCAAGACGTGGTCGTACAAGCGTTTTATACGCGGTCTCCTTTACAGGTGAACTACATCTTCCCAAAATTCTCCCAATAAACCGAAGTCTGCTGTCCGCCTTACAACTGTCCTTACATGCTCGTTCCATTTCATATCGCTCTGCAATGTTACGCCTAGATATTTGAACGACGCGACCGCATCAAGAAGCTCACTACTGATGCTGTATTCGAACATTATAGGATTGTTTTTTCTACTCATGCGCATCACCTTACATTTTTCCACATTGAGAGCTAGCTGCCATTCTTCGCACCAACTAGAAATTTTGTCTAAGTCAACCTGTATGCTATTACAGTCAGTTACAGACGACACCCTCCCATACACCACAGCATCATCAGCAAACAGCCGCAAATTACAACTTACTCTGTCCATCAGATCATTTATATAGATAGAAAATAATAGCGGTCCTATCACACTCCCCTGGGGCACGCCTGACGATACACTCGTCTCTGATGAACACTCGCCGTCGAGAACAACGTACTGCGTTCTATTACTTAGGAAGTCTTCCAGCCAGTCACAAATCTGTGAACCTATTCCATAAGCTCGTATCTTCGTTAGCAGTCTGCAGTGTGGCACCGTGTCGAACGCCTTTTTGAAGTCGAGAAAAAACAATCCGCCTGTTGCCCTTCGTCCATGACTCGCAAGATGTCATGTGAGAAAAGGGCAAGCTGAGTTTCACATGAACGATGTTTCCTAAACCCGTGCTGATTCATGGAAAGAAGCTTTTCCGTTTCAAGGAAATTTACTATGTTCGAACTGAGAATATGCTCCAAAATTCTACATGAAACTGATGTCAACGATATTGGCCTGTAATTGTATGGGTCAGTTCTCTTTCCTTTCTTATACACGGGAGTCACCTGCGCTTTTTTCCAATCACTAGGAACTTTGCGCTGAATTAAAGACTCGCTATAAATGCAAGCTAAGTAGGGGGCCAATGCCGCAGAATAGTCTTTGTAAAACCGAACTGGTATTCCATCCGGACCAGCAGACTTTTTCGTATTTAGCTCTCTCAGCTGCTTCTCTACACCCGAAATACCTATTGTTATGTCCCCCATTTCGGAATTAGTGCGTTGATCAAATGATGGTATATTTGTGCGGTCCTCCTGCGTGAAAGATTTCTTAAAGGTTAAATTTAGAACTTCAGCTTTCCGTTTGCTTTCTTCTATTACTGCCCCGGAATGATCAACTAGTGACTGGACAGTGGGCTTTGACCCGCTTATCGATTTTACATAGGACCAGAATTTTTTCGGGTACTCGGAAAGATCTTTTGCTAAGGTATGACTGTGATAATTATTGTATGCTTCACGCATCGATCTTTTTATAGACGCACGAATCTCTACTAACTTTTGCCTGTCATCATTTGCGTGTTCTTTTTTGAATCGAGAGTGCAACAGCCTTTGCTTTCTCAGCAGCTTTCTAACATTATTATTATACCACGGTGGATCTTTTCCATCCTTAATCGTCTTTACTGGCACATATTTCTCTAACCCTTCATTAACAATGCATTTAAATTTAGTCCACAAGTCCTCTACATCCATAGTCCCAGAATTAAACGATGCCCATTCATTTTCTAAGTGCGATCGTAACATTTGCTTGTCGGCTTTTCCCAACAAAAACACGCTCCTAGCCTTCTTGACTGGTTTATGAACTTTGGTCACCATCGACGCTATGATGATATCATGATCACTAATTCCTGTCTCTACACAGACATCGTTAATAAGGTCAGGCCTGTTTGTGGCTATAAGGTCTAGAATATTTCCATTGCGCGTGGGTTGCCGGTTTAACTGCTCAAGACAGTTTTCGGAGAATGTGTCCAAAAGTAGCTCGCAAGACTGCTTGTCTGTACCGCCTGAAATGTAACTAGCGAGGTCCCAATCTATACTCTTAAGGTTGAAGTCACCTCCGACTAATATTACATGGCCCGGATACCTATGCACTACCTGGTGTAGACTTTCCTTGAATGATTCTAAAACTGCTACAGCAGCACTGGGGGGCCGGTAAAAACAACCAACTATTAACTTTACTTCTTTTAGACCTGTTATGCGTTCCCAGATAACTTCACAATTACTTTCAACATCGATCTCAGTAGAAACAATATCTTTGTCCACAGCGATGAACACTCCTCCTCCTCCTTCCCCAACATCACTCATGACATTTATCATCTGTGTATCGTCTGTGGTCCCCTCGGAGTGACATCTGTCAGTGCTTTCAACGAATCTGCGAACGGCCATCTAGCAGTCGACAGCTCGTGGAACAAAAACGAAGTACGGAACTAATGTCCAGAAACGCCACCCAATGGCGCTACCGACCGTCAGAATTATAGGTGCTGGTGCATCACGGTATTCATAGGGAACAAGGCCTGCCCTTACAATGTTCAAATGTCTGTTAAGCTTTAAGCACTTAAACTTAAAAACTGCCTTATATTAAAAACGCCACAAACATCTATGCCCGAGGGGGGATTCGATCCCCCCGACGGGGAACGGTCTCGCGCATCCGAGCACAGCGTCTCAACACGCTTGGCCACTCCGCCGCCCTGCCCATACAGGTGCTAGCTCCATCTTCTACACAGGCGATCGATGCAATTACTATCAAACCCCGAATATGAAAACCACATATACCTACCCGCGGTCTGTGTGTGCATAGAACGACGCGTTCGCCGCCCGAGGGGTGGCCTAGCGCCAAGCGCCAGCACCTATAATTTTGATAATTTTGAAGCTTGGTAGCGTTGGGTGACGTTTCCGGACATGGATTACCCGACCCATTTTGTTTCTCAAGCCATCCTCTACCATCCCACGAAGTTTGTCGGTATCATTTAGAAATGCTCTCTTTCACCCCAGATATCTCTGAAACCACAAGAGATATTGAAAAACCACTTTCACGGTCATGAACGTACAGCAGGGGCTTATGAAAGTAGGTACTATGAGACACTCTAAATCGTAAAGAAATATTGTTTTCAACACAAACTTATGGTTTTTTAAAGGATACCCCATATTATTTCTTAAGCAATTGATAGGATGAAAAATTACAAAAATAATTGCGTCTGTTGCATGCGCATGTCAGACTCTACCGTGAGTCTCGCTTGAGTCTGGGACACGCGCTGGCAGCGCGCCTCATATCTTTCAAACGTCAGCTTCGCATCGCAGTTTCTCCGGATGTAACTGACGCATCGCGATGCAACCGACGCATTTCTTTTTGTGATTTTTCATCCTATCGATTGCTTAAGAAATAATGTGGGGTATCCTTAAAAAACATAAGTTTGTGTTGAAAATAATATTTCTTCACGTTTTAGAGTGTCTCATAGTACCTACTTTCATAAGCCCCTGCCGTACGTTCATGACCGTGAAAGTGGTTTATACCCTTTATGTTTATATACTCTTCATGTCTCTTCATTCCACGCAGAATGACCTTCATTTTTTCGCCGTGTTATGTTTTTGTTTTGCTACTGTTTTGTACTCCTTGTATTTATGTGTTTCTCCTTTATTCAAGTAATTATATAGACTGAAGAGCGCCTTCGGCTCTGCCAGCCCACCCCATCAGGGGAACAAAATAACAAAAAAAGGAAAAAAAATATGGTGACGAGGTGACTGGAAATATACGAATTACAACGGACCACGCGGCCTTCCCTCCTCTATACTAAAGCCAAAGTTTTGCAGTGCGGCGCCAACTACCGAAATTTTCTCTTTTTCAATTATTACTAGCTGAAAACTCGGCGTTGCCCGGGTATGTATTTATTTACTCCCGCCATATTTCAGGTTCAAATGTTCAAATGTTTGTATAGCTTATGGGACTTAACTACGGGGTCATCAGTCCCTAAGCTTACAAACTACTTATGAACTAGCTAAGACTACGGACGGCACAAATATCCATGCCCGACGGGGGGATTCGAACTCCCGACCGTAGTGGCCGTGCAGACCGTGACTGGAGCGCCTCAGTCCCCACGGCCACCGCGGCCGGCATATTTCAGGTATATATTCATTTGTATAGTGGTTGTATGTCTGTAAAATCTCTTGGGAATCCAATTAGTAGTAAAGAAGTAATAGAATAAAACTTAGTGCGTGATGGGGCGGTTTTCTGTGATCGATACTGTTCATATGCTTATATCTCTTGAACTAGGTGTCTTACTGTGATACAATTCAAAAGGTACACTCAACTATATGCATGTATACTGTCTGTAAAATTTGCTGCGGCTACAATTTGTAGTGTAGAAATTTTAAATTGTAACGTCATACCGATAGCCGTAGTTTTACTCCATAAACAGCGGAAAAGTAGTAAGCGAGAAACTTTCTTCCTTTCATCATTTTACTATGTTTGTCATTAAAAAAAAAAAAAATAAAAAAAAAAAAATAAAAAAAAAACTTAAATAAATGATTGAAATTATGTGTCAAGTTGGTTGAAAGTCGCTAAGTACTGTCATTGTCATATATTGTATTTATGAAGTCTCGTCGCATTGTGTGGCAGTTTCTTGCAACTCATATTGCTTTTGACGCTATATCTCTTGAACCATGTGTCGCCGGCCGCGGTGGCCGAGGTGACAGGCGCTCCAGTCTCGGTTAGCACTGCCACTACGGTCGGGGGTTCGAATCCCCCCTCGGGCATGGCTATTTGTGCCGTCCTAGTTCGTAAGTAGTTCATAAGTTTGGAAAGTAGGAGGCGAGGTACTGGCAAAAGTGAAGTTGTGAGGAGGCATCGTGAATCGTGTCGGGATAGCACAGTCGGTAGTGCGCTTGCCCGCGAAAGGCAAAGGTCCCAGGTTCGAGTCCCGGTTCCGGCACGCAATTTTAATCTGCCAGGAAGTTTCAGTTCATAAGTAGTTTGTAAGTTTAGGGACTGATGACCCCGTAGTTAAGTCCCATAAGCTTAACAAACATTTGATTTTTGAACCATGTGTCGTATGTGGTTTTTAATCATATGAGAATTGTTATCTCACGTAAGGAATATGTGTGTCACATTTGATTGAAATCGGGTAAGTAGTTTAGGAGAAAATGAGCAACATTGTCACTTAATGCAGCAGTTTTTCGCGAATCTCATTGTTTATGAAGTCATATTTCGTAAACTATGTGTTGCACGTAATTCTTACACTTACGGCGACCGTCATCATGGACTGAAGCTTACAAAGGTTCATAAAGATTGGAACGAAACTGTAGATTTGTATGCAACACGTACAAATATACGAACACTCTGGTTTTTATTTTAGATTTTAGAATCGTGCTTTGCGATATTTTTATTGCTTGTTCGTCTATTTCTTAACAGCCTGTATTACGACTACCGCGCCTCCCGCACACAGTTTGCCAGCGTGCCTCAAGTTGCTGTTGGCATTAATCTAGTGCAGCTTATTCAGTTTCAGACGCAGCAGGTGAGCCAGCTCCTGACAGCAGCACAGAATCTAATCCCCGCGCTCACCGCAGCTGCGTCCATTACGCCGTCTAAAGGCACCACCTGCTGCCGCTCAACATGAATACATCCCAACACTCAGAACACTCACCTAACAGGAAGACGTTACGGAGCGGCATGCACAGTTCGATGCTCATTGCGTCCCACATCAAGTACGAGTTACTGTGAAACTATATTATTTCCGCTCCAACAAATTCAATTGTTTGTAAATCAGTGGGGCTTAACTAATGTGTTTACCAATCCCTGGGCTAACAAACTACTGAAACTAATTTAAACGCCGGCCGCAGTGGCCGAGCGGTCTACGGCGCGACATTCACGGTCTGCACTGCCGCTACGGTCGGGGGTTCGAATCCCCTCTCGGGCATGGATGTTTGTGTCGTCTTTAGTGTAAGGTAGTTCATAAGTAGTTTGTAAGTTTAGGGACTGATGACCCCACAGTTAAGCCCCTTAAGCTTAACAAACACTTGAACACTAATTTAAACTACATGTTAACATTACGTGACATCGCAGGGAGGAAGCGATAAGTAATGATTGATTTCCTCGAACAGGAAAATAAGCCTAGATCGTATTTTGACTTATTTATTGATTGACGACCGATTTCAATGTGCTATTCTATCATCTTCTGGTTGTATACACTTTTTCACAACGTGGTCTTGTTTTCAAAAAGATATAGGATAAACAGAAAGTGCAACATTGCACATACTCAAGATATAAAATTTACAAATTATGCTACGGACTGCTCGTAAGAAACAACACACACTCTCACACTTGATCGAGGAAGGACTCGAACCTCAAGCGGGGAGCAATCGCGCGCTCCGCATCATGGTGCCTCGGAGAGTTCGTTTATTCCGCCAAAATCATTCCCTCTCCAACGTGCCTGACGATTCTTCAGTTTGATGGCTTAATTAGAGCCCTTATTAAATACCCTTATTAATAAATAATAATCAAGTGATAGTAGCAGCAGTTCTATATAATATTTTCGTTTGCGAAATGAGCGTGAAGAACCTTGTCATCAGTCGGTCAAGGAACTTCAGAGCTGAACGAGACAGTACCATTTTCAGTGTGATTGTGGATAATATTCTGCCGACGCAGTGATTCGTGATGCAATTACATACAATGTACCTGACAGTCATATTCGTGAGAACATTGTCAAACATACAGATACGACTTTGCATCAAGTATTACAAATTATGGAACTGTATCGGGGAACAGCCTTAGCGGATCGTATGGGAATGGGAAGAGGTAAATTAAGACTTCTGGTGTCTGGTAAAATCTCTATATAAAAGCGAAAGGAAACTCATTCACTCACTCACTCTCACTGACTAAAGCGAAATCTCAAAAACTACTTCACCTATGAAGCTGAAATTTGGCAGGAATGTAATTTATCGGTAGAAGACGTCGGCTAAGAAAGGATTTTGCGATATGGCCAAGAGTTCTGGAGATATGACGTCATAAACAATGGAAACTTCCACCTATTGCGGCACGTGATAGTTTGACTTTATCAGTCCACTATTTAAGAAGGAGAGAACTTAGCGACTTGCAACAAACTTGAAACAAAATTTCAAACCTTTAGGAAACTTTTTCTTGCTGACAACCCCAGCAAAATGATGATAGGAAAAACGTTTGTCGTTTACTACTTTTTCGGCGGTCATGAAGTAAAATTACGGCATTTGTCATGACGTTACAATTTATTACTCGTACACTTTTAATTGTATTCGAGAGAAATGTTACAGACAGTATACACACATACCACTGAACGTACTTTCGAAATTTTATCATAGTACGACACACAGTTCATGAGATATGGAGTAATAAAGAATTACGTTACTGGATGCACGTTCGAAATAATATCGTATTACGACATACAGTTCAGGTGCTATGACGTGAAAGACATTGAAATACATGAAACTTCGCCCTAAAAAGCATGAGCTTATAATTTACTACGTCTTTATTACCAAATCATATTACAACACATTTCGCAGGCAGTTTCCTGATATTTCTCTCTACGAACCTGGTAAATAATGTCTTTGCAGGACCAATAATTCAGGAGATATCTCTATATATATAAAAGATACAGGTCACTCACTGACGAAACACGAAATCTCTAAAACTACTGGCCCTATGAAGCTGAAATTTTTCCGGTATGTCGTTTAAAGGTAGAAATGTTAGCTAAGACACTATTTACGATAGGACGGAATGAAGGTGCATGGCGAAGGATACTTTTCCTGCAGACTGACGGAATCTACAGTTTCATTACGACGTTCACCAAACTTTGCACGCTTGACCTTCAAAAGGAAGGTCACCGCCTACCTAAAGTTTCATATGGTGCATGGAAAAAGTATCTTGCAAGATAAAAACGGATCCTGAAGTATGTTGGTCGCGCCATAACTTGAGAACGGCGCGACGGATTTAACAGATCCTTTTTTTTTTTTTTTTTTTGTTATTCTCAAAACACGTGTCGTATGAAATAAAACTGGAAAATTTGGGAACAACAAAGTGCGTTTTTCAGTGTGACTCTGTGTTTCTAATTGCATACAAATCTGTTTTGTTCCGATACTTATGAAATTTGGCACATTTCACCATAAAAATAAGAGGAATGTCACTGTCTGTATAAAATTTCGTTTGGTGCTCGATGGAGGGTACTTAACATACCAACTTTGACCAAATGAATAGGTTTTCTCTGATGTTGATGAATTTTTGCACACACGAAACTTATACCAAGAGGAAGGTCACAAGATACATACATGTTCGTATGGTGCATGACAGAGGGTGCCTTGCAAAACACATTGCCGAGAAAGGGGAAGGTGGAAACGAACAGAGACATGGGAAACAAAGAGATGAATGCAAATAGAGGAGGGAATTGTAGAATAAATAAACACCCGGGCAACGCCGGGTTTGCAGCTAGTACAATATACGAGGCGCGTCCAGAAAGGAAGTTACGTTTCAATTTATCTCCGCTGCAGCGCTGCGACTGCAGTTAAGAACATGCGCTGTAGACGATGTGTATCAAGGAGAAGAACGTGCGCCATTTGGAGATCGCTCTCAGTTACGTACGCTTTGTTCTGCTTGTTTGAAATGTCGGCGTTTATTGAAAATTCCGCCGCCTGTGAAATCAGGTCGGTGATTCGGTTTCTGAATGCAAGGAAAGTGAAACCAAGTGAAATTTATCGGCAAATTTGCTATCTTTACGGGCCAAATGCGATGAGTGATTCGATGGTGAGAAGATGGGTCCGACAGTTTAATGGCGGGCGTAGTGATGTGCACGATGAAGAAGGAAATGGGCGTCCACCTTTGGTTACAGAAGAACTGGTTCACGCGATTGATGACAAGATCCAGGAAAACCGTAGGTTTACAATTAGTGCTCTCGCTCTGGACTTCCCCCAAATTTCACGATCATTGAGGCATGAAATTGTTTCCAAACAACTGAAATTCCGTTTACGTTACTCACGTTGGGTACCAAAGCTTCTCACTGAGCAACACAAAACCCTACGAATAAGTAGTGGCACTTGTGTTTTTGACCCTTCATGCTGAAATAGGCGAAGAATTTCTGAGACGGATAGTCACAGGAGATGAAACGTAGGTGTCTTACGATACCCCTGAGAGTACGCGGCAATCAATGGAATGGAGGTACACTTCATCCCCGCCAAAGGTAAAGCCGAATCAAATCATGACACCCCGGAAAATGATGTGCACAGTGTTCTGGGACTGAAAAGGCATCCTTCTTATGGACTTCTTACCGCGTCGTCAAACAATCAAAGCAGATGTTTATTGCGAGACACTTTGGAAATTGCACCGTGCAAATCACAATAAGCACCGGGGACTGCTGTCAAAAGGTGTTGTTTTACTTCGCCGCGGTGGAGTCGCCGAGCGGTCTAAAGCGTCTCGTTGCGGAGCGCGCGGTTGCTCGCCGTGGAGGTTCGAGTCCTCCCTGGGGCATGGGTGTGGGTGTCTGTCCGTAGGTTAGTTTACCTAGGTTTATGTAGTTTGTAAGCTACGGACTGATGACCACGCAGTTTGGTCCGATAGATTTACAGACATTTGAACATTTGTTTTACTTCACGACAACGCACGACCACACACTGCAAATATGACGAGAAACTTCGTATAGGGATTTCGCCGGGACGTGTTTGACCATCCTCCGTACAGCCCTGACCTCGCTCCTAGCGACTTTCATCTGTTCTTACATCTCAAGTCTTTCTTCGGTGGTCATCACTTCACCAATGACGACGAACTGAAAGAAACTGTTTCCAACTGGTTGAAGACACAGGCGGCAGATTTCTATGAAGAAGGTATACAAAACCTGGTACCACGCTATGACAAATGCCTGCAAAGAGTCGGCAGTTATGTGGAAAAGTAGTTTAAGAGTTTTAGAATTTTGTGCAATAAAAATTTCTTCTGTATCTGTGTACAATTTCATTACCAAACGGAACTTACTTTATTGACGCGCCTCGTATTTCTTTATTAACCCCTTGTGATTTCTGGTTCTTCTGCCCCTGACTCAGACAGGCGTTTCGAGTGTCAGGCAGAAGCGCTGCCTGATGCACGAGGACTGTCTGCGGTCGCGGTAGGGATCCCACTGACTCGGGCTGGTGACGGGTCGCCACACTCGGCACTGGCGATGGAGAAACGCGCCGCTCTGCTGTGCACTCTGCGGGGCGCCGACCCCGCCCAGGTGTAGGCTGGTGTCTCGCTGGTTACCGGCGGCGTAGTGTCTGGCGGCGCCAGCTGAGGGAAACCCCTCCGGCCCGGCCCGCGGGATGACGTCGGTGGAGCGGAGTGGCGACCTGCCAGAGCCGCGCCGGCTGGAGGTCCTCATTTCGACGCCCGCTGTCGGTGGCGTGCTGCCATAGTATGACGTGGTGGCATCTTCCGGCGTAGAGACGTTCTCGTCATTGCATTGCACGTCACCGATCGCCCACTGCCCAGTGCAGCGCCTTTAAGTACTGCTTTTCTACTGAGGTGTTGTCCGAACCAGGTCGGGCACGTCCTACATGCGTACACCGAGCTCCGAGGCTGTGCATACCGTCGGTCGATGGTCTCAGGAGCGACGACCGTGTCGTCCCATTTTTCGGGTTACTGCCATCAGCAGACTTGTTTCGACACCTTTTGCTTCTGCCTCCTTCTGCAGCTAGAACGTGTACTCGCGAAAACCACAATATAACTTCACTTGTTTCTTGCTAAAATTAATAAATAACTCCATGCCTCTACACTCCTCGCCCATTGTTGTTGTTATGGTCTTTAGTCTAGAGACTAGTTTACTACCGCTCTACACACATACCTTATCCTGAGCAAGCCTCTTCAACTCCACATAAGAAAGGCAACCTACATCTGTCTGAAACTGCTTACTGTATCCATCTCTTCGTCTTCCTCTGCTGCTTTTACCCCACACACTTCCCTCCAACGCTAAATTCACAATTAATTGATATCCAAGAATGTGTCCTACCAATTAATCCCTTCTTTTAGTCAAGGTATGCAATAAATTCCTTTTCTCCCCAATTCTGTTCAGTAATTCCTCATTAGTTACGCGATCTACCCATCTAATCTTCAGCATTCTTCTGTAGCACCACATTTCAAAAGCCTGTTTATCGTGCATGTTTCACTCCCATACAAGGGAACACTCCACACAAGTGGCTTCAGAAAGGACTTCCTTAGGCTTAAATCAATATTGGATGTTAACAGATTTCTCTACCCACTGCCATTCTGCATTTTATATCCTCTGTACTGCGACCATCATTTGTTACTTTACTGCCCAAGTAACGAAACTCATCTATCCCCTTTATTGTTTCGTTACCTAATCTAATTCCTTCAGCATCACCTTATTTTCTTAGACAGTATTCCATTACCCTAGTTTTGCTCTTGTTAATGTTCATCTTATATGCACCTTTCAGCACACTGTCCATTCCGTTCAACTGCTCTTCCAGGTCCTTCGCTGTCTCTGACAGAATTACTATGTCATCGGCAAAACGCAATGTTTTAATTCTTCTCCCTGCACTTTAATGCCCTCTCCAAATTTCTCCTTGCTTTCCTTTATAGCTTGCTCAATGTACAAATTGAATAACACTGGAGAAAGGCTATAAACCTGTCTTACTCCCTTCCCAACCACTGCATCCCTTTCGTGCCCTTCAACCCTGACAACCGCCGTCTGTTATTTGTACAAGTTGTAAATAACCTTACGTTCCTTATATTTTACTCCTGCTTGTTTCAGAACTTGAAAGAGTTTATTTCAATCGACATTGTCAAAAGCCTTCTCCGCCCGTACGAAAAAGAAATTCGTCCTCGGTTTTCACCCGGCATCACAAAACAAACCATGTTGCAGATTCAAAATGAACACCTGTTCACCAAAAACGAATAAACAGAAAGTACTAAAACTGTTCCTGACACCTTAACCTAATTCCTACACTGTATTCAGTCTGACTTAAAATTAAAGTCGATGAACAAGTCCTCTACAGAAAATTAGGAAAACTTTCAGGAAGCCCTCACGTTGCCTGTTACCGTCAGCAGTAAACAGGACAAGCGGCGTGACCGCCCAGCGCTGTACAAAGCCGACACACCGCCTGAACAGTATACAAGACTCACCGCATGTGAAATCTTGCCCCACTTGGTTTTTCTAAGCACAAGGGAAGGAACTGAAGACTGAATATCGAAATTCCCAAATGCACCAAAAATAAACGAAAAATATATCTATTCAATAAAGCAGATAAAAATTCGCTTCACGCTTTCCTGAGTGATAGTCTCCAGTCCTTCAAAACTAAAAATGCGAGTGTAGATCAGTTGTGGCTTACATTCAAAGACATAATATCAGTAGCAATCGAGAGATTTATACCAAATAAATTAATAAAAGAGGGGGCTGACCCCCTGTGGTGCACAAAACAGGTCAGATCACTGTTGCAGAAACAAAGAAAAACGCATGCAAAATTTAAAAAGACACAGAATCCGCAAGACTGGCAATCTTTTACTGAAACTCGCAACCTAGCGCGGACTTCAATGCGAGAATCTTATAGTTGTTTCCACAACGAAATCCTGTCTCGTAATCTTGCAGAAAATCCAAAGAAATTCTGGTCATATGTGAAGTGCACTAGCGGCAAAACACAAACAATACCTTCACTACGCGATAGCAATGGTAATACTACCGACGACAGTACTGCTAAGGCAGAATTACTAAACACAGCTTTCCGAAATTCTTTCACCAAAGAAGACGAAGTGAACACTCCAGTATTCAATCCAACAACAGCTGCCAGCATGCGAAACTTAGAAGTAGATGTTCCTGGAGTAGTAAAACAACTTAAGTCACTAAACAAAAATAAATCTTCCTGGCCAGATTGTATACCAACTAGATTCCTCTCAGAGTATGCTGATGAAATAGCTCCGTACTTAGCTATAATTTACAACCGATCACTCAGCGAAAGATTCGTAGCCAAAGACTGGAAAGTTTCCCAAATTACTCCAATATTCAAGAAAGGCAATAGGAGTGATCCCCAAAATTACAGGCCTATCTCATTGACGTCGATTTGCAGTAGGATTTTGGAACATATACTTTGTTCGAATATTATGTACTACCTCGAAGAGAACGACCTATTAACCAATAGTCAGCACGGATTCAGAAAGTATCGCTCTTGCGAAACACAGCTTGCCCTTTATTCACATGAAGTGTTAAGTGCCATCGACAAGGGATCTCAAATCGATTCCATATTTCTGGATTTCCGGAAGGCTTTTGATACTGTACCCCACAAGCGGCTTCTAATGAAATTGCGTGCTTATGGAATATCTCCCCAATTGTGCGATTGGATTCACGATTTCCTATCAGAAAGGACACAGTTCGTTGTAATTGACGGTAAGTCATCGAGTAAAACAGAAGTGATATCTGGCGTTCCACAGGGAAGCGTTATTGGTCCCCTACTCTTCCTCGTGTTTATAAACGATTTAGGAGATAATCTGAATAGCTCCCTTAGACTGTTCGCGGATGATGCTGTCGTTTATCGGTTAGTGAAGTCAACAGAGGATCAAAAGCAACTGCAAAGCGATTTAGACAAAATTTCTACTTGGTGCGAAAATTGGCAATTGACACTAAATAAAGAAAAGTGTGAAGTAATACACATGACCACTAAAAGAAATCCGCTGAACTTCAATTACGCGATAAATCAGTCAAACCTTAAGGTCGTAAATTCTACCAAATACCTAGGAGTTACAATTACGAACACCTTTGACTGGAGAGAACACATAGAAAATATTGTGGGGAAGGCGAACCAAAGGTTATGTTTCATTGGCAGAACGCTTAGACGATGCACCAGCTCCACCAAAGAGACTGCCTACATCACACTTGTGCGTCCTCTCTTGGAGTACTGTTGCCCCTTGTGGGACCCTCACCAGGTGGGACTGACGGAAGATATTGAGAAGGTTCAGAGAAGGGCAGCTCGTTTTGTTTTATCACGTTACGGGGGGGGAAAGCGTCACGGAAATGTTGCACGAATTGGGGTGGAAATCATTAAAAGAAAGACGTTATTCATTGCGGCGTGATCTGTTTGCGAAGTTTCAATCACCGACTTTTAGTTCTGAATGTGAAAATATTTTGCTAGCACCCACATACTTAGGGAGACATGACCATCCCAATAAAATAAGAGAAATCAGATCGTAAACGGAACGATTTAGGTGTTCTTTCTTCCCGCGCGCTATTAGAGAATGGAACGGTAGAGAAAAGTTATGAAGGTGGTTAATAAACCCTCTGCCAGGCACTTAAATGTGATTTGCAGGGTATCGATGTAGATGTAGATGTAGAACTACCCATCGCACAATGTAACTTGCTTTCCTTGCGGGAAATCTGGACATAAAGGAGGCCAAAAACACGAAGAAATATGTAAATGACGTCCAGTCAAGCATTTCCTGGAGGCCTTCCCCTGAAGTACCAAAGTATCCATCTCAAGCTTCGTCAAACGATTCAGCACATCAGTTGTAATAAATATACAAACCATTTCTTGTACAATTGACCACTGAAGATGTTTTAGAATACAGCGAAACGCGTCTAGTCTAAAGTAGACTAATTTACAGTTGCATTAGACGGTCCCAAAACATATACAAATTGTATACGCAGTATGTTTGTTTACAACGTGTACACAACACGTAAATCACTCTCGCTTTTAAAACCTAAAAAAACTACTCATTTTCTGAGGACCATTTTCTCAAAGCCGATGGACGAGCCTAGAGATGCACATGCAGTGCAAAGACAGTGAATTAAACTGTTTGTTATATTGGACGTTGCTGAACGCTGTAATACTTCTCAATTAGACACTGGCATGTGTATTGCTTTGCCCAGTCATGACACTTATAAACTGTTAGGCTCATCACGTTTGACAAAATCCGGTAAGCAGTAACGGTGAAACCATTCCGGAGCATGAAACCCGTTGCGTCTCGAACCTTTTTGTGTCGCAACAGTACAGTTAAATTTACAATTTTTCATGCACGAGACTGTGAGATTATTTTCTGTATAGAATGTTTCGATATTTTGGCCATACCCAAGACAATGTTCTTTCTGTTTCTGCTTTTCATCTAAAGAACCGTGTTTCTTATTTGCTTGATGAGTGTATCAGAAGACCTAGGCAAAGCAATTTTGTAGAGCATGTGAAACTGAAGAACACTGCACAGGCAAAGTTTCTACGGGCACAGCCTTTCCCTCATGCACTTAGACAAAGTTGCAAAACAGTTGTTATTGTAGTTAAAACTTCAGGCACTCATCGACTTGGAATTTATTATAAATCAACTGTGAACCCACAAACAGTTATTGATACTTGCCTTACCCGGAAGAAGTAATAGAGACATAATGCTGGCAGATATTTTTGAAAAATTGACATACGTGACACTTATTTGCAACTTAGTGAAGAGTCTCAGAAAGTTTTATTGATCAACACTCGTTTAGGTTTGTTCAATTTGGTGCACTTACCCTTGGCAGCATTTCCATGGACACCATTTTTCAGTGGTGTTTAGAACAACGTACGTTCTGTTCATATCATTTATGGTATCAGGACGTCCACAATAGGAACACATCAACAATCTTCGTAGACTGTTGCAGTTGCTTTGAGCTGCGGTTTTGAAGTGACACAAGGAGACAGGTCGTTTTCTTTCAGATCTAAATACAAAATTGTGACCATGTTATTAATAGCAACTGTGACCACCCACTTCAATTTTATTATCTCTACGCAATCTGAATGAATTACATGTCGTTCTTCGCAAGTTGATTTATTGTATCCCGATAATACCAGGGCAGCGCAGATCGCGGCTTTGTTGCATAACTTGTACCGGAAAAATGTAACTTTTGTATTGACAGGACAGTGAGAGAATTCATTTCAGAAACGGAAACCTGCTTTGTGGCATAATATATGCCTTGTTCATTTCGATCCCACTAAACTGATAGTTTTGCCTACAGAGGCCGGCCGCGGTGGCCGAGGAGACTGAGGCGCTCCAGTCACGGTCTGCACGGCCATTACGGTCGGGGGTTCGAATCCCCCCTTGGGCATGGATATTTGTGCCGTCTTTAGTATAAGGTAGTTCATAAGACGTTTGTAAGTTTAGGGACTGATGACCCCGTAGTTAAGTCCCATAAGCTTACAAACATTTGAACATTTGATTGCCTACAGATGTTTCTTCTTACGGGATCGTAGCTGTGTTGTCGCACAGAATTGGTTCACTATGAGGGAGGGGATTGCCTTCGCTTCCATGTTATTGACAAACATGCAGTGTAATTACTTGCAGATCCAGGAAGTGGGTATTGCCGTCGTCCTTTGCGTAATTTTTACAGTTCTAGGCTAAAGTTTTTCATCCATCCAAACCTGTTCCAACATAAACTGTTCAGAAATTGAAATGCTGAGAGCTGTTCTTCACACAGTATCAGTAAGAAAGACTGTACCGGCCCACGTCAAAGCTTGGAAATTCTAACGCTATTTCTCGACTACCTGTCGGGCCTGATATAGAATTTGGCTCCTTTATAGTGTCTTGTTGTCAAATGGTGTGCATGACAGTGAAATTCTGCAGTCTTTTCCCCTCAAAAGTAACATTGTACAACCTTCTGCAGTGGACAGTGACTTGAACTTGTTGTTGCAGTATAACCGGAATAACTGGCCTCATCTCTAAAACACTTTCGAAATTCTTTTGTGCTCCGTCATTTTGTTCAGTGGCATTGCCTCTCCATTCTGCACAGCGTGATCTTAGAGCAAAATTACAGTTTCTGTGTGCTTACTCTAAAGTGTCACGCTTCTGAAGACCATCAGTCCTTACTGCCACAAAAGTTTTCAATTTGGTAGAAGTCTCAGTCTCCATGACAACGAGTACTTCTTGATTTAACGGAACCATTTTGGAACACTTGACTTATTGTGGTAGACTCTTCCAACCATCCGTGCCCACGTCTTCGACTACGTCTTTGTCTTTGCAACACATTTTTATCTTAGAAATCTTGCAGGAATTGTTGGTTTCTAACAGTGGACTTGTAGTGGTCTTCAGTCCGCAGACTGGTTTGATGCAGCTCTCCACGCTGCCCAGTCCTGTGCAAGTCTCTTCATCTGAGAATACGTTCGGCAACCTACATCTTTTGAATCTGCTTACTATATTCGTCCCTCGGTCTCCCTCTACGATTTTTACCCCACACGCTTCCTTCTAATGCTAAGTTGACAATTCGTTGATGTCTCAGAATGAGTATAGTTTACTATTAGCCGATTTAAACAGTTTTATGTAGGAAATGGACATCACTCATCTCACTAGTGCACCGTTTCATCCGCAACCCAATGTAGCATCAGAATATGTCGTACAAACATTCACGTAACAGATATGAAGTCTGCATGCGTTCCCCACATGGAAGCAAGCTCTGCTGCTGTGCCTGTAGAAAACAGCTCTCAAACCGATGACGGTCTGTCGTCTGACCAATGGCACCATACTCTGATGTAGTTGCTGCACCTAATGATCATTTTCTTTACATAGTTAATGCCCACTCAATGCGCTGTAAACACGGTAATGTTATTCGATATTTGGGAGCATGCAAGGTTTGTTATTCAAGGTCCACCGCGTTTTTCCTCCGTCGTCAGAATAAAATGTGTGCTGGTTGATTGCGAGATTCTGCCACAGAATTTTTGTTCTGAGATTTCTGTCTCACGGGCGTCCGGCAGACGGTCCGGGGCTGGGTGTGTCGCTGGTGCGATGCCACCGCTGCCACCTCAGTCGCGAGCATTTACAGCGCCACCGAAACTCAAGTTCCTGGCGATGGCAACGGCGCTATCTGAGTACCCTTTACTCCCCCAGCACCATCTTCGTCCGTTAGGTCAGACACAAGAGAGCAGACTTGTTCTTCCTGCAGTTATCGGGACGACGTTTCCGTGGGAGCTCAGGGCGGACGTCAGAACGCGGCCCGGGCTCCGTGTCGGTCACAGCACGACTCCCAGCTCTTCAGGTCGCACAGTTTCCTGCCTCCGTTCCTTCCTATACGACAACAGCGCGGGACTTTGGCGCGGGGGAGTGCAGTATCGACTGCACAACACCGTCCAACGCAGCAACGGCAGAAAGAGCATTTAGAAGGAGCATCAGTACACGCCAAATACGACAAGACGTTGAGATGCGCGGTCACACCAGCTACCGACAAGGAGATCCACGGCATCTAGGATGCGGATATAACCAGTCGCACTTGCTGATTAGGGAGACAGTTAAATGTTCAAATGCTTGTGAATCTATGAGAACTTCTTTGGTTATTAGTACCTATGCTTACAAACTTCTTAAACTAAGTTAAACTAATCTAAGGACAGCACAAACAGCCATGCCAGAGGGAGGACTCGAACCTCCGACGGCGAGTAATCGTGCGATCTGCAGCAAGGCGTCTTCGAGCGCTCGGCCATCACTGCGACACAGTCAGCGACTGCAGAAACGAACAGTGGGCAGAAGTAGCCATGTAAAGATCTGGTCAGATTGTATCTGCCTCTCCTCAAGTGAGGAGAAATTAAGTATTTTCATATGTTGTGAAAATAAATTGTCCCATTAATCAGTAAGGCCTATTATAGTATTGCTCCCGCATCCTCATGAGTACTGGCTGCAGTTACCTCCCCCAGTAGCCAATACAACAGTGGTGATCAGCACGTCACCAAAACCCTTCCAGCCTTTGTTAACCAATTGTGCTACTTTATAAAACATCATTTAAGAGGCCCTCTCACAACATCTGTGCTTTCCACCAACTGAGCCATGAAGCAAGCTCCTTTTAGAAATTTATCCAAGGGCTTATCAGCATTACTTGATCCTTACTTTTTTTTTCATCAACAGTGTATGGTGTTGTGGCCTTTCGTCTAGATCATATGGTATCACTGAAAGAATTACAATGTCGTCAGCTACCCGCAAAGATTTTGTATACAATAACTGAACTTAAATTTCGCTTCTAAATTTCTCATAGTTTGCTTTCACAGCTTCCACAATGTACAGCGTGAGTAACATTTGGGAAAGCAACAACCTTTTCCTATCCATTTCTAACTAATGCGTTTCTCTTAAAGCCCTTCAACTTTCATAACAGTTACCTGCTTTCGGTGCATTTTATATATAACATTTTATTCCCTGTGTGTTATCCTTGCTATCATTAGATTTTAAACAGTGTATTTCTGGCAACATTGACAAAATTTTGACCCCGAATATTTTCGCCTCTCCGTGGCCTGTCGTATAGGGTAAGTAGTAAAACGACTATTGTCTCACATTTCTTCTTTCATCCCTGACATGGGCGTCTACTAGCATTCCCATAGTTCTTTGAGACTATCTTATAGATATATAGTTTTCACATCAGGTTACACGTGCTTTTGTTGGCATTGAAACTGATTTAATCTGATTGATATTTGAGGGTATCTCATTGACCTCATACAGCTCCCACATGTGGTAGGATAGTTTCGTCATAGATCTTCCAACTATATAAACATGTTACAGGAAATACTACTTACTCCAGGGGCCTTTTTTTTAGTTAGATCTTTCAGTGCCCTGTCACATTCTGCTCGTAGTATCGTATCTTGTATCTCCATCTACTTCCTCTTTCCTTCCTACAAGTTTGTGTAGCCTATTTTTATTTCCATGCTACCTTTCAGCTTTTTGATTAGTAGTGTTTTCCATCTCAGCTCTTCATATTCATAAAGCTGCTCTTCTTATCTACAAACGTTAGTTCTTTTTTCCTTTTGCTCTATTTATCCATTCTTCTGCGGATTGGCAAATGTGCCCTACCAACTACTGCTTAGCCAATTTACACTCCCTGTCAACCTCAGTTTTAGCCGTCTATATTTTGCCCAATATATTTGCAGCATTTTTTTTTTCTCTTTTCAAAACTTACATTCAGAATCTGGTATTTATATTTAGTTCAGTTCTTTCAGATCAAGCATGTTGTCCACAATTGCAACTCTATGGGATGAGTGTTATGGTCCACCAGAAGGAATTCATTACTTATGGCACCGGCTTAGGGTACAGTAAAAGTTCGAAGGATCTCGTCTTTATACCCATCATCAGTCAAAGCGCCATTCTGAATGACATAGAGGTCCGTACGTCCGCTAATACTGACTCCTGCCAACACCACTCGTCCAAGTTCTGTACAGATTACTGTAGGGCTGAACACAAAAATCTTGCCTCATCTGTGAACAGAACCGGCGCCATTTGCTACGACTCGAGTCCTGACTTTCCTCCGCCCAGGCCGGCCGCGGTGGCCGAGGGGACTGAGGCGCTTCAGTCAAGGTCTGCACGGCCACTACGGTCGGGGATTCGAAACCCCCCTCGGGCATGAATATTTGTGCCGTCCGTAGTATTAGCTAGTTCATAAGTAGTTTGTAAGTTTAGGGACTGATGACCCCGTAGTTAAGTCCCATAGACACTACAAACATTTGAACATTTTTTTTTTCCTCCGCCCAGCTTCTGCGGGCCAAACGGTGTCATGGTTGTAATGAGAGATGCGTAGAGGCCGTATTCCCAAATGTGATTAAAGTTGCGATTGCTAGTGAAAATTAGTGATCCAAAGTTCTCCTTGTCCATTTGTAATGCTTGTGATAGCCGCTGGTAAGTAGATTTCTTTTGTTGTACTGATAAGCTTCTTGTGATCAACAAGCACTTCACCATCATCTAGTCTGCTGACTGGAACTCTTCTCATTGTTAATGGCGGGATTCAACCGTCTCGACAACAAATAACCTCCCAGGGAAGTACACGTTTTCGTTTTTACGAATGATATACCACGTAGCACATACATAAATGAGCCATTGATGATGGCCTCATGATAATTATTTCTTGTTATTACAATTTCTTATCCTGACGTGCGACAGTTAATTAACCTCGTGGAGTAATTAATCGTTTTGTCTGATCTGAGTCGAGCTTTATTACCTTGTGTTATGATTCAATTTACATACGAGGCACCTGTGAAAATGGAAGATCTTCCATCACTCTTACCGACTCCTGGAAAAGCCGTGGGCCATCATGGTTTAAGTTTTCCACTGTCTGCATTTAAAGTATGTATCCTGTGAATATATACTTCATATCCATAATTTTGAAAGATTTTATGTTTCCTTTCTTTTCCTTCTTTTTCTTCTCTGGATATAAGTGGATACGTTACTTAAAAAAACGGTGTTCGATAGAAAAGTATATCTTCGTATCTAGATTCCTGTTTTAATATCAAGAGAGTTTCATGAAGATCAAGTTTGTTTTCCCTGTCAGAAAGCTCTTATATCACTGGTACTTCATATAAACAAGAATTTAATATCACCACAGATTACGTGTGAGTTAAGGTTGCGACACAGACGTATGCTATTTTGACTGGTAGTACCGTGAGAAAAATCATTGATGTAGCTGTGGCCTGGCATTTTGCGCTCGCCCCCATATAATCACTCTAAAAGGCTTGTGTACAGATGAGACTGTTATGAGAAGTCGGAATAAACTCACTATACATTTATCTTGACCAACCAAAAATCTCTTGATCAACAGCAAATTCAAATCAAATGTTTGTTAAGCTTATGGGACTTAACTACGGGGTCATCAGTCCCTAAACTTACAAACTACTTATCAACTACCTTATACTAAAGACGGCACAAATATCCATGCCCGAGGGGGGATTCGGACCCCCGACCGTAGTGGCCGTGCAGACCGTGACTGGAGCGCCTCAGTCTCCTCGGCCACCGCGACCGGCTGATCAACAGCAGCTATTTTAAAACGACTTTCACCGGTATTATTCTTAGGCAGGGGCTTATGAATGTAAATATTTTGATACATTCTAAAACGAAAGCATATGACGTACCTTCTTTCTCTTATTTTAACACAAACGTGAGTTCATAAATGGTCGTCCTGTACTATTTCATGAGAAATCTATAACATGAAAAATCACATAAACAAGTGCGTTGATTGAATCACAATACGCCAATTACATCAAGAGATATTGCGAAACGAAGTTGATGCTTAAAATACGCGAAACGCGCGTCTAGCGCACGTTCTGAGACTGACGCGCGAACCCCATGCGCGTTTCGCGTTTTTCAAGTGTCAACTTCGCTTCGGAATATCTTGGGATGTAATTGGCGTACTGTGATTGATTAAACGACAATGTTTACGTGATTTGTAACTTTATAGATTGCTGATGAAGTACTATAGGGCGTCCAGTTATAAACACATAAATTTGTATTAAAAGACACATACGCTTTCCTTTTAGAATGTACCAAAATATTTACATTCATGAGACCAAATTCAAATGTTCAAATATTTGTAGAGTCTATGGGACTTAACTACGGGGTCTTCAGTCCCTAAACTTACAAACTACTTATGAACTACTTACAACTAAGGACGGCACAAATATCCATGCCCGAGGGGGGATTCGAACCCCCGACCGTAGTGGCCGTGCAGACCGTGACTGGAGCGCCTCAGTCTCCTCGGCCACCGCAGCCGGCTTCATGAAACCCTGTCTTACAATAATACCGGTGAAAATCGTTTCACAATAGCTGCTGTCGTTCCAGAGATATTTTGTGTGGTCAAGATAAATGGGACACACAGTAAAAGTGCTCTTCTTGATAACAAGTGTCTTGATTCATCTGGGTCTGATCGAAAAATATGTTACCTGACGTTCGTCTTATGACACGATTCCGGAATATATGTGTTACATTCAACGAGTACGAAAATATTTATTTAACTATAAAACCTGTTTAGAGCACCGCGAAAAGCTTCCAGCGACATTGTATTAATTAATGTTTGTAGAGCTTATGGGACTTAACTACGGGGTCATCAGACCCTAAACTTACAAACTACTTATGAAGTAGCTAATACCGACGGCACAAATATCCATGCCCGCGGGGGGGCGGGGGGGGGGCGATTCGAACCCAGTGTGGCCGTGCAGACCGTGACTGGAGCGGCGCAGACCACTCGGTCACCGCGGTCGGCCGTCATTTCACTATTTAAAGTCGTGTAAGTACCATACAATAAGTTTTTGGCATCTGCCAAGGTAAGTCATTTTGCAGTATATGTCATGATCAATTTTTGATTGGGTGACCTGATGTAATTCTATCAGATTAAAGGGTGTTGTGTTAAATGTCGTTACTCTAAGAGGGATATATTTTCCATGTTTATTCTGAACAGATAAATTCTTTCAATTATTTTGCAATGTTTCACTATTCATTTCAGGGTAACTTCGACGTATTGTTTTTTTCTTACTGAAGTTTGTCGCGTGCAGAGGCTGCTACGGCTGTTATCAATTCGTGCCATTTGTATAATTTACCGTTTATCTACTACGCGGTTAGCTCACAGACACTCGTTTAATTGGAATAATAATAATGTAATTAGTCATTTATCGTAAATCTACCCACAGATGCCGGAGCAAACTGTTTAGTGGTATTACTAGGGAAGACGTGATCGCCCTTGAAACGCTGCAAATAAAAATATAAGTAAATACAGAATAATTAACTTCGCGCGTCGAAGATTATAGATACCAAAAAGGATCGTTTTTTTCTCTCTAAAGAACAATAATCTCTGAAAATACTACATTCTATTGTTTTACCCCCGGAGAAAAAGAACAGCAAACCGCTTCATTTTTCTGTCTTTTGTAGCTGTCGAATTAAGACGCATTACTAGAAGTTATCCCTGATCGCCATTAAAATTACTGTAAGTATAGTGCTAAATGAGAAAATATGTTACTTTAAATATTTAAGTTCATTAATTAAATGGCGTATGTGTTCATATTGATTCCCCGCCTCCTAGTGATGTAGATGGTTGGCACAATTTGCGTGTTAATGAATTGGACACCATTACGGCTGATGAATAACAGTGCAGTGATTGTTAAACATTTTATTACCATTAAATTCCAATCTCTCCCCTTTACAATAATAGTTTCTTTTTCCCACAACTAAAATTTATCAGATGGTCCACTGCCTATAAAAATTCTACCCGTTCAATTCCAGATCACGATGGCGTTTTGCCCTCAATTACTCTCATTTTAATTTACAGATTTCTGGGATGGTATCGTCGAAAAGATGTATGGTAACGATGAAGATAAAGCCTATCGACTTTTTTATGATGTAGTTGCCGCCAACATTCCCCTTATTTCCGACGTTATACAAAATTAATCGAAGAATATTTAAAATCATAGCCTCCATATATCCTCCGTTTCTTTCCGATCATAGCTTACATCTAATATTTTAGTTATCGTCTCCAACCCCAAAAACGTATAAGCACTATATTTTACCGTGAACATGGACAGTTATTTACTAAGTGTGGCTTCCGACAGGCTGAAACGTTGCTTTTATCTGTTACAACAGGGACCAGTGCTACATTTCTTCACATATGTAAAAACTCACAATCGTGAAATTTTCAAAGATATTCCATCTGTTTTGTCTATGCTTTAAATTTAGGCTTACTTGGGTAACTATAGACCTATCCGTTTCTTCAATAAATTCAGCTTATACACTGAAAGGAGAAGGATACTGTTTTACACATGCTTATGAAAAGTGTTAGGCGACGGCGCTGTGGTCGGTAACACCTATATAAGACAACAGGTGTCTGGCGCAGAGGTTAGATCCGTTACAGCTGCTACAGTGGGAGGTTATCACAATTTCAATGTGTTTGAACGCGTTGTTATAGGCGGTGGGCCAACAACACTTGTCAGCACGCGAACCATTCAAAGAAATATCTTTCATATGCGCTTTTGGAGCCAAGGCCCACACGTGTACCTTTGCAGTGTTTCCTGTTTACAAATTTACCGCCGACCTCCGCTGTGACAGTACACCAAGTTGCGTATGCACTTGCTACAGCGCTGGTATGGGTGCACATTTCTACCGCTGCCTGGCGCGCTACGAATTTGGCTGTTTTCATCTATTTTTTTAAGTACTTGCGGAGCTTCTTTACAGCTAAAATTTTGACGGTGCATTTCTTTCGTTGTCTTCTTCCTAGGTAAAAAAAAATTGGGGTAGGTTTAGACATTTCTTATTGGATAGTTCCCTTGTTAAACACTGCAGGACAGATCAGTAAACGATGAGAAGCGTGTCACTTTGTTTCTTGTTGTATTTTGTTGCTTTTTTCCTTGGTGGACCTGTTCCCAGCAACAAGGGAGCCTCACCCACTGTCAGCGGAAGCTCGAAGAAACATGCTTGTGACCCAAGCTTGTTCACGCCGTCTACTTCAAGCCAGGTAAAAATTCATTGTTTTGGTATTTTATTATTCTTGTTCTCACACTGTAGTGAATTTAAGCACATAAGCAATAGGTGGTAATGGACTCATCATATTACTGATATTCAGTTTCAAGTTTTTGTTAAACTTATGGGACTTGGCTGCGGGGTTATCAGTTCCTAAACTTACAAACTACATATAAAGTAAATTATACAAAATACAACACAATCATCCATGCCCGAGGGAGAATTCGAACCTCTGACGGGAAATGACCTCACGCATCGGAGCATAGCCTAGCGCCTCAATGCGCTCTGTCATCCCGCCGCTGATATTTAGTATAGGTTTTCCTTATGTGAACAACTAAAAATCATTTCTGAATGTTTTATTCTTACTACATAATTAAGATACAAGAACAAGTAAACATAACATATTTTCTTTGAGTGATAAAAATACTATCATACAGAGAGGCTTCTGTTGATAGTATGCTGGAATAGTGATACTTGTGCTGCAGAGCAACACCATATCCCAGTCGGCTCCCTTGTATATTGAAAATCGGTAACTGATATTTATTGGATTATAAAATTTGTAAATGAAAAAGGTTCTGACCACACAGTGTAAGAGACACTGATGTACAATTAAATAGAGCAATGAGATTGATCAGTAGCACTGATGACTACACCACTTCATGGGCTCCCAATATTATGCAACATTGTTCCTCCTGATCTAAGACGGAAGGAAGCCTTAATGAGAGAGTATTATAAGATCTTGTCCACTCCTGAGCTTCCTCTCCTGCAACACCATCCACCACAGGTATGCCGGATGAAATCACGTAAACCACCTCTTAAAACAGCTGTGCAACTACATGAGAGTAGCTTCTCGCATAAATCGAACTGAGCAAGAACTTGGGATTCGTTTCATTGACAAAACAGAGTCTGGATTGACGATCCCTCGAAGGAGCTCCAAGGAATGGACCTTCCCAGGAGAGAATGGTCTTTGACCAACCGCTTCCGAACTGGTGTTGGTCGCTGTAAATTCAAATGGGGACAGGCAGACGACCATTCAGGTGACTGTGGAGCAGACATACAAACGATGAACCACATACTTACTAACTGCCCATTACGATCATTCTCAGGAGGGATGACGGAACTCCATCTAAGCAGTCAGGAAGTTGTCCAATAGTTAAAGGAGTTGGACTTGGCTCTGTGACAGAGATATGTTTTATTTTGTTAATTAGACGCTATTATATTTTACTAAAGTACTATATTTAGCTGACGTTATGCCACACGATATATATATATTGTCCCAGCTATCTTGTCCACCCAAAATATCTCTGGAACAATAACAGCTATTGGAAAACGACTTTCAGCGGTATCAATGTACGGCTGGGGCCCATGGTTGTACATATTTGGAAACACTCTAAAACGAAAGCAAATGTGTTTTTAACACAAACTCATGTTTCTTTAAATGGATACCCTATATTTTTTCTTCAGCAACCCATAGCATGACAAATCACATTAACAACATTCCAATTACATCCCGAGATACTGCGACGCGAAGTTGACGCTTGCAATACGCGAAACGCGCGGCTAGCGCACGTCCTGAGCAGCATGGGGTTTTCGCTTGAGTCTCAGGACATGCGCTAGCCGCGTGTTTCGCGTACTTCAAGCGTCAATTTCGCGTCGCAATATCTCTGGATGTAATCGGAATAATGCGATGCAATCAACGACATTGTTTATGTAATTTGTCATGCTATGGATTGCTGAAGAAAAAAATATAGGGTGCACATTTAAAAAAAACACAAGTTTGTGTTAAAAAAACACATATGCTTTCGTTTTAGGATGTTTCCAAATACGTACATTCATGGGCCCCAGCCGTACATTGATACCGGTGAAAGTCGTTTTCCAATAGCTGTTGTTGTTCCAGAGATATTTTGGGTGGACAAGATATATATATATATATATAATGTGTGTGTGTGTGTGTGTGTGTGTGTGTGTGTGTGTGTGTGTGTGTGTGTGTGTGTGTGTGTGTGTGTGTGTGTGTGCGTTATTTATTGTTTTTACCACGCAGTGTAAAATAAAGTTAACTGATATTTATTGGATTGTATAATTTGTGCCGCAGTGGAGTGACCGAGCGTTCTAAGCTGTCTTGCGCGCTTGGTCACTGTCGGAGGTGGGACTGCTCCCTCCGGCATAAACGTGTCTGTTGTCCTTAGGTTAATTTAGTTTTAGTTTAAGTAGTCCGTAAGTCTAATAACCACAGAAGTTAAGTCCCTCTGATTTACAAACATTTTGACCATTTATAAAATTTGTAACTGGACGTTTTTGGACCACGTGATTAGAGAGCTTTGACGTAAGAAGTTTGTAGCCCCGAAGTCGTTGTTGGGAGGCCGTGCTCGGTCATAGGGCGGCCACTGCGGTCGGGTCCTGGGCCCAGAACTTGGCAGCCGTGCTGTCGGTTGACCACCAAGCGGGGCAGGCGGCAGCAGGCGTCCGCACTAGCCAGGGAACTTCATTTGTGCACGAAACTTCTCGGTACCAAGGATTAGTGGACAGTGGAGAGGAACGGGGTACTTGTCGTGATGACTAAACTCACAGTCGCGGTGCTAACAATGGTGCAGTGAATGATTCATTCATTCCGAGAGTTATATATTTCGTAAAGTTTGTATCTAAAAATGTGACTGACACGTGAATATAACGATAAATACAAAGGTTGCATTGCGCCTACACGTTGGTCTTAAAAGTACTGTGGCTTGAGGAAAATGTGACAAATCAGTAATACAGTTTTAGTGTCTTTCAATATGCGAGATATTTATCTTTTACAGTGCAACACACATACAGGAGGAAACGTGGCAAGGTACCATCTTGCAAACACAGTATCGACAAAATATAGACCATGACTTTCTTCGTGAACAGCAAAGTACCTGACGACCATGTTCGGCACATGCAACTGGATAAGTTGAGGAATTTTTTTTTTTTTTTTTTTCAAGCAAATTTAGAAGACAAAAGCCATAATATGCCGGTGACGGGCAATGATGCTTTCGTTAGTGGGGATGGGTGGGAAAGTTTGTGGCCCTTACTCTTACGGGAAACAGTTTGAGTACTGTAGGCAGGGTAAAGCTGGGAATTTGTATCTGGCGGAAGTTGTGCTTACGTAGTCCTTGCGGGTGCGGTGATCACTGTGTCCCCCAGTGTTTGGAGTTATGCATATGTGGGAGTGCTCCCTCTGGAATGCGTGTTTGTTCTGTTTCGTGAGAGAGAAATAAAAGTAGTGTACGGGTCAGTGCAACTGCGTGGAAAGCAGGAGATCCGGGTTCGAATTCCGGCTGGGTACACATTTTCAGCTTTGCCCAATCGCAATTGATGTCATATATTCTGTGATTATGAAACTAAAAAGACATTACCTTTTTAGCATAAGCCATGCGCGTGGAATTCCGCAGCAGTCTGTGTGGAAGATTCTGCAATGGTGATTTCATTATAGACAACACACGCTGCAGCCGTTTAACATTCAAAACCGGAACATGGCATACAGAAAGCACTAGAGCGTGAACATTGCTCCTTCAAGTTGTTTCTAAGTAACGAAGCGGCTTTCTATATAATTTTCTTACAGGAGATGTCGTGAGAGTTTATTTATGCATAAGTGATAGTTTCAAAGAGTGTAGATAGACGAGTAACATCTTTCTGATTTTGCTGAACGTGCTGTTGATTTTATTCCATGCAGTAGTCAAAGGTAAATTGTCAGATTATTCTGCTGCAGAAATAATATAGTTGGAAGAGTCAGAAAATTATTAATACAATAGTACAGTTAACGTTAGACAGCTCAGACGGTAGAGCAGTTGCCCTCGAAAGGAAACGGTCCCAGGGACGAATCTCGGTTCCGACACTCATTTTAATCTACCATCAAGTTTCATATCAGTGCACACTCTGGTGCAGAGTGAAAATTTAATTCGGGGATTAGCAGGAATAATACAGATGGCCGACCCATCTGACGCTTCTCTACACAAATGAAGTAAAAAACGCGGCCTCAGAGGCTCACTTCATCGTCCTTAGTGGTCAATGTGCAAAGCGGCATGGCACACTGCAGAGTTTTGCACTTTCGGATCATTAGTGCAATAACGGAGCTTTACATTATCTTCACACGATTTTAGTGTATTTTGTTTCTTCTAGCCCAAGTACTTTCCTTGTAAGTCGTCATTCTACGGACAGGAAGGCTCATCCCGCCAGATTTTTGAGTCCTCCCACGGCCACGAGTGCGTGTGTTGTCCTTAGTGTGAGTTAGTTTAAGTAGTTTGTAAGTATAGTGACTGCTGACCATAGAAGTTTGGTGCAATGGGTTTACAAATATTTGAACGTGTTTTGATAAAATGCCAGTTTGGTTTTCAACGGTTATGGAGCACATGGGAAAAGGCGGTTTTCCGAGTATTTGAGTTGGTTCCTTTGGTTGCCGAACTGATCTGCTACTAGTGTGGTGGCAGTGACTACATTCAGACTTTCAGCGCCTCCTTATGTGTCCTGAATAGAACTGCCGTCAGCTATCTCGGTGCTGCTTGTAACTGGGTGCTTACTGTTGAGCCGTTTTGTAATTACACGAGAACACGATGTGTACATGCGCTTTATGCTAACGAGTTTTGGGTCCGTATACGGGACGGCTGTTCTCCGCATGGACCTGTTGCTGCGGCGAAGTGCTGTCGCATTTTGGGCAGCGTTTGAAATTGTGTGAATTTGTTGGACTACTTTGTGCCAGCTGCATTAGCAATTCAGTCATGTGTTCCCTGGATGCCTTTTGGTTTCCCAGCTTTTCTTCATAGTAATTTCTACGGTGCTCTGAAACGCGTAATGTTATCAGGTTTATGAAATATTTTATAGTCTTTCATTGTTTATTTGATTTGGTACTTTGTGATAGAATTTTCAAAAATTTAACGAGCTTAATATTATTATTTAATATTTCTAGGATCTTTTTTTCTAATTATTTTACCATAAATTTTGGATTTTATGTATATTCCACCTATATTAAAAGGAATTTGCTGAATTTTAGTTCTTCTTGCACATCACGACAATTTCATCGTGATTTTTGGTGATCACTTTCGTTACATCATTAACAGTGAACAGAGTTCATGCTGTTCCCATTATTGCTGGTGTATGATAAAATAATAATTCGTACATGTTTCAAGAGCACTTATGGGGCTTTCTTTTAAGATTTTGAAAGAACGTTTTTATTGTTCTTTCAGCATTTACCTTTTCCAGAAAGGGGATTATTTATTATTTGCCATTATATCGGTTGCCCTATTTTCACTTCGTCTTTGTGTTTCAATCAGTGGCGTAAGCCGATTATTGCAAAAAAGAACACAGCTGTATGTCTCATTATTATCATTTAAATCAATGTACAATAATGCATTTAATGCGGGTATGAACTTTAGCGTGAACTTTTAATTTTTTATCCTGTATTTTCCTATTTTACCGTGCATGTTCCTTACGAAAAGTCAACTGTAAAGAAACAGGCAGTGAAATTCCACGTATGTGACCTGAAGCTACTTTGATAGTAAAAATAGACGTTATTGTCGTTTGTACAATACGAGCGTGTTAAACACATTGTGCACTTCTGATGATATAGTACAGTCAAATTTATTCACGAGATAATACATTGTAAAATGATTAAGCGATTCAAAACACAACCCTGTAATCACATCTAAACGTATCGGCATTGGAACGAGGAGGGTATGTATCTGTTCTCTACACCTACATAAGTGCCCTGGAAGTCACACTGAATTGCGTGGCAGAAGTTTCATTGAAACGCATTTATGATCTCTACAGCTCTCTAATAGCTCACGCAAAAAAGGAACACCTAAATCTTTCCGTTTTCTTATCATTACATGACGTCTTATTCAGGTTGTTAGGAGGTTTTCGATCTCATTTCTCTTATTTTATTTTGATGATCATGTCTTACTATATAGACGAGTGCTAACAAAATACACTACTGACCATTAAAATTGCTACACCAAGAAGAAATGCAGATCATAAACGGGTATTCATTGGACAGATATATTATACTAGAACTGACATGTGATTACATTTTCACGCAATTTGGGTGCATAGATCCTGAGAAATCAGTACCCAGAACAACCACCTCTAGCCATAATACCTCCTTGATACCCCTGGGCATTGAGCCAAACAGAGCTTGGATGGCGTGTACAGGTACAGATGCCCATGCAGCTTCAACACGATACCACAGTTCAAGAGTAGTGAATGGCGTATTGTGACGAGCCAGTTGCTCGGCCACCATTGACCAGACGTTTTCAATTGGTGAGAGATCTGGAGAATGTGCTAGCCAGGACAGCTGTCGAACATTTTCCGGATACAGAAAGGCCCGTGGTGTAAGGCATCATTTTACTGACTGGGCTCTCCGCCAGAGGTTCAAGTCCTCTCCCGGCCGTAAATGTGTGTGTGGTGTTCTTAGTGTAAGTTAATTCATATTGTTTGTAAATCTAGAGACTGATGACGACAGTAGTCCAATGTGACAGTGAAATTCTTCTCCAAAGTATTCGGGTACCACAAAAGAACAAACTAAAATCATGTTATAAGAAACACAAAAAGGCTGCAGTTTAAGCTAAACTTCGAGAACACTTTCGTATTCAATGCACTACTAACATATTTCAAATCGACAACGACTTTTCTGAAATAATATCAAAATAAATCTCCCGCAGAAGAAACTAGACAGGACACCAAGTTAGGGGGCAAGAGGTTTTTGAAGGAAGGAGTAATTAATAGTGCTTTTTCCCAACAGGAAACTCAATGCGGACCGGATTAACTGCTGGAAGAAATATGCTACCCGAGTACGACGTGCAGGCGGAAGCGAGGGGCATTGGGCCCGCGTCCTGTACAACGAAAATGCGAGGAACAACAACAGCGTCAATGGATCGGAAGAAGCACGGAACTTCAACAAGCCCGAATGACTAGTATCGCAGAGTAAGGAACCTCCGAAAATAAGAAATGCTAATTACTACTACCAACCACTTGCCTTCAACCTGGCAAACATTCAGACAGTCCACCGCTTTGGAATCGAAGTAGTATACCTTGGAGGCCAATGCAAGCCACAAATTCATTTTCTCCCCATTTCTTTTCAGTACCTACTCATTAGTTGCGCGATCCAACCAGGATATTTTCAGCATTCGTCTGAAGCACAACATTTCAAATGCTTCTACACTTGTTCTCGTTTTAACTGTTTATCGTCCACGTATCGCTACCGTACCCTCCACACAAATGCCTTTAGAAAAGAATTCCTAACACTGAAATTAATATTCGATGATAAAAAAATTCTCTTTTTCTGAAACGCTTTCTTTCAAATGCCATTCTCAATTTTATATCATCTGTAATGCAACCAAAATATGTTATTTTACTGCCCAAGCAAGGACACTCCATGTTGCCTAATCTAATTCCTTTAGGAACACCAACATTCCATTGACGTTGTTTTAGTCTTGTTAATTTTCATCTTATAAGCCCCTTTCAAGACACTGTAAATTAAGTTCAATTGCCCTTCTATGTCCTTTGCTGTCTCTGTCGGAATTACAATATCTGCAAAACGCAACTTTTTATTTCTTCACCCTGAACTGTAATTTCTTTAAGTTTATCGTTGCCTTCCTTCACAGACTGCACTATCTTACTCCCTACCCAACCACTGCTTCCCATTCATGGCCTTCGTATCTATTGGTTAATTTGGTTATGCACAAGTTGAAAATAACCTTCCGTTCCCTGTATTTTCCCCCTTGTGACTTGAGATTTTCAAAGAGTGTGTACCAGTCAACATTGTCAGAAACTTTCTCCAAATTTACGAAGGACAGAAGTGTAGGTTTGCCTTTCCTTAAGCCCCGTCCTAAGACAAGTCGTAAGGTGACTATTGCCTACTCCTAAATCGAAACCGATCTATTTTGAGGTCAACTTCTACCAGATTTCACATTCTTCTGTGAATAATTCGTGTAAGTTTTGAAACCATGACTTTATTAAAGTCATGATTCTGTAAGTTTTACACCTGTGGGCGTCAGCTTTCTTTGGATTTTGAATTATTACATTTTTGAATGGTGAGAATATTTCGCCTATCTAATTCATTTTGTACCCTAGGTGAATAATTGACGAAACGAGACGTCAGTACCTCTGATGGAATATCGTCAAATGTGGCTCCCACCCGCACCAACACCAGGTTCTTTGTATTTATTCAGGTCCCATCCCCTTATTTGTACATTTCTGAATTTTATTCAGTTTCAGTCTACGGTTCATAACCAATGATATATGGTCAGAGTCTATATCTAACCGTTCCGAAATCTATATTTTAGCATGATAGTATTTAGATGGTAGCTTCCGGTGTGTCCTGGTCTCTTCTACGAATACAATATTCTTTCGTGATTATTAAGCCAACTGTTTATTATGATCAAATTACGTTCTGTGCAAACTTCTACCAGGTGGCTTCCTCTTTCATTTCTTTTCGCAGCCTGTATTCACCTACTATTTTTCCTTCGCCTAATTTTTCTACTACTCAATCCCAGGCCCCCAATACGGTCAAGTTTTCCTAAACTGCCTGAATAAGTTACGTCCTTATATATTTCTTCGCTCCCGTCATCGTCAGCGTATCTAGTTGGTATTTAAACGTTTACTACTGACGTGGGTGTTAGCTTGAATACGATAATGCAGTATCTGTGTTGCGAGTAGTATTTTACCGGCTCTCCTAATTTCTTATTCGTTTCGGAACTTACTCCTGTAATACCCCCAAATGAAGCTGTATTTTTAACCCTGTGCTATCTTGACTATAAATCTGCTTCATCTTTCCAATGAACAATACTAATCCCCTCCTAAGAGATATTCCACGCTACGCTCCGCTCCGTTGAATGCCAATGTTGTTTTTCCTGATGACGGCATCCTCCTGAGTAGTCCCGCCGGAGAGTCGAAGTGGGGGACTATCGTCATATATCCATACAGTAGAGCTGCATGTCCTCGAAAAGAGTAACAACTGTAGTTTCACCTTGCTTTCAGCCTTTCGCAATGTCTCTATGGCTGAGCCACGTTAGGTGATGTTACAAGATCACCTCAGTCATTCATCCATTGTTGTCCCTGCAACTTCTGAAAAGGCTGTTGGGTCTTCAGGAACCATACTTTAGTTTGGCCTCCCTAGAGATACCCATCCGCTGTGGTTGCACTTTTGTACCGGTATCTATATAGTTGAGGTACATAAGCCACCACAACTCGGCAATGTCTGTGGTTCATTGTTAATTAAAGAATGCACTTAATTAAAATTCAGGTAATTAAAATTAGTTTGAAATATGTAAGAAAGCTGAACGGCTAATTTCAAAATTAGAAATTACATGTATTTTTAATTTTTTTAATTTTTTTTTATTGAAACGAAAAAATTAAATTTTGTAATCTATATCATAACCAATATATTTTTTAAGAAAGTATTTAGAAATAATTATCAGTTTCAAAGTAAATTGTGTATAAAACTCAGCATGATCGTAAAGGGTCCTCACCTTGGTAGGTTATTGAAGGTTCTACAACCTGCTTACGTATCAGTTCATAATGAATAACTGTAAGCGATGGTAAATCGATGACAAAAAGTTTTAACTTTTGGGAATTTTCGTTAGAGTGGACAGATAGAATTCCACCCCCTCTACCCAGCTCGTGCATTTGATATAGGGGGTGGGAAAATAGTATGAAATCCCCCCTCACCCCCCATTACAGCAACTACATCTTTTTGCTCATAGGCACCACTGTTTACGTGTTAACACGGAAAATGAACGCCCGTTGACAATTAATGTACCAAGTTATGGACATTACCTTGTAGTATATTATATGTTCTGTTCTGCGAGGGTGAATTCGGGTGAACCGTGACACGCGTCATCTGGTGTTGCGCCAGTTGTCTGGAACGCCTGCTAGGCAGGAAACACGCAACCCCCAAAACAGCGGAGAAGAGCGGGACACGACAGATGCCGAGGCCGCCAGTTCAGATCGAGGAAGTAAATACGAGTATTGGAACTTAAATAGTGGTACCTGTTTATTCACAACCAATACTGTCCAATGACTTTTCCTATAACGATTACTTTTTATACGTATATGTTTATAATATTATTATCTTCCAACAGGTATGTTAAGCTACTTGCAAATTCTGTGTAAATATGTTTAGTTTTGTAGCACTGCAAATTAATAATGTACAGCTTGTGACTTTGGCCTTCTTAAATGATATTCACGTATAAAATATGGGGTCATCCCCATCTCAAGGGAAAGTGATGGCAAAGAGGGAAAAGATGGAAAAAGGGTGTCAACTGACCGGCTATACTGGCTAAAACAACAGTTGGAAAGGACTCATTGTCTGGACGTTGAACCGAGGATAATGCCCATTACTCTTCAAGTGTAATATTAAGGGGCCTCAGAAGAATATTTTTAGTACTGCCACTGATGTAATACTGATGGCATATTGTCCAGATGAATACCAGGGCCGGCCGCGGTGGTTGAGGGGACTGAGGCGCTTCAGTCACGGTCTGCACGGCCACTACGGTCGGGGGTTCGAAGCCCCCCCCCCCTCGGGCATGGATATTTGTGCCGTCCTAGTTCATAAGTAGTTTGTAAGTTTAGGGACTGAAGACCCCGTAGTTAAGTCCCATAAGATTTACAAACATTTGAACATTTGAATACCACGCTAAGAAATCTTAATTTTGCCCCTTACATCAAGAGCCAGTGCCTTGGCGGGGTGGCCGAACGTTCTAAGGCGCCTTCCTGAGGAGATCGTGGTTGCTCGCCGTTGGAGGTTCGAATTCTCCCTCGGGAATGTGTGTGTGTGTGTGTGTGTGTGTGTGTGTGTGTGTGTGTGTTTTGTTCTTAGGTTAGTTTAATTTAGTTTAAGTAAGTTGTAAGCCTAGGGACTAATAATCAATGAAGTTTAGTCCATCGGTTTGCAAACGTTTGAAAATTTGATCAAGAACCAGTAACTGATAACTTTACGCCACAACGAGCCACAATTCAGCGCTACTCTACCATCAAAGGCAAAGATCTGTAATAACAGCCTGAACATCACATTTGTGATTTTAGTGAAAATTTGTCATTTTTTAATGAAAGAGCTAACATTATTACACAGAGCTTTATCAGTTTACTGTAGTTTATGATTTGGCAGGAAGCTGATTAATGATGGTATTTACCTCATTATCACCTGTAAGTAGAGATTACAGTGAATGTTGTCTGATGTTTGCAAAAGTGTGTGATTTTCAAACAGTAATGCATTTAGTATTTGTGCTTACTATACATCTTGATAGTGTTACAGCACAAAATTGTGACAGAGAAACTTGTTAAAATCTTAGATTGGTCAAGCAATCGCCAGCCAAGCCAGACGGAAGCAGGTCATCGGCTGTGTCGTAAAATACGACGCCAGTCTCTCGTGACGACAGCAGTCGCTGCGTCGGCGAGTTGAAAGCCTACAGTCAGCAGACTATGGACTGCGACGGACGACCAGGACAGCAACAGGGTACATTCGTCAGCTTGTAAACATTTCATAACTATATTCCGTCCACCAAAACGAGAGACGGACTGTAAACACAGCGAGGCGTATGATCAGGGGTGGACAAAACAGGGGCGCTCGCTCATTGTCGCCGCATCCGTTTCAGGTGTAAAGCGTTCGTGTGAGGGCTGATATTGGAGGCTGGATAGAAATTTCATCTGAAAGGACCAGTTGCTGAATAAGTATTAAGCTTTCATGTTCTATCTCTTTTTATCTTTCTCGTCTGTATCGCGCAAGTGTATACTCATTATGACATCCTACAATTTGAATCCACGCAAGAAGCGATCAAAGAAGAGATCATTAAGTTATTAATGTGTATAAAACGGAGCTATTGTGTCCAGACGATAAGTGACAGATATTGTTATGGAAACAGCAACATCAACGGGTGTTGGTCGCTCCTCAGTTGATCATATGGTAATTCATTAGAAGGCCAGACACTCTTTAAAATAAAAGAAAAAAATCCCTCACGACAGACGTTTACAGAAAGTGTTGATGACTTTCACATCAATGTGATACGAAAGAGAGTACAGAATTTGTTGTTTCGTTGGGATAGTTCTTACTATCGTAAATGAAAATGCAGATTTGGCAATTTCAGAGAATATGTGGATTATAAAAAGAAATGAATTTTGAATATCCGTGACGTCTAATATCGCTGCTATGTAGCAAAACACACAACCGCTTTACACCTGATACAGAGGTTTCAATTCCAACAGTCATAAAGTTTCTGTTCTTTTATTTAAAGACGGGTTTCGGTATTGCATCAATACCTTCTTCAGGCCCTATTAAATTACGTTGCAAATCAGTGTTGTATCCACAGCACCATGCTGTACGTATGTCATACAAAATATAAAGAAGAATTAATTTCACACCGAAACCAGTCGTTAAATAAAACAACATAAATTTTATGGCTGTTGGAGGATAAGTTAATAATTTTGAATTAAAACTCGACCAACAACCGAAGTCCCTATCCCATTACAACGTGAAACACATCGATTGATACACAGGTAGCGACATTGAGAAATCGCCCCGCCTTTGTCCACCCCTGGTCCCGCGCCCTGGTCTATTTACAGTCTGTCTCTCGGTGAACGGAGTATACACGTAACTCTGTCACTAGAGTGCATAAAACCGAGGTCAGCAGTTAAAGGGCTTTTGTGTGAACGCTGCACTCAGGCACATTCGGTCATTACGAACCGTTCCTTTCGTCATAGCTTCAGCCGATTTCTGTACATAATCTCCCGCTTTTAGTAGTGTAGTCACGTGGTCTTTGGAATCGAAGTTTCTCAGGAGAGTTGCCGTCAATCAAGTGATCCAATCTATGTATTCAGCTCATGTCTCGGATGAAGCAGTAAGTAGCCACTAGTCGCAGCTAGGAGATGGAAACCGGAGACAACTATTACACTTCGAACTAATCATCATCCATGGAGGTGGTGAAGCGGTCTACCGTCTTCTCAACGCTGAACATGGTTGATGCGTCAGGCCAGCTCAGTTTTCATTGGTTGGATGTCCTAAAGGCCGATGATCCTGCCGACGCGCTAGCAATCTGGTGCTAACCCTGCCAGCGGTATCGAGACGTCATCTGCCACCACGGCATCCGACTCCGGTAGTTCCAAGCCTGGACCCACAAGCAGTTGCCTAGAAAGGAGGATGGAGCGACGACTCACCTGGCAGTCTCTGCTTCGAACTCTAGACGTCGCGGCGCGGACACATCTGTCTGAACGGTTCAACAGCCAGTACATAGAAGACGCAGGCAAACTGTGAGCTAACGCGGCTAACGGAAACGTCACGTTCTGATTGAACTCCTGCCGACCTACCGCCTACACCACAGAATCTTGTATTCAGTTAAAAAATGTAAACCCTCATACTGTTTTACTAGCGTCCTCTGGTTTCATGCGTCATACTGACTTAAAGCTGGGAACTTACCGCTCGAGTCCAACAATAGAAAAAAAAATATTTCTCTTAATTCATAACTACATACAAATTGTAATTAATAGATGATTCTTATCCATAGACATTAGCGATAGTAATTATGACAAATTGTGGAATTTAGGTTCTGAAATGGAAACTACTTTCGTGTCTCTTGTGCCCTTGAAAAGTTCAAATGTCTGTAAAGCTATGAGACCAAACTGTAGTGGTCACCACTTCCCAGATCTACAAACAAAACTAAAGTATGATAAGGATGACACACACACACACACACACACACACACACACACACACACACACACACATATATATATATATATATATATATACACACACACACACAAGCCCTAGTGAGTACTAGAATCTTTTAACGGTACCGATCCTTACTAATTTAACATTGTCTTATGGGGATGACTTATTCCTGCTACGTTTAGCTCATTGCTGTCTGTACACGTATACATTCATTTGTAACACTAAACTTTCAAAGTCAGGGAATTTTTTTTTAGCTAGGGCGGTACATACTTAAAAACTGACAACATGTGGGTTGCGTTTATACTCAAATTGTTCATTGCCCATTGAAAGATTATGTCTGGCGAGAACCAGTAAATTCGTTAGACTGATACAATTAGCTCGACCCCCAATATTGCTAACAACATAGCTACATCATTTGGGTAATGTTCCTAAAAAGCTCATTGTTCTATCAAGAAACTAAAAAAAAGTCAGAAAGCGATTAGTAATTTCTGAGTCTGCAGTTCAAAGTTCACACACATTCGATAATATTTCATAGTTCAGTGAGGCGGATTCAGCGGCTACGGTGAATACCCATCGTGTCACTGAATTTCACTACTATGTCGTCACGATTCAACTGCCGTCGACTGAATTTCGGCCGCTCCAGGCTGTCGTTTGTATTTGATCCTTGATGTCATTCCAATAATACGTCACCTAACGAGATTCAGTGATTTTCGCAGTAGTGAACAGAACTTTTTAAATAACGATTGAAATGTTGATAAGACGGCATCGTTAGATGCGCGCTAAGATTCTAATGCAATTAAATACTTTAATATCTTACACTAATTATACCTCCAAAATCTTAATTTAAAACAAATGATTATTTTCAGCGTGATAAGTAAGTCTTTCGGACGTCACACAGTGACTATTTAAGCAATGATTCAGGTAAAGTGTTTTTCAGGTAGATTTTTCAGTCCTCATTCCAATGCAGTGTTCAGATGTACTGTGCTCATAAATATAAACAAATTACGGTCAATAAAATAATTTAGATTACACAAAGTCAAAATATTAAAATAAACAAAACTAACATGTTACAAACATGTCATAGTGTATGATCTGGATTTTTCCAAGTGAATAAAAATCAGTTTTCTGAATAACTTTTGATATAAAATTAATACAAATTATGTCAACACATCATCTGAATCACGCTGTTCTCCTCTTTCATTTGCTTCTCCTTGCTACTCTGTAACTCTAGTTGTGTCAGCGTAGCATCTAAAAATAAAAACAATGCCGTTTCTTCGGCGGAAAAAATGGCAATTGACGTCACGTCCGCCCGCGTGCTTTCCATGTGCTCTCCGCCCGCCGACACGAACCTGGGCGAGTGTTACCTCCTCGCAGCGGCTGATTGCCTGTTCAGTCGTCGCAACTTTCGACGCTCTCCGCTGTCAAACGAGTGCTCTTTAGGGCCCATGGCCAATACTGCGCAGCCTCTTGAGCTTATATACTATGTTTGTGAAGCAAAGGCTGATGCTTTCATCCATTAGGAACACTTACAGAGGGGCACAATTCTGTAAGCTGGAGCTAGTAGTAGCAATTTAGTGCAGTTTTTATTATTAACATATTAAAAATCATATCCAATCAACATTAAATAAACTACTTTTTTATGTATCTCGTAAAATCAGAGTTCAAGTTCAGAATTTGTTCGATATTTAATATTTGAGATTTAATTATATTGTGCAGCGATTAGTAATGTCATGCCAGTGAATTGATAAATAAATCAGATTAATTAAAAATGTAAAACGACGATTGTTAAGAAGTGCTGGCTCCGTTGCTGAAGGAACTGCAAACAGCTCGGCTTATTTTCGGTGGTCGTCCGGTGTAGAAATATTAATCTAATCTTGTCGTTTTTTAATGCTCAGAGAACAATTTTGGGATGACTGATGCTTTCCTTGTTGAAATAATCAAAGTCTTCCTTCTGTGGTATACACGACACTATTCACTGTTATTTAAGTCTTGACCGTGTAGGAGAAGGTTTGTATGTGTATGTCCACTGAAGTTCCCAAGATGTATTCTGACACACACACACACTGATTCCTCCAAAATGATCGATAGGTCCAAACTACTAAAGAGAAACGCATACCTTTTCCGCAGTTCGCGTTCTCGGAACTGGATAAATCTCGAATACACAACTTCTTTTATATAAGTAAGCTGAATTACTTCGCAATCCTTTAACCCTACTATGCATACCCTAGGTCCAATGGACCCAGGAACATTTTTAATTTTTTATTTGTGTATTAAAGACTTGATATTGAGTCCCAACCGTTCAGGTATGCTCTCTGGCAATATTCAGTAATACATTACAGATACTACTAGAATTGTGTGTCCTTAGTTTAAGTGCCACATTAATTTTCATCTTTTACTACACATTTACATAACCTGGGTCCGATGGACCGTGTGGTTTACGTTAAAGTGTCGTTAAATTGGATTCGGTTATAATCAATTAGATTTTGTTGGAGTGCCGAGAATACGTTACTGCCACACATATGCATCGTTGTGATCGTAGAAAACGTATTGTTATAACTTTGCATGTTCAACTGTCAGACAGTATACTTCTGTGTTGTGTAAGAAGCAAAATATCGCAGTGGGTGATTATTAGTGCGTGACGCTATACAGAAAGACTGTAGGAGTTTGCTAGACAGCAGTATTGTTTGACATTGAATACTCATTCGAAAGTTATTGATAACACAAAACAATAATACGAAGAGCCGCTATATTTCTACACTCCATAGGAGAAGAGAGTAATGAGGTTATTTATTCATATTATTATTTTTCAGACAATGTCAGGATCTGCATCTAAATAAAGGAGCAGGAAAGAGGACAGCATACATTTTTCAAGCCCAAATTTTGAATCAGTTGTTACTCAATGGGTAGCTGAAGATGACGATTTCCTTTCAGATATAAGTTCTGAAGCTGTTCCTCAGGCATTGTCATACGACTCTTTGGATGAATAACCACGTAGTGGTGGTGGTGGTGAAAATGATGATCTAGATAATAATATCCCAGGACAAATAAGCAGTGAAAGTGTTAACTTTTATATTGCTCCAAATGGTATGCTATGGAATGAAAGGCTCCCCAGTGCAAAATAAAACGCCTGGTCAGAATGTGTGAAATTTATACCAGTTCCAGCAAGCTGATGTGATTTTTTTTTTTTTTGTGAAATGATTTATATTTGAACACGGTGAAAAATAATATTGGTGTTGTCTGTATCAGTTTTCACAATATAATCTATTTAAAAAATTATTCAGGGTTAAAATTATACTAATTATACATTTTAAAAGCCAGTAAAATCATTCAAATAGCCACAGCTTTCTTATATTATACTCCGGAACCTTCAAATAAAAATATTCGTGCATGATATTATCCATAAAACACTTAATTTGATTTAAATTCTCATATTAGACGTAACGGGTCCAATGGACCCAGGGTATGTAAATGTGCAAAATATATAGGCCATGCATAGAAGGGTTAAGATAGAAGCAAGTTAGATATCTGCTCAAGATGTAGTATGTTATCGGATTCTACCCTTACTTTTATCTACAGAAAACTAAGCATAGAACAGTTTCCAGAGAATTAACAGAATGACAGTATTCTTTAATCAGGTTGCAGAGCTTATATTTGTATGCACAGTGGTTCAAAATGAAAATAGTGATAACATACAGATATTGCAGTAAACGTAACTAATCTGTTACGAGTTGCTGCATATTACTAGTTGTGCCGTAAGTGGCTGTTAAACTAAACCTATCGACAGGAGTGTTGCAACTGCTATTTACGGTGATCTGATCTGATGAGCAAGATCGTTATACGCTGTATACGGGAGGTAGTGCATGCTGTGCAAAAGGCTGGTAAGAGCTGCAAGTGGTGGGGCTTTGGACACCTAGAGCAGCGCTGTGATCGTCGGTGCATGTGGGCGAGTAGCAGTCCTGTCCGCAGCTCTGGCTCGATAGGATTAAGGTCGTTGGAGCGAGCAGGCCTCTCCATTCAGCGAATATCCTCTCCTTCCAGGAATCTGCTCCAACTACTTTGTTGGATGCAACCGCGCATTTATATCGACAAAGAATGACGTCAGTGCCGGATTCACTTCTGAAGGGAAACGCATGCGGAACAACGTACAGTGGTGCACTAACGTTGTGGGCGGGTTTTGCGTATCAGTAGGTTTGGCACAAAGGTTTAGAGGACGACTTAATGGTACGTCATACAAATTTGGAGGATACATAATTACAGAACACTGTTTGAGAAACCAAAGCGAAATCCACGAGATTGGCGATCTTTTACAGAAGCTCGAAACTTAGATCGGATTTTAATGTTTTATGTTTATAATAATTTTCTAAACGAAAGTATCTCACACTGGATGAAAATATAATGATATTCTCATCATATATAAACATTACTAATGGCAGGAGAAACAAAATACCTTCACTAGACAGTAGAAATCATGATGATAGTGCTAATCAAGAAGAGTTACTTTAAAAAACAGCTTTAATAAATCCTATCACCAAAGATCATGGCGTAAACTTTCCATTTAGCCAATCAAAAAACTCTGCCAACATGAGGAACATAGATGTAGGCATCTTCGGAGTAGCGAAGCTACTTACGTTGCTAAATAAAGATAAGTCTTTCAGTCCAGTTTTAATACCTGTTAAAGCAGTCTGATCAAGTAGCTCCCTACTTAGCATTTATTTACAACCAATCACTAATCAAAAGGTATGTACCCTGAGACTGCAAAGTTACACAGGTCACACCAATATTCGAGAAAAAAATATCAGTAATTCGCTAAATCACGGTCCTGCATCTCTCACGGTAATTTGCAACAACTGTTTGGAACAGATGCTGTATTCAAACATTCTGAATTACGCTAAATGACGTGACATAAAAAAATGCCGTTCTTCTGGAAAACAACTAGCTCTACAATCACACGAAGTGATGAGTGGTATCAACAAGTCGTCTCAGGTTTAAGATATCTCATTCATAATGAAATATGCATTTTACAAAAATGTTCAAATGTTTGTAAATCTATCGGACCAAACTGCATGGTCATCAGTCCGTAGCTTACAAACTACTTAAACTTAGGTAAACTAACCTACGGACAAACACACACACACACCCATGCCCCAGGGAGGACTCTAACCTCCACGGCGAGCAACCGCGCGCTCCGCAGCGAGGTGCTTTAGACCGCTCGGCTACTCCACCGCGGCTATGCATTTTATATTTTGGAACTGTGTCACTGACAATTTAAATAAAGAAAAAAACACTATTAACTTCCAGAATGAAACTTTCACTCTGCAGCGGAGTGTGCGCTGATATGAAACTTCCTGGCAGATTAATATCAATCTTCCAGGAAGTTTCACTATTAACTTGTTTTTTAAACAGCATAACGCGTTTCGAGAACATTTTCTCGTTTTCAAATGCGTTTAGCTATATACATATTATTTATTGTTATACCATTTGTAATATTAAAATAACATCTGAATATTTATTATTGACGATTTTTCTATTGCTTCAACACACAAAAACAAGCACACTGCAAGAGAGGCGGAACACTACACATGGAGACACAAAATAAATAACATTTATGTAAACAAACGTATGTGAAGTTGAGAACAAATTCTGAAACCGCGTTATGCTGAATATAAAAGACATTTAACTTGTGTTGTTGTCTATATTTAAATTGTTAATCTTGAGTTTATTCCTTATGTCCACAGTTGAAGAAGGCTTTTGATACTGTACTCTAAAACAGGCTTTCCTCTAATTTAGTGCTTACAAAATACAGTTTGAGTTATGTTCCACGAAGATAATTTGTGGAAAGGCTTCCACTGAAGAAAACTCGTTGTCGAGGGTATTGCTGTAGGTTGTCTGTAGTTCCTTATGGAGAAAACGTGAGCAGCCTTTTAAGTTGTTTTAAGATTATGCTGCTATTTATCGTGGAATAAAATCAAGAGAAGAACAAAACCAACTCAGAGGGATATACATTATTTCTCAGCATGATCCGAAAATTGGCACTTGATCATTAATAATGAACAGTGTGCTGTCATCCACACAAGTACTTATTGCAATTCGTTAAACCTCGTTTACGATATATACTATTGAGATCAAAAAGTCGTAAATTCAGCCATATCCCATTGAAAATACAATTAAGACCGAAAACTGAAAAGGACACGCAGAAAAAAAGGTTTGAGTAAGGCTAATCGACGACCTGGTTTTATTGGGAGAACACTCAGACAATTTAACAGACTTACTAAGGAGACTGTCTGCACTACACCTGTGCGTCATCTTTTAGAATATTCCGGTATGATGTGGGATCTTTATCCGAGAGGCAAACAACATCGAAGTGAGATTGTCTCGGCTCTCAGAAACCGGTTGAGTTTGGAATCATAACAACAATGACGTTTTTGTGTAGGTGAGATGTACTTACAAAATTAATTCTCCAGCCAAGGAGATATATTGTTGACTTGACGATTGTTATAAGAGAAACCAGATCTCGAACAGATAGATTTATGTGTCCTTTTTCCCCACGCGCAATTTGAGGCTGTGATGGTCGATAATGTCTGCCAGAAATACAAGTGTGCAGTGGCTGTAACGTATGCGATGAAACACCACTTAAGAAAGGGAGCGAACGATTTTGGATATGATGTCTTTCATATCAGGGCATCATAAGAGATAAAGCAGTTGTTTCAGTGTTTGGTGTTATTGTGTATTGGCTGGTTATTAGTCGTAGAAGAGAGATTGGGAGTGTGTGGGGATAGAAAAGTGATATTTGTTTGCAGACCAGGCTATGGGATAGCACTTCGCCACTTGCTTTAGGATGGAGTCTGATTCCTTCACACGTTTATATCACACTGAATCTTAGCAGCGCGGAAATTGTTACACGACCTCAGGCACCAAATCTGGTTTTGCGCAGCTCCTCTGATCGGAGGTTACAGTCCTCCCTTGGACATACGTATGTGCGGTGTCCTTAGCAAGTGTTAGATTCAGCAGTTCTTAAGTCGATGACCGCAGCAGTTTGATTCTTTAGGTTTACAAACATTTTTGAGCAATGAACTTTATGGCTGTAAACATCCCGTACAGCGATGGTACTCTGGCAGCTGTGTCACTGCGCCATCTGTTGACGGACGACATTGAAATCATGAACAGTATATCTACTTCTTGAATGGTTCACGGGAGTACCGTCGGATACTATTGTAATAATCGCACAATATTTCTGCGAAACAGCTGCTCGCCATCTTCAGGTGAACTGATAGTATATCTACTACCTCCCAGGTGGCATTTTCCGTCATTTACGAACTGGGTGGCCATTCTGCCTGACGTTCGAATCCTCCCTTGCGCTTGTGTGTGTGTGTGTGTGTGTGTGTGTGTGTGTGTGTGTGTGTGTGTGTGTGTTTTGATCTCAGCGTAAGTTAAATCAAGTAGCTTGTAAGTCTAGGGACTAATGACTATAGCAGTTTTGTCCAATACATTCAATAAAATTTGATTTTGATTTTTTGATCGAAATCTACATTTTCTTACCAGCTGTATAAATTTTATTTTGCGGTTGTATTTGTAAAGCGTCCTTGGTAGCATTATTTAATAACGTAATATTCATTGCTCACCTAAACTGTTAACTTGTTTGCAGCGCTGTGTGTGAGCCCTGTTTGTTTAGGATATTCTTGGTTATTTGCTTAAAGTGTGTGGTACTTCTACTATGGTTGCCCTTGGCAGTTAATTACAATGGACTATTGAACAAGGTGTAATTTGAATTGTAAACCGCTGTTGCCCTGTTGTCATTTCAGATTGGGTCCTTCAGGCCAGTTGATTGAGCACTTTGCTCTTAAGCGCCTGTAAACTTGCTGTTGTAATTAATTGTGGGTGTTATTTTGAATTATGCCCTACAGGCCAGTTTAATTAGGAAGTTGCGCCTTCATATCATGTTTTTTGTCTATAATTGATACGGGTTAATTATTCATCTCACTTGCCTTTCAACTTGAATTTATTTTGTGTTCATTTTATTTCGGAATCTGTTAATGTGTGCCCATGGGGCCAAGTTATATTAAACTGCTTGTCTCCCCTTGTGAAGTTATTTTGATGTAAATTGGAAGGTGTCAAGTGAAGCCTTCTCTTAAATATTTAATTATACTTGCCTCTCTCTTAATGGGTTTCAAATTCGCGATTTTTAGCAAACTTTTGTTTATATATTTGCCATTTGAAAAAAAAATCGTGTATTTTGTATTGATATTTAATAAAAATTGCATACTCGAAATACTGAATGTAAGGAAACCCAACCCAAACCTTCCTAATTTCGCGCTTATCTATCCTTATGCATGTACTGGTCATACTTATTCACCGGGAAAATCAGTTACCCCTTGTATTCACCCCGTCACTATTCTATGTTGCACCACGTACGAACTAGAATGAAACTTTTCACTCTGCAGCTAAGTGTACGCTCACATGAAGCTTCCTGGCAAATTAACATTGTGTGCCGGAACCGGGACTTTAACCTAGAACCTTTGCCTTTCGTGAAACGCGATAGGCAAGGGTCCCAGGTTCGAATCCCGGTTCCAGCACAAAATTTTAATCTGCCAGGGTGTTCAACGTACGAACTATTAATGTACACCGTTGCTGAAGCGCAACCAAGTTTATGATTTTACGAAGCAAAGGAGTGGACTAAAAAAATCGCTTGTGAAAGAATACTGTGGTCCAAAGAAAGTCGTTTTCGGGAAGCACTTTTTTCCTTGGGCGCTGTTAGCGCTACTAGTGCTAAGGCCAGCCACTAAGTGAATCTCACAGCCTGTTCGTAGTTCAAAGGAATTTGAAACGCGGATGGCTACTTGATTTCTACAGAAGCGCACAAGGCTTTGCGCTTCCCCCAAAAGCAAACGCCAACGCGAAGAAGACTGTTCGATAGACATATGTATGACTCTCATTCCTTCCTTTCCACTACACTTGTGCCCAGCTTTGTAGTTATAGTTTCAAGGATTTGTTCACGCAATGGACAAGGCAAGACGATTCTTCACTGAATTAAAGTTCATCAGCATTCTCCGTTTTGTGAATATTACGCCCTGATTCAAGAAAATTTTAGTCCGTATCGTTGCCTGGCGATACATTCATTTAGTGACTGTAGTACATTTATTAAGAGATTTCCCGCTCCTATCCGGTTTAAATTGTTTCATTTGATGAAATGCACTGTTCTTTACTGTTCTGCATACTCAAAATTAATAGTACTGGACAATAACACATTCCCGTAACAAGATTTCCGTATTTTAAATGTTCATATAATGTTCGCACCAAAAATACGCTCGCGAAATTATGTTTGTATCCGTAAGTAAAATTTCACTTCCGTATATTTTAACAATTATCTCTTTAGACGAAATGACTGATGATGAAATGATGCGTAATCATCCTTGGAAATCTAAATTAAAGTTCTCAACGCTATCGAAGTTACTCAATTCCATAAATTATCTGATTTAAATCTGTCCGGGCGTTTTATAATGTTCACCACATTTCTCGCGCTAGGCCGTACCGATCTTCAACGCGATATGGTTTCGACTATTCAATCATTCAGCAGCCGCGAACTAACTGAAACAAAACTTTGATCTAAGCTTCTCTAATACGCACTTCCGAACCGGACCGAAAATCACAGCAGATTTTTTGTAACAATCCCAGAATTTTGCTTATATACCCCAACATGGAGAACATATCATAGACTAATGCATCCTCCATGCTGTAATTTAATTTTTTTACTTTGCATTTAAATATTCTTTATGACCGGAAAAACTAATTTCCCACTACGATAACTGCATATATAATTTCCCAAATATAAATACCCGACCTGATAAGCACATTATTATTCCTATAAGAAATCCAATATTGCCTATACAAAAATCCTAAAAAGTATAACGAACGTCATATATGGCAATGCTATCGTTGTTGACGTGCAAAACATATTGACCTTCAAATAACTAACGAGGTTGAAGCCAGTGTAGACTTCGACAACTCCTCGTCATTTTCGAAAAAGATGAAACGAGCGTCTCAAAAATGGTGGTGTGCTCACGAATTGAATTATTTGTTATTGCTGAAAAAGTAATACAATTTAATTTCTGTTCGTTATTGAAGTATCCAAAGCTTTCTGGAAATCTGAAGCTTCAAAACCAGTGAAATATCGCAGGAAACAGAGTCACAACAGTATATTCATTGTTCAAATGTTTGTATAGTCTATGGGACTTAACTACGGGGTCATCAGTCCCTAAACTTACAAACTACTTACGAACTAGGACGGCACAAATATCCACAATATGCCCGAGGGGTATTTGAATCCCCGACCATAGTGGATGTGCAGACCGTAACTGGAGCGCCTATTTCCCCTCGGCCACCGCGGCCGACTATATTCATTCCAAGAGCGTGGCTTCATTTACTGAAAGATCACAGTCACTAGATTATCATCATCATTATTTTTATTGTTATTTTTATTATTAGCATCTTTATTTTAACTGCACATATCGTTCAGTTTACTTGAGCACTGGAAGATGGCAGATTTAGGTAGTGATGTGGATTATGTTGTGATTTGCATTCACTACATTACAAATTCACTATCCTCATATTTTCGCGTTGCATGACGAGCACTCCGCTCACATGTTTCTAGGAAACGAGTCTAGAGCACCGAAGCCGCTGTTCATCTGAAAGCTGGCATCTCAGTTTGGAGCCACGTAAGTTATCAATGTCATTATTACAGCACGGTAAATCAATAGCATCTAGCGCTGTAAAGAAGTAGCATCGAATGTAATTGAAATAAACAGCTTATAACCATCACATCATGATAATAAAATGAATTTAGGCTAGACGGCTTGCGATTACGGCCCGTCTCTTATTAGAGTATAAAACATTCCTGTTGTTTTATACGGTTGTCAGAGAGTAATATTTTGTTTCTATTAATTTTCTCTGTGCTACTAGTTCGAACTTCGTGTTCGTTTACCCTCACCCCTCTGAGTGCGAATCTAACCCGTTTCTTTCGAAAAACTAAAGATGGGTACACAGGTTAAGATGACACAAGCAAACGATAGGAGAGGGGTTAAACGTATGCAAGTTGGTACAGCCTCACAAATCCACAAAGAAACAAACAGTTTTTCTCTGCACAGCGCTGTGAGAATACTCTAGCGTTGCAAAGTGACACATTACATGGTTCGACAGCAGGTAAAGGCAATACGAAACGGTCCTTACTCTGTCGTCATTTCAGTGCAGTAGCGCAAGACGGAATGTTTATTATTATTATTATTTTATCCTTTATTGTATTACCGATTCTCGTGCAATGTACAGTCAGGATAGCAGCGGGGCGAGGTGCCGCTCTTCAAAGAGAAATTTCTTTAATACATAAATTGAGGCATATACACAAAATAATAATGGAGATAATATTGGTGGACTTCGTAAACATACATAGAAGACAACCGAGCGAGATGGCGCAGTGGTAACAAGCTGGACTCGCATTCGAGAGGATGGTGGTTCAAATTCACCACCAGCCATCCTGATTTAAGGTTTCCCTGATTTCCCTAAATCACTCCAGGGAAATACCGGGATGGTTCCTTTCAAAGGGCCTGGCCGATTTTCTTACCCAAACAACCCGAGCGTAATCTCGCCTCTAATGATAACGCTGACGACAGGGCGTTAAATACAAATCTCCTTTCCTTCTTTTTTAGACGAGAAAGATGTCCTACACTAAAGGACAGTCTATGCGTCTGGAAGTATAGTACAGCCCTTCTCAGACAAGCCCGGTGAATGAAATCACATGGTAGTGCACCAAAGTATGCTTTCAGACGTGCCCATCTTTCCTACCTTTAAAGTCTCAGTGAGCCAATCTCTAACCGGTCTGCTGTCTTAGCAGCGAACTCAGTCACTCCTTTAGATATTTGGCGCCTTACGGTAATGCACTCCCTCTCACATTGGGGGTTTAGAGTTTCATTTTTTCTTCTACGTGACGTCTTTGTAGGTTAGAGATCCCTTACTGGATTACAGTGTTCTTCCATTTCCTCAGTAACCTAGGACACTGTCATTCTGCCTCTTAGAGAGCGCCTCACATTTTTCGTCCTCCTTCCCAAAGACTGTTACGCACAGGCTTTAACAGACTGCAGCTTTTATGTATTCATACTTTTTAACCTAGAAAAATGATCCATATAATGTAGAACGTAGCAGGGTATTGTATCTTTTCAGAAAAGTGGTACAATCTTTAACGGTAAAATACAACTCTGAAAAAATAGGAAGCAAAACCAGGAATCGTCGAGTAAAGAAGAAGTGCAGTTGTTAAAAAAAATTCAGACAAGTATTAACACTGATCAAATCAACGAAGCATCAAAGAATGTTAATGAAAGGTGAAGGAGAGGAATTAAAATTAAGGGTGAGAGAAAATCATGGTTCGCTTATGACGGTGTTTCTCTTTCTAGCAGTGAGATACAACAGAACCAGAGGAATGGAATGAACAGGCTACTGATTATACAATGCGAATTACTTGTAAACCAAAATAAGCATGAAAGAATATAACAGATTGATACAGGACAGGTAGTAGTGACGAGCCGCACGAAACCAGTCAGAAGATGACAAATAAATTAATTTCTTGTGTTTACCAAAGACGCCGGCACATATGTCACTTTATACAATGAAGCAACAGGCAATCTGTTTCTTTTTGTCAGTGAGAACGCTAAGCCAAACTTAATACTGCAATCAGGTTACAACACACAGATTCTATATTGCAGATTATATGGCATACTGCTGCTACTCAATACCATTGTTCTTTAGTAGACATTTCAGTATACTGAGCAAATCCAGTAGATTCGACTCATTACGACTTGTATGTCTGATGCTTCGCACAAAGTTTCTTACAAATTTTCACTGTAATATTGCCACACAATGGCATCCTGCAACCTCACACCGAAGCTTCAATCAACATGGTGTCGGCAAATGTGGAAAAAACCCAAGAGATCAGAGTATCTTAAGTATTTTCAGTAACTTTTGCACCAGAGGAGACCGTGGCTGCGGTTACCCTTGGCGCTGCATCAGAAGCAGGAGCGCCTGTGATGGAGTACACAACGACGAACCTAGGTGCACGAATGGCAAAACGTCATTTTATCCAGGTTCTGTTTACAGCATCATGATGGTCGCATCCCTCTTTGGCGACATCGTGGTGAACGCCCATTGGAAGCATGTATTCGTCATAGTCATACGGGAGTGATGGTATGGGGTGCCATTTGTTATACGTCTCAGTCACCTCTTGTCCGCATCGACGGCACTTTGAACAGAGGCCGTTACATTTCAAATGTGTTCCGACCTGTGGCTCTACCCTTTCGCTTTCAAGAAAGACCTCACGGGTAATTTACATGACTTAAATAAATCGTTCCAGAATAAAAACAAATTAATCGGTACTATATGTGAGCGTATTGGAATTTCGTAATTGCATGTCTTGCTTTCTAAAATTCAGGTTCGAGAAAGAAAATTGGAAATTTTCGCTCTCAAAATCCTTTAAATTAAGTACTTATGTCCTCATCATGGAGTACATTGATTGCATAAAAATTTTGTAGATAGGTTTGAAGAAATAAAATAACTAAACCTACAATAAAAAGTTTTTATGATCCCTTTTTCGGTGCACCCAGAGGATGCCCATCAAGTCTCCAAATTGAACTAATAATACAGTACGATTCAATTTTGTCAGAGCGCTACTACCATTACAATAGTGATTTCAATTTGTTTTTGTAAGGGCATTGATCAACAAGAATTCGCGAGGATTCATGCCCTAAAAGTTGCACGTGATGTTTAAAGTTGAATCTATCGTTTAATCAGACAACAAAAGTAGCTCATTTTAAAGTTAATCATTCAAATCCTGATCTTATATTAGTTGCAGTCCAAATAGTTGTCATATATTGATGTTCAACAGTCAAGATACTAAGTCATCAAATAACTTCATCAAAATTAAATGCACACGTACATGGTTCATTAACACAGTAATATGGTTTAATTATGGCCCTGATATTGATGTATATACTGTTAAATGAGAAACAGTGCATTAAACTATGTGCGCGATGGATCTTTTAACAAAGCAACAGTGACATGTAACCTGCTTGAAACCACACTAACTATACACCAAAAATTGGACTGCGAGAAAGATATTAAAACATAAACAACTTTCTTAATGTTCGACTACGAACTAAAAGAATTTTATGCAGATCAGTACGTGACTATCGAAACTCAGTATTATACTCAATGAACTGCAGTGTTGCATAACAGTCATTTACCATGTTAGCAATAAAGAAATCTGTTCAACAAGATTACCAAAATCAATACTGCACTTTAAATCGACAAATAACTAATTATCAAATAAAGGAAGTAGGTTGATCTTCTAACTACGTAAATGAAACAGGAAAGAAAGGTCAACTTTGTTAGTTACTATCACATTACCTAAATGATACAACTTTTTCATAATTACATGAAATGCTATTACCTTCATTCCAGAGGTGTACAACTTTTTTCACAATTACATGAAATGCAATATATTCCAAATACAATCAACTCAACTTGCTGGCACAGCAGTCTCGGCTCTACATACACAACAAAACTGCTCTCTAAGCAAGCTGAACCACGAGTCTGTCTCTCCGAACGAGCTACAATTCTATGCGATACATAATCTTTGCCAAAGATGAAACTTCACAACTTCACAGATTTATGTACACATAACGATACACACTGTAGATGCAATATTATACATTTTCTTCAAGCACGTTACTCGACACAAAACAGAAGGCACAATATTAAACATTTCCTTACAAATTCAGCAATATACATTTTCTACGGGCACGTTTCAGCCCTTCTCCTAAAATGCGTTGCAGCGTTCTGAGCAACGTCCATTTCTGAAACAAATGTTTTCGATTATTAATATTAACAAAAGAAAAGCAAGCTCAAGTTAAATCAACTGCCAAAGTGATTGTGCCTAGTACGAGAAAATTAGTGGCTTCAAAGCAATGCCAAAAATCAACAAAGAATATTGAAAATATGTGCAACATGAGGAGCACAAAAAACTATTCCTTCTGTCTATATAAATAATTTGGCATTATCATAATTAATTTTAATAATTTAGAGACAACACGACTCTGGCGGCGCTAAGCGCTTCGACAACACGTTACCCCGTTACCACTGCCACGACAGCGCTGTGTCAGCCTCGCTCACATCACGTGCTCCACACACAACACAGGCACTACATCACAGCACCGATGTTTTTTTCCCGGTGCCCGCCGGTGCTCGCGAAGCACCCGAGTACGAGTGGCCTGCTTGAAGGTGTCACATAGAAGCCGCCACACCTCCTCTCACCAACATTTCTACCGTTCTTTGAACGTTTCTGCGATGCTGATCAGACCCACGGCATCCAGCATTGGGTGGCCGAGGACAAAACTTAAGACATTATCACTTAGAAAGAAATGACCTAGGGACTGAGTTAAAGGGTGCAAATGGAACCACCGGTTAAGTGTTCACTATGTACACTATAGCGGCCATGTTAAACTCGTGGAAAGGTTGAGGCGTTCATAACGTGTCAGCAGTGTTGATCGTTGTCACAACCTTGTCCTTTTGTTGTTCAAAAATGTTCAAAGTCTTAAGGGACTTAACTACGGGGTCATCAGTCCCTAAACTTACAAACTACTTATGAACTACCTTATACTAAAGACGAGACAAACATCCATGCCCGAAGGGGGATTCGAACCCCCCACCGTAGAGGCCGTGGAGACTGGGACTTGCGCGCCGCTGACCGCTCGACCACTGCGGCCGGCCTCCTTATGTTGATCACAGATCGGGGGACTTGTTTACGACCGTGAAACGTGATGTAATGAACGGCTGAACGGAAGTGGCGCTCCATTGCCGAGCTATTCAGGATTTCTACATTTCCAGAAGGCTTTTGATACCGTACCTCACAAACGGCTTTTAATCAAATTGCGTGGTTAAGGGATATTGCCCGAAATTTGCGATTGCATAGGGGATTACCTGTCAGAGAGGACACAGTTCGTAGTAATCGATGGTAAGGCATCGACTAAAACAGATGATATCGGGCGTTCCACAGGGTAGTGTTATTGGTCCTTTGCTGTTCCTTATTTACATGAACGATTTAGAGGAAAATCTAATTAGCACTCTTAGGTTGTTTGCAGATGACGCTGTCATTTACCGCCTAGTAACATCATCTGAAGATCAAACCCAACTGCAGAACGATCTGAATAAGATATCAGTATGGTGTAAAAATTGGCAATTGATTCTAAATAATGAGGAGTGTCAAGTCGTCCACATGAGTATCAAAAGAAATTCGTTAAACTTTGTTTACGACCGTGAAACGTGATGTAATGAACCAAAAGTGATGGCCGTAAACTACACAAAATACCTAGGAATTACTATTACTTCAGACTTAAATTGGAAATAACACGTAGATAATGTCGTGGTAAAGGTGAACCAGAGACCGAGTTTTACTGGCAGAACCCTTAAAATATGCAACAGAACTACAGAAGAAACTGCGTACACTACGATTGTCCGTCCATTTTTGTATTGCTGCCCAGTGTGGGATCCTTATCAGGTGGGTTTGACGAAGAACATCGAAAGAGTCCAAAGAAGGGCAGCTCATTTCATATTATCACAATACAGGGGAGACAGCGTTACGGAAATGATACAGGATCTGGGATGGGAATCATTAAAACAACTGCGCTTATCGCTTCGGCGTGGGCTACTTACGAAACTCCAATCGCCAACATTCTCCTCCGAATGCGAAAATATATTGTTGACTCCTACTTACATAGGTAGAAACGAACATCAGAATAAAATACGAGAAATCAGAGATTAAGGTGTTCTTTCTTCCCGCGCGCTATTCTAGAATGGAATGGGAGATAAATAGTATAATGGTGGTTCGATGAACCCTCTGCCAGGCACTTAAATGTGATTTGCAGAGTATCCCATGTAGATGTAGATGTAGATATCGCATCTCCCCCTCCCCCCCCCTCTACATGGTACCATTTTAGTACCGATTCCCAGCGGCTGTGTATCTGAAATGTTGTCCTTGGCCACATATAGTAAAATTGCGTGGTGTAAAAGCTGTGCGTCGCGTTTGTCACAATCTCGGAGGCATCAAAATCAGAAAACGGTGGCATGAAAGTGTCAGACCTAACACACTATCAGTGTAACATCCTGCGCGTAATCGTTTACAGAAGTATAGAAAACAAAAGCCTTCCGGAAATTTAGAAACACGGAATTTCAAATGTTCAAATGTTTGTTAAGCTTATGGGACTTAACTACGGGGTCATCAGTCCCTAAACTTACAAACTACTTATGAACTACTTACGAACTAGGACGGCACAAATATCCATGCCCGAGGGGGGATTCGAACCCCCGACCAGAGTGACCGTGTAGACCGTGACTGACGCGCCTCAGTCTCCTCGGCCACCGCGGCCAGCACACGGAATTTATTTGACATTCATTGTCAATAGCACTCAGTCGCTAAACAAGGAAATTTTCTTGTTTTCATGATAACAAGTACGTACCACCAGTTAGAAAATGAAGAAAATACCTGCAAATAGTAACATTACCATACTTTATGATTATTGTTGCAAACTAGACGTGGTTCAGCATTGCGGCTGTGTTGTTATATAACAATTTACGGTGCATAGGTGCACTATGTCATTATAATAAAACATAATTATCACAATGAGTGACAATAGCAAACTGACCAGTTTGATCAGTTTGCTATTGTCACTCATTGTGATAATTATGTTTTATTATAACGACATAGTGCACCTATGCACCGTAAATTGTTATATAACATCTGATTGACATTACAAGATTATGGCCTTGTAAAATATTTTATTTGACCAGATGATACTGACATAGTTCAGCGAAACAGGTCGTCGTAAATAAAAATTGATAATCAGCGATCTTGCCTTTTTTATATCTTTCTACATTTTCATAATTGGATCGCCTCCTGGAATGTAAACCAACTCATAGTGACTAATAATCAAGCGTTACTTTAGTCCGTTGGCAGAAGTTTCCAAAGAGGCAGTGGAACACGACGTAGTTTCAAAATTGAGTTTCGAAGATATTATTGATTAATTTACTCTAGTCAAAGAAAATATATTTTGAGTCAAGTGTGTAACGCAGAACCTCCTTAATGGTTATAACCTACAACATATTTAATTTGTTATAAATACGTTGCGTTGCTGGAGCATGTAAGTGTATATCCTAAGCAAAACTTGTGAACCTTTTTCTATTTTGAATTTCATTAAATTTGAAGTATTCTGAGAACTAAGTGATTTTTATTATTAACATTTTAGTATGGCCATACGTATTACGATTCCTTCTCCGGTTAACTATTTTCCTATCATAATAGTAGGTCTGCTTAAGTATGCTGTTATTTTGGTAGAATGTCAGTGACGAAACTGACCTTTTGAATGGAAGGAAGGTGTATAATGTCTGCTGGATGGGAGGGGGTGGAAGGTGGCTTCGGGAGAGCCCCACGCGGAAATTTTATCACAGGACCCCGCGCAACCTAGGGTCAGCTCTGACTTGTTTATTTTCCAGAAGAAAAGGAGAGATTCCGCACAGACAAAAGCTTATAGTGTAAAAAGTATTCCAGCTATTCCTTACAATTTCATGCGGGTAGTCCACGTGTCCATAAAATACGGCACTAAATTCGTTTTTTAAGTTAAGGTTCTTACATTACAACATTCGAGCGACAATTATGTGAAGTACTGTTTGTGCGTGTGTGTGTCTAGCCCGCGCTTTCACTATTGACATTACTTCTTACATCCGGCCGCGGTGGCCGAGAGTTTTGCAACGCGTCAGTCACAGTCCGCACGGCCACTATGGTCGGGGTTCGAATCCCCCCTCGGGCATGGATATTTGTGCCGTCCTTAGTATTAGCTAGTTAATAAGTAGTTTGTAAGTTTAGGGACCAATGACCCCGTAGTTAAGTCCCTTAAACTCTACAAACATTTGAACATTTTTTACTTCTTACATGAAAGGCTAGAAGCGGGCCGTATTAATGATATTCCACCAAGACCATTTCGACGACAAGGCAAACAGCCCGCACTCACAGCAAGTCGCTTTCGGGTGGTCGTTTGTCATTCGTAAAATCGCCTCATCCGTCACTGTGTCCGAATGGTGACAAGTCGAAAAGGCCTCTTGATTGACGAGTCAATTTTATCCGTCTGTGTACGGGAGCAGCGACCTCTAAATTACGGGGCGAAACATGTGGGTAGCCCCTACACTAGGGGTGCAATAACCTCATGTGGGAAAAAAATAAAGTTTCCTGGGAAGTAAAAATAAAATATTACAGTTTATTTTGGCCATAAGACAAAAATTATAATGTTGTAGTTTCGTCATAAAGGTAAATCATTCATAAAATCTCATGGGTACACAGATTTCTAACGTGGTGTTAAAATTACGACGTCATTACATAAAGTAGGGAAGCTTCATAAAAAAAAAAAAAATAAAAAAAAAAACCTCATTATGAAAATTACCGTTTCTTCAGTCGCTTGCGGGCTCTTCTAATACCAACGTCCAAACAAAGTTTATTAACGAACCTGAAACATTCATACTTGATTTCTCGAAAAGGGCCGACAGTTATCTGTTCCTGTTTATTCATTCTGAAGTAATATCAACATATATAAAATCGGCGTTGGGAATTAGGTATCGTACAAAATTCTACCAGGCGGCTTCCTCATTCATTGTTTACCAGTCATATTCACCAGCAACTTTTCCTTCCCTTCCTCGACCTACTACAAATTTCAGTGGCTCATCACAATTAAGTTTTCCTCTCTCTTAACCGTATGAGTAATTTGCATTAACCCCTCATTTTATGTTTCTTTAATCTCCTCATTATTGGCTGAACTATTTTTTAAACTTTTACTGCTGTGGTCAGTGTTGATTTCGTATTTATCTTTTCTACGATACTGTGATACCTGCGTTGATCATAGTAACTTATCCGCCTTCCTATTTCCTTATTCATTGTTATACCTCCTCCCGTAATATCCCAACAGATTTTTTATTATCCAAAGAAAATTCAGCATTGGTCGTAAATTTATTTATTATTATGTCGGCTACTGAATGGCCATCTTCAGTGCAACTGAAAAAGTACAACCGTAATAGAAATACAACATTGATTGCATTTGTATTATATCTGTTTTACATGCCTTGCACAATCGTCTAGAAACATTACTGATCTTACTAATCCAGCTACAAGGCATAGCTACAAGCAGACACAAAATGATGTTACGAGATTCAAAATCACTACTAAGCAACTTGTACGCAGCCTATAGGACTTCTACGTAGGTGGCGCGCTCTGTTATAGATGTAACATAAACAGTTATGTGTCATGTTATAATGAAGTCTCATTCAGAGAATTAAAAAATAAATATACAATATGCAAAACAAAAACCCATCAAGTACAAAATATATACATAATCATCTTAATGCTGGTTGGCATACAAGTTGAAATCGTTTGTTTATTATACAGTGCCCTCTATACTTTATGTTACAAAAAAAGAAACATTTGAACGGTATATTTTGTACTGACAAAGATTCTATTAATTTATGGATCACACAATTACGACACAATCGTCTTACATAAGGTGTCCCCTCGCAAAAAATCAATGTAAATAGCAAATAAATGTAACATCCTTATCCTTTCAAATTAAGTAATAAAGGTGAATAAAATAAATGGCATGTGAAGGATGAGGCTCAGATACATGTATGTTCAAGACCAGTTTATATACAATTCAGGCTTTCAATGTCTTCATATACAAGTGCTTTATTACATTTAATTTTATGTCGACAAATCAGTTAATAACATCCCATCGAGTGCCCAAGACAATCTTGCATTAGCAATAATTACGACAGACAGAAACCACATATCTTAATATCTAGGTTCAGGGGCTTTTAAGATCTAAATGATATCGGCGTGATTTCTCTCCACATATTAGTTCATAGATTAAAATGTTTTTAATAAAGAAAGAAAGTTAAAATAAGCAATGCTTCTGCTTTATAATCTGTGTGCTGTGCTCAATTTTTAAAGTTTCAGGCGCCATACATAGTATTCAGTTCCAGATGGCAATTTCAGCGATAATAGCTTAATAACATATTGCTTTACTAGGAGATTTAGAACAGTGTCACATATAGACATTTAAGAAATTTCTTTATCTAATAACAGGGAACAGCTTATAGTAGCCATAAAAGAATTGCAACCAATATATCACAGAATATTAAACGTCAAGATTATTTATAAGCCTGTACTCACCTAACCAGAAATCTTGTTCATCTGTACACTGAACTTCAATAATCGAACTTCAATAACCTATCCATTTCCCCCCTTAGGGCCGGTTTGTCAATGTCTCGTTAAGTTCCAGTTAAGATTTTAACTTGTCGTTAGCGAATTGCGTTTTTCAATGTTTCGTTATGAGTTAACCTGACGTCAAATTGGCCGTTATGTCAACGCGTAGAATTCTGCTCGTTACACGGCTAAGTGAGGATCTGTATGAAAATGGCAGGATTCCAAAGCGCTAAAATACCGCAATATATTCACGTGATAAGGACCGATTTATCGAACAAAATAACAGAAGCGCTACATGTATGAAACACTAGTGTGGAAAGAAGCTTTATTGGAAAGTTATATCGTCATATTTATCGCCCCATCCATGTCAGTAGCGATTAGATGAGTTTGATATATTGCAGATACGCAACATAACCTAAAAAGTTATTGTTGCGATATCAAAATACAAACTTAGGCTAACGACTAGTTAAGTGAGAATCGGTATGATGAAAATCGTTGGAATAAGAGATTTGGTTGACAATGACCATATCAATATTTTGGCCGATCTATAGGTCATTGCCCCTATAAGGGATCCCATGCTGGGATGATGCAGAATTTGTTATGCGATATTGTCTTCCAAAAGCCATTTTGTAAACACTGCATGAAAAACTCCACGACCATCTGAAGAGTCCAACTGATACTTATGCATTTTGTTTCTGTCGTAAGTTATGTCGCAATAGGAAACAGAATGCATTATTTATGTCTGCAACCTTATTCATTCAGTATTTATTTTGCTTGTTGCGCCTAGTGTAAGGCATAAAATTTTATTTATTTTTCCGGTCTACAGGAACAGCGCACTTTCGCCTATGTGCAAGTTATTGCTTGCACTAAGGTACTACGCACTTGGCAGTTTGTTATCGTACTAGGCCCTTAGCACTTTTGCTGTCCTACTTGTTCCATGGACAACACGGAATTCATTTGCCACAATGTTGCTTTCCTTTCCTTCCATGTCGTAGCGACGGTTTTTTTACATTCCGATGTGTTCTTATATTTCTCTATGAAGGACACAAGACTCTCGCACTAACTTCTTGTAAAATTCGAGCTTCTTTCACATTTGTTTGCCAAAACAATTTCTGATAACCTCTTCCCTGATAGTCAAATATGGCGAACAGCTGTTTATTCAGACGGACCTTTCATTTGCTTGTATTGCCAACGTAGTCGAAATATATCGCACCTTCTCGTTTTCTCCAAGTTAACAAACGAGAGGTGTATCTGGCAATGACAAACTCAATGCACTTAACAAGCACATTTAACTGGAAGTTAAAGGCATCTTCTCGTTTACAAACGAGAAGATTAACGAGAGATGGACGAACTGGCCCTTACTCGATTAAGGGATCTAATACTCCACGTCCCGTAGAATGCATTGCCTTTCCTGTTGACATATGCTTATGAATTAATGGTCCTCCTCCTGCCATCACATATGTGAGAATCGCAACCTCACACTCCCAAAACACATTGATCCTGACATTTACCGGCAGATACAGTTGCTTTGAAATTTGACTTCTGTAGGGAGTGGGAATGACGTCATTCCATCCACTGTCGTTTAGTTTCGGGCTCAAAAAGGAGAAGCCAGGTTTTGTCACCTGTCGCAATCCAAGACAACAGGTCCTTCCGCTCATCCCGTTACAACAAATCAGAACAAATGTTACAGTTTCCCATCAAGTTTCTAGAATTGCCTACATATATCCTTTGTGATTGACTAATTCTGAGCCAACTTCTGAGGAATAATGCGTCTTACCTCGCCAGCGTCATCAGGCCACTTTACCACGTCAGGTGTGACAGCAGTGGATGTTCTCGCCGACCAATGCATAGTCTTGGTTCGCCACCGATTCGCCTTCAGATGACGTTATCCTCTGTGCCCAGCGATAGTAGACGTTCTGCACAAACGTTTGTTAATATTCCTCACAGTTTCTTTCTCTGCAGTGAGACATTCAGTGGTGACACGTTACTCGTAACGGGGTGCACGAAAGTTCCCTACACATCAAAATTACGTTTTCATGCACGAAATACCGTGTTAACTCTTCAAAAATGTTCACAACAGTTATTTGGTTGCAGATGGGAACGCTACAAATGTCTGATATAAAATGGTCCTACAGGACTACGCAATGTAAAGTCAAGATATTAAGCAAACTAATATACACGTCTTTGAAGCCTAATTTTCACATCTACGTTAGTAATAAAAATATGTTGATTTTAAAAGTTTATCCAGAAAATCCACCTGAAGATGGCAATGCGGAGCTGAAACATGTTTCGGTAACATGAAAAAAAAACCGTGTTCCGATTATCAGGCGGACATCATACCCAGATTGTTTACTACAAACACAAGAGCTTCAAATCCAGAATAATCAATAATGTACAGCTTAGTTCTATCAACCTCTGAGGCAAGTACGCTATGTGATCAAAGGTATCCAAACAACCCAAATACCTATTTTTTCGTTTTAGGTGTATTGTTCTGTCACTTACTGCCATGTACTCCATATCAGCAACCTTAGTAGTCACTAAACATCGTGATATAGCACAATTAGGGGAAAATCTAAGTAGCTCTCTTAGGTTGTTTGCAGATGACGCCGTCATTTACCGTCTAGTAAAATCATCTGAAGATCAAAACCAACTGTAGAACGATCTGAATAAGATTGGTGTAAAAATTGGCAATTGACTCTAAATAATTAGAAGTGTGAAGTCGTCCACATGAGTACGAAAAGAAATCCGTTAAACTTTGTTTACAACATAAATCAATCAAATGTGAAGGCCGTAAACTCCACAAAATACCTAAGAATTACTATTACTTCAGACCTAAACTGGAATGAACACATAGATAATATCGTGGGAAAGGCGAACCAGAGACTGCGTTTTATTGGCAGAACCCTTAAAAGATACAACAGAACTACTAAAGAAACTGCATACACTGCGCTTGCCCGTCCATTTTTGGAGTATTGCAGCCCAGTGTGGGATCCTTATCAGGTGGGTTTGACGGAGGACATCGAAAGAGTCCAAAGAAGGGCAGCTCGTTTCGTATTGTCACGATACACAAGAGACAGCGTTACGGAAATGATACAGGATCTGGGATGGGAATCATTACAACAACGCCGCTTATCGCTGCGGCGTGGGCTACTTACGATACTCCAATCGCCAGCCGGCCGCGGTGGCCGCGGGGACTGAGGCGCTTCAGTCACGGTCTGCACGGCCACTACGGTCGGGGGTGCGAATCCCCCCTCGGGCATGGATATTTGTGCCGTCCTAGTTCGTAAGTAGTTTGTATGTTTAGGGACTAATGACCCTGTAGTTAAGGCCCATATACTATACAAACATTAGAACATTTTTTTTTTTTCCCAATCGCCAACGTTCTCCTCCGAATGCGAAAATATATTGTTGGCTCCCACTTACATAGGTAGAAATGATCATCAGAATAAAATACGAGAAATCAGAGCTCGAACAGAGAGATTCATGTGTTCTTTCTTCCCGTGCGCCGTTCGAGAATGGAATGGGAGATAAATAGTATAACTGTGGTTCGATGAACCCTCTGCCAGGCACTTAAAAGTGATTTACAGAGTATCCAATGTAGATGTAGATGTAGAATGGGGCGTTCCGCGAAACTCACGGACTTCGAACGTAGTCAGGTGATTATTTGTAACTTCCGTCAAAAGTCTGTACTCCTAAACATCCTTAGGTCCGATGTTTCTGATGTGATAGTGAGGTGGACACATGGACATGTACAGCACAAAAACGTACAGACTGATCTAGTATGTTACCGACAGAGACCGTCGACCGTTGAAGAGGCTCGTATAGTGTAATAGGCAGGCATCTATCCAGACCATCACATCGGAATTCCCAGCTGCATAAACTAAGCAGCAGTACTATGACAGAGAGGAGTAAGGTGAGAGAATTTGGGTTTCGACGTGGAGCGGCTGCCGATAAACCATACATAACTCAGGTCAACGCCAAACAGCGCCTCGCTTGGTGTAAGCAGAGTAAACATTGGACCATTGAACAATGGGAAAACGTTGTGTGGAGTGACGAATCACGGTACACATTGTGGCGATCCGATGGAAAGGTATGGGTATGGCGATTGCCCGATGAACGACATTTGCCAGCCTGTGTAGTGCAAAAGTAAAATCCGGAAGCGGTGGTGTTACAGTGTCACGTTTTTCATGGAGGGGCTTGCACTCAATGTTGTTTTGCCTGGCACCTTTTCATAATGCACGGTCTGTGGCGCAGTGGTTACACGAATAACATCACTGTAGTGGACTGGCGTGCATATAATCCTGACTTGAATCCTATAGAAAGAGGAAAAGAGGGAAATCCCGGTTCGAATCCCGGTTCAGCACAAATTTTCATCTTTATCATTGGATTTACTTGAACGCTCTGAAACGGTCAAAATGTTTTAATGTTGTGAATTATTATAGAAATTTTATCCACTATATTTTTCCACCTTGTCTACATGATAGTTCCTCATTTGTGGGAGAGAGTGTTTTACAATGAAACACATCTCTCTCTCTCTCTCTCTCTCTCTCTCTCTCTCTCTCTCTCTCTGGAATATAAATTTAATACATTTTCTAGTATACTTTTAGGTAATGGTATTCACATATAGTTTTCGTAGTTTCTTTCTGAAATTACCAAAGTATATCTACAGAAGTAAGATTCTCTCCACAAGTGAAAAAATTTAGTTTGATCATTTTATGGTACCTACCGTATAAATATTCTACTGGAAATTAGGAGAGAATTTAATTACCAAATACGAACAATTGGTAAGTGAAATCAAAATAACTCTTTTCAAAGTAATATTGAAAGTTAAATTTCTTTTTGAAATATATGTTATAGAAGTGTAACGCATATTTCTGTTTCAAAGACGTAAAGATTTTAAGGAACTCAACCCATGTGCAAATACAAAACGTTCCATGGTGGAGCCTTATTCTGTTTGAGTGTAATATGACCAAGTATATTGGTTGATCAAAGAGATATTACACAATATTGAAACATTAGAGCGTTGACTCACCATCAAATACTAGAACTGAAGGATTTTTAGTATCTTCCATACTAGTAGTAGCTTTCTTCTATATACTACATAGTATTTACATGTTTACAATTTATCCATGAGACAAACCTCATTGATGACAGTAATGAAGCAATCCTTTACATTTCTAGGCACGCTATCGTTTAGGAACAGCCCTCTTCGTAATCGAAAATTTTTCATTTATTCTTATCCTTGAATTCGAAGTTTCGCACGGATGTCAATATTTCAGCACACCGACGCAATGTAAATCGATAACCGTCTATACAGTTAACGCTGTTTCCACTGTTTGGTACAGGTTTTAATTAACTGCTCATTTGTTCCTACATACTCATGTTCTCTCACGCCCAGTGAATAATTTGACAGATGAAACGACGGGTTTCTAATATTAAAATCGCTGTTAATTTTGGCCCTGTCCGTCCTGCTGCGTAATGAATTCGTGATTTATCTCAATTACTCGAGGCACACGCTGTGGTTGTTCTTTCAAACGGCACAATCAGTTTCCATCCCCATACTTATAAAAAGAGTAGTAGCTTTTTTCCATCTCTAATGACCACGCTATCATCAAGACATTAAACCTTACCTTCCGTCTTTTATTTATCTTTTTCTAAATAATTTCCTAATTGTAGCAAATGTAGTTATAAGGTGTAAGCCTTTAAATACTTACTAGCTTAAAACCCGGATTTGCCCGGGTATTTATGTATTTATTGCTGCTTTGAGCTAGTACTTCTATCCTTTCTCTCTCTGTCCATCTTTTTCAAAAAAACATGCTATATTTATCGGAGAATAAATAAGAAATAAGGCTGTCTCGCATGATGTATAAAATTAGAAGTATCCAAAGAAGGAAAGATAGTAATCAAAACACAAATGACATAAAATGCATACGATCTCATTTATTGAGTTATATGTTGTACAATTGTATAATTTTGCAGGTATGTATTTATTTGTATAAGTGCTGTAAGTCTGTATTAAAAGCAATTTCTCATTTACTGCTTTATTTATTTATTCTTATATATATCCTCATTCGTTCGCTTATCCTTACAGAGAAAGAGCTGAAGACATTGTAGCACGCACAGACCAAAGATATGGTCTGGCATCACGTTTCGCTGTATGTAACCTCCTTGCTATAGAGTCGCAAACGTCATCGCTGGTCTTCAGTCCGAATTTTTTTTTATATTTTGACGACTTTCAACCACCATATCTTCCACCCCCTTATAGCTATCGGCATGGAACTGCTATGGTGTACAATGGGAGACTTCGGACAACAGTTACACAAAGACCATTCGTTTGTGTTCTGTAGTTTTCGCTGCAGAGCGAAATATTAAAACACACGTCAAATTTTGTATACACAGATAACATTCATCCCAATATACTCCACCCTTTTATCATTATCAACCCTCAAGCAACAATGCAAACCAATAAAACCATATTCAAAATGTAAATACAATTTTTAAAGAGTAATTATTGTTCCGCATTTCGCGTTATATTCTTCAGATTACTGAATATCTATCGGATCGCTACAAAACCGTGCCTAACCCCTTCCTCATGTATAAATTAGTAATTGTACAAATATTTAAGTCTCTGCGCCTTGCCGTTCGGGCGTGATAAGCGTACGCCGAACAGACATTCACATTAATATATATAGATAAATAGTATCGGATCGCCATAAAATCGTGCCTAAAGCTTTCCTTGGGTAGACATTAGTAACTGTAAAAATTTTTAACTCTTTATATCTTGTGGTTTAGACATGGTAAACGTACACCGAACAGACATTCTCATTTGTAGATATAGATTTCAGTGAATAAACATTTTCTCGTAACCCAAATAAAATATTCAAATGTTTGTAAATGTAAGAGACATCTGTGATTACTAGTCCCTAAGCTTAAAGTAACAACACACACATATTCCCGAGGAAGGAATCGAACCTCCGATGGCGAGCAACATCGCAATCCGGATCGATGTGCTTTAGAGCGCTCGGCCACTCCACCGCGGCTCTCGTAATTATTTTTCACACAAAATAATGATGGGAACACTGTGTGATTCGTTGTAGCAGTTACCGGAGACCACGTGGGAATGGTCCCGCGGTCTCAAGCGGTCGGAATTACGAGTCCTCAAATTCAAATGTTTGTAGAGCTTATGGGACTTAACTACGGGGTCATCAGTCCATAAACTTACAACGTATTTACGAACTAGCTAACACTAAGGACGGCACAAATATCCATGCCCGAGGGGGGATTCGAACCCCTGACCTTAGTGGCCGTGGAGTCCGTAACTGGAGCGCCTCAGTCCTCTCGGCCACCGCGACCGGCTACGAGTCCTCCTTCGTAAGTGGGTATCTGTTTTATTTAGTGAAAGTTTGTTGATAAGTAGTTTGTAATCCTAGTCACTGATGATCCGAGAGGTTTGGTCCCTTAGAATTACAAAAATCGCAACATTTCTGGGTTACCGCATTTCATTACTGTCTCCCATTTACCTTCAACTAAGCAATGAGTATTACTAAAATCTATCAGTGCACAACTTTTGCTATATTCAGAATCTTGTCATATACTCGTAATGTGCAACATTAAGACTAGAGCCAGTTAGCAGCGCAAGAAACTTGCTCGTTAGCCGTGTTCACACTGCCGGCTGGGCCGAGCCGAGACGAGCCGAGAAATGAAACACGTTGTTTACAATTGCGCTGTTCACATCGGCGGCTGATCCGAGAGGACTCCGCTTCAGCCGGCTCACGCCGAGCCGACGACATTCTGAATGTTTAATATTCCCGGCGCGAACCGAATGGGCTATTGTATTACTTCTGAAGCACAAGTATCTCACGTCTCCAGCTTCTTCTCAACACAGGTATCTCTGCATGATACGTTTTTTGTTTAAAAAAAAAAAATTACACTTGGGAAAAATGATCTGTTTACTTTTTCTTGTATTACTGTTAATTCAGAAAAATGAATAAAAATTTCAGACATGTTTTTTAGCTGTTCTCGTAATGAAAAACTCTCCTAAATGTCAGTCTAAATTCATGGGATGGGTCCATTACCACCATGTTCTTAAAATCCGATGAGTCACTGCAGTGTGAGAACAATAGCATTAAAATAATAAAATCAGTTAACTGTGAGCTGGCTCGAAGTAGACGGCAATGAACAAGTTTTGGTCACCCCCGTTTTTCCTTTGATCTTCTGCTGACGGCGGGGATTCCTTGTTTCCCAAGAAGGAAAAAGAAATTTAAAAAAGGGACATACGCTTCTGTCCTGCACTGCCTGAGGCTAAACTAAATCAGCGTATTTTTCTATCAGTTAAACTATAAAACTCGAAATGAAAGTACTATAATCCAGACAAAGAAAATTGTCATCAGATGATTCAGTAAAATGTTCATCAGAACGACGCATCTGTAACAACATTCTCATAGAAACTGATAGCTTAAATATAATAATTACTGCAAATTTAATGTGTAACTATTTGTAACGTAACTAAAAATAAATCTTCAGCACACTTTTTTCAAATGGCTATAAAAATATTCAGAAAAATCGGATGTCTTAACGTGGACACCGATTTTATCTAAAATGAAGCTTATAAACTACTTAAACTAAGGTAAACTAAGGTAAACTAACCTAAGGACAACACACACACACACACACCCATGCCCAAGGGGCCGGCCGCGGTGGTCGAGGGGACTGAGGCGCTTCAGTCACGGTCTGCACGGCCACTACGGTCGGGGGTTCGAATCCCCCCTCGGGCATGGATATTTGTGCCGTCCTAGTTCGTAAGTAGTTCATAAGTAGTTTGTAAGTTTAGGGACTGATGACCCCGTAGTTAAGTCCCATAAGCTTTACAAACATTTGAACATTTGCCCAAGGGAGGACGGCGAGCAACCGCGCGCTCCGCAGCGAGACGCCTTAGACCACTCGGCTGCTCTACCGCCGCCTAATTTAACTACTTTTCCCAGCAGAAACTACTGTGGCTTGTCCCGGGCCTGCTTAATAGAACGTTAAAAATGTTCAAATGTTTGTACAGCTTATGGGACTTAACTACGGGTCATCAGGCCCTAAAATTACAAACTACTTATGATCAATTTAAATATAAATCGAGAAATCCTAAGACAGTTTTTCTTTTCGAATATGTCCAAAACCTTGAAGGTGAAGCAACGAATTAAAATTTGTGATGTGGCCGGAAATCGATCGCGGGGGTGTTTATTTACTAGACAGACGTCTTACCGTTTGACCACCGCTTCACTAGCGATTAAGGCGCCTCAGAATAGTCTAAGTACGACTTCCTTCCCCGCCACAGAAGCTGAATTAAAGTTTGTGACGTGGAGGGAAGTCGTACTTAGACTATTCTGAGGCGCCTTAATCGTTAATGGTACGGTGGGCTAACGGTAGTCAACTGGTCAAACAAGCTGAACGCCATTCGTGGAATGCTCAGGAAAAATAATGTTCGGGCACTGGATCGCCTTCAACGAGCGCAGTTCATTAATGTACATGTACTGAGTAAAATTCATCATATAGCCGCAATGTTACCGATCCCGCGAGTTATTGCACACAAAATACAAGCGGTAGCATGTTGGTTCGTGTGGAAGACTGCGAGGGTGAAGGTCGGGGTGAGAGTTTAAAATAGAGAAAGTTTAATTTTTTAAACTCACAACCACCAGCTGCGAACCAATTTCCTAAACATGCAAAAACACTGGAACTGTGATTGCTGTTGTTTGACTTGTTTTCTAGGGGATGATATCACACGTTCGCAGCTTTCCTTCCCTGCATATGATTAACAAAACAAATTCATAATAAAATCAAGTTCATGAGAGAAAAGGGTGTACTAACTACTATTTTTGAAAACACGTGAAAGTTCACTTTATGTTGTTTATTTCACAATATTTGAACCCTGTGGCTGTGGCGTCTGTACGTCGGTAAATTTACCAAATGAAGTTATAGCTCGTGAGCCCCCAGACAAAATGAATATTTGTCGCGAATTGTTTTCACACCACGTGGCTGTCTCAAACACCATTTATGTTCATGCCTATGCGACGACACGTGTTACATTAACAAATCACAGTCACTTTAATTCAATGCGATGCACACCTTGTTCCACCGGCTAAATATTCACCAACACACAGTAGCACTCGATTTAACTTGGTGCAGTCTACGACGAGCAACCACACGTGGCGATTGCCACAGATAAATCTAAAGTCACCACCTCGAGATCCACATGCCGACTGAATGCAGAGCGACGCCGCCCGGCCAGCTACACCACGTGCTCGCGTCTCGTCACTTCCTGCCCTCGCGCGCGCGCGAGCCAAAACTCAACTGCCGGGGTTTTTTCCCCTACGTCATCAACTTTCCCATGTGATCTGTTGTAACCGATTTGCCAACGTACAGCGCTCAGCCAATACATTTCTAAAACTTTACTTAAAATCAAAATAATTACACTACACATTAACAAATATTTTCTTACGTTTTTATATTAGTATAAACATCCTTTGTACTATTTATTATAATCGTGCAATTTCTTATATCACAGATAAGTGATTTAACTGAATATTTCAAGGTAAAATACACAAGATTAATTGAAAATAAAATGAGAAATAGTTAATATATTATTTTATAAACAAACATTGCCATGCTAGTTGTGTAACTGTCTTGTATTTATTGGTAATTTATTACTTTTCATTGTCAATTAAACATATTACGTCAGATGTGACTATATCAGCTAATGTATTGTTTATTTGTCAACAGGCTATTTTGTAATGAGGGCCTTAAAGGTTCCTAACTGCATCGTATTACTTCAAATACCAGTAGTATTACAATATTTGTGCATTGCACTGTGCCTGGCACTCGCCATTGTCCCTCTCTCCCCTCAGCGGAAACGAACTGGAAAATCCTAAGTTGGAACAAGCCACGAACGTCAGCCTGCTCGCTGGCCTCCCGTCAGCTAGAAGCACACAGCAAATCTCAACGTGGAGAATTTCTGCCTATGGCCTAGTTATAAATGTTGTCACCCAACTGTGTACATACATTTCTACCATAATTAATTAGATTAAAATTGTGTAGCATTCAGTGCATTGGCATGGTCAATGTTTGCAGTGAACTTCATACTGTTTAGTTATCAAATGCTATTGATTACCGGTATTTCTATTAGGTGGTAATCTCAAAAGACGAATATCTTCAAAGTGTCCTTCAACACCACTACGTTAGACAGACACAGAGGAGGCCTAGGCGTCAAACATGTTCAGACGCTATGCCAGGCTATGTTCATGAACCGAACCTCTAAAATCATCGAAGCGAGGGAGCCAGGGATCACGCAAGTTCTCTTTCGAACTTTGAGGCCGGCAGATTGCACTGCACCATGCAATGTTGGACACATCAGTGCCGAACTCGATTACGTGCGACAATATTTCTTGGAAATAAGTTACAGTTACAGTTCTCCGACCAGAGAAGAACCGCAACAAAAAAGATCTACGAGCTACTCAATGCATGGCGTCCACGGAGTCCTGTCGAAGGGAAATATCCAAATAAGGAATGGAAAAATATTTGGAACAACATTTCGAACGTAAACCTACCTACCAGGGTGAGCGCTGCTTGGTATGATGTCGTTAACGCAACCATTCCAACAGCGGAAAGACTGCACAAAATTAACCTTCGAGCTACCCCGTTATGCGACAGTTGTCAAGTCGTTGAGTCGGTAGCGCATTTAATTATCCGCGGAGAGAAAATACGAATATGGAACTGGACACGGAAAAAATTGGCGCTGATGACAAGGACATCTGAGGCCACAGTATCCGTACATGACGTACTCTAGCCCTGAATGGAACCATTATCCCGGAGCAAAACATAATAGTTATACCTGGCTCATGGGTCAATTTGTGTACTACGCAATAAGGTATGCCACACCTGCTTTTGAAGACTTTTTGTTCTACATCTCTAGTGAACATCGCAAGATTCGGAGATATCGAACATACAAAAAACGCTTCCAGAACTTCCTACTAATTGCACTGCGGTAGGCGAGCAAGCTTCCACTGCGCACTAAGTTTAACAGACACGGAATGAGAATGAGAAACTTTGATGAGTACCACAGTCCGGTAGTCTAATGAACAGTTGCTCACTTTTGAATACAATGATAACAAGTGAAGACGTGCCACCGTAGGCATCGAGAAGTCATCTCCATTCCGACATCACGCACATTTATTTGTTACGAACTTTATTTTCTCTATTATTATGGCCTGCTGGTAATCGAGGCATCCTTTGGTTTATTTATCATGTAAGTTTCTGATGGAATGGAGAAGGGGCCACGAGCCCTGAGCAACAGAAGTATTGCGCGAATTCTGGCAAGTGACGTCCGAAGTTAAGAGAAGACAACAAGCAATTACGATGGGGAATACTGAAGAAAGAAAAACGACACGGAAACGCTTGCAACATTCGAGAAGCCGAACTTTGTGGTTGCCACCACGCCGAAGAAGACTCGCAATGACGTCGCTCAAAAAAGAAAAAAAAAGTAATTTGGAACATTAAAAGAGACTATATGTGCCAGAAGGCCATTTTTTTTTTCCTTAGAAGGCATTGAAGCCGACGCCGAGGAAGGCGACACATGGTGAGCGTAAGGGGTGGTAAGGAGATAAGGGGTGATAAGGAGTCCCGTAAAAAAATTAATAAAAAAAGACAAAAATAAAAAAACAAAAAACAAAAAAATAAAAAAATTGGTAAGACGTCTGCCTAGTAAGCATAGATGTCCGGGTTCAATTCCGGGCCGCATCACAAATTTTCATTGCTTCACCTTCATCTTCAATTTACTTATGAACTAGCTTATACTAGACGGCACAAACATCCATACCCGAGGGGGGATTCGAGCCCCCGACCGCAGCGGCCGTGCAGACCGTGACTGTCACGCCGCAGACTGCTTGGCCATTCCGGCCGACCGAACAGAACGTAATTTCCATCAGTAACACTCGCATCAACACAACATCATTTACCTCGTTATTTTAAGAAACGATGTTGCGAGTTCCTATGAGAGTTACGAGCCAGCGAGTCTCACGAGCGCTGCGAATTGCCACGAGTGTTACGGGTCTACTAGTCTCACGAGCAAAAATGTTCAAATGTTTGTACAACTTATGGGACTTAACCTTCGGGGCCATCAGTCCCTAAGCTTACAAACTACTTATGAACTAGCTAAGACTAAAGACGGCACAAATATCCATGCCCGAGGGGGGATTCGAACCCCCGACCGTAGTGGCCGTGAAGACCGTGACTGGAGCGCCTCAGTCTCCTCGGCCACCGCGGCCGGCTCTCACGAGCAACGGTGGAGTAGTTGAGCGGTCTAAGGCGCCTCGCTGCGGAGCGCGCGGTTGTTCGCCGTCGGAGGTTAGAGTCCTCCCTGGGGCATGGGTGTGTGTGTGTGTGTTTGTCCTTAGGTTAGTTTACCTCAGTTTAAGTAGTTTATAAGCTACGGACTGGTGACCACGCAGTTTGTTCCGATAAATTTACAGTAGAGTCTTGATTATCCTACCTAAACCGTCCGCGGCATGGTCGGATAAGTAGGAAGGTCGGATAACATGGGAAATAAGCAAAAGAAAATAAATGGTTTGAAAAATTTATTAGAACATATAAAAGTTATTAAATACGTGAACTAGAAGTGAATATAAGGTTCAAATACATTAGACGGCACATAAAGAAAAGTTAAACAGAAACTTAAGTGGGCCAAATGAGTTAAAATTTTATTACAAATCAAATTAGAGGTAATAGATATTTACTTACGTCCAACAATTCACTGTTGTGTTTTTTGAAAGACATCATTGTACAACAAAAGCATTTAACTCTGTGTATAGAAGTTAGTATCTTTTGTTTGCCTGCTGTGACCACTAAATCACGTAGTCTCTTAAGAAGTAAAATCTCATAAACGATGTTTCCGGCAGCAGCGGTACCTCCACTTCATCGCCTACTTCTATTTTTCCGTTTTACATGTTGACTATAACTTCATCTGTCACATCAAAGTCTTCATCTTGGACAATCCATTCATAACTTCATCTGTCACTTCAAAGTCTTCATCTTGGACAAACCATTCATAACTTCATCTTTTGCGTCAGGACATCCCGAGACTTGTCGTAACAATGAAAGCAGTAGATTTTCATCATCTAATGTTCTTGATTTTCCTGTAGCAAAATGTACGGGTATTTTGCAGCTGTGTTTGTCCCAACATTGTTCCAAAATGGTGCCACTTGAGAAGCTACCTCTTTCAAATTAATGCAGAGCAACTCCTCTATCATGTCTTCTCCCTCGTCCATGTGATTAATTAAAGAAGACAGCAAGTTTCTGAGGTAGTTTCTTTCCATTGTCTCTAAAGGCTAGTCTACACGACGACACTAGGTTGCGACAGTCGTTGCATGAAATGAATTTCGCGCAACTGGTTTCGTGTATGTCTGTAGACACGGCGCCAATGCTATGCACTTCAGTTTAGTTGTTTTGTGAGTGCCGTAGTCGCCGTAGAATGAAAGTTTTGGTAGCTGTAAGAGTTCAAGCGGAGCTATTGCTTCTCTGTGTCAAGATGCTGCATAAGACTAAACACAAAAAGAATAAGAAAGGTGTTTGAGTTCGTGACTGGCTTGAAAAAAGAGGTCAACTCGGTTGCTCAGCGACCTTGCTGAAAGAAACTGATACTGAAGACTATAGAAGCTATTTTAATCAACTTAGAATGTCACCAGAGCAGTTAACGTTCCTTTTAAACACAGTTAATAATACAATAAAGAAACAAGATACTATTATGTGTGAAGCATTGTTACCAGAATTGAAATTACAAATCAATTTGCAAGGTTTTTTTTTTTTTTTTTTTTTTTTTTTTTTTTTTTTTTTTTTTTTTTTTTTTAGTTGAACTAGGTAGATGAAGTCCCATCGCCAAATGGCGACTTACACTTTCTGGGATTACAGTAGTGGTATGTGGGTTAATGCTAATTTACAATAAACTTTGGGGGTAGGCTTCTAAGGGCCAGTATGTCGGTCCGTAAGGTACCCCACTTGATTTTAGTACGTAGTTCCATTGTCGAGTAATTCACATGAAGGTTACAATGTAAATTACGTTACCACAACTTCTTACTAACACGTTTTATTCAGGTAACTAACGATCGTGGCACCTTGTACCTATGCCACGGGCGTGGAGCTGTCATTCCTAAGGGTTGGATGTTATGTACTGTTGCCCTAAGTTGATCTATTTTATTGTGTATCTTCGTCGTTCTCTCCTTAATTGCCTCCATGAGAGTGTCCATATGGAGTTCCTGGTGGATGTCCACGTTTCTCGTGTAACGGCCAGCTCTGAGGATCCATCGTAACGTCTTATTCTGGATAATTTGCAGTCTTGAGATTTAGGTCGCACTAGCTAGGCCCCAGAATGAGCTGCAATATAACATTTTGGATAGCACTGTTGCATTGTATAGTCGCAGTTTGGTATTAGTATTCAACTCTGCGCTGAGAAAGAACGGCATTAAGTTTTTGGCCATTGCATAGACCTTAGGTCGCAAGTTATCAATATGGAGAAAAAAGTGCTTATCGAGGGTAAGTCCTAGGTAAGTGACCGCCGCTCCCCATGGGATGACCTGTCCATGAAGTCGTACGTTAGTTGGCATCTGTGGTCGTTTCCTGGAGAAATAGATCGCCGTGGTTTTTGCTGCATTGAGCTGTACTTTATTCAGCCTACACCATTCAGCAGTTCTGTCTAGTTGTCGTTGGAGCCGTGTTATGTTAGCTTGAACATGCCTTCCGCTGGTTATAAAAGCCGTGTCAAATTGCTATATGTTTCTTGTCAAGTAGATATTCGTCTCTACAGTACCTGTACCGTGTTCCGAAACCCACAATTGCCATAGTTAGTTTGCGTACGTGTTTCGAATTGAATGTATTTTAGTCTGCAATTCACTAATCGTCAACTCATCAATATTTAATTCACGAATAACTGCTGCATGAGCACTAATACGCCTCTGCTTATTCCTGAAAATTATCATCATTAAAATCCCACAAACACCTAAGCATCGCATATATGTTCAAAAACCGAATTATTTCTTCCGTTTCCCCCTTTATGTTCTATTTTGTTCGGTATTGGTTATAACCTAACCTAAAAAGACATCCAATCAGTTTCGCCAAAGTTGGAAGGTGCCTAAACTGTTTAGTTTCGCCAACTAGTTGCGCGAACGGCTTCTTCGCATGCGCACTGGCCAGTAGCGCAATTTCATGAAACGTAGTGTCGTCGTGTAAACTAGCCTTAAGGTCCCTTGGTCCATAGGCTGACATAAAGGATATGCCATTTGAAGGCAAAAACATGGCCTTTATATTTTGATCTTGTAGTTCATTCTCATTAGGATGGCGACTGGCATTGTCTAGAAGCAACAGTTCTTCGCAAGGCAAGTTGTTGGCTTTCAAAAACTTTTCAGATTGTGGCACGAAGTCGTTGAAAAAACCATTGTTTCAAAATATCTGAGCTCATCCAGACATTTCTTTGCCTACAGTCCCGGCGTGGTGAAAGGATCGGATAACACGGAAGGTCGGATAACCGAGGAACGGATAATCGAGACTACATTGTACAAACATTTGAACGTTTTTTAGTTTCACGAGCGGAGTGGCAACTCGTAGCAGGCCCCGGATGACTTCGGGTGGCCCATCGACCCCCGTCGCTGCGAGTCTGGTGCAAGGCGGGGACGAGCTGCGAGCGAGCATTAAGGCTGACATGACCGACTCTAATTAAGACATTTTATCAGTCTGCTTGTTACACGATACGACGACTGACAGATATCTCTCTGATATTTTCTTTTTTTCTTTTTCAGTGAGTATAGTGAACCATAGCCGTTTGGCGACAGACATCCTGCCGCCGTGTTGACGTTGCGAACGTTGGTAAGACCAGGTACTATTTCACCTAGCGCTCCAGATAACAGCGTTACAGAGTAATTTTCTTTCTATAACGGTTTTCAAATCGATATCTTCTCTTTCTCCTTCGCATTGCGTTAGGTCTTAACCCTAGACTGCATGAATTTATTATTTTGGCGCAAAAAATATTGAAAAATGACATCAAATCAAATGGTCAAATGTTTGTATAGTTTACGGGACTTAACTACGGGGTCATCAGTCCCTAAACTTACAAACTAATTATGAACTAACTAATGCTAAGGACTGCACAAATATCCATGCCCGAGGGGGCATTCGAATCCCCGACCGTAGTGGCCGTGCAGACCGTGACTGGAGCGCCTCAGTCTCCTCGGCCACCGCGGCCGGCGAAAAATGACATAATAGTTTTTTGGGTGTTGTACCGTGTCATGATGTAAGAAGGCTATTACTTAAATAACCGACGTCTCGGCCAACGTTACAGTTGCCTTCATCTGGGTATTTAAGTAATAGCCTTCTTACATGATGACGCGGTACAACACCCAGAAAACTTTTCATGTCATCTGACTCTGGCCGCGGACGCCTACGTAATAATAACAATGGAAAAATTATGTAACTAATATAACAATGTTATAGCCATTATTTACCTCTTGCCATTGTCAACATCATTCATTCAGACATAAGTCACTCTGCAGGAAAATGTTGGTTTCTAACATGTTTTCTACTCCGATGTCTGTAACATGATAATTTTCTTTTACTTGACGGAAGTCGTATCAGTTTGTAATTAAATTAATGCTCAATAGTGAGTAAAATCCGCTGGAGCGCTCTTTGTTGCATTTCTCCTCAATTCATGATTGCTCTGTCTTCTATGGAGGAAACGATCAGGTAAATGCTTAGAACAGACTCCAATGTATACAATATGCATGGTGTTGCCATCTGTCAACAAGAAGTATGTCTGAAAAAGTAACAAAACATTTTCTTTGCTAAACGGCAACATCATGCAGTGTGGGGTTAACTAGTGGCTGTCCATTGTGTCTTATTCTGACTAGATTCCTGTATCTGTAAAATGGTCCTCCTCTTCCAGTGTCATCGATCGTTACAGTTGTGACCTCTCACCGATTTAAGCGATGTCAATTTGTTCCAGAAAATTCTTGTGTTTATTCGTTCTCGTGTATGTCATACAACTCACGAGTAAAAACACTTATTCATAGCCACTTCTTCCAAATTTCAGCATACCTTTCTTTATACTACACTACTGTATAACACTACATTAGCGGATATAAAATTCAAAATATTTTTCTCGTATCCATTTTAGATATTAATAACTGCTTCATTTTTAAGTTACTTTATTTTCCCTTCATATCTCTTCCTTTATTTCTCCTGTAACTCTTCCCTTTCGTTTCATTGTATTTCCTTATATTACCCCGTGTTGGCTGTCCCCTACTTCATATCCTACGACTCACCAACAATATGTACAATAGGACTACAATTCACATACATAGATTAGTTGTTGACAGCTACAGAATGGAAAACACTGGAAAGGCGAAAACAACCATTCGGAGTGTTGGATATTCAAATTTACGCTCAAAATGAGTTCCATAAGTGCTCACAACATATCACAACTTGAGAGGAAGATATCTGAATTACATATGGGACAATGTTAAGTATCGTTGGAGAGGACGAAACCTGAGAGGTTCAATTTCAGCCGAAAACAAAACATTAGCCACTAGAGTGGCAGCACCTGCAACAACTAAAAGTGATGAATAAAATATTCATCACTGAAGCAAAAGCCAGAGTGACTATCTTTGTTAACAAATCATGACAGTCGAATCTGTCATTTTCCTATGTTGTGTATTTTGTATTACAATGAAAAACTAATAAACAACTCAACTCGCTATACACCAAACTAGTTTGAATATTTAGTTGCAGTGTCTAAACATGTATACATTTTACAATGAAAATAAATCTTTAAATTATCCTGAAACGTGTAAAAAGGATGAGGATAATTTAAAGATTTAATTTCATTGTAAAATTGTGGACAAGTTTAGGCACTGTAACAAAATATTCAAACTAGTTTGGTGTATACCGAGTTTTCAGGTTTTCATTGCAATACAGAATATGTAACATTTGAAAGTGACAGCTTAGACTGTCGAAACTAGTCATGTTTTGACAACAAAGACAGTGACTGTGCCTTTTGCAGTAATGATGAAGTAAAAATATTTTATAAACTATCCCAGTCCCACTGCTCAATGATGAATTGTCAAATGAAAAACTAAATAAATGAAATAAAAATGATGAATTTGTTGGCTAAGACATCATGACAGTACTTTAAAGTAATATGATGTTATTATTATCGATGTGTTGTCAAATTGTCAACCACGGATTTAGAAGCATATGTAAAGTCTGCAAAAAAATCTCAGAACACATGTTGACTGTAGGAAGAAAGCAAAGTAATTCGAGCCGACAATGAAAATGTGTGTGCCACATACATGTCACATTACGGAGAAAAGATCACTGCAATGTATTTGACATTCGCAACCTTGTCCATCCTTAAGCTCAGACTTGGGCTTCTCCGATATCTGATCTTCTCTATCAATAGCTACGATTAATATAATAATGTAACTAATACAGTGATGTTTCGACAAATGCTCCGAAGGAATCAATTGGTCCTGAGCGTGAAACCTCTATCGTGCTTTGCAAGTAGTGATTTTTGCCCTGATGCTGTCGCATAAAAGTTTTCATTCGATAATGATCTGTTGCTGAACAATGGACCAACCATCAGTGCCGCTTCCAAGTACTGATTCTCCGTATTCACGGAACAGCTGATGCCATGCCAGGCCACAGGAGTGTGACTGAATCGTTGGGAAAAATATTGGAACACCCTTACACAGCACGCTATGTTGCCATAGTGAGAGACACGAGGGTTAACAAAATTAATCCAGCCATGCAACTGCTGTATAGTTGTGTTTTGCGAGAATGAGGAGGGCTTCGCTCTGAGACCTCATTTTTGACGCTTTTCTGATTTGTCTGAGGCTTCTCCTAATCTGGCTTTGTTTCCTTACTGGATATTTTACAATTCTTTTAACTGCTTCACGAGGTCCTATGTGTAACTGACACTATTTGCAGTTTCTTACGCGATGTTGCGAAGTTCTGCAGGCATATTCTGACTAGCACTTTTCTGCTGAGCTCCTCGCTTGTTTTCTTTTTTCCGAAAGAAATGTCGATGTCGGACTCGTTCTGACCCAGTTACCGTGTTAAAAAATTTCCGTTTCGCGGAGGTCTTATGTCGACATTTCCCGTCCGTAGATGGGGGCATAGAAAATTTAGGTCCTAAAATTCCCCTAAATACAATGTGTAACAGCTTGAAAATGGCTGGCGTAAAACCACAGAACCATAGAAATTTTACTTCCCATAAGTAAAAGACTCATTGGTTGACATTATCATAAAATTCTTTACTAAAATTAATCCAAGATCAAATTTATAATGTTTTATGTATCATAGATGTTAAATAACATCCCTACGGCCTTGTGATGGGAAATGAATAGTGCTGACGATACAACTGAATGCTCAATAAAGAAGCAAGTTCATTTCATTCTATATACTAAATATGTTATTGCATAAAGATGGCATTGTGCGAGCTATCCCGTAGGAGGTTAGAGACCTCCCTCGGAAACGGATTTGGGTGTTATGCTTAGGATAAGTTATTTTGCTTGCTAATCTAGTAGTTTGGTGTCTTAGGATTACAAGGATCTGCGTTGAGCAAAATACTGTTTTTTATGCCCATATTTGTTTCACACAGTTGTAGCATCATCATTGGGAGCTGTTTATTGCTTACAAGTGAACAACAGAAAATATTTTTAGTTTTTACAGTTATTACAAGTTCATCCTGTTAATTATGATTATGTACAAGAATTTCATATATGTATGTATACCTTATTTTACATTGGCTGTTATTCTTACATCATCCCTGTTGGTCTTTGCTTACAGTATGTCATCTGCAGCCATATGACACGTACAAAAGTTTGTTGTTAAAATATTTGATCTGCTTTCTTTTTTTGTTTTAAGTTTACGTCAACTACTTTATTTTATGTGAATGGCATCTCTCTCTCTCTCTCTCTCTCTCTCTCTCTCTCTCTCTCTCTCTCTCTCTCTCTTTCCCCGTCTCTCTCTTTCTCTATCAATCTGTGTGTGCGCGTGCGTGCGTGTGTTTCATTGTTTCCTAATAAAATTCAGAAAGCCTTGGTTGACGGAAAACAAATAATAAATGAATACACAGCTCTCTGCAACGGAAGTATATCGTCTGCACTGAAAAAACTGGCAGAAAACACCAAACCCAAACACACCTTTACACACTGAATGAAAATTCGAACCTCCCTCCCACAAAACAGTCAAATGTCAACTCCATCTGCCATCTTGCCAAGATTCAAAATTCCCTCTCGAAACAAAGTCAGCTGTCTACTCCCTTCGCCATATTATTTTTAACAGTTCATAAACAGCACTAACAGTGAACATTAAAGTTCTCCTATCGTGTCTCTGTACTTCACCGATGAATACACCAACAAATGTAAGTTTATCATATTTCAGTAGCAACACACACACACATACACACACACACACACACACAGAGAGAGAGAGAGAGAGAGAGAGAGATGCCATTTATATAAAAGTAAGTAGTTGACGTTACCTTAAAAAACACAAGAAAGCGAATAAATATTTCAACAACAAACAGTTCTGTATAAAAATGCCATATAGTTGCAGATGACAAAGCAAATACCGACAGGGATAATGTGAAACAATGCATATATGAAATTGTCTTACGTGATTTTAATATGCAATACCTGTAAAAACTAAAAATATTGTTTGTTGTTCAGTTTAAAGCCATTAAAAAAAGACCCAATGAAGATGCTACAACTGCAGTGAAACATGTATGGGCATAAAATTATCGTTTTGCTCAAGACAGATACTTATACAAAAGCAAGTAACAAAGAATATGAATATTTGATATGGAACCTTCTGAGAAGCAATAATTTGCAAGCTGAAGATGCAGATACGTTCATTTGTAAAACACTGACATAAATATTGGGAACCAGCTACCACAGCCATCTTAATGCCATTGTTTTAGCCACTCTTTCTCACTGTGTTGTTTTCATGCCCTGCCGGGATGGTTCCTGTCAAAGCGCACGGCCAAATTCCTCCCCCATCCTTCCCCGAAAATCCGAGCGTAAGCTCCGTCTCTAATGACCACGCTGTCGACGGGACTTTAAACCCTAAGCTTTATTCCTTTTCCTTCGTTTTCATGCCCATCATCTTCCTCGCCCTGCTATACTCTTACATATCGCTCTTGCAGTCTCCTTCTTTCTCACATTGACACTTTCAGCAGACTGTTTCCTCCTTGTCTTCATCTCTTTTCTCGATTTTCCTGTCAGTTTCGCCCTCTGCCACTTTCTCTCTCTCTCTCTCTCTCTCTCTCTCTCTCTCTCTCGTGTTGTCTTTGTCCATTCTTTTTCTCTCTATTACAACTGTCCTCTCTCTAGCCTGTGATTGATTTTCTCAGGCTTTTAATCCCTAGACGGGGAAATTTTAACACACAGGTCTACCGTATGAGTAAAAGCGGAATAAATTCAAGCTGTCACACTTCAAAGATTAGTACTTTGTTGTATGCCTATTTTCTGACGTCGTTACAGCCAAGTGTTTGAAAACCAAATCCGTAACTAGTCATACAACAGTCTACTCAACCTACTCATTTTGTCGTTATAGGTAGGTACAATAGGTATAAAAAATAATATTTTGTTTCTTAAGTTTATCTGGTTTTAGGGATCCATACACCCGAAACTTATGTACGGCCTCCCCTCCTCTCTCATCGCCACTGCCACCTCTCTCCATTTAAAAATCGTTTCCTCTGCATTTCCCTCTCTCCCACTATTACTCATTGCTTTCCTTTCTCTTCTACCGCGATTGTCTTCTCTCTCTTCCATCGTCTCTTTGCAAGAAAGAGAACGAATATTTTCGCAATCCAAAAATTTTGACAATTAATGCAGATTGAGCACTGAGGCAGTTGATCACACATTTTTCTATCAAAGTCGTAGCATGACCCCTGTCTTTTCGCACGCTGATATCACACTGCGCCGTATGAATGTTGAAACTTCCCATCAAATGGCACACACAGATGGCGCACTCGTCTCTGTGTCACTACACTATCTGCTGCCGAATCACGTCGAAACTACGATCAGTACATCTACATTTTCCCGGCTGGCATCTGCCATCATCAGATAAAACTCGACCATGTCTTTCAATACATAATTTTTTCAGGGAGTCTCAAAACTTTTTTTTCGGATTTGCCATAGAATATATACAGGGTGGTCCATTGATAGTGACCGGGCCAAATATCTCGCGAAATAAGCATCAAACAAAAAAACTACACAGAACAAAACTTTTCTAGCTTGAAGGGGGAAAACAGATGGCGCTATGGTTGTCCCGCTAGATGGCGCTGCCACAGGTCAAACGGATGTCAGCTGCATTTTTTAAATAAGTACTCTCATTTTTTATTACGTATTCGTCAAGTACGTAAATAAATATGAATTTTTATCTGGAACACCTTTTTCGCTTTCTGAGAGATGGCGCTGTAATATTCGCAAACATATTGCTCACAATTCTAGACGAACAGTGGGTAACAGGTAGGTTTTTCAAATTAAAACACAGAATGGACGTTTGAAATTTATTTCGGTTGTTCCAATGTGATACATGTACTTTTTTGAAATTATCACACATTATGAGAACGCATGCTGTTTTGCGTGATTACCTGTAATTATGCCATGACTTCAATAAACGCTCAAAATGATGTCCTTCAATGCATTTGGCAATACGCGTTACGAAATTCCTCTCAATGAATAGTTCGCCTTCAGTAATGTTCTCACATGCATTGACAATGCGCTGACGCATGTTTTCAGGCGTTGTCTGTGAGTCACGATAACAAATATCCTTCAGTTTTCCCCACAGAAAGAAATACGGGGATGTAAGATACGATGAACGTGCGGGCCATGGGATGGCGCTTCTACGACCAATCCTCCTAGCATTAAATATTCCATTAAGACCGATTCAACTGCACGCGATCCATGTGCTGGACATCCATCATGTTGAAAGTACATCGCCATTCTGTCATGCAGTGATACAGCTTGTAGTAAAATCGGTAGAACATTAAGTAAAAAAAAAATAAAATAAAATAAAAAATCAGCATACATTGCACCATTTAGATTGCCATCGATAAAATAGGGGCCAATTATCCTTCCTCCCATAATGCCGCACCATACATTAACCCCATTAACCCGCCAAGGTAGCTGATGTTCCACTTGCAACCATCGTGTATTTTCCGATGCCCGAATGGAATACTGTGTCGGTTTACGTTACTTCTGTTTGTGAATGACGCTTCGTCAATAAACAGTACGGGTGAAAAAAAATCTATTATCTTCCCGTAATTTATATTGTGCCCAGTGGCGAAACTGTAAACGACGTTCAAAGTCTTTGCCATGCAAATCCTGATGCGTAGAAATATGGTACGGGAGAAATTTATGTTGATGTATAATTCTCAACCCCGACGTATTTGAGATTACCGATTTTCGCTCAATTTGTCTGCTACTGATGTGTGGATTAGCCGAAAATGCAGTTAAAACACTTACTTGGGCATCAACATTTGTTGCAGGTCGTGGTTGACGTTTCACTTGTGGCTGAACACTTCCTTTCTCTTTAAATAACGTAGCTATCTGACGAAAGGTCCGGGCACTTGGATGATGTCTTCCAGGATAACGATCAACATACACAGCACAGACCAAGTGGGCATTTTGATCACAATAACCATACATAAACACAATATCGACCTTTTCTGCAGTTGGTCTATTTTAACACGAGTAATGTATCACGAAGCAAAAACCGTCCGCACTCGCGAAATGTTACGCGATACCACGTACTTATAAGTTGGTGACTATTACAGTGCCATCTATCACAAAGCGAAAAATGTGTTCCAAACAAAACATTCATATTTATTTACGTAGTACAGGAATACGTAATAATAAATGGGGGTACCTATTTGAAAAAAAAAGTAGTAGTTAACCTATGGCATCGCCATCTAGTGGGCCAACCATAGCGCCATCTGTTTTCCCCTTCAACCTAGAAAGGTTTTGTTCTTTTTAGTTTTTTTTCCTTTGATGCTTATTTCGTAAGATATTTGGCCCGGTCACTGTCAATGGACTATCTTGTATATTAAAAAGGACGTACAGTAATCCATTTCAGTTCGAAAATTGTTTCAATTCCACAACTGAATATTACGCGAGTACTGTTTTTTGATTCTGTATTGATATGGAGAACACCTTTCAAAGTGGCTTTTCAGCTGTAAAGTGTATTAAAATATGTTATTATTCATATACTTAAGACACCATTATATGTCATGTGAAAATGAATGACTTTTAAATCCTGCTGAGGAAAGTCATATATCAAAATCATTCTCAACCACATCAAGCATAGCGCTGAAGGAGCATCTTAATATAAACAGAATAATCACATAGATATGGCATTATTGCCAGCATATTAGCAAAAAATGGTAATAAGTTTGTAATGATGAAATATTCTCGCTGTATTTGGACTGAAATTCTCATTCAGAGTATTTAGCTAAACCACATTTTACAAACCAGTAATTGGCCTTTAATGATATAGCTAGTTAGACAGTGACCGCATACATGTGGTTCATATCCAGCGTTAATGATCCAATGACGTGGTCACAATATGCTCACTGGTTACCGTATTACATATGGTCTACATACATTTAACGTGCGTAACGTTGTATATTATAAGGTACTTATGGGAGATCACACACCTGTAAGTACAATACTCAGTAATCATAGTTAACAAATAATATGTAGCTGAAGTGAATGAACTAAAATTACCGCAGAGAATCTCCTAAATTCCAAACAGTTTTCGTAGGCGACGATCAACAGCAGAAAAGGTATATCAAATCTGGTATTTATTTTTCCATCCGCTTTCGGTTTCTAATAATTGTCCAGGTTAATTATATAAAATAACAAAACCTCTTTCTTGTTATCCAACACGCCAACCCTGAATTCAACATTACAGTTTTGTTCGTGAAGAATTAGCAAATCTTCACAGTATGAAATTGTCAAACCTCAAATACGACCATAAGATTGTGACAAGATTAATAACCAAGTAACATATCGGAAACTGCAACACGAGAAAGATATATGTCGAATTTATGCGAAGCGTCACATTATAATAGCAAAGTTCACCATTTCATGTGAAATTACGGAATGTTAGAAAATTCGTGGTAAAATAGCTGCCTTCAATGATAATTCCTTTGAGTTCCTTCCAAACGGTTTCTACTTTGAACCTTTCTTCAAAGAACGATACGAAACAGTATAACATGTTACATGCCTTGTACCATGTCGACCATGACTACCAAGATCAAGTTATTTTTTTGCAGGGTTTACACTCAGGAGTATGCAACTCAAGACCCATGGGCCTCATGAGGCCCAAATAAAGTATTACTGCGGCTCAGTAACTACACCGTTCAAAACAATGAAGGAATCAGTTGAGATATCTAACTCCCGATTTATTGCCATCGACAGAATGAACTACAATGGTTCGACGACTTTCTGTCGTCTATACAGAGGCAACAACATTACAGCAACCTAGATAGTGTCAATAACAGAAAGTGGCTGCAGAATGCGGTTGGTGTTAACTTTTGTTTACAAACGACTTACATAAGCAATTTGGTTAAGATAGTGAATTGAAAAATGCAACCACTTGACTTACCCGGAGATATGGTATTCCCGAGGAAGATTGAAGCGGGACAGACACACAGGGAGGTGGCTGTAGGCTTTGGGGTGCCCAAATGTTTAATTTACAGGACCTGGACTCGGAGGAACCGCGGAGGAACCGTTAAAAGAAGACTAGGCGTAGGTCGTCCACGCGAACGTCATCAAAAGACGAACGTTATCACCGGACCTGTTTACAGCACCTCGAGACAGGAGGCTGAATGCAACTCAGCTGCTATGCACTCTCCAGGCAGAAACAGGACGCACAATATCAAGACAAACAGTTCGAAGGTCTATGGTGTACGTCTCATTAAATTCACGGCGCCGGCCGCGGTGGCCGAGAGGATTGAGGCGCTCCAGTCACGGTCCGCCCGGCCACTACGGTCGGGGGTTCGAATCCCCCCTCGGGCATGGATATTTGTGCCGTCCTTAGTTGTAAGCAGTTCATAAGTAGTTTGTAAGTTTAGGGACTGATGACCCCGTAGTTAAGTCCCATAGACTCTACAAACATTTGAACATTTTGAAATTCACGGCACCGTTTAGCCTGCTGAAACTGTGAGGATGACCATCAGAATTGGAGTCGTAATAAATGGCGCCGAGTTCTGTTCACAGATGAGTCACGATTTTGGGTCCAATCGGACAATTGTTGTTATCTGGACAGGACGTGGAACTGGGAACAATCCAGGCCATGTTCAGGAGACACCACCATATCGTGGTGGTGGACAAGTGGTATGGGCAGGAGTATGTTTGGCCGGACGTCGTTCAGAATGGCGCTTTCAACGGTGATAGGTATAGAGACGATATCCTTCGCCATTTGGTTGTGGCCTAGGTTGGTTCCATAGGAGATGAGTTCCTTCTGGTGGACGATAACGCTCGTCCTCACAGAGCTGCACTGGTGGACAACATGGTTGAAGCTGCAGGAAATGAGCGAATGGATGGCCAGCTTGTTCGCCGGACTTAAAGCCGATTGAGCAGGTCTGGGATACACTTGGAAGACGCATTGCAGCCAGACCTACCCCCCACAGCAATTGTAGAGTGCTGGATATTGCACTCAGAAGAATGGCCAAAAATCCCTCATGAACTGATTTATATTGTCCATGCCACGAAGGTTTGCAACTCGGTTGACTATCCGAGGTGGTGACACACCATTTTGGACGGCAACGAGATTTTCATTATTATGGAAGCCCCGTCGTGCCTCGCTCTACGTAAACGCCATCTAAACCTTATCTAGAGACAGCGACATATTGTTCTGTATCATATACAAATTACGATTGTAGCCATTATTTGAATACAATACGTTACCATATGTATATTATCTCACATGATCCCCTAATTATACTGAGCAGTGAATCTACCAAACGATAGATAAAAAGTTCAAATTATCTTCAAGCTACCTCAGTTGCAACTGGGAAAGTACAACTTTGGCGAAGTATTATAGAATTTGGTCATGGAAATACAATCGCGATAAAGGATCAGATAAACGTACTTCCGATTCGTGCAAGTTAGTAGAAGATAGAAATCTTCAATATGAATTGTAATTACCAATCTCAGATGTAAACACAGAGAAATGCAAGCAGCTAAATCAAAACTGATACTGATACATTAGTTTTTCAATTTCAAAGTAAAAATCACATTGATCCTATGAATTGTGATTACTACTTGTATATACTATAATATCACATGTATCAAATGGATTCCATCTTTCTTTTTTAGAATAAAGAGTCATAAAACAGAAAGAAGAGACGAACATTATAGAGCTGGCGCAAATCGCGGGCGATAGTACAGACACCTACAAGTGCTATGTAAGGGAAAAATAGACGACCGTACGGACGTACTGGAATTGTTTCGTGTGTTAACGCAGTAGTCGCGGTGGACATATCTAAACAACTGGGGATTTTTAATCACTGGATGCAGGAGGGATGACGGGCCGACCCACCTCACTGCATAAACTAATAAGTGACGGGCTGGATGACACTGAAGGGGTGTAGCTCTTATGTACCTTTGTCATTAACCCTTCAAGCACGGGGCCAGTCATATGACGGGCCAATGAGAACGTGCCCTCGCTACGAGGCTCAAATTATGATGTGCCAACGGCAGTGTGTGTGTGTGTGTGTGTGTGTGTGTATGTGTGTATGTGTGTGTGTGTGAGGGATGTGTATTCAGCCCTTCTTCGAAATATACCACATGAAATAAAATTTTTAATTTATGAAGCACAACAACCGTGCTAACCTATCTAATTTCATTTACTCTTTTTATTTCGTCATATTTTGATTATGTGTTTTGTGTGATGTAATACATAAACACGCCGTTATTGAATTGCACAGCTCAGCTGATTTTCCGTTAGCTTTCCCTTCTGCTTCTTTACGGTAGATTGATGATGAAAGCCGCGGTGGAGTAGCCGAGCGGTCTAAAGCACCTCGCTGCGGAGCGCGCGGTTCCTCGCCGTGGAGGTCCTCCCATGGGTGTGTGTGTTTGTCCTTAGGTTAGTTTCCCTAGGTTTAAGTAGTTTGTAAGCTACGGACTGATGACCACGCAGTTTGGTCCGATAGATTTACAGACATCTGACATTTTTTGATGATGAAACTAAAGCTAGATCGACCAATGGGGTCATGCCATATAGACGACCAAAAGCAATACCCGCTAGAAAAGTAGTATGTGAATCACACATCTCATACTATGGAAAAACATAAATCGATTAGTCATATCAAAAGTATTCGTATTGATAAGCACAACTGGTTTTTCGTTTTCAGATATTACACATTTCACCTAAACCGTGGTATGTAATAACCTGCAAATAAACAATGGAAGAGCATATAAACAACAATGTATATTGGTAACTTAGCTAGT